>CM077089.1:154147363-154843663 GCA_039513925.1 Platanthera zijinensis
TTTTATGTTTCAAGGACCGAACTGAACTACTGGAGTTATATTTCCAATAAACTTGATAAAAACTTAAGACAACTTATTAATATATAATGGAACAAAAAATTCTGAGTATTAAAACAAAAATGAAGAGCAATAATATATCAATTGAAATATTTTTTTCCTTCAATTATGATTTATCCTAACAATATGCTTTTCTGATTTTTTTAGGCTAGGTTTGACATGGTGATGACGTTCACGAACATGGGAGTTAAATTGTCATTCGTTAACACCTAACTAAGAAACTTCATCCACTTTTATGTTAGAATAGATGAGGTTTGTTAGGTGATACTTAACGTATGACGGTTTAACACATGCGCTTACGACCACCATCGTGCCAAACGGAGCCTTAATCTTTATTATATATTAATAAGGCAAAAACAATCTCAAGATATCATTTGCAATTTAAAACTTACAGTCTTACATAATTTAATTTACCTAAAAAATTTTGATGCTCTCAATAGATAAAATAATTTGTGTTGTGCACATCAATGAACATAATTTATCATGACAAACACAATTTTGTGAGCTTTCCGCTTTCATTGATGTGATGTGCACATCAAATGAACTCGCGAGCTTTCCGCTGTGCTTCCATTGATAACTTAAATGACAAACACAATTTTGTACGGGCAGAGGCCGGATGCAGGAGAAGACCGCCCGGAATGATGATTATAAATGTTTTACTATTAATTGTCAGAGAAGATATTGGCCCGCCCCCGGCGGGCCTCGCCCGCCCCCAGCTAATATATTTTAAATTATTATATATATTTTAAATTATTATATATATATTTTAAATTATTATATATTTTTTAAATTATTATGTTTTTTATTTTTAAAAAAATTAAAATGGTTTTTTATGTATTAATTTTTTATGTTTTTTTGAATTTTTTATGTATTATTTTTTAAAAAATAAATTTAAAATTTATTAAAACTATAGTTTAAAATTAATTTTTACACTTTAACTTTAGGCAATTAATTTTTACACTTTAGACTTTAGGCAATTAATTTTACTGCTCGCCTGCATCCCGCCGCCTGCATCCCGCCGCCCTCTCCGCCTGCATCCCGCCGCCCTCTTTCACTTGACCGCGATGGGTACGCCGCCGTCGGCGAAGCACTGCCTTACCCGTCGGGAGTCTTCCGACGCAGGTCTAATTTTGATCCCTCAATCTCCAAGTCCACCCATATGCCGGAATCCCCATCACCACCTTCTCCCTCGGCATCCCCGCCTCCACCCAAGATCTAATCCCGTCGCTCGTGCTCACATTGCTCGCCGGCGGGGAATACAGCGCAGCGTGCAATCCAGTCGCCGACGGCTCCCACGCCGACGCGTGGTAATCGAAGCACATGGCGTTGAACAGTCCAGCGATTCCTCCATGTCGGCAACAGGGTAATCGCGAGGCTCTTGCCCGCCGACGAAGAACCCTGCGGCGAAGTACACGACGGCGGTGAGAAGCAGCGGATGTCGCCCGCATCCTGTCGATTCTTCCTCAATCGGCGCCGCCACTCGCCGGAGAGGCATCCAAGGTCGGACATCTGTTTTGCGTCGGACATCTAAGCTCTTCCCGCCAGTGCCGCCGGACACCACCGTCTCCTCCTTCCAGGCTTTCTCGTCGAGTTTACGCCTCTCCTGCTCGGTCGACATCTCTTAGCCTTTTCCGATGCTGCATGTGGTTCATGGCAGCTAGTTGGCTGGCAGTTTAAAGAAGAATAAGGCGGCGGAGGAGGAGGGGGGCAACACGTATGTTGTCGAATGGACTGCCGGCTGCGACACATGGCGGCGGTAAGCGGTGGAGGGGTAATTTTGGAAAACAATTTTTGTGACCAACGACCTGCTAAAAATGTTTATATAATATAGATATAAATATAAATATAAATATATATATATTGATGAGGCCCTCATAAATTTGAAGAGAATTTGGGGCTGCAAATAGTCTTCTATCCATGATCAAAGTTAACTGTCATGGTTAGTGTGGGGTTATCAATAATTAAGAAATGACTTGTATTTAGCATAAATTATAGGCACAGTATTCACCCAAAACAATATTAGATGTGGTCTGCAAATAGTAATCATGGGTGATTACAGTGTGTGAATAGCCGCGTAACCACCATAACCATCTCCTGGAGCCTATAAAAAGTCTCCAGGACCCCCTTTATTTCTAACTTTTCTGCTCAGAGCTTTCTGCTTCCTCAGATCAGAGCTCTGCTGGAATTCTCCTACGAGCCTCCTCCACCAGCCAGACCGCCAGGAAATTCGTCTAAGTGCACAACATTCAGAGGAAGAAGGTTCTCCACGCACGACTTCAGAAAGCTTCCTACGTGCGCAACGCCACCCGAATCACCGCTTACGCATCCTGGCGCGCTCCGCCACGAAGTCTGCTCGCCAAACAACATCTGAGAACGCTCATCTCCATCCGAGCGTACGAAAAAAATCAGCTTCGAGTGAGGCGGTCTGTCACCCACCGAACACTCTACAGTTTCTCCTCTCAAAGTTGTAACGAGGAGCGACCCGTCACTCTCGATTCTCCAAACACTCTGTAAACATCTGCCAAGAGTGAAATTTGACGGGCACCGTCCTGGTTATGTGGTTTTTTACCCGTTTAATGGGTTTTTTCACGTTTAAATCGCCTTGTGTGCTTCTACTCATTCTGTGACTGTGTGCGCGCTCGACCGCTCCACGGGCTAAGGCGACCAAGTTTAGTCTGGTCTACCAAGAAGGTTGAATTGACCGCAACAGTTTAGCGTCGTCTGTGGGAACACGTCCCCCCGATATTCCCCGAAGTTTTCCGAAAGTACAGAAGACAGTACCTTATACTCAACGATACTCGTGACTAAAAACCATGACTAGAAGAAGCACACGCACTACGCAGGGATCCGCCCGGCAAGAGCTCGATAGAGTCGGGCCCTCAAATTCCCAGATAAATGCACCACACCAAGAAGAAACAATCGTCGCGCCAAACCACGTGCTCACATGAAGAATCACCCGCTTAGAAGAACATCAAACCGAGGCGCTTACACTTCTCAGAGAACTGAGAACAGCCCAGACGGCCGTAGCACCTCCAGCGCTCGCCGACCAGGTTCCACAGCCTGGAATCCCTGCTCTAGAAAATCATCCAAAAGACAACTCTGAGGAATACTCAGAGGCTACAAGTACTTTGCACCCCGCTCATCTGGTTAGGACCGCCGAAGCCGGACAGCGGCAACAACGCCAACGGGCGCCTGCCCCCAGAAGACCCATCAGAGAAGAGATAAAAGAATTCCTAGCAGAGGAGTATGGTCAGATTGGCCGAAGAGCTACATATCTGCATCGCCCTAACCAGGCCGGATCTCCGCTAACATGGGAGATTTTGGTACATCCAGTTCCAGTAGGATTCAAGTTACCCAATATCAAGACCTACGATGGGACCGAAGACCCCTTAGAACATATTAATCACTTTACCACAGTGTTGCGAATCTATATTGCGCCAGATCAACTACTCTACCAAGTCTTCCCTGCCATGCTGAAAGGTCAGGCCCGAACATGGTTCCACTCCCTCAGAGAGGGGACAGTACATAGCTACGCAGAACTAACTCGACAATTTTTAGAACAATTTGTGGCAAATCGAAAGATTATGAAGGACCCTTCTCATCTTTACGGTATCCGTCAAAATGAAGGAGAAGCCCTTAAGGAAATCTTCCGCCGATTCACATCAGAGGCAAGATATATACCAAGAGTCGATCCCTAACTTCTCCGAGGAGTCTTCTTAGGAGGGTTCCACCCCAGCGGATTTTACTTATCATTAATGAGGAAAACGGTCTCTAACTATCCTGATCTTGTACAAAGGGTCGAGGCTCAAATTGCGGCTGATGAGGCCATAGAAGCTTATCACCGACAGTTTGAGGGGGCAGTGAAAAGGAAGCGAGATGAACTAGCCCCGCGTCGACAAGAGGAGCCCCGAAGTGGCACACGGTCGCAAGAATGATGTGGGGACTGCCCTCCCAGAGCCTATCAGGAATACACACCTCTAAACACTTCACGACAAACGTGTTATGCGTGATTCAAGACAATCCTGTGTTGTGAAAGCCTCGAGAAATACCCGAAGGGAAGGGAGACTGAACGAAGTACTGTGAGTTCCATAGGGGAACGGGACACACCACGGAGAAGTGTATAAAACTCAAGGATGAGATCGAACGCTTGATTCGACAAGGAATCCTAGGAAGGTTCCTTCAAGATCAGACCCGCAATCACCAAGCACAACCCAGAAGAGAACAGTCGCAGCCCCACCAAGAGCCGCAGGAGAACAGACAAGTCGTCGGGATAGTAGAAACCATCTCCGGGGGACACCCAGCCGCCACTGGCATCATCATACAACCCCCAGAAGAAAACCAAAAGATATGGGACAGAGAAACGATAAGCTTCAGTAAGGAAGACCTGAAAGGATTGCTCATTCTACACCAAGACCCACTGGTCATCAGTGCCGAGATCGGAGTTCCCAATTTTCGGGTCAAGAAAATCCTTGTGGACAATGACAGCTCAGTGAACATAAAATTCCTGGCTACGCTTCGCAACATGAACGTCTCTGAAGATAAGCTTCAGCCAGCCTCCGGCCGGATCTATGGGTTCGATGGCGGACCTGCCCGATCAATGGCATCATTGAACTACCGATCACCTTGGGAGAATTCCCGAAACAAGCCACTCACACCATCCAATTTGTAGCCGTCGAGACAAAGTCACCCTACAATGCGATCTTTGGACGACCTCTTCAAGTGGCCTTCAAGGCAATTCCATCCATCCCCCATTTGGCAATAAAGTTCATCACTCCCGCAGGAGTTGATCAGGATGTTGCACGCGCATGCTATCTGCATTAGACTCAACCAAGACCGAAAGTAGCTGTGCGACCAGGGGCCATAAGCATCTGAGTACCGCCGACAAGAAAAGAATCGGGAACCAGGTAGAAACACCTTACTATGTTCCGGCTTCTAAAACTTTATCGTTAATTCACCTGCTACGAGCTAACAAGACAAAGATATTGTTATATCTGCTAACAAGACAAAGATACTGTTATATCTGCTAACAAGACAAAGATACCTTACTATGTTTTCTATGGACACTCCATCTCTTTTTTCTTCTACTTTTTCCTATGCTTACCACTCGGCTTTGCGGCTTCTCTACCTCTCTAACCGCCTCCTCTCTCGTGGAACCACCTTCTCACCTCTTCTACGCCCTTTTATAGCCTTCCTCTCTCTGGCTCGTAGACCCCACTCCCGTACGGTTAGTTTTCTTCTAACCGCCTCGTGCTACTCTCTATCCGATGCGGTCTTCCCTCTTCTAGCGGTTAGATCTAACCGCCTGGCCTATTTTCCTCACCGCTGCGACTTGTCTCTATCCGTTGCGGCCTCCTATTTGCTTCTTACCGGTACGGTCTGCTGCTAACCACCCGGCTTTTGCTCTTGTTGCGGTCTGCTTCTTACCGCTCGGTCTTCTGCCTGTTCGCCAATTTCTTATTCTTGCTGGCCTCGTCCTCGCTTTGCCGCTTAACCGCTCTGCCTTCAATCACATGCCTTCACCTTGGTCCTTCCAATGACAAGCTCGCCCCTCGTGCTACCAAAGCTATGTTTGTTGGGTACTCCCACACTCATAAGGGGTATGTCTGCTTTTATCCTACCACTGGTAAGGTGGTTGTGTCTGTTAATATCTCCTTTCATGAAAACCAACCATATCACACAAGTCCTTCTGATCCCCTTCTTCCTCCTTCGCTACCTCGGCCCACCGTACCCGTAACGTCTCCACTTACACCACTTCTCCCTACTCGTCCTCTGCTTCCGATTCCCACACCACCACCACCACCAGTCCCCTCAAAACCTCCTGTCATTCAAGTGTACACTCGTCATCCTCCTCATCCAGATGCCCTGCAGCAGCGCCCCTCTACCGGTGTGATCTCGCAGCCTGTTGATCTGACATCCCCCTCGACAGCACATCCCTTGGCCAATTACGTCTCTCTACATCGGTTCTCTCCACCGCTTCTTACCTTTGCTCTCTCTCTCTCTCTCCTCTATCTCTATACCTAACTCTGTACAGGAAACCCTCCAGCACTCGAGGTGGCATGCCGTCATGGATGAAGAGATGACTGCTTTGTGGGGTAATCACACTTGGGATCTTGTGTCTCTTCCTCCAGGTCACAGTTATGTTAGCTGCAAGTGGATCTTTACTATCAAACATGTCGCGGATGAGACAGTTGATCGCTTAAAGGCTCGGCTTATGGCACGGGGTTTTACTCAACAGTACGGCCTTGATTATGAGGAAACGTTCTCCCCAGTCGCAAAATTAAATTCGGCTCGGGTATTGCTCTCCTTAGTTGTTCATTGTCAGTGGCCCCTCCATCAGCTGGATGTCAAGAATGCTTTCTTGAATGGCGTCTTCTTGAAACGGTGTACATGCATCAACCGTCTGGGTTTGATACCACGGAGGAGTCTCGTGTTTGTTTACTTCGCAAATCTATTTATGGTCTCAAACAGTCTCCATGGGCGTGGTTTAGAAAATTCAGCAAGGCCGTTCGTGAGGTTGGCTTCAAATAAAGCTCGGCAGATTCCTCTCTCCACTCGTCACCAATCAACTGGGACTATAATACTTCTGGTTTATGTGGATGATATTCTGATCACTGGTGATGACCCCGTTGGGATACAACATATTAAGCAACATTTAAACTCTATCTTTCAAATCAAAGATCTAGAAAATCTTCGATATTTTCTTGGACTGGAGGTAGCACGACGACCTGATGACCTTGTCTTATCCCAGCGTAAGTATTGCATTGACCTTCTGCAAGATGCTGGTCTCTCGGGTTGCAAACCTGCGGAAACCCTGATGGAAGTCAACCACATGTTGTGTGCTCAGGGATCTGAGTCTGATTCTCTACCACTGAATTCGGAATACTATCATCGCCTTGTGAGAAAACGGATATACCTAACAGTTACAAGATCAGATATATCATTTGCGGTTAGTGTGGTCAGCCGGTTTATGCATACCCCACGTGTTTCTCACCTTCAGGCAGTTGAACACATTCTCAGGTATCTGAAGACTTCCCCTGGGCAAGGACTTGTGTATAAGCCATCTTCCTCCCTTTCTCTCATTGCATACTCGGGTGCGGATTATGCGGGCTCGTTGGATGATCGACGTTCTACTACTGGTTTCTATACATACTTTGGAGGAAATCTTATCACATGGCGGAGTAAGAAGCAGACGGTGGTTGCTCGCTCGTTTGCTGAGGCTGAGTACCGTGCGATGGAGGCTGTTACATCTGAACTAACCTGGCTTCAAAGTCTTCTAACGGATTTGGTAGTTAAATTGTCCTCACCTTCAACGTTGTTTTGTGAAAGTCAAGCTGCAATACACATTGCAAAGAATCCTGTGTTCCATGAGCGGACTAAACATATTGAGGTTGATTGTCACTTTGTTCGAGAAAAGGTTCAATCAAAGGAGCTAAAGCTTGAACATGTTCCTGCGGCTGGGCAAGTTGCTGACGTCCTTACCAAGGCATTACCTTGCAAGTTGTATTACCAGTTCTTGTCCAAGCTTGGTGCCTACGACTTATACGCTCAAGCTTGCGGGGGAGTGTTAGATGATATAGGAAAAAATGATGTAAAGACTCATTTATAGACCCATCTCTTCTTTCTCCTTTAGTCTCACATCTTTTGTATAGGATTCTTTCTCCTTCTCACCAAAACTAAAACTCAACCAAACAGTTAGATTTGCTTAATTTTTTAATCTGAGTTGAAACTAAATGGTTATGTTTGTATTATGTCTGGTTTGATCTAAAACAAGTTTATCCTAGTTCAGTTGTTTAGTGATTTCATGCAATAAAAATTTAACGGAAACCCTTTATTTTCAATTAAAGGTTAATCATATAATGTAAAGATTTATTCAAAACAGCTTCGGCTTAGTTTTTCTGGATCCTAAACTTAACAAAGCACAACAGATCAGTTTATAAAATATAAGAAACTAAACCATCAGCATTGATCATTTGTTTGATTAAATTTTTTAGCTTAAGTGGTTATTTTCTTCCCGCCCACATTATATGGTAGAAGATTTGAGAAAAATAAAAGAATAGTCAACTAACAGAAGCATGAGTATAACGTGTGTAAGAACTTGTAATTTGGAGGAATACACAAGGATATGAATACAAAATTCTTTAGAATTTGAAGAAGGAAAATGCACACCTGTCTAGATTAGATTGAAAGCTGGGAACTCTATCAAATGAGGAACTGTTGGTTGAGCCACCCTATTGATGTTCATCATATATACATTGGATTAACATTAAGAAACAAGGAAATTCATCCACACATTTCTGTCCAAAATAAAAGATATGAAGATATTGAATGCCTACTCTCTTCAAATCCACATGTGGTCCAGGCAGAAGTCTCAATACTTCTTCAATGGAGCGCCTGCAAAAGAAAGTTTATCAATCAAAAGATATAAAATGAAAACTATAATAAAGGTGCTCCCAATCGGAAAGGTAAAGAAAAAGAGTATTTGGTGACACATTTTAGAATATAGGAATTACACATTTTAGAATATCGCTTTTTATGGATAATTATCCGTCTTTCATCATAAAAATTGTTATGCTACTGACACATCTTAGAATATAGGAATTACAGAGAGATTAGGTTTCGTTTGGCGCAGCGTTTGGAGCTTTTCGTTTGGGGAAAACGCCGCCGCACAGCGGGTAACCAAATGGCCGGCGGCGGCGTTTGTTCCGTTTGCACCCGCCGCGGCATGAAAAATGGAGGAAAACGGAGGGATTCCAACCGCGGTCTCCCCCCTCCGGCTCCAAAAGCCCTCCTTTCTCCTCCCGCCGCCTGAGCAAAACGCCAAGCCAAACGAAGCCAAAAGTTTCTTTTCTTCACAAAAATAGTGCAGAATTGATTAAGGGTTCATTTGGTGCGTTTGCAGTTGTAAAAAGAGTTGTTGTAAATTGATGTTTGTAAATGAAGTTGTTGGAAACTGGTTGCTGGAAATAGAGTTCTGTCTGGATAATCTATGCTTGCAGAGCTGTTCGGAATAGAGAACTGTTGGCAATACAGTGGTGGCGTTTTATTAAAAAAAATTATAAAATACTTTCTTTTTTTGTTTTAATTTGTATATTAAATTGCAGAAAATATATGTGCATCAAGGTATGCAGCAGGACAACACACATACCAACATCCAAATATCCAAATACATGCAAATATCAAAATATCCAAAACTTGAAATACATATGTTGACTACGCAAATACCCCAAGTACGTTCAAGCATCATGTAGTTGTTCGGCAATCGAGTCACGCAGTGCCGACATCTCATCAACACCAACTCGAATTCCTCTAGCATGATCTCCACCCGAGCTTTCATCATTTTGCCCTGATCTTCTTTAAAGGCCCGCTGGGTAAATGAAAATCTCGTCTTGATCACAAGCCTAAAAATGACCATCTGAGCGGGATGGGTGTCTGTGAATATAATTATGCAAAGTCATTGTTGCAATCACAATGTCTCGTTGCTTTGCCAAACTATATGGCGGCATATCCCTAAGTATTTTCCATTTCTTTTTTCAAACTCTGAATGACCGTTCTATAACACTTTGCAAGGATGAGTGAGTCCGATTGAATATTTCTCGGTGTCCTTGTGTAGGCATGTTGCCCTTCTGAAATCTGGTAAATGATACTGTGTGCCTGAATATGGTTTCAAAAAACCACGTTGTAGAGGATATCCCGCATCAACTACATAATATTTGCCTACAAAATTTAAATTTTATTTATGTCAAACAGAGTAATTAAAAACTACTGAAATCTCACGAAATAAAAGTCTTATCTGGTGGAGGATACCGGAAATTATAACTCGGATCCATAAGGGCACGTTGAAAAATACGTCTGTCCTGAGTAGAACCCTCCCAACCCGCTAGTACAAATGTGAAACATATATTGAAATTACAAACCGCCATAACATTCTGTGTTGTTGTGCCATGATGGTCAATGTACGAAACTTGTTGATCAACAGGAACACGAGCATCCACATGCTTCCCATCAATAGCTTCAATACAGTCTTTATAGAACGGCATGTATCGAGCATCATTCAGTATTTGGGGGGGAATATCACTGAAAAGATGATTTACAGGCATAATGACATCAGAAGATAATCTCTTAATAACAGTGATCCCCTTTGCAAAAAAACCTACTTATAGTTTCTGTGGAGTGTTGGAATCATTCGCCTGCAATTTGCATGAGTACATTATGACCAAAAATATGCAATGTAATTGCAAGTACTTCTCGCGATGGAGTTCTCCTGGATCCTTGCAGTCCATATTATTGTGTGAGGAGTGTTAACAAATCTACAAATATAAGCATCCACATTCTAAATGAACTGAAAAATCTATGAGGGTGTCCATCGAGAAGTTCACCAACCCATCTAGACCCTGTTTGGCTTGATGTCATGCAAGCTACATTTGATGATCCACTAGCTGCAGATAGGTTAATATCCACTGATGCTAAATATTGTTGTCCACTGACTGCTCTATTACGATAAAACCAGCCAGCAACTTGTCGTTGAGTCTCTTCATTAGAACTATCAGTTCGATCCGAGGAAGAAAATGTAAATCTGCAGTAATTTTAAATTTAACAAAATATTAACACATAAGTGATCATAAAGTCTCTGAATCTAGTGCAAGATTAATAAAATACTAGCATAAATGAATTCACGTCACAAAACATCACAAAACATGTCCATCCCAGAGAAGAAAAAAACAAGTCTAGCATAAAGATAATATAGGTCCATCACACAGCAGCTAATCTAAAGTCCATCACATTACAACTAGCTCGATCTTTTCTCATAACGAGCCTACAGCCATTTGAGTCGGCGATCCTTTCGAATGCTCATAAAGGTTTCTCGGTAATGTTTTTCTATCAGAAACATGGTGCAGCAGTCGTAGTTAGATTCATCCAAAACTTCCGGCATAGTTTCGAGTTCAGAAATCGCCTCAGGAATGGTGTATATGGATGAAGATATCTAGATGCGAGGAGGCTCCACCATGCACTTCCCAATAATGCGCGATGTTTCAGCTAAATCATCTAGTGTCGAGCTCCTTATTTTCTTATTAATCATCTTGCCTTTTCCCTTACAGATCGTCCGCTTGTTCCTTGCTTCAACTGAATTTGGAGACTCGTTCAAGTGATGTGTATCAACTCCAGCAGATAAGTCATGTTCGTCAATCGACTCATGCTCAAAATGTCTAGAATTTGGTGACCAAGCTAGAACTCCAGTGGTTACGACCCGGCTAAACATCATATTTAGCTTCTTCTCTAACTCAGGGGATATGCCAGAGAACTGAAATTTTCTTGCACTTGGAAGCACCTGCGATGGAAATTAATAATTATCACTCGAATGATCTATAATGCACTAATTATAACAAGAGGTTTAAAATTAAAATACATACTTTGAGGCGTTCTTTTCACCAATCTTCTGAAGCAGCAATAGTTTTGCGGATTGGATCCAAGCTCAAACTCGTCTCACGGCCCTTAAGTTCTCACCATAACTTCCAATCTTTTTGTTATGGTCCTGTCTTGGTCGCGTAGTTTGCCGACCGTATCTAATCTATTTTATATTTTTATTACGCGCTTGTTTGTTCCTCCGTGTCTAAGCCCAAGGAGGGGGCGTTTTGGGTGTTGCTACTTATAACCCGGATGAGGAACTATGTTGGGAGGAAAAAAAGTAAGAAGTATTTTATTTTATAATTTTTTTCTCTCCCTCTCTCTCCCTGTTCTCTTCTCCGCCGAATCCTAACCCGCAGTGAGTCGCGAGCCGCCAACCCCCGATCGAAGACCCGCTCGCTTCCTTCGCCACCATAAATCGTCGGACCTCCAGGAGGCCCCTCTCCTCCGCCATCGACGACTTCCCTCCTCTTCCCCGGTGCACGCGCTCTTAATCACGGGCCCATAACAACTTGGTATCAGAGGCACCGGTCCTCTCACCGACCGACCGCGAAGCTTCACCACTTCCGCTCCATCCGGTCGCCGCCGACTGCCCCGATCCAGGCCTTTCCCGCTCTAGCCGCACTGTGTCGGCTTCCCCGCACCGGATCCAGCCCGCATCGGCTTCCCCGCACCGGATCCTGCCCGCTACCGGCCCCTTGTCCCCACACATCCTTCTCGGCTCCTCCATCGACGACGACCCCTTGATTCCTGCCTCTATCGGAATACTTCCGTCACCATCCACTTCTTCCTCCACTCCCTCCAGCGTCGATAACCCTCTGATTTCGTCTTCCGCGATGGCCGAACAGCCCTCCCTCTCGCAAATTTTCGAGTCCCTCGCCAAGCTCCTCACGGATAACAACAACGCCCTCATTGCAACCGTCACCACCCAACTAGTGGCTAACCGACCGGCCCAACCGCGACGGGCTCCTCCAGTGAGGCGCTGATCCCGCCAACCCTGCCGGAAAATTTGCCCCCGCGGCACGACAACGACGGGGTGCCCCGGTATTTGCGGCTGGATTTTCCCATATTCGACGGCCATGAAGACCCCTTAGCCAGGCTCTCTCGTTGTGAGCAGTTCTTCGCCCACCAACGCACCCCGTGGGAAGACTGGCTCCATGTTGCTGCTTTCCACCTGCTGGGCCCCGCACAACTTTGGTTTTCTCATCTGCAACAAGAGAAACCACTCCTATCTTGGGAGGATTTCAAGACCCACTGCACCATCCGCTTCGGCCCACCGCTCCACAGCAATCCCTTGGCGGATCTCATTTCACTACGCCAGACCGGTCCGATAGATGAGTACCTCGAGCAATTTCAAGTCCACCTAGCCCGCACGACCTACGTTCTTCCGACACAACAGGTGTCCTTCACCGCGGGACTTCATGAGCGCCTCCGCATGGACGTGGAATCTCAAGCACCCGCAAATCTGACCACTACCATGAGCCTGGCTCGCGTCTGTGAAAAGCGACTGCTCTTGGATCGCCCTCACCTAAATCACCGGGACGCCGATGGGTCCAGTCGTACTTCGCACCCCCTGTCATCGGCCACCGTCAGTCTCCTCGGCCTGAAACGCGACACCGACCGCCCTGCTGCCATTCGCCAACTATCACCACAAGAGATGAATGACCGTCGAGCCAAGGGCCTCTGCTACAATTGCGACGAGACATTCTTCCGTGGACATCGTTGCAAACACCTCTTCTGGTTAAAGATCGACGACCCAACTGCCGAACGGGGTGCTGACACTGACACGGGCGACCCTCCGCAGACCGTCACTACAGACCAAGCTTGAGGGCAAGCTTGTCGTCGGACGTGATGGAGATGTTATGGTCCCGCCTTGGTCGCGTAGTTCGCCGACCGTATCTAATCTATTTTATATTTTTATTATGCGCTTGTTTGTTCCTCCGTTTCTAAGCCCAAGGAGGGGCGTTTTGGGTGTTGCTACTTATAACCCGGATGGGGAACTATGTTGGGAGGGAAAAAAAGTAAGAAGTATTTTATTTTATAATTTTTATCTCTCTCTATTCTCTCCCTCTCTCTCTCTCTCCCCGCTCTCTTTTCTGCCGAACCCTAACCTGCAGCGAGTCGCGAGCCGCCAACCCCTGATTGAAGACTTGTTCGCCTCCTTCGCCACCATAGATCGCCAGACCTCCAGGAGGCCCCTCTCCTCCGCCATCGAGGACTTCCCTCCTCTTCCCCGGTGCACGCACTCTCAATCACGGGCCCATAACACTTTCTTTAGTTGATCTCACTTATTCTTCATTTAATTACGATCATAAGATTTTCCCGTGCGAGCAAAGAAACTTGTGGTTAGGTTGGTCCAACCATCCCTGGTAAAGTGCGTTGTTGGGCGATTACCCAACTCAATTTCTTTCAAGCACAAGTCACAAAAAATCAAAACATCATTGGCCTCCCAATTGGAACTAACACCGTCTTTTTTATGTTTACCCATAACGCGTAAACTGGATGAGAGAAAAAATAACCAAACACACATTAACATATATGAACACACATTAACACACACGAATACATGAACACGCACTCACACATGAACACACACTCACACTCACACACACTTAACATACATGAACACACACACATACACATGTACACACACTCAACAGACACACACATACATGAACACACACTCACTCATGAACACACACACACACACATGAACACTCAAGAACAATTTAACGCACATGAACACACACAGACACATACATGAAAACACACAAACACACATGAACACTCACACACACTTTAACATACATGATCACACACACACATAAGTGATCACACACTCATGAACACATGAACACACACACACACACTCACACCCCCCTAAACACAAACACACACACATACATGAACACACACTCACACACACATGAACACTCACACACACTTTAACATACATGATCACACACACACATACATGAACACATGAACACTCACACACACTTTAACATACATGATCACACACACACATACATGAAAACACACACACATAAGTGATCACACACTCATGAACACACACACACTCATGAACACACACACACACACACACACACACACACACACATGAACACACACACACACACACACACACACACACACACATGAACACACACACATGAACACATGAACAGACACACACACACACACTCCCCTAAACACAAACACAAAGACACATACATGAACACACACACATGAACACACACACACACATGAACACGCACTCAACATGAACACACACTCACACACACATCACACACACACACACACATGAACACACACACAACAGATACAACACACACAACACACACACACACATATATATGAACACACACACATATATGAACACACACATATATATGAACACACACACACATGAACACACACTCACACACACACATGAACACACATGAACACACACCATTTAACATACATGAACACACACAAACACAGACATGAACACACACACATCACATATACATACATGAACACACACACACACATGAACACACACTCACACATGAACACACACACAACACATACAACACACACACACATATATATATGAACACACACACATAACATACATGAACACACTCAAACACGCATACATGAACACACAAATTCACCACACACATTCAACATAGCATAAAAACATTTTTACAACCCAATACAAAATCACAAACACACATAAATTCCACAAAATTCACGCAATCCAAATACGTAAATTTTACGCAATCCAAATCACCCAAATCAACCACCCCAAAACAAAAAAGAGAAGCGGGTATACCTTCTATTGTTGATGGTTGTAGGTTAGGGCCAAGATGTCGCACTCCACACAGCTGGAAGGGCAAGAACTGCACAGAATAGGGGGAGAGGTGCTGTGAGAAGTTGCTATGAGAAGGTGTTGTAAAGGGATGAGGCAACAGGAGAATGTGCAGTGAGAAGATTAACCTGCAGGAAGAAATCTGGTGGTGGAAGGAAAATCCAGATGGAGAAGAATCTCGGTGCATACTCGGGTTGTCTGGATGCAGTCGGCAGATGCGGTGGAGAAGAATCCAGATCCGGCGGTGGAGGAAGGAAAACACCGAGCCAAACGATGCGGACTCAGGTCGCCTGGATGCGGTCGGCAGATGCGCAGGAATCGACTCTCCTCGCCGGCGACGGGAAAGACGGCGGAGCTCCGGATGCCCTAGCTTCGCCCTCTTCTCCTCTCCAAAAAACGTGATAAACGAAGCTCGCCTCGCCGGTTTCGGCCCGCAGAAATCTGAGCAGCAATAAAACGCTGAGCTAGTGGAAACGAAGCGGAAAAACAAACACGAATTGGAGGAGCGGTTGCGTTTAGGTCAAGCGCACTTGAGCTAAACGCTCTACCAAATGAGGCCTAAGTAGCCATATAAAGACAGAAAAGCAAGAAACTAATTTCAACAGCTTATCCCGTACTTCGATAAGTCAACAGCTTCTCATGTCCATAATGAAATATTATTTATTTAAGGCAGTAGGTAATCCCAAAGTTCCTAATGTAATGACTCAACCCTCACAATATCAAAACTATTGTTCAATTTAATTCATCCCAGCACATACAAAGTTGAACCGCATGGTTTTGTTATTTTTATAGGCTGCTTAAGAGCACTTTCTAGGAATTCACCCATCTCAGGACTATTCTCATCGGAGCACGCTTAACTACGAAGTTTTCAACACAACAATTTCTTCAAAAAAGTGTCACTGATATTTGATGGTCCAAATTATTACTTATTAAGCTGACAAACTTTTCCTCCAAGTCCGATATGATATTTGGTTTATTAATGCACCATCTTTCACATAAGAGTATGTCATCCTAGAAGCATGCCAGGAGTTATTTTTCTTGGGTTTTGTTGATGGGAGAAAAAACCTAATGACTTATCCCCTTGGACAAGTCATATATATATATATATATATATATATATATATATATATATATATCTTTATTATATAAAACGATATCGATATTTGGAAGCACGCCACACTTTTAATATTAGCCTCACGATCGTCTTAAATCAAAGGCTGTGATCGTCCTAAATCAAAGGCCACAGATCGTATTTTTGACAAAATCCACGGATCATTCTTTTGAATCTTCCCGGGGGTTCTTTATCTTCAGGCGCCACCTCCGTTAGGTCTAATCGCCATCACAAAGCCGAAAGCAGCAAGAAACTTCCTCCCGCACTGCAGTAATGGCAGAGCTCTCCTAATGTCAATCTTGCTCATGGCTCCTTATTCACCGCAAAGTCCAAAGCAACGGAGTTCCCGCTTAGCTTCTCAGTTTTTCCCTCCATTCCTCTTTCCCGTCTCCCCAAAACGCCTTCGCCAGAAGCCGCTGTCGTCGCCTTCGCCAGAAGCCGCAACCGTCGCCTTTGCCAGAAGCCGCTGCCGTCGCCTTCGCCAGAAGCCGCTGTCGTCGCCTCCGCCAGAAGCCGCCGCCCTTTTAGTGACCTCATCTTCTCGATTTCTTCTCAATGTTATCTTCTTCCACCTCTATCTTCTTCATTTCTCTGTTTTCTTCATTATCTTCCTTTTTGTTAGATCTTTGCTCCCTGCCCGTAGCCATTCACGCCATTCACGCCATCCACTCCCGCTCGCATCGATGAAGCCGGTAGCCGCGCCTCTACAAAAGCACACTTCTCGCTGAAGGCCGCAGCGGAAGCTCTCTCAACTAGGTATTTTTTCTTCCCGATCTTCACCTTTACTACTTCGACACCCTCCCTGTAACCATCTCTTGCTCAGTTTTATTTCACTCTCCATTCACTGTAGTGTAACCCTTGCATGATCCACGGATCAACATTCTTCGCTCCATCTCCGCCAGCTACAACTCACGGGAATTAGCTGTTGCAAGAAGAAACCCTTGGTATTGAATCTTCCATTTTAACAGATTTAACAAATTTCTAGATCCTTTCTTACAATTTCATATAGATTTATTATTGGCATGCATCTGTGGTTTCTCTGTTTTTGGGGCTTCCATTTCCACGATTTTCATTCTTTTCTTAAATCGAAGGGAGGGTTATTTCCAGTGAGATCGTGGAAATATATTTTTCTGTTTAAATTTTTAAAAAATATTTTACTCCTTTATTTTCCATGGTGTCAAATAGTATGCTCACTTCCATTAGCAAGTATTTCTCATCCCAAATAGTATGCTCACTTCCAAGTATTTCTCTGTTTGTTCAAATTCTTGCACAAGGTTGCACCTAGCACAATAAACTGGATTCACATCCATTAGCAAGTATTTCTCCTCCCAAATAGTATGCTCACTTCCAAGTATTTCTGTTTGTTCAAACTCTTGCATAGGGTTGCATCTAGCACAATAAACTGGATTGTTTGTCCTCATAACCAATAGTAAAGCATGATAAAGCTTCTCATATTAAAATTTTCAGACTTTTTACAGGTAAAGTTTACTTTTTTCCATTGTATTTATCAATTTTATCTTGATTTATTTTAAGAAACATAATGGAGAAATTACGCATGAGTGTAAAGCTTGGACATAATTTTGGGATGCTTCAAATAAACCAAAATGGGTAACGCTGCTGTGATGGGAATGGTTTTGTTTGATGTTATTCCTCTTCTAATTGAATTCTAATGCTATTAGTGCATTAAATCATAGATCGGTGCTAAATAGGCGAGGGAGTCCATTGCTTTTTTAATCATATAGGGCAGTGGAAGTAACAAGGAAATGGTTGATGTTTGCCTTTGGTTTCTCGACTTCTTCCTGTGCCGCCATTTTCATGTTTAAGCTGCAGTTCTTAAAGTCTCCTCCTCGATAGGTGAGGCTCAAGTCTCCTCCTCCATCGTGATTCCGAAGCTGCTCCTCCTCGACAGAGCCTCAACCAGGGTCCCCATACCTCTTTTGAGTAGGTAATGTGTTTTTAAATACATTCAATGTAAGCACAATTTTTTAAAAAGTAATCTACACATGGAAATACATTCATCAGCAATGTGTTTTTTTCATCAACTCTGCTCTCATCTGCTTCTTTTTGTATTAAGATTCTCTCTCTCTCTTTCTTTCATTTTGTCTGTGAAGTTATGTATATAGGGGTTTTAATTGGGATTCTTCATCCGGTTGATTCATTTTTTTAAGAAGAGACTTTCATTACTTGGTTTACTTTCGGATAATTTTCATACTCATAGCTTTATAATGAATTATATTACCTTTATCTTTTTGCTCTTGATGTCGTTGATTCGTTTTTTTAGAAGAGACTCTCATACATGTTGCTATATGTGGACAGTCAGACCATATGAAGGCACCACTCGAATTCCCTCTGCGGGGAATTTATCGTGCCAAACAAAGCTTAGGTGTTCTGCAAATATATTTTCTTCACTTCCACATTCTTACAACACAATATTTACAGACAACATTATTATGCATGCTTGGATACATTTATTTGGCTTAGCTCAATTACTTGCTGCTTAGGGTACAACATGCAACCCAAATTATTAGACACATGTCTGCTATATTCTATGCTGCAATTAGTTCCTTCCATAAGCATAATAGTTCCTTCATATTTATAGTTCCTGCATAATAGTTCTTGCATAATGGTTCCTGGAATTAATTTCTTCATATTTATAGTGCTTTACACATTTAGTTCCTGCACATCATATTTATAGTGTCTTACCAAATATGTGATGAGTTCAGTTCTCCCATTTGAAACTAAATAAGCAAATTAAATGTGGTAATTATATTTGTAAAAAAACTTGAAGCGAAGGAAATATGCAAACATGTCTGTATATAAATGAGACAAAACTGAAAGTGATCATCCCTGCCCTAGGCTTTGTAGAATATCTAGGATTTGCATAACACCTACGAAATATGCAAATATGTCAGTATATAAATGAGACAAAATTGGAAGTGATCATGTCTCCGCCCCCAAACAATGTCGCCGCCCCCAAACAATATTGTCACCCCCGAAAAATGTCGTCTCCCCCGAATAATGTCACCGCCCCTAAATAATATCGCGGCTCACGAACAATGTCGACACACATAAATAATGTCGCCGCTCACGAACAATATTGCCACCCATGACCAATGTCGCCGCCCATGACCAATATTGCCGATCAATGTCGTCGCCACGACCAATATCGCCGCCCACGACACATGTTGCCGTTCACGACCAATGTCATTGGTTTGCAGGCGAAGTCCGCGTGGATGCGGGCATAGCCCACAACACCGCATCGAGAACGGGCATTGTCGATGAATGTCGCCGACCCCGAACAATGTCGCCGCCCACGAACATTGTCGTTGCCCATGAACATTGTCGCTGCCTATGAACAATCTCGACGCCCATGAACAATGTCGCCACACACGAACAATATCGCCGCCCACGACCAATGTCGCCGCCCATGACACATGTTGCCGTCCACGACCAATGTCGTTGTCAAGCGGGCGAAGCCCGCTTGGTTGCGGGCGAAGCCCGCAGCGCCGCATCGAGAACGGGCGAAGCCCGTTCGAAGATGCTAGTATGTATATATATATATATATATATATATATATATATATATATATATATATATATATCATATAGCAATTACCTTTAACACTTAACACTCCCCCTCAAGTTGGGTCGTGGGAATTTTCCAGACCTAACTTGTTACATATAAAGTTCATTCTGACCCCAGTGACTCCTTTCGTGAGAATGTCAGCGACTTGGTCTCCAGTCTTCACATGTTTTAAAGAAACAAGACCTTCTTCATACTTCTCTCGTACGAAGTGGCAGTCAACCTCGATGTGTTTTGTGCGTTCATGAAACACAGGGTTGGTTGCTATCTGTATTGCAGCTTGATTATCACACCATAACAGAGATGGGTCATGAACAGGATATCCGATTTCACAAAGAGTCTGTCTGATCCACATGATCTCAGCAACGGTGTGTGACATAGCCCGATACTTTGCCTCAGCACTAGATCTGGCGACGGTGGTCTGTTTCTTGCTCTTCCAGGCGACAAGGTTTCCACCCATAAAGATAGTAAATCCTGTGGTGGACTTCTGAGTGGCTAAACAACCTGCCCAATCGAAGTTACAGTAAGCCTCTATATTGAAATGACCATGATTCTTGTATGATATTCCTAGACCCGGATCCTTCTTTATGTACCTAACAATGCGGAGAACTGAGTCCCATTGAGAGATAGTTGGAGTGGCCATGAACTGACTGACCTTACTCACAGCACAGGCAATATCTGGGCGAGTCATTGTAAGGTAGTTAAGTTTTCCAACTACTCTGCGATACTTCTCTGGTGATTCAAAGGATTTGCTCTAGGCATGAAGGCTCTTCTCTCCTGGTTCAAGGGGAGAATCCATAGGACGGCAGTCAGACATTCCAAGGTCAGATAACAGATCGAGGGCATATTTACGTTGAGAAACAAAGATGGAGTCGTCATGATCAGTCACTTCAATCCCGAGGAAGTATCGCAACGGCCCCAGATCTTTGGTTTGGAAGTTGGAGTGTAAGAACGCTTTGAGATCGGTTATCCCTTTTGGATCACTACCAGTGATGACAATATCATCAACATACACAATCAGAAGCACAGTACCAGCTGAGGAGTTCCGATAAAACAGAGATGAGTCTTTGATACTCTTGGTAAGCCCGAATTTGGTGACAACAGACCGAAAGCGAGCAAACCACTGGCGTGGGGATTGTTTCAACCCATATAAAGAGGCAAGGAGACGACACACCTTATTACGCTCCCCCTCAGCAATGAACCCAGGTGGTTGTTCCATATACACCTCTTCCTCAAATGACCCATGAAGGAACGCATTCTTGATGTCCAACTGATGAAGAGGCCACCGGTGAGTGGCTGCAAGAGAGATCACAATCCGAATAGAGGACATTTTGGCAACAGGAGCAAACGTTTCCTCATAATCCACGCCATAAGTTTGAGCATAACCTTTGGCAACAAGGCGAGCTTTCAAGCGAGCAAGAGAGCCATCAGCATTGGCTTTAACCGAATAGATCCATTTGCAACCAATAGCGCGCTTGCCAGGAGGCAAGGACACAAGTTCCCAAGTATTATTCAGTTGAAGTGCTGTCAATTCCTCATGCATAGCAGCCATCCAGCCAGGATGAGTTTTGGCCTCCCCAACCGTTGAGGGAATGGTGTACTGAGCCAACGTCAAGTGAAGAGCGGTATGAGAAGCAGACAACCCCTGATAAGAGCTCACATATAGAGGTCTATTCTGGCAAGTCCGACTACCTTTTCGGAGAGCAATAGGACGCTCGGTGTTGTCCAGGGGTGGAGCGGCAGGCACTTCAATTTGGTTCACGTCCTCACTAGCAGGTGCAATCTGAGGAACAGTAGTTGTGCCATCAATGGTTGAAGGAGACTGAGATGGTGGTATTTCAGTTCTGTCAGAAGTGCGACGAGAGTAGACTTGCCCCCAAAGGGGGGACAATATGTCAGTCGGAGAGACGAGAGCAGACTCAGGATGAGGAACTAACATACCATCGAGAGAGGGATCAGAAGAGGACGTGGGAAGGGTAGAGCTAGTGGGGCGATAAGAGTCGGATTCGAGAAAGACGACATCTGAAGAGATGATATACTTGTGAAGCTCCGGAGAATAACAGCGATATCCCTTGGTAGTCCGGGAGTATCCAAGGAAGATACATTTTAAAGAGCGAGGATCAAGTTTAGAAAAGGAGAGACGAGCATCCCGAACATAGCAAACGCACCCAAAGACCTTGAGGAGTAGAGAAGGCCCCGAGTGGTCGGGATAAAGGGTGTGATAAGGTGTCTCCCCCTGAAGGATATGAGTAGGTAGATGATTAATGAGATAGGCAGCGGTAAGGACAACATCTCCCCAAAAGTGTTTAGGAACATGCTTATGATGGAGGATAGCCCGGGTGACCTCAAGAAGGTGGCGATTTTTTTGTTCGGCAACCCCGTTTTGTTGGGGGGTATCAGGACAACTGGTTTGGTGTATGATACCCTTGTCGGAAAGGAAGCTAGACATGGATTGGGACATGTATTCCCTCCCATTATCGGTACGAAGACATTTAAGACGAACAGAAAATTGAGTGAAAATTTCATTCCACAAATGTTGAAAAATAGATAGTAATTCAGAGCGATTTTTCATTAAGTAAACCCACGTCATGCGAGAAAAATCATCAATAAAAGTAACATAATATCTGTGTCCTAACAACGTAGGGACAGGACACGGTCCCCAGACATCAAAATGAAGTAAATCAAAAGGTGCAGAAGCACGAACATCAATACGAGGAACATAGCTAACTCTATGGAGTTTAGCAAACAAACATGACTCACAGTTGAGATGGGAAACATTCCCAAACTCAGGATACAAACGACGCATGACCTGCAAAGAGGGATGACCAAGACGGTAGTGGAGGTCCAAGAGTTTGGCCGAAGCAGCAGAGCAGGCTGTGGGAAACTTCATCTAGAACATAGACACCACCACGCAGCTTCCCTCTACCAATAATACGGCTCGTCGACTGTTCCTGAAAAAGGCAACCAGAAGATGTGAAGATAGCAGTGCAGTTTAAATCACGAGTAAGCTTACTAATAGACAGGAGATTGTAAGCAGATTGAGGAACATGAGCAACCGAGGATAGAGGCATATCTGGTGTCACATTGCAGCTTCCAAATCCCACAATAGGAACAGTGGATCCATCTGCAACTGTAATGGACGACCCACAATGAGGGTGATAAGAATGCAAGATACCTGATGAACTAGTCAGGTGGTCAGAAGCTCCAGAATCTGCCAGCCACTGAACTGGACGTTGGGAAGTGCAGGCAGGTTGAATAGTCTGGGCCACAACAGCACTATGAGGTGGAGGAGAGATCGGAAGAGCCTGCAGGTGACGATACTCCTCAGAGATCTGGACGGTGCGGGGACCCGGAGGAGCCGGTGTCGAGTCGGCAACGTGAGCAGATCGAGGTGAAGCAGACGAGGTTTTGGCCGCCCAGTCTGGCTTTCCATGCACAAGCCAGGATGTATCTTTTGTGTGACCTCGACGTCCGCAATGAGTACAATGTCGCGTATCGATCTCCCGACCACGCCCAGAACCAGAACGACCGCCACGGCTAGTCCCCCTTCCCCCCCCCCCCCCGAGAGGCCAGCGCAACTGACTCGCTGGAGGAAACCTGTAGGGCAGCTGGAGAAGAGGCCGAGCCCGCTTTAGTCAGACGATGGTACACACTAGCAGTCTGCAACGTAGAAGGACTCGCAAGCATTTCGATTCTTGTTGTTGAGAAGTTTGGGTCAAGACCGTTTAGAAGCCAGATGAGAACCAGATGCTCACGTTGGGCCTGATGTCCTTCACGGGTAGAGGGGATCTCCCAAAGATCTAGGATTTCATCTGCAAAAACCTTCCATTCGGCGAAGTACTCAGTGACAGGACGTGCTCCTTGACGTAGCTCAGCCATCTTGGGAAAGAGTTCACCAAGACGAGAGAGATTGTTTGCCTGGGAAAACATCATATGCAGGGTGTCCCACAACTCCTTAGTGCTATCACAATTCTTGCACATTTGCTGAACTGATGGTTCCATGGAACTCAGAAGGAGCGCAAAGATACGACAATCATCATTGTACCAATCGTCGTATTCGGCACTTCCCACGGCATGAGTAGAAAGTCTAGTAAGGTGGTGAGTGCGTCGGATGCCTGCAAGAGACATAGTAACCCCCTTTTTCCACAACTGAAAGTTGGAGGAGGTAAGGATAGTGGTAGCCAGTCTTGTATTGGAAGGAAAAGTATTAGTAGAATCCCCTGAGGGAACAGGAGTCTGGATGGTGCTTGTAGCCGAGTCTCCCATGGTCTTGGATAAGAGCGACAAGAGCGACCCTAAACCCTAAAGGTCTTGGACAAGAACCTTCAGAAGGAGGAGATCCGGAGCAGCTTCAAGAGCAGCCGCAGGTGGCGATCAGCAGGAGGCGACCAGACAGCAGCAGCGTCGGCATCTTCAAGAGCAGACTGGGCGACGATCAGCAGGAGGCGGAGGCGATCAGTACGGGATCGGCATCAGACAGCACGGCAGGAGCAGCAGCAGCGAAGAGATCGGGATCGGCATCAGACAGCAACAGCGACGGCAGGCGGCATCAATACGCGATGCGCCTCCGTCTAGGGCACGGGAGGAACCAGCGTGGCGTTGGTTCCTGTTGCGGCGGAGAGCGAGCGCAGGCGGAGCGAAGAGCGGCGGGGAGACCTAGCGCGGGCGCGCGGTGGATGCGAAGACGAAGGCGAAGCGAAGAGCGGCGAGCGCAGGCGGAGCGAAGAGCGGCGAGCGCAGGCGGAGCGAAGAGCGGCGGGGAAGACCTAGCACGGGCAGATGCGAAGACGCTCTGATACCATGTTGATGGGAGAAAAAACCTAATGACTTATCCCCTTGGACAAGTCATATATATATATATAAATCATATAGCAATTACATTTAACACTTAATAGGTTTCAACGACCCAAAGACACGCCCTCATCAGAACGTTGTCATCGGATTAAGAAAAAACATTGGTCTACTTAAGGTGTGAGCCAACAGGTTTTTATGAGTTTAGGCAAGTAGGACAAATCATGTTGAAGTTGGTGAACCTATAATATCTCGACTTCGAAGAGCGGGGAATGTCTTTAGGGGTGGTGAGTGTTTTGGAGGGTGATAAAGCCCATGAAAAGCATTTTCTCACAAGCTTCTAGGAAGACAGGTCTAGGTGAAAGGAGGTGCAGGGAAGAAATTTCAAATCAGAATTGGAGGAAAAATAATTAAACTTAAATAATAATTCGGACCCTCAAATATCAGAGACGCCTCTTCAGAGTAATTTGGGCACAACAGAGAGAGATGATCACAGTGAGCTGCCACAATTCGAGCCATGACAATCGGATGCTTGATGGGAAGGGAGGAGATCCACGTAGGGTTCCAGTGGAAACCCTAAGTGAGCGACAGGTCTAACCAATTGATACGGGCTAACTACGTTGTATCGAGAACAAGCACACGATCAATACCTTGCATTGCAAGAATTAAAGATACAAACTCGGGAGACGAATTCCGACCAAGTACCCGGAGGTCGGGTACCCCGACGCACTCCTATCTCACTATGAGAACCTAAAAGACAAACACTTCAAGATCCTAACTAATAACCTAAAGGGTCCTTATATAAATGGATCCTCCATTATAGGACACCACACTAAAGGACAAAACAACACTTAATTAATACAATAATAAAGGAAAACACGACATTGGGAGGCTCCCGCAAGGTTAGGTTGATCGTCCAAGCGTATGCAAGTGACCTGTTCCTAATGTGAATACGTATCATGAGGGGAAAATCCCTCTAAAAGGCACTCACCTATGAAAGCCTAAACCTAAACAATGATGCAAAAAAACTCTCCTCTCATACTAAGGGTTCCTTATATACATAGGACCCACTACAAGACAAAATACAGCAAAAGACATAAATGACACTAGGGCTACATAGACTACTAGGAGGAGCATGGGAGACCCGGGAAGTCGTCATATCATTCAACAAACTCCATGACTAAGATCATAACAGGGAGAAGACAACTTCTAGCTGAAGAAGGAACTCATGTTCCATAAGATGGGAATCAAGCTATTTTTGATTGCTTTGTGCTCAAGCTACACAAGATGTTTTGATCATAAAAGGACGCATGGCCGATGGAATTTGGGACCCCTATTAAATAATAATAACATACTGGATTTTTCATCACAAGATCTGACCCTTTATTTTATTTTTCAACCTTCAAACTTTTCAGATTCAAAATTTTTGTCAATTTTCTTTTGAAAATGTATGCATCTAGTTCTCTTGATATAAGATGACTCACTTTACTGACTCATAAAAATGTTAATTAGAACATAATATTTTTTTTCTTGGTACTAGGGCGAGTTAAAATCCTTGTTCCTCCATTGGCACCAAATACTTGATGGTCAACTGTGTTTGCTATATTTGTAAAAGACGATAGCAATAGTAGGGCAGCCTCTTTGGAGGGGATGAGACAAACTATTGTGAGGGTAAACACTGAGAGGTCCAGTGATATATGTTTAAGTTCAAAGGATATTGTTTTTATTTGCTCAAAAAGAAATATGTGCCAATTTCTATTGATGTCATTCTTTCAAACATATATCAATTTTCCCAACATCTAATACATCTCAAGATTTTGCTCTTGGTGAGTCATTTCAATTGTCGATAGTTGGGAATTATCCACTGTGGAGTGAAAGGATTGTTTTCATTATTCGGCCTTACTCCTGCATATATATAGGAGTGGTAAAAAATACAGAGGAAAAAACGGACAAAATACAAGGTATATCGAAACATAACAGAAATATGAAATTTCCAACACTCCCCCTCAAGTTGGGTGTGTAATGTCGGTCATGCCCAACTTGCCCAATATCTTGTCAAAGGAGCACAGACTCAGTCCCAGTAAGCACATCTACAAGCTGCTGGTTTGATGTGATAAAGGGGGTACACACCATCCTCTTTATTATGTTCTCCTTAATGTGTCTGTCGATCTCCACGTGTTTAGTACGGTCATGTTGGACTGGATTGTGGCAATGCTAATAGAGGCTTTACTATCACGATAGATCCTGATTTCACAATCTTCCACACCCAAGTCCCACATAATCGATTGAATCTGTATCACTTCGCATATCCCAAGCGCCATTTCCCAGAACTCCGCCTCAGTACTGATCTGGTTACGATATGTTGTTTCTTGCTTCTCCAGGTCACCAGATTGCCCCCAACAATGGAGCAATATCCAGATGTAGATCGTCGATCATCAATAGAACTTGCTCAGTCCGCATCTGTGTAAACTTCAACCATTAATCTCATGGCGGGTGTAAACAGTATGCCTTTACTTGGAGAGAATTTGAGATACATCAGGACCCTGTATGCAACATCAAGATGATGTGATCTCGATGAGAGCATGTATTGGCTGAGAACACCCACAACATAAGATATGTCTGAACAGGTATGGGAGAGATAGATAAGTTTCTCAACCAGTCGTTGGAAATCTGGTATGTCATCAACCATTTCTCCAGAATCTCTACCAAGCTTGTGATTGGTTTCAATTGGGGTGTCAGCGGGTCTACACCCAATCATTCGAGTTGTTTCCAACAGATCCAGAATGTACTTCCTTAGAGATATAAAGATCCCATGTCTGGATCTGGCCACCTCGATGCCAAGAAAATATTTGAGAGTCCTAAGGTCCTTCACCCGACCTCCTTTGCAAGCCTAGATTTTAAGTTCTCAATCTCCTCTGTGTCATCACCTGTTATCACTATATCGTCAACATAGACAATAAGGGTAGTCACCTTGCTATGTCGGTGTTTCACGAACAAGGTATGATCCGCATTGCTCTGTCTTTACCCGAAGGACATCATTGCTCGATGGAATCTCTTGAACCAAGCCTGAGAAAACTGCTTCAAGCTGTAAAAAGCCTTCTTCAATCTGCAAACATTCCCTGCTGATCTCTTTGGAAGAACGTCAGGCGGCAGGGACATGTAGACTTCTCAACATCGTCATGAAGAAATGCATTATTCACATTCAACTGGCTGAGACTCCACCCTTTGCACACGACACATGAAAGCAGTAAAAGGATTGAATTCAGTTTAGCAACCAGAGAAAATGTCTCTTGATAGTCGATGCCAACTGTTTGAGTGTATCCTCTAGCAACCAACCTAGCTTTGTACCGTTCAACCAGGCCTTGGGAGTTCCGCTTCACAGAGAAGACTCATTTACAACCCACAATGGTTTTTCCTTTAGGCGGATGGACAAGATCTCAAGTATGATTCTTGTCAAAGGTTATCATTTCCTCCAACATAGCAGCCTTTCATTCATTGTGCTCAAGAGCTTCCTGCCAAGAACGGGAAATAGATATAGAAGGCAAGGAGGTGACAAAAGCTCTATGTGAAGGAGACAAAGAGTCATAAGTCACAAAATGGAAAAAAGATGTTGAATAGAAGTACAATTACCTTTGTCAGTGTCAGAAGATGGATCAAGTGGTGGACCAGGTAGCGTGGGTAAGGCTTGTGTGTTCGTGCCCCATCGTCGGCGAGAGTAAACCTGCAATGGAGGAGGCATAGAAGGAAAAGGCATCATCAGATCACTAGGGATGGGAGAGCAAACCTGCAATGGAGGAGGCATATAGAGAAGAGGGAAGGGAATATGAGCAGGTGGAATAGGCAAGGGAACAGAAACAGGGGAATTCACTTCCCATGTACTCGTCTCCCCATGAAGAGAGATCTCATAGTAAGCTTCTGATTCCGGAGAGGTGACATCCATGGTGAAAATATCCGTTTGGTGATGGGATGAAAGCAGTTATAGCCTTTTTGTGTAGGTGAGTAGCCAATAAAGAGTAAAGACACACCACAGAGCGCGGAGATCGAGCTTGGTCTTGGGATGGATGTGCACAAAACACACACACACAAAGATACGAGGCGAGAGAGAAGCGGGACAAACCCTGAGAGTGGCTAATGGAGTCTGAAACCTAAGAACATGAGTAGGCATGCGATTGATGAGGTAGGCAGCGGTGAGGACTGCATCACCCCAATAATATTTTGGGAGGTATATTCGGAGAAGGAGACACCTAGAAACCTCAAGGAGGTGCCGATTCTTGCGCTCTGCAACCCCATTTTGAGCTGGAGTGTAGGCGCATGAAGTCTGATGTATGATACCAAGATCATTGAGGTAGTTCTCAAAACGGGAGTCAATGTACTCACAATCATTGTCACTACGCAAGACTTTAATGGTAGCACTAAGTTGAGTAGTGACCATCCTATGAAACCGTTGAAAGAGAGAAAATATGTCACTTTTATGTTTCATCAGATAAATCCAAGTACAACAAGAGTAACAATCAATAAACGAAACAAACCAGGAGCAACCAGAAATGAATGTAGTAGGACTAGGACCCCAAACATCAATATGAATAAGGGCAAGGGAACAGAGTGACGCAGAGACAAGAGGAAGAGAAGTATGATGATGTTTACCAAGTTCACAAAAATCACAATGAAAACCAGTAAATCGAGCAGTAGACATAGCAGGAAGCAAAAACTTCATAGTGGAGATGGGGGGATATCCAAGACGACAGTTCCAGAAATCAACATCAGAGAGACGATCAGCATGACGAGCCTGTGGAGACTGGAGCAAGAGGAGGTGGAAGGGTCGAACACATATAGCCCATTGCACAAACTACCAAAGTCAATCACCGTTCTCGTCTTCAGGTACTGAAAAACACGCGAGGTAGGAAAGAAGGTTACTAAGCAGTTCATAGAATTAGTCAAATGACTAATAGACAGAAGATTACGAGTGAATGCAGGAACATGAAGAACCGAGGAAAGAGTAAGGGATGAGCAAGGTATAGATCCCTTGCCAACAATGGAGGAGAAAGATCAATCAGCAATACTTACTTTGTCCCTGCCAGACAAGGGAGTGTAGTACACAAAACCTATAGCTGACCAAGCCATGTGGTCAATGGCATCGGAGTCAATAATCCACTGTGAGGACAGAAGTGTGGAAGAAGAATGAGCACCAGGAGGGCCTTGGTGGGCATAGGAAGAGGATGATGAACTAGACTGCTCAGTCGGAGGACCATTCATCAAGTGACGGAAAGGCAGGATTCCTTCTGCAACGTATGAATCCAGAAAGTGAGGAACAAAGGTGTCCTCCATAGCATCATACAGGCGTGCACCTCTCGACAGGGATGACCTAGGTTGGGTTTGGCCACCACGAGGTGCAAGGTCGCCGCGGGTAGAAGGGAAGCCATGAATCTTGAAGGAAATAGAACTTGGACATAGAAGACCTCGAAGAGAAAATGAGGTGGAGACACACAAAAACACAAAGGGTATCAAAAAAGAAGAGGCGCCCTCATAGAAAAAGGGAAAGGAATCATAACTTTAACAGCAATGGAAGGAACCAAAAAGTGAACGCTGGAAAGAGGAGATAAATAGCCCATTGCACTGGCGCCCCTAGAGGACGGGAGAGAACCCCCCGCTGGAAGAATACCCCCCCCCCTCCCGAGGAGAAGCCCATAGGAAGAGCCCTCAGGAAGAGCCAAAACTCTCAGGAAGAGCTGACGCTCTTTGGAAGAAGTTGGCGCCCCCTGGAGGGAGCCGACGCCGGCTGGAGAAGCTGAAGCTTGAGGCAGGAGCATACGCGGGCGAGACTGCGGGTCAGGATCGAGAGTCGAAAGAGGAAGAAGGATGGACGGGATCGCAAGCCCTAGGGCTCTGATACTATGTTGAGTGAAAAGATTGTTTTCATTATTCGTCCCTACCCCTGAATATATAGGAGTGGGAAAAAACGTACAAAGGAAAAAACGAACAAAATACAAGGTATATCGAAACATAACAAAAATACGGAATTTCCAACATCCACCAATATGTAAATAATGAAGAAACATGTTTGGTTTATACTGGAAGATGAAAAGTTAGTGTACATTTGACTTCATTAAGTGTTGAGGCGGTGATTCTACACCACCGTCACCTTTTTTGTTAGGTAATATGATAATATCTCAGATGATCCTATCTTTACTTTAAGAAAAGATAAGCACACTTGTATCTCATTTTATACACAATACTCATTTTTTACCCTAGTTTCAGGCCTTTACATTTCCTTGAATCCATTGTAATCCCTTCTAGTGTTCAAGAGCCACTAGAGAATCCCAGTTGACAGCTGTTATGAATAAGGAAATGCACTTTCCAAGGCATAATGAAACCTGAAAATTACTCGGTCTACTAGTTAGTCATAAAAAAGACGAGTTTAGCTGAATTTTACTGTAAAACACAATCATATGTAATTGAGATTCATGCTCATTTTTCTTGCCAACGTGTTCACTTGAGAGTGAAAATTTGAATTTTCAATACCTTTTCGCTTGTGACTAAATTGACATTTGTTGAGATTGTTATCTCTTTGACTTATATTAATTATTGGGCTCTATAACGATTAGGCGACAAATTTTACTCTTTTAAAAAATAGTGATTTAAGGTAATTTTTATACAACCCCTGGGAATGAGTTAAAGGGGGAATATGTTCGCTCAAGAAGCTTCTTTACAAACTTAAGTAGTCTTACTGGGTGTGATTTCATAAGCTTCCTAAGGTTATTTTCTCCTCTGGCTTCTCTTGAAGTAAAAAAGATCATTATTATAGTCGTGGAGGGTCAAATGGGGTCATCATTCTTCTTGTTTATAATCACTAGCAATGATTCCCAGGGTATAATTGTCCTCAAGCAACAAATTTAACAATCATTTCAGCTGAAAGATCTTACACCCTCAGCTACTTAGGATTGAGGTAAGCCCCTATATCTTCCTATCAAAATGGAAACACTTCTATACACTAGTTATTAGACTTGAAGTGTCTCAGTGTTGTAAGTTGTATTAATCAATTCATGCAAGCTTCTACTATTACACATTGTGAAGTTGCATGTCATATCCTTCACTATCTAAAAATATTTCCTTGATAAAACTATTATTCAAAGCAATAAAAACCTTGCAAGGATTATAGGTGATGTTGAGTGGCTCTAATTTGTTAATTATCATTCTACTACTGAGCACCTAGTCTTATGCGCCAACAACCTTTGTTCTTAAAGAAGAAAGAAGCAAATCATAGTTGTTCGTTTCAGTGATAAAATAGACTGTAGAGCTATTGGAGACCTTGTTTTATAGATTTTATGGTTGTGTTGTCGCCTACTAGATCTTAGCATTGTTATCTCTTCTCCGGTTTCCTCCTCCTAAGATAATCAAGATGTTATGCATACTCAGGAAATCATATATTTCAGGAATGCACAAACCACAATGAGGTAGATTTTCATTTTGTTACTCATGTAACACCAACTTAACGATTGGTTGATATTACCACCAAGGTCTTGGCCTCCAAAGCTATCCACACCATCATGAGCAAGCTTCAACAGAAACTACATTCCAACTTGAGGGAGAGGGCTAGGATACCTATTTTTCTTTATTTATCTATAGCATGATTCCTAATTTGTATAGATCAATGTTCATTACACTTCTTGTATATTTGCATACTTTAATTTACAAAACTATAGTACAATTGCATGCTTAATTCACCCCCTCGTCCACTCAAAAACATTTCACTTTTAGCTCACATATAAAGGGAGAAATAATAAATTTTGAAGGCAGAACAAAAACAAGATGGAAATCTATGTTTACGGTCATCGTGAAATTGGCAGAAAGATCTATCTTCTTATATATCAAATGACATCCAATGGCATCGAACTAATTCTTCACTCATCAAGAGCCAATTTACTGAATTAATTACATCTAAATCTTAGCCACCCATAATCTTTAATTCCTCTTATTCTTCCAGAACATCACAAGTTCCTAAAAAACAGATAAAATTTCAAAACTTTGACCATAACTTTAATCCATAAGAATTCCTTTGAAAATTACTATAACAGGCATAAAAAATTTTATAACCTGCGTAAAAAACTTGGATTAAAACTGAAGGCACATAACAAATTATTGACCTGTGTAAACACCTGTGTATCCAACGTGATATTATGGCGATTCACCCCTTTTTAGGGTTTTCTCTTCATGGGACCCATCTATATATAAAACAAGGAGACTGCCCATAGAAGGGTTGAATCAAAAAGCCATAACTCCTCTTGTTTGCTTAATGGACAGTTCCCTGCTTACCTAAATCATCCCCTTTCAGTGGTCTTTCCTTAAAGTCTTTGTACACGAAGTATCCATAAATCTTAATGGTCTAAGTAAACATAAGATTGTAGAGAAGAACATGTAGCAACCCCTATAATCCTATATGATAATTCCTTCGAAGTGTTCAATTGCATTCAAAACAGAGAAGACGGTTTAGGACCTGAAAAAATAATTTGATAAAGAAGCTCCCAATATAAGAACATGATAAATCATCTTATTCAAAGTGCTGGACACATTTTCGTACATAAAGTCAAGAACACTAAAACCAAGACCAAATTTTACTTATTACCTAAGTTTTGAAGCTTGCATGAATATTACGGAGAAAAACATACCACCCCGATCTTATCGCGTGTTGGACAATACGGATGCTGAGAGGTGCATACCCAGAAAATATGTATGAAATATCGTCAGGCCTGCAAATATTAATATTTTAAAGTGAAATGCAATGTTTAGTATATTCAAGGTAACCAAGCAGACCTCGCATTGAAATATACTAGAATAGTACAATTGAGGAAATGAAAGAGATGGTTCACACACTGAGACCTATAATAACGTATTCATATGGAAAAAGAAACAAACAAATTATATCAAAATGAAAATGAAAATTTCAGAGAACTTCAGGCAAAACAAGAAATGTCGACGTCTTCTACATAGCACATATAACAAAGGAACACAAAAATGACTACTAGCAGTTGAAGAAATGTCATTGCATATTTGAATAGATATAAATATATACAAATATACATATGCATATTTACAAGAAGGGAGGATACTTGAAAGTACCTGGAAGCTTCAGACTCAGAAACTATCAACTGGAGCGCTTTTGAAATCATGAGCCAGTTGCTTTTTGATTCCTGCAGAATGGGGTTCAGTGAGGAATCAGTAACAAAAAAATATCAACATGTATTAACCTTGCAATAAAAATGCATGGATAAAGAAATCTAGCTCATTCAAAAAAGAAACACGGAACACAGCTAAGTCTGCCGCAATAATAAGATTAGATTTACCTGTCTCTTAAATAGCCCTGCTTTCTCAAGATTATACAGTGTCGGCATGTGCTCAAATCCATAGCTATGCAACATTTCCCTCCTATATTAATATGAGAATAGGCGAACCACAAATGTAAAAGGGTTTAACTCATAAAATAAGGGGAAGTGGCTATATAGACAATTACTGTAAGAAAAAAATTGTGTAGATTATCCATCATGAAGAACATGAAAGTCATATTGGATCTCTTTTAGTGCTTATTTCATGAACAATTATGCCGCACAGAAGTAGATTTCATCCGAATATGAACCAATCTTCTAAAAATTATAGACCATGAGCCTCCAAGGAAAATGACATTTCAGAGTTTGCAATGTGTACCAGTCTTTTATATCTATTAGTTCAATTTTTCAAAGTTCTCATCAAAATTAAGATGTGATTCTTTTTTCATGTATTTTGTTTTAACCTATGAAAGCAGTTGGTCACCTTTTATAATGAAATTTTACTACACAATAAAATGTTCTTGTTAGCATTAGAAGTTTCTAAATGTTGCTTATTTTTTAGACCTTATTTTTCTACTAAGCTTCATTCAATTATTTCTATGATCCTTTATGTTCCATGCAAGCACTTGATTGCCTATACTTTGTCTCAACAAAAGAATTACAAAGCACTCTTCTTGGCATTGCTTGTTTTGCCCAGACCATAAAGCAATTTCATAAGGCGACATACTAGACAAATCTCCCCCTAAGCAACAAAACAAGGTGATTGCTTTATGTACACATTGCTTTATGTATACTTTTTCATCCAAATCACCACGTAAGAGATTCTTGATATCAAGCTGATGACAAGACCAAACATGAATAGAAACTAAACTCAAGAATATACAAATTGAGGCTTTTTTTGCAATTGGGTATAACATATAGAGATAATCAACACCAAATATCTTAGAGTATCCCTTTGAAACCAAGCGAGCCTTCAATCTATCCACAATTCCATCGGGAGAACATTTGACTGCATAAACTCAGCGGCAACAACCGTTTTATTGTGCGAATGCCACTTGAGCACATTCGTACGGCTTATTGGCGTGACTAACCAATAAGACCATGAATAAAATGATCCGTTAAATTAGGTAATACAAAAATTATTGCAATAACAAAAAAATGAAAAATTATAACTGTTGAAGGGCGGGGGCATGGAGGCCAAACATCCGACCGGACTGCAGTCCAAGCATCCCAACCAAATCACCCCCGGGCTAACCCTCGTCGGAACTTTGACCGCTGTTGAAAGGGGTAGGTTGTTGAGACCAGATATCGAACCCGGAACCTCCTTTAACCAGTTGGGTATCAGGAGCTCTCACAAGGCCTAGATAAAGGAGGTTTTAGGTTCGATCTCCGGCCTCAACAACCTACCCTTTCAACAGCGGTCAAAGTCCCAACGAGGGTTAGCCCGAGGGTGAGTTGGTCGGGATGCTTGGACTGCAGTCTGGTCGGGTCGGATGTTTGTCCGCCATGCCCCCATCGGGACTTTGACCACTGTTGAAAAGGTAGGTTGTTGAGGTCGGTGATCGAACCCGGAACCTCCTTTATCATGGCCTTGAGAGAGCTCCTGATACCCAACTGAGCTGACTCAATTGGGTATCAGGAGCTCTCTCAAGGCCATGATAAAGGAGGTTCCGGGTTCAATCCCCGGCCTAAATAACCTACCCCTTTCAACAGTGATCAAAGTCCCGACAAGGGTTAGCTCGGGGGTGATTTGGTTGGGATGTTTGGATTGCAGTCTGGTCGGGTCGGATGTTTGGCCACCATGCCCCCACCCTTCAACAATAACGAAGCATTTTATATTGGTAAAATGAGAACTAAATACCTATTTAATTCTCAATATTTTTGGAATTACTTTACATGTGAAGAACACACACCGAATGAGAAAAAACCTTAACTCTCCTGCCTTTTGAAACCCCCTATTTTAAGATTAAAAATAAATTATGCGCTAAATGATTCATATCTATTTATGCCCAGTCATTCTTCCACAATTTGGTTGCTTGGAAAAATCGAAAAACAGAGAACATTTCTTTGTTTTCTGGAAGTCCAGGCCCACGCTGGTTCCTTTTCATGCGCACTATTGTTCTCTTCTCCGCCTGCCAAAGCCGCTGCCGCCATCCATGACTCCCCCAAATCCCGGAGAACCCTCACAGACGACTCTTCCAGCTCTGTCAGAACCAACAGACAACCTCCCAGGTTATTGTGCTCACCCACAACACCTCCAGCTAGTTCATAAGCCTTCGCCCGACCACCCAATGTCACCTCCCAGTCCCTATCCTCTCTGTCACACTAAACCCGTAAGCTAAGCACCATATTTGTCAATCCTGCTCTTTTTCCCTAATACATTTGATTCCAAACCCTCCTCCAGAAGCCCAAACCCAAGCCTAAATCTTAGCTCCACAACCCTCTGAGCCACACTTTCCCGTGTCCTCAAAACCTATGTGCTCTTCACCGCATTTGTAAGGCAACGGTATGCTCCTCTCTTTTGTTTACTTATTGTTATTAATAATTTTATGCCTTAATTAATTTATCTACAATTTTAAAGTGTGTCTGTCCAAATTTGTATTCCTACCTTTATGTCGTCAATTTGAAAAGGAGAACTTTATTGTTCATCTTCACTTGTATGCTTGTGGATGAAATAATTCATGTTGTTAACTATGTTTGATCGCCCAACCACCCAATGTCACCTCCCAGTCCCTATCCTCTCTGTCACACTATACCCGTAAGCTAAGCACCGTCTTTGTCGATCCTGCTCTTTTTTCCTAATACATTTGATTCCAAACCCTCCTCCAGAAGCCCAAACCCAAGCCTAAATCTTAGCTCCACAACCTTCTGAGCCACACTTTCCCGTGTCCTCAGAACATATGTGCTCTTCACCGCATTTGTAAGGCAACGGTATGCTCCTCTCTTTTGTTTACTTATTGTTATTAATAATTTTATGCCTTAATTAATTTATCTACAATTTTAAAGTGTGTCTGTCCAAATTTGTATTCCTACCTTTATGTCGTCAATTTGAAAAGGAGAACTTTATTGTTCATCTTCACTTGTATGCTTGTGGATGAAATAATTCATGTTGTTAACTAGATCGCCCGACCACCCAATGTCACCTCCCAGTCCCTATCCTCTTTGTCACACTATACCCGTAAGCTAAGCACCGTCTTTGTCGATCCTGCTCTTTTTTCCTAATACATTTGATTCCAAACCCTCCTCCAGAAGCCCAAACCCAAGCCTAAATCTTAGCTCCACAACCTTCTGAGCCACACTTTCCCGTGTCCTCAGAACATATGTGCTAATTTGTATCCCTACCTTTATTTCGTCAATTTGAAAGGGAAAACTTTATTGTTCATCATCACTTGTATGCTTGTGGATGAAATAATTCATGTTGTTAACTATGTTCGATCGCTAGGCACTTTATGCGTGTTTGTGAGCCCTAGGTCGAATGTCACATGATATTATTCGAGAACGTCTCGCTTGCGCATCATATTTAAGAAAAGATCTCAAGTTTATTAATTTAAAATTCAAATTGAAATTTCCAGGTTACATCACATGCTTTAAGACAAAAGATTTGGGTCGACTCCGATATTTTTGGGGTACTGTGGTAGCTCATCGACCCGATGGTCTCGTTCTATCTCAACGGAAGTATTGCATCGATCCTCTATAGGATGTCGACTACTTGGGTTGCAGGCCTACTGAGACAACAATGGATGTCAACCCCAAGCTTTGTGTTCACAATCCGACTCTAATCCGTTCTCCTTAATCCAGTGTACTGTCATAGTCTCATTGACAAACTTACCTTTTTGACTATCACATGACCGGATATCTCTTTGGTTTTTGGCACGGTCGGTTGGTTCATTCATGCTCCTCGAACATCCCACATTAAAGTTGTCGAGTGAATCCTTTGATATCTGATGAACGCCCTAGAACAAGGGCTTGTGTATAATCCCTCCTCTTCACTCTCATTAATTATTTATTCTAATGCGGATTATGTTGGGTACCTCGATAATCTTCAGTCTACGAGTGTCTATTGCACATTTTTGGTGGATATCAAGTCACTTGGCGGAGCAAAAAGCAAATGGCTGTGGCACGTTCCTCTGCGAATGATGAGTTTCGTTCAGCTTTTGTTGAACTAACTTGGCTGGAGGATCTTCTCAATGATCTTGGTGTTGCCCTCTCCTCTCCGGTCACACTCAACTGTGATAATCAAGTTGCCATACAAATCACAGGGAATCCAGTTTTCCATTAATGTAACAAGGAAGTTGATTGCCACTTCATCTGAGGAAAGGTTCAACTCTGTAAAATTGATTTGCGACATGTTCCCATTGCCAATCAAATCTCAGATATCCTCATTGAGGCCTTTACTCGCCTCCTCTACCTATAGTTCATTTCCAAGCTTGGTGTACAATCTGTATACTCCAACTTGCATGGGAGTATAAAAGAAACATGTTTGAGAAAGCTGAATGTAAAGGCTTGCTTCTTTGGCCTATTAGGAAATTCCTCTCATGTGTAGAGTAGTCTCACAATATGGTTTGGAGCTAAAGTGTCACTCCCCCCACCTACATATTATGTGTAAATGAACTTGTACTTTTTCTCGAAGAGTATAATAATATTATTACCAAGCTTCATATTTAACATTTCTAACGCATGCCAGGCCATATTCTGCAGTTGCATTAATACCATCCAATGATTTTTTTAGGTAACTTCATATACCGTAACATGTCATAGAAATAATACAAACCACATTTGTTAAATCTCCTAACTATTTAAAGAACAGATGAGGTTGTATAGTTTTCATAAAAAAGCAGAAAACAACACAACAAAATCAAAAGTGCAAACATATACTATATTTAGCTAAAATTAAAAGTGTGAACATATACTATATTTAGCTAAATTCAAGATGTTTTCATTAACCATCATTATTAAGATTTGGAAAAAAATTGAAATCGCAAACAAAGAAATTTTGTATGTCAAAACAACAGAAAGTATGCCTAAAATATGCGGCAACATACCTCAAATAGTCAAAGTTTCTCTTCGGTAAACCATTGTTAGTGACGGAAAGCAACACCAACAGACGGAATACATTTATGATGGGTTCTTGCTTGTGGATCATTTCCTCAATGTATTCAAAACAACTGCTAATAAATGTCAGAAAAGAGAACAAATATATGTACAACAAAGCTACGTAATTGTGTAGCATAAGAAATCATTAAACTAGAACCTGTGGAAACTCCCAAAATGCAAGTAATCAAATTATCCTTGAAATTTTACAATTTTAATCTCCTAATACTTTCTTTGTACCTCAAGTTCAAATCTCAGCATAATATATATGAATAGAAATAACGAAGATGATTAAATGAAATTATTGACAATTGAAAGTTATTGGAGTGGTGGTAACAAAAGTTCAAAAAATTTAGATGTGTTGCGAGTCGCTCGACGCACTTGTAGACCAATCAAATTGAACCGTCTCAGCTCGAGAGTGAGTCAAGCGCGCAATAAGTCAAAGTAAAATTAGACAGCTGGCAAAAAAACTTTTTGATGTGAAAAACCCGGAATGAGTGAAAAATCACTCAGAATAGATGAAGTCTGGCATGGCCAACACGGGGTCATTTACGAGTGTCACCTTGAGGGTGGTGAAAGCGAACATGGCCGTCGAGGTCCACGTGAAGGGTCCCTCCTCTGAAGTCTTACGCAGCTGCGTCAGGGGCCGGGCCAAGGCGTCGTACTCCCGGATGAAGCGCTGATAGTACCTGGTCAGACCCAAGAAGCCCCGGACATCTCGCTAGGAAGTGGGGGTCGGCCGGTGTAGAACGATCACCACCTCGTCGTTGTCCATGGCAACGCCTTTAGCCGAGATCATGTGGCCCAAATAGCTGACAGTGGTCTCGCCAAATGAGCACTTCTTGCGATGGAGGACCAGATGATGTTGTTGAATCGTCTCGAACGTGTGACTCACATGACGGAGATGCTCCTGCCAGGATGGGCTGTAAACCAAGATATCATCAAAAAAAGAACATGTTGTCGGAGTACCGCTCGGAAGATGTCGTACATGGTGTCCTGGAAGGTGGCTGGGGCGTTGGTCAACCCAAAGGGCATGACCAAGAATTCGTAATGCATGTCATGTGTCTGAAATACTGTCTTAGAAACGTCTTCTAGACGTACCCGGATCTGGTGGTACCATGCCCGAAGATCGAGCTTCGTGAAGAAGACGACTCTGTGGAGTTCAACCAGACGCTTCTGAATGGCTAGAATGGGTTACTTGTCGGGAACAGTGGCTTTGTTCAACTCCCTGTAATCAACACAAAAAACGCCAGCTTCCGTCCTTCTTGCGCACGAGGAGGACCGGGCTGGAAAAGGGGATGGCGCTGGGCTGGATGAGGCCGCCCATGAGCATCTCCCGCACTAGGCGTTCGATCTCGTCCTTCTGAACATCAGCGTAGCGATAGGGCCGAACGGAGACGGTTGTGGTGTGCGGTGTGCGGTGCCAGCGGAATGGTATGGCCAGTGGCTCGTGCCGGTGGTAAGCCTGTGGGGGTGGTGAAGACATCGGCGAACTCATCTAGGAGTCGAGAGAGATCAGAGGGAAGCCCTGTGGTGCCTGTTGGTGCAGCCTGCAGCTGCCAAGTCAAGCCGAGAACTCCACGTCGAAAGTGTGGCAGATGGCCTGAAAGGAGACCGGTGTGCGGAGGAGAGTGGAGTCCCCCACAAGATGGCAAGGAGATCCCTTTCAGGAAAACTGCATGGACATCTTGTCCCAATTGACCCGAACATCGCCCAATGTCGTTAGCCATGTGACGCCCAGGATGATGTTGACGCCACCCAATTCGAAGACATAAAAATCGTCTCTTGTCAGATATCTCAAGCGCCTCAAAGTCCTCCCGGGTGATTTCGGGAGTAGGATCCCCGATGATAGCATGAAACTCTTTCACGGTGCAATCGTGATTTGGAGAGTAAGGTTGTCGGCATCGGAAGCAAAGCCCCTTTTATTGGAGCTCGTTGTAGTCCCCGTTTGACAAGCGATGAGTGGCTGGAGGGCGGCCCGAACGAGGCCCTCCATGGGGCGGTGGCCGCGGACCGAAATCTCGCGGTGGTGGTGGTGGCCGAAAAGGAGGGGGTGTCGTGGTTGTCGGTGGGCGACCAAAGAGGTCTGCTTCCACTGCCCGTGCTAGATCGAGTGCTTCGAAGACCATCGCGGGTGGTGGGTGCAGAGGCGAGAGCGAATCGCTGGAAGTAGGCTTTGCATGAAGAAACCCAAGTGGTGGTCCGACGGAAGGCCCGAAACCTGTCACCAGGGCGACGAACTCGTCGATGTAGGCGTCTAGGTCGGCCGACTGGCAGATGCTACAAAGACGCTCGACCGCATAGCGGGGCTCGTACCGCTGGACCATCTCCTGTCTCAGTTTACCCCAAGAGATGTGAGGTTGGGATTGGCGGAGCCACTGTGCCCAGTGGAGAGCGGATCCGTCGAGGCCGACCATGGCGGTGCCGACCTTGTCTTCTTCGGGTGTTAAGTGGAGATCAAAGTATTGTTCCGCATTGGCAATCCACCCCATGAGATCGGTGCCGGAGAAATATGGAACGTCGGGGGAGAGGAGCGAGCGAGCCGAGAGAGAACCGGCAGAGGCTGTCGTGGGGGTGGGCCAAGGAGAGAGCCCCCGTCAATAGAGGAGGTGCAGCCGTCATTGGCAGCGAGCGTCGGGGAGGTGGGGCGGGCGTCTAGGATGGCCTGTAGTGTGGCCTGAATGGAGGCGAACTGCGAGTCATGGCCGTAAAAAAAGGCGCTGGACGGAGTCGTCGGAGGCATCGGTGGTCGTCGGGCCGGTGTGGTCGCGCGTGGATGGAGCCATGCAGCGAACCGTACAGTGAAGGGCGGCGGAATGCGCGAGGGTGGAAACGGAGGGCGTTTTGCGGAGGGCAATCAGATGGAGGGCAATGGAGATAACGGCCCAGGCTACGGAAGAACCCGACACGGGAGCGCCTGATGCAGACGGAGCGAGACTGCGGACTGCGCGATTGATGCGGCTTCTCGATGCGACAATCCCGCGAAGGGAAATAGGGAGCGACCGGTCTGAAGATCCGAACGCGATGACTCCCTGCAATCTGAAGTTGTGAACGGCTGAATAGGCGGAGGCCGACAGCTTTCAAGCGGGTGACACGGCACGTCGGAACAAATATTACGTTTCAAGACGAAATCCGGACTAGGGGAAGGGCCGGTGGTGAAAGGGAGAGAAGAGGAAGGCTAGGATTGGAGGAGAAAACCAGGGAACAGACCTTTGATATTACTTCTGAGATTAAATCACAAGTACATATTCAGCCCCTTATATAGAGGAGGGTCCAGACATAACATGGCAACATACAAAAATAACAAAATACTAAAATAGCAACATACCCAAAATACTACAATACCAAAACAGCAAAACACGCAATAAGAACTAATAATTAAGTTTCCTCATTGGTTGGACCCGCTCGTGCCCGTGTCCCGTCCACACCCACGCACGGCTCCTCTCCGTCGAACCCGATCTCTTCCGCACCCGCCTGGCGTCTTCCTCGTCATATGTATACCCGCCTGGCGTCTTCCTCGTCATATGTATACCCGTCATGGTTGTTCATTATCGTGAATATCAGTAAAATTGATACATTTGAAACAACAACAATCGAGCGATAAAGTCTAAAGAAAATTGTAAATAAAGAAAACTTGTGTGTAATTCGACATAGATACGAAGATTAAATGTGAATAAGAAAGAAAAGACAAAAGACGGATAAAAGATTACGCATAAGAAAATGATAAGGGTTAACCCAGTGTTGGGGGGTGAATACCCATGCAGAATACTTTTGAAATATATATGCGGTCATTGAAGGCTAGAAGCCAGTGAACACCTAGACTCGTTGAAGACCAGAGATGCATTTCAACATACTCTTATGATTTCCGAAATTAATAAAATTATAAACGAGAAATCTTTGAAAGTGAATCACATGCAATATGAACGAAGAATAAATATGAATGACAATATGAACAAATATGAAGTGAATATGGAAGACGATTGAATATGAATGAAAATTTTGATATTAAAAATGAGTTGAATAAGTTATGAATAAACTAAATGCGAAAATAAACAACAACATTCAAGCCTTTATCCCACTATAGTGGGTCGGCTATATGGATCCTTTGTCGCCATTGTGCCCTATCTTTTGTCATAATCTCACTAATGCCTAAGTACATCATGTCTTTCCTTACAGTTCCATTCCAAGTCTTTATTGGTCTACCCCTCCCACGTTTAACATGCCTAGTGACTAGACTCTCACAACGCCTAACAGGTGCCTCTAATGGTCTCCTTTGTACGTGTCCAAACCATCTTAGACGAGCTTCTCACATCTTCTCTGCAATTGGTGCTACTCCTGTCTTATCCCCGATACTTTCATTCCTAATTTTATCCAATCTCGCGTGTCCACACATCTACCTAAGCATTCTCATCTCCACAACTCCCATTTTGTGCTCATGTACACAATTCACTGCCCAATACTCAGAACCAAAGAGCATCGCGGGTCTAATTGCAGTACAGTAAAACTTGCCCTTAAGTTTTATTGGTACTTTACGATCACATAAGATCCCTGACGCGCCTCTCCACTTCAACCAACCCGCTTGGATTCTATGTGTCACATATTTATCAATACCTCCGTCTTTTTGAACTATCAATCCAAGATATTTAAAACACTCACTACTGAATGCGAAAATAAATGAAAAAAATACAAATAAAGAACGAACATAAATAAAGAACGAATATGAATAAATAGAGACTATGAAATATAAACCAATATATTGCATAAACAATATACCTTCCTTACTGATTATTATTGACACAACATATCTTGATATTGAAATACTTATGCATATTGCTACTGATATTTATTGTTTGTCTGTACAGCAGTTAAAGAGGTATGCTACTCGCTTAGTCATATGTTTATGACTAAACCCGTCGTGGTTTATTATTTTGGGTAACTAGCGCATTTTCGAGTGTTCCGAAAGAGGTTTGTGTGACATGCATACAAGAAGAAATTAATCAAGTACTGAGCTAAGGTATGGATTAAATTTAAAAAAAGGTTTATTATGTGATTTATTTTGTATTCACCTTACTTCATCCTTGGGCGAATAACTTGAAATAAGCAAAGATACAGATTTCTTGTAGAATCTGAATTGAGGCCTCACACATTCGATAGACCGAATGGCATAACTAGTCACTCATATAAGCCGTCCTCCATCTTGAAGACCATCTTCAACTCATCCCCCTCTCTAACTCTAATCTGATAGTACCCACAACAAAGGCCGATCTTCGAAAAGATCTGGGCACCGTCCATCGAGTCCAGGAGGTTGTCGAGGCGAGGAATGGGAAAATGATACTTCACTGTGATTTTATTTATGGCACGACTATCAATGTACATGAGCCAGCTCTCGTCCTTCTTTGGGGTAAGAAGGGCAGGTACTGTGCAGGGGCTCAGACTCTCTCGTATGAATTTCCGAAAATCATCGACTTGCCGTTTTAGCTCGGCGTGCTCAGTCGGATTCAAGCGATAATCGGGTAAATTGGACAAAGATACCCCTGGGATCAGATCGATCACATGTTGGATGTCCCTCAACGAGGAAAGCATATCAGGGAGCTCCTCAGGCAAAATATCTACATAATCATCAAGCAACTGATGAACATCAGGGTCAGTAATCTCAGTCTCAGACTCTCAGTAGAGCTCTTGGAAGTCAACGTGATAGCCACTATAAACATGATCCCTGCCTCTAGACTCTCTCTAAGGAAATCACTCATCCTTAAAACATGTAGAGGTCTCGAAGACCCCGCACTAACAGATGACTCAATCTTGCCCTTGGGAGGATCCCTGGGGTGGGTCGGGGTAAGGGCAATCTTTCGTCCTATATTGAAGAAGACGCATGTGTTGGAACGTCCATAACATGTGGCGTCGCGATCACCAAGGTTGTCCAAGCAAAACGTGTGCGACGTCCATAGGGAAAACATCACACCAGACCTTGTCCGTAGTGGGCATTAAGTGAATTGGCAGCAGATATCATTGTGTAACCTGGATAGTGAATTTCTCCACCCATAGAGCACGGTAAAGATACGGAAGAGGCTCTGCAGTAAGTTGCATCCTCTCTAGCCCCTTGTTAGCGATTATATTGACGCAATTACAGCTATCAATGGCGAGTTTGTAGGGTCCTCCTACGATCGGGAAGTACGTGAAAAATACCGTAGTACGGCGTCAATCCTCCTCGGCACGCGGGGTGTGTAGGAGGCGACGGAGGACTCCTAACTCTAGTGATCTCTCGGCGTCGCTCTCTCATTCTTCCTCTATGATGGTCGCAATCTCCTCAATAGCGGCATCCTCAGCTTCAGTGATGGGCTCACCCGATCCCTCAAATCAGTAAATTTCTCGTCGGGCATTGTGCCGCAAAGTGCTCTTGGCCAGAACACTGATAACATTGGACGCCTACAGGTTTGGGGCCTCCAAAGATAATAACTTTCCTCGTCGCATCTGCAGGGGCGCGCGGGGCGGTAGTGGCCATGGCAGGATTAGGTATCCTAGTCGTGGTGGCATCTGGTCGAGAGGTGACCAGTCTAAGCCCAGTAGTGCGCGAATATTGTTCGTACTCCAGCACGAGCTGAAAAATCTGCTCAACCGTCTCAATCATATGGGGAATCAATTCCCTTCGGATGGCAACCCTAAGTCCCGCGCTCCCTCGCTGCCGGTAGATCCCGCTCTGATCCCTCTTCTTCTTCCTCTTCTTCTTCCTCTTCGTCTTCCTCTTCGTCTTCCTCTTCGTCTTCCTCTTCGTCTTCCTCTTCCTCTTCCTCTTCCTCTTCCTCTTCCTCTTCCTCTTCCTCTTCTTCCTCTTCTTCTTCCTCTTCTTCTTCCTCTTCTTCTTCCTCTTCTTCTTCTTCCTCTTCTTCTTCCTCTTCCTCTTCCTCTTCCTCTTCCTCTCCTCTTCTTCCTCTTCCTCTTCTTCCTCCTCTTCTTCCTCCTCTTCCTCTTCTTCTTCCTCTTCCTCTTCCTTTTCCTCTTCCTCTTCCTCTTCCTCTTCCTCTTCCTCTTCTTCCTCCTCTTCTTCCTCCTCTTCTTCCTCCTCTTCCTCCTCTTCCTCTTCCTCTTCCTCTTCCTCTTCTTCCTCCTCTTCTTCCTCCTCTTCCTCCTCTTCCTCTTCCTCTTCCTCTTCCTCTTTGTCTTCTTCCTCCTCTTCTTCCTCCTCTTCTTCCTCCTCTTCCTCCTCTTCTTCCTCCTCTTCCTCCTCTTCTTCTTCCTCTTCTTCCTCCTCTTCTTCCTCCTCTTCCTCCTCCTCTTCCTCCTCCTCCTCTCCCTCTTCCTCTTCCTCTCCCTCTCCCTCTCCCTCTCCCTCTTCCTCTTCCTCTTCTTCTTCTTCTTCTTCTTAGGGTTTAACAGCTGATTGATGTTCTATTTGCAGGTGCAACAGCTGATTGGTGGTTTGTTGGAGTTATCCTTTTTGAGCTACTTGTTGGAATTCCACCATTTAATGCAGAGCATCCTCAGGTCCTTCTCATCTTCTACGAAACATGTTTCCCGTAATATAATTGTTTCATTTATGTGTATTTTTTGAATTATAGAGAAATATAATTGTTGGAATTCAGAATTTCTGCTATTTTAATCTTCAGCTGCAAGCCAAAATATTAGTTTGATAATTTTTTTTGTCCTTGAAAGGAGCTAAGATGTCCAATGTTCAGAGAGTTGTTGGATCTGAGAATTTAAGCAGCTTAGGTTCAACCCATGATCCAAAAACAGATCCAAAGCACAGAGCAAAATCACGTGTGTTTTTTCCCACATTCATGTTTTTAATCACGTGTGTTTTTTTCGCACATTCATGTTTTTCAAATGCATATATTTTTTACATTGTTTAAGTATAATTTTGTAATGTCATAGTTTGCTTATTTTTGTTACCACTAACATTGTAGTGTTTGTGGATGCTTTATATGAAATTTAGAAATTTATTTAGGGTGTTCAATATTTAGTATTTACTGTCGAATGCTTATATTTTGTTGATAATGTAGAGAACTATTGTCTAGTTGAAGAGTGATTTTAGCTAAGTTACCCCATGTGAGTGAGAGTGAAAATAACCATTCCAATTATTTTGCATGTTGTAGTTTAAAAGGGAGTTATCCTTTACTGAGCATGTTAAACGTTTTGGTCGCCTAGGCGACGCCTTGGCGTCGCCTCGCCTAGGTACACCCTTTAATGCCTTGGTCGCCTTGTCGCCTTGACAAGCTTGGTCGGAGTGCATAGAGCTGATCTAGAAGCTGGTCACGATGTGAAGCAGGGAGGTATTTATCTTTCAGTTGATACTTCATCTCATCCCATCAGTGATGGGGTAATAGTTGTTACTCTCAAGTGACCTCTCAAAGCTCGACCAATAAATTTTTGCATGACCAATCAACTTCATTTTGGCAAACCGCACACGCCTCTCATCACTCATTTCAAAGTAGTCGAAGTAGTGATCCATATCCATGTGTCAATCGCTAAATGTCTTTGGGCCCAGGTGACCATTGAAGGAGGGTGCATCGATGCGGATACGTCGGGTGATATCATCCTCCTCTAGAGCCATCCACGATAGTCACCGTACTGATCATCATAGTCACAGTCGTATCGTGCGGGGGTGGGGGGGCCCAATCACTAAAACCAGGTGGGAATGGCGGACCAGGCAAATTGAGAGAGCGGTGAATCCTCCCTGGATCGCGATGATACTCGTAACGATGGATATGCCCTCTCACAAGAGGAGGGGGATCTCAGCGAGGAATGTCTCTACCACGCCTCTCAGGAGGGGTGTGGCATTACGGGGATCCTCAGAAGGGGGTGTAGCATTTTGGGGATCCTTAGGAGACTCCTTGTCAGGGAGAGGAGTCGCTCGACCTCTAGGGGTTTCTAACTGATCAACCCTCGTGCTAAACCTAGCGATGTCGCCCCTAAGGGTTTCGAACTGGGACCCAATCCGATCAAATCGATCGAGAACAAGTCTTTGAAATTCAGCAGAAGTCATGTCCGATTATGAACTGGTGATTCTATCGTAAGTGAAATTAAGGTTTGGCGTGGACTGACGATAATCCCTACCACTATGTAACATGCAAGTGGCCCTAACCTAGAGCTCTGATACCAATTTGATACAGTGGTAGGTCGACTCGTGGTGAACACACAAAATGCAATCCTGCATGCGATGAGGTGTAATATCAATGCAGGAAGTGCCCCTCTTAAAAATTACAACTGTAATTAATTATATAAAAATTAACAAAAGCACAAGCAATCACAATAATTAGGAAAAAAACACGTTTCAATTCATCAAATGACAAAGGCGCAATTATTTTTAAGCGCGCGAGGAATAAACTCTGCAAATCATACGGTCGCAAATACTAATAATAAGTAAAATAAACATGCACTACATATAGGGTGCCAAAATACACAACAATAGAGAATAAAACATTAAACTACACATTACACGTGCAGGAGGAGGTGACTGGCGGTTTGAATGCGGGCATTAAAGATAGCTGTAGAACTGGAGGCGTCGGAAGAGGGAGATTTGGATTGGTGGGCTCGGATAAGGTTGGGTGGTGAAATGCAGGGCTGGATTCAGAGATCGGGTGCCGATTTGGCTCGGTAATGGATGACGGGAATGGTGATCGGCTTAATGATGGACAGCGGGAGTGATGGGTAGCGGGTCGGGTGGCTGAGACTCCTAGCAATCGATGGGGAAACCGGGAGATGACAAAAGAATGACCACGGGGGCTTGGGGAGGGGTTTTAGGAAGTGGTGATGAATGGACGGGAGAGGAATGGGTTTCCTGGAGGGGGTCCAGCGGGCTAAGTGATTGTAGAGAGTGGGAGAAGCCTAGGCGGCGTGACCTGGGATGGTTTGGGTCGAAGTGAATGTCGGGAGAAGGAAGCAAGGGGGAGAGGGAGTGGTTGCGGCTAAAGGGAGGCGGAGAACTGGGAGGGGGAAGGGAAGGAAGCGGGAATACCTTGGAATCGCGCTAAGGGGGGCTATTCCTGCGTCGCACCCGAGACCGTGGACCGACGGTTGCCAAAACTGCAATCCAATTCTTGATCCCCCCATAAACCGCATCTTGCACTATTTAGGCTTTGTTTGGCGCGGTGTTTTGGGAGTGGGGTGTCGCGAATTTTCAAAATGCCTCGCCAAACAAGTTTTATGGTACATTTGTTGGAGTCGCCACCGCTCCCAAATCGTCCAATATTCGTGTTTTCAGAGTCGCAAAAATTTATCGCGACTCCCCCCGCTCCCCCTCCAATCATTTCATTTTGTCTCGCCCTAGCGGAGCATTCCCCGACAACCTCCCCGCGATCCCGCAGCCCTCCTTCTTCGGCAATAGACCACCACTGATCATCTCTCTCTGACGACCGCCCTCCCTCGCGAACCATTTTTCCAGATTTCTGCTACCCCATCTACTATTCCCGTTTCCCGATCTCTGCTTTTCGAAAAAAATTTACTTCCTGTTCCTTCTTTTCTCTCCCATTTTTACCCACCTCCTCTTCCCAGTCAAATGCAAAAACAGGATGCGGCCACCACTTCCAGCGAACTACTTTGGAAATTGTCTGGGGTGTCCTTGCTTCGTGAATGTCGGCGTTGGAGAGATCGTCGCAGAAAAATATGGGTTTTTTGTGGCCTGAGAAGGGCGCTATTTTCATGATGGAGAGCATGGATAAACGAGGGGAGCGTAGACCAATAACGACTTGGAATGAAACTGTAAGGAAAGACATGATGTACTTAGGCATTAGAAAGACTGTGACAAAAGATAGGGCACAATGGCGACAAAGGATCCATATAGTCGACCCCACTATAGTGGGATAAAGGCTTGAGTGTTGTTGTTGCTGTAGAGCATGGATAACAGAGGAGGCCTAGAGACTAGTGTTGTTCTTGAGGGGGATGAAATTGATGAGATTTCACTGTCATTATAATTTTTAAGAGAAATTTGTAAAAAATTGTTAATTTTTATCAAGAATATGTTTTTTGGAAGCAAAATAAGCTATGAACTCATAATTTGATTACATATTTTATAAAATATTTGCATTAGTATATATTCATGCTAGCAGTTTGTCTTCATGTGTATAAAATTTTTTTTGTTTGGATTGTCTCGAATTTAGAAAAAATAGACTACACATGGCACAGTTGTTTTGCCAAACAGTTTAAACGACTTCTCCGTTTGAAACAGCACTGCAAACACTGTTCCTCCAAACAGTTTCACAGATTCTGCCACCACTCAGCAAAACAGTTAATTATTCAACCACTGCTTCCCACCACAGCTTCTCCAGTCGTTGTAGCTGAGCCAAACTGAGCCTTAAACCTAAAACCAACTTAGAACACCAGAATCGGACGGCTCATAATGTTTGGGCCGATCAGGCGTCAAATACAACTTGAACAATATAAAGTAATACATCAAATCGACTTGGGTCGATCATCCGAACGCAACCACAGACTCGAATCATCCGACTGGGTAGCGGACCACCGCCTCCTGCGATAATAGACCTGTGTCGGGCATTGTGCGCCATCAGATTGACATCAACTATAACTACCAATCAGCCTAAGAAAAACCCCAGTAACTTGAGTTCACACTCACACGTCCCTAAGATTACAACATCTTGTGTCTCCATCGGTAAATTCAAATATTCTTATGTAAACAACCCTCTCAAGTCTCAGCATTGGTCAGGGAGGCATATTGTCCAGATAGCTGACATATGCAATGCAAGCACCATCAGCTAAGAAACTAGGTGCAACTGCAAAGATAATTACATGGTATTTTGGTCTGATGAAATAAAGGAATAAAATTCGAAATGATGTTGAAGCATAATATTATTGAAAAGGACCTCACAAAGATTAGCATTTTACCAAACGGACAAAAATGTAATCTAGAAAGTGCTAAGGATATGCAAGAAGGATTTTAAAATATGGACCTGTGTGAAATGTATCTTCTAGGTATCTACCTAGAAGATCAACATGTATTTTACAAATATATTACTATCTTTCTACCTACATAATGATATTGTACATCATTTATGCTCAGATCAACAGTTCTCGATTGGCCTCTGAATTTCAAAATGTCAGTCTTATTTAAGAGTAACTCTTGAAGTTATATTAGTATCTTCTTGACATTAAAAATATTCTTTTCATAACAGAACATAAATAAGAGAAAATATGTTGCACAACAGTACATAAATAACTCTTAACACTTATGCTCCAATCTGAGGAAAACAAAACCTTTGTTTTTATCCACAAAAGTCCTTCCAAGTTAACCAAAGAATACTTACTGATCGAAGTTCTGCAATTCCAGGATTGTTTGCTCTATGTCAAGGCGGGAATGAAATGATGGTTTGCAAGTAAAAGTTTGCAAGTGTTGAGCAAGACTTACATGCCTCTGCATCAAGTGTTTAAAACGACACAGTTGGCCTACCAGTTGCTATGGTGAAAAATGAAGAGAAATAAAAGCTTACCGCTATTTCTGGTAGCGAGTTTAATTTCTTGACAAAATCTTTCAGCTCTGACACAGATTGTGACTGCCAGATTAGACAGCATGAAATTGTAAGAGTTAATGACTTGATAATTAACCTTACCAGAAAGCCAAAATAATATATTGTTTATAAGTAGAGTACACCATAATTGGGAGAGAACTTTCTATGAAATATTAACATCATAAACGCCGTTAGCTTCTACCAGTTATCTACATCAAATTTAAAAATCCTTCTTCAGGTGATCATGTTTTGACATCTCGAGAGAACATCAAATTTAATAATCCTTCTTTGCCACAAATCTTCAAGTGACAACTCTACATTATGTAAATCATTCTGCAGAACTATACTTGTCATATCTGGTCAAAACTTTTTACTTCATGTTCCTCTTACATTAATAAAAGGAAGTAACCTCATTAAATGCATGCGAGAATTAAAATAATATTATAACAATAGTTCTAAATATTAGGTATTATATTTTATTCTCATTCATACAATGTTAGCTTGAATGATTTTGTCATCTAAAAAAATAGAGGTCTATGTAATTATGCAAAGCCCCAGGTGAGGTCCTAGTACCTAACTGATGATGGGCGTCTTGAGGAGGAACTAATGCGCGAGCGGGAAGCACGGCAACTGGAGGACGAGGCGCCCGGCTCCTGCGTGGTTCAGGCATGATGCCCTTTTTAATATGTTTTTTTAAAAGTATTTTATGTGGTAGTTGTTTATTTCCTGTTTTGCCCTTGTGTTGGGCTCTTTGTTGGAGAACCTCTTTTGTTTTGGGGTGGTTGGAATTGAAGCTAAAAAAATCCTAGAGGGAGTGCCTCTTCCGTTCTTTTTCCTTCTCTCGTGGTATGCATGTGTAGACGGTGGCGTAAGTGTTCAGACGCAATGGCGCGGTGGCATAGCATCCGGTGTGAAGAGGGTTGCGGTCAGTAGTGTTCTCGTGTGCGTGTGCAGCGCAATACCGCCTGCATCAGTTGGTATCAGAGAGAGATTATGGAGACTTACCAACACGAAATTGGATTTCAGTAGCGCTTATCATCCTCAATCGGATGGGCAAACGGAGGTAATAAACCGCTCCTTGGGAAGTATTTTATGTTGCTTAGTGGGAGACAACATCAAATCCTGGGATCAACAATTATTCCAAGCCAAATTTGCTTTCATTCGGTCTCCCAATTGGAGCACCGGTTTGTGCCAATTCTACATTGTTTATGGTCTCATTCCCCGCTACCCAATCGATTTACTTCTTGTTCCAGATTTAACTCGCCCCAATGCCAAAGCGGAAGATTTCATTACTCAACTACAGCAAATTCATCAGACAACTCAGCACACTTTACAGGAGACAAACGCCAAGTATAAGCAGTCCGCCGATTTGCGACGCCGTCCACTGGAGTATGACGTGGGCGACTTCGTGTGGGATGTCCTAACCAAGGACCGTTAGACCGTTGGCAAGTATAACAAGCTTGCCGCCCGGAAATTTGGTCCCGTTGAAAGATCAATCCAAATGCCTATCGCCCGAAGTTACCAAGTCATCTCCGTACAGCTGATGTTTTCAATGTGAAGCACCTCATTCCTTATCGTGGGGATAACTCAGCATACGAGGCTCCAAATTCGAGGATGAATTCTTTCTCACCTGGGGAGGATGATGCAGGGCGTCTTGAGGAGGAACTAATGTGCGTGTGCGGGAAGCACGGCAACCGGAGGAGGAGGCGCCCGGCTCCTAGGCGGTTCAGGCAGTGATGCCCTTTTTAATATGTTTTTTTTAATGTCTTTCATGTGGTCGTTGTTTTTTTCTTGTTTTGCCCTTGTGTTGGGCTTTTTGTTGGAGAACCTCTTTTGTTTTGGGGTGGTTGGAATTGAGGGAGTATGATGTAGGGTAGGCTACGGAGTGTACAAAACCTAGGCTCCTGGGGTGAAATGCAAATGTGACACGCTAGTCTTAAACCACATGCAATGAGACCGTAGGAAGTGATGACAAATTAAGCAATGATAATTTTCAACACCATGCAAATAATCAAGAGTGAAAACGATTATTCAATTTAGCAATTTTATATGCGTTCCTCCGCTCAGAGGGCCAAGGCCAAGCGCACGGCGAATAATTCCCCCTGCAAGTTAGTACTGTGTCGAAAACAAAGTTCCACTAGAAAGAATCAAAGCAACATATAATAGTTCACCAATGATAGATGTCAAATCACATACACCAATACCACAAGAAAACTCACAAAGTAGCGGATTGAACCGAAGCACTGAAGATTATGCATCCGAATGTGTAGATCGGCGATCGAAGATGGAACTGGCGGTGTGAAAATGATGGAGGTGGTTGTCCTCGGCGGTAAATGATGAGATCGGACGAGAAATGGGTAGATCCGGCCACGTACAAGTAGATCCGGGTCGGGGGAGGGTGGATCTGTTATTTATGGTCGGATCCGGGCTAGAGAAGGGTGTGTGGGTGGAGAGGAAGGCGGGTCGGAGGCTAAAACTTCTAAATCTGTACTGATTTGGAAATTAGGGTTGTTTGGAGTGGTTCCACGGGAAGGATGGAAGTTGGCGGCCTTGTCGGCGGTTTGTGAGGAGTCGGTTGTAGGTGAAGGGGAAGGGGGTGTTGGTTGTGGTCTGGGGTGGTGTGGTGTTGAGAGGGGCGGCGTTGGCCGTGGGGAGAGGGAGAACCGGCGGGTAGCCGGATGGAGGAAAAAGGGAGGGCAGCCTGCAGCAGGCAGCCAATTGTGCAGGGGTGATTGGCGGCGGTGGGGAGACTTCGGGGGGAGGGGGGAGGCTAAGGATGGGTAGTACCTTTGGGGGAAGTTTGAGCGTCTAGCAGTCGTCACCTAGGGTTCCACGGCGTCGGCACCGAGGGGTGATCGCGGAATTCCGGGAATAGTCTCTCCAAAACCTGCAATGCCTCCTTTCAGCCGCCTAACACTCTTATTTATAAGAAAAACAAGGCTAGGGCTTCCTCATCAATGACTATGATTGGTTGGTGGGGTCGGGCACTAAAATACATAAATAATAAACCCAAAAATATAAACTAATATATGTTTTTGACTCGCGGCGACGTGCCAGACGCAACCGCGGAGTCGGATCGGCGATCCGATCAAGCCTTCCTCCGCGAATAAATGAACGTGGGTCCCGCCTTGCGGCGAACCCCTCCAGGTGCACGATCTGATGGCTCCCCATCAACTCCTCCCGACTAAAAAGTCTTCATCTCCGATGAATGGAGACGATCGTACTGAAGTCGAAGTCCATGGGCGAGTTGATCAAGCTCTACCGGTAGCATCCAAGTATTGTCAGCGTCTGGGCGGCCCTACCAATGTACCAAGTAGCGACATCGCGGACCGTCCGTGGTGGGAACGAACTGGTGGGATCTGACCTCTGTAATGCTCTCATCTCTCATCTCTCAAATGGTGGAACCCGGTGCGATCGGCGGTGCTGGTGGTGAAACCAAAGAAGACGAATTCCCAGGTGGAAGGGTGTCAGCAGTGAATGGGCTGGAGTGACTATCAGACGTAGGAAAAGTATGAGAGTGGTAAGGCAACGAAAGTGGGGGTGGGGGTGTCTGGGCATCTCCACTGCACGGGTCCACATACTCGTGAGGCTCGTAGCACGGCGTCAGATCCTCTACATTAAACACTGGATGAATTCTCATACTTGTCTGGATATCGAGCCGGTAGGTGTTTGTCCCAATATGACGGACGAGAAATGGGTAGATCTAGACACGTACAAGTAGATCCGGGTCGGTGGAGGGTGGATCCGCTCTTTAGGTCGGATCCGGGCTAGAGAAGGGTATGTGGGTGGAGAGGAAGGCGGATCGGGGGCTGAAACTTCAAATCTGGACTGATTTGAAAATTAGGGTTCTTTGGAGTGGTTCCACGGGAAGGATGGAAGTTGGCGGCCTTGTCAGCGGTTTGTGAGGAGGAGACAGTTGTAGGAGAAGGGGAATGGGGTGTCGGTTGTGGTCTGGGGTGGTGTGGAGAGGGGCGGCATTGGCGGTGGGGAGAGGAAGAACCGGCGGGTGGCCGGTTGGAGGAAAAAGGGCGGGCGGCCTGCAGCAGGCAGCCGGCTGTGCAGGGGTGATTTGCGGCGGTGGGGAAGTTTGGGGGTGTGCGGTTAAGGTTCTTTGAAGGGGAGAATGAAGGCTAAGGATGGGTAGTACCTTAGGGTAAAGTTTGAGCGCCTAGGGATCATCACCTAGGGTTCCACAGCGTCGGCACCGATGGGTGATTGCGGAGTTCCGGGAATAGTCTCTCCAAAACCTGCAATGCCTCCTTTCAGCCCCCTAACACACCTATTTATAATAAAAACAAGGTTAGGGTTTCCTCATCAACGGCTATGATTGGTCGGTGGGGTCAGGCACTAAAATACATAAATAATAAACCCAAAAATATAAACTAATATAAGTTTTTGACTCGCGGCGACATGTTGGACGCAACCGCGGAGTCGGATCGGCGATCCAATCAAGCCTTCCTGCACGAATAAATGAACGCGGGTCCCGCCATGCGGCGAACCCCTCCAGCTGCATGATCTGATGGCTCCCCATCAGAGTACCTCTTTCGTTCTTTTTCCTTCTCCCGCGGTATGCGTGTGTAGCCGGCGGCGTAAGTGTTCGAACGCAGTGGCGCGGTGGCATAGCATCCTGTGTGAAGAGGGTTGCGGCCGGTAGCGTCCTCGTGTGCGCGTGCACCGCAATACCGCCCGCATCACTAACCCTAAAGATAAATAGATAATCATAGTCAACATGCCTCTCTACTTAACATTTCTACACAAGCTATGAGTGGATATTCCACTCATAAGTGTAACAATCACCTAACATCATTTTCATTAGAAGATAGCAAGACACTACCTGTACAATCAAATCAACACTACCCACTGAATTTTAATAATTAATCTCAGCATTCTCATATCTCTGATGCTCGACAAAATATAACATGTGTTAGACGCTTTTTTAACATAATCCTTCAAATTTCCATGATATTACTGCCAATGGTAACAAAATGGTAAAATTATTCCTAAATTGGAAATTCATAAACTGCTTTACTTCATGGCAAATATACAGCAACCTACAATTCACTTCCAAGTTAAGGGAAATGGATGCCCTTTGGGCCAGACATTAGACCTTGTCACCCTTCCTTTTGGCCAATCCCGTATGTGGATGTAAATGGGTTTTCACTGTCAAACACCGTTTTGATAGTACGGTTGAGGGCCTCAAAGCCAATCTTGTGGCTTGTGATTTCACTCAACAATATAGCTTCGACTATGAAGAGATGTTCTCTCCAATCGCTAAGCTAAATATGATACGGGTATTGATCTCCTTGGTCATTCAACAACATTGGCAGTTGCATCAACTTAAAATCAAGAATGTATTCCTTAATGACGATTTAGCGGAGACTGACTATGCAGCAACCTCCTGATAACTATGTTATTAAAGGTGCGTCTAAGGCTCCAGGCTCAGAGGTTTGTGCCTCTGTGCGCCTTATTTGCGCCTTTAGAATATAAAAGGCGTGTCTGAGTGAAAGTTTTGTTATAAATTTATTTCTTCAAAAAATAAGAAAAAAATAATGCAAGAATTGAATAATTTTTTATTGATTTAGTGTTTGTAAAAGATAATTGTACGTTGAGGCTTAGATATGATATAAATGACCACATTGATTCTATTTTTTATAAGAGATAGAAACGATAGTAATGAATTATTAATTAGTAGACTAGATGAAGAATTTGATCGAGAAGCTGAAATGATGTTTGATGCTTATTATTTAAAATGGATGCGGTTGCGTCTTGCGTTCGTCAGGCGTGTACCTTCACCTTGAGCATTGCGACTAGGCTCCAAGACCCCTTTGCGCCTTGGTGCGCCTTGCGCCTTTAATAACTAAGCCTGGTAATAAAACCACTGGGGAGTTTCTTTTTTACCACCTCAAGAAATCTATTTATGGCCTTAAGTAGCCCCGTCGAGCTTGGTTTAACAAGTTCAATCAGGTCATTCGGTATTTTGGATGTACTCAGAGCTCGACAAACTTCTCCTTATTTGCTCGTCGTCTCCGATCAAGCATAGTGATACTTGTGTATGTTGATGATAATCTCATCACGGTCGATGATTTGAATGGTATCCTTGTGATCAAGAATCACTTAGTCTCACACTTTCAAATGAAAGATTTGGGCCGCCTCTGATGCTTCTTGGATATTGAGGTACCTCGTCGATCCGATGGACTCGTTTTGTCTCAATGAAAGTACTGCCACGATCTTCTTCGGGATGCATGCCACTGTGGTTGCAATCTCGTTGACACTCAACGAAAATACTACCTCAATCTTCTTCAAAATGAAGGCTACTTAGTTTGCAAGCCTACTGACATACTAGTGGATGTCAACCACGAGCTCTATGCTCACAAGTCGGACTCTAGTCCACTTCTCATTAATTCGGAGTACTGTAGTCTTCTTGTTGGCAAGCTTATCTACCTAATTGTCACACGGCCAGACATCTCATTTGTTGTTGATGTGGTTAGCAAATACATGCATCTCCTCAGATATCCCGCCTTAAAGTTGTCGGGTAAATTCTCCAGTATTTGAAGAATGCCCCGAGACTGGGCTTGTGCATAAACCTTCCTCTTCCCTATCATTAATTGTCTATTTTGATGCAGATTATGCTGGCTCCCTAAATGATCGTCGATCTACGAGTGGTTATTACACATATTTTGGAGGTTGGTTGGGCAAGAAGTAAACAATGATGGCACGCTCCTCTACAGAGGCTGAATACCATTCAATGGCTTCTATTGTCTATGAACTCACGTGACTGGAAATTCTTCTTACTAATTTTGTTGTCAAGCTCCCCTCTTCGGTCGTCTTCTACTGCGATAATCAAGATGTCATTCATATCGCCGAGAATCCAATTTTTCTTAAACATATCAAGCTTATCGAAGTTGATTGCCACTTTATCAAAAGAAAAGTTCAACTTCGCAAAAATGATTTGCGACATATACCAGTTGTCAAACAAAACTCTGATATCCTCACCAAGGAATTACCTCGCTCCCTATATGGCCATACCGACAGTTTCATTTCTGAGCTTGGCACCTATAATCTATAAGCTACAACTTATGGGGGAGTATAGAAGAACTGATGCGGAGCAGAGACGAGCACGAGCTTTGGGCCTGTTCGGAGCTGATTTGGCGACTTACCATATATGGCGTGCCCGAATCGACGATCAGACCCCGCGGTTGCGTCTGGCACATCGCCACGAGTCAAAAACATATATTAGTTTATTTTTTTTTGAGTTTATTTTCAGGTATTTAGTGTCCGATCCAATCGGCCAATAATAGATGTTGATGGTGAAGCCCTAGGTTGTTCTCTTCTTATAAATATTGGTCTAAGGGGCTGAACGAAGTCATTGCAGAATTTGGAGAAGAAGTATTCCCGGATTCCAGCGATCCCTCCCCGGTGCCGACGTCGTGGAACCCTAGGTGACGACTCCTAGGCCGCCAAACTCCTCCCCAAGGTACTACCCATCCATAGCCTTCTTCTTCCCCCTCCGAAACCCTCAGCCGCAGCCCCTACAACCCCCAAATCCCAAACCCCCCACCACCGAACACTGTTCATCGGGTACTGTTCACCGAAAACACTGTTCACTGAACTACTATTCACCCCGCCCTTCCACTTCCTGCTGTGGATCCACACCAAATCGCCCATATTCTCTAGATCCCGCTAGATCTGAGAAATTCAGCCCTTGTTCCGACGTTTGCCTCCACCCTTATTACCATTTTTGTCTGGATCCGCTCCTACACATCGGATCTACCCTCCTCCGGCCCGAATCTACTTATATGTGGCCGGATCCACCGTTTTATCGTCCGATCTCACCATTTACCGTCGAGGACAGTCATCATCATCGTTTTCACGCCGCCGGTTCCACCTTCGATCGCTGATCTACACATCCGACCCTCCAAATCTTCAGTGCCTCGGTTCAGCCCTCTACTTTGTGAGCGTTTATAGTACTGTATTATTTGATTCAGTATTTTCACTAGATGATTTATTATATTGTGTTGTGATTCTTGTTAGTAGAAGGTTGTCTTGGTGCCCTAATAATTTGCAGGAGGAGCTATTCACCGCGCGCTTTGCTTTGGCCCTCCGAGCGGAGGAAAGCCATTACAAAAATTACCAAAATAAATATTTGTTTTCTATTTTAATATCTGTGTGGTTGCTGAATTTTTCATTGTTTAAATTTATTCGTTAAAATATCGAACATCGCATTGCATGTAGAGTTGGATTAGTGTGTCATCCTTGCACTATCACCTAGCGTCGTAGGTTTTGTGCACGCCCGTAGCCTACCCCAACATCATTTTGGTATCAGAGGCCAAGGTTAGGCCAATTGCATGCTTCATAGTGGTAGATTTTAAATAATCATTGGGTTCATTTATGTCTAGTTATCGCCGTCGTTCGTCTCCTCCATCTGAGTATCCTAAGTCTACCTATACCCGACCTCATAGAGCCCCTCTAGAGAGATTTTCATGTTATCATTATCATCGTTCTCCACACACCACTCCTAGAGATCGTGTCGACCCCTCGACACTATTCCATCATGCTAGAGGCGATCACCACGACGAGAGGTCCTCGCGTTTTCATCATTACACCTCTCCGCAATTTCACGATGATAGAATTGAATATCATTCAGGTCATCGCTGCTACACATCTCCTCTAGGAGAGGAACCTGAGTTTGGATATGAGCGACCTCCACTGCACGTTCACAAGGCTTATACGCACCCACGAGCACAATCTAATTATGTTAGGAACTACCGTCTAGACGACCCTCATGAACCCTATAAAGTATAGAGGTCACCATCGGCAGGATCACAGTACATGTCAAGACCCTCCTAGTGTTCCACCAATAGAGTTACCTGGGGCTAAATTTATGTGATTAGTACTTGACCGTTTTGATCTCTTAGAAACTCAGTTTGATCACCTAAGATCTACATTACGAAGAAAACCTAGGGATTTGAGTCAAGCCACCGATGCGGCGAGTAGTGCTCCCACCAAAATAAGAGCTCTGACACTTGGTTTTGATCCTTCTCAGTTTGATGAGATCCAGTGCTCATGTGATCTTGAGGTTGAATCTGATCATGACCTTTTGATACAAGTGGAAAGTGATACCGGCATGACTAGTGAGCATGGTCACGTGGGTGAGGACGAGCGACCTAGTGACACTGTGATGGCATACCCATCCTTTTCACCTCACCGAGACCTACACCTAGACCTAGTGCCCCCTTTGAACAGAGACACAGTTCTCGACACTATATCGATTGACCCACACTTGAGTTTGGGCTCCCCCTACTCTTCCCTTAGTACTGTCTCGGGTCACTTCACTATTGAGAGTTGAGAGTATAGTGTTGATCTCGTAATGGCTATGTCACTCATGCACGGGGGCACTACCCCTTTTGATGGTACTCATCTGTAGAACCTTGACCTTAGTGACGAGCCCCCTATTAAGCCTCCTGATGATCTGCCACATCTTGGTGAGGTTGAGACTCGGGTGAGCCACTATGGTATGACGTCTCTTTCATTATCATCTCTGGCCTTGCCCCAGAGAAGGGACCTTGAGTGGAGCATGACATATGTAGGGCCTACCTTGAGTCCACTTAAGTATACTCATATTGTGAGGACCTACCTTATGATGCCTCACACTCTGGATGCGTTTTGGGACACGCAACCCGCTGAGCCACCCGATGAGTTCTTTCTTGTCTGGGACGCTCACCATATTTTAGAGTCACGACTTATGGCCGGTGTACACGATTTTCACTCAGGTGGTCGTCTCCTTCGTGATGACTTTTCTTACACACCTCCTGGGGACCCCCCTGATGTGCTACGTTCCCCGAGAGACAATTGGCTCTTTACGAGCTCGTATTTGAGTATAGTTGTCTCTCACGGTCATCTGAGCACTCGTCACACACAGGATGAGCTTGTCTACACTCCACCGAAAGAACCTCCGATAGGCCACCCTATTTTAGAGACATCTCAGACATTATTAGATTTTCCTGTAAGAAGTGTACCGTGTTTGTCGTGTTGTCTTTGCATCATTTGCATTACCTGCATGAGTCTGCTGAGTATTTTACACGACATTTGCATGAGTTGCATGAATCGGTTCGCCGACGAATAATAACAAGCAATGAAAATTATAAAGCTCATGCAGATAAGCGAATGCGAGAACAAATATTTAATGAAGGCAAAAGGGTAATGGTATGAATCCGCCCAGAGAGACTCCCTTCGGGGCCTACCCAGAAGTTAAGCGCAAGGCGAATGAGTTTGTACTCTGTTATTAGTCGTATTGGGACAAATGCTTACCGGCTCGATATCTCGGCTAGAATGGGAATTCACCCGGTGTTTAATGTTGAGGATCTGACTCCATACTATGAGCCTCATGAGTATGTGGACCAGAGCAGTGGAGATTTCCAGCCGCCCACACCTCCACTCCTGTTACCTTGCCACCCCCATAGCCCACATATGTCTGATGGCCACCCTACTCACTTACTTCTGACACCCACCCACCTGGGGACTCGTCTTCTTTGGTTCTACCGACGGCGCCGCCGATTACACCGGGATCCACCACTCGTGAGTTGAGCGTTGAGAGCTTCATGGAGACCAGACTCCACCAGTGCAATCTCATTACAGACGTTGATGACTCTTGGGTACTTGCAGCAGAGCTTGATTGATTTGCCCCTGAACTTCGACTTCGGCACGACCATCTCCATTCACCGGAGATGACAGCTTTTCAGTCAGAGGGAGTTGATTGGCAAGGACACTTTTCAGCAACGACACGTGGGCGACCTCTGGTGGACTTCTTCGAGTTTTACCTGGCATGCAGTGAGAGAATTATGATCCCTATTCATCAGGAGATGAATTCTTTCAAGCCAGGGAGATTGATGCGGAACAGAGACGAGCACGAGCTTTGGGCCCGTTCGGGGCTGATTTGGCGACTTACTATATATTGCGTGCCCGGATCGACGATCGGATCCCGTGGTTGCGTCTGGCACGTCGCCGCGAGTCAAAAACATATATTAGTTTATTCTTTTTGAGTTTATTTTCATGTATTTAGTGCCCGATCCAACCGGCCAATCATAGCCGTTGATGGTGAAGCCCTAGGTTGTTCTCTTCTTATAAATATTGGTCTAAGAGGCCGAACCAAGTCATTGCAGAATTTGGAGAAGAAGTATTCCCGGATTCCAGCGATCCCTCCACGGTGCCGGCGTCGTGGAACCCTAGGTGACGACTCCTAAGCTGTCAAACTCCTCCCCAAGGTACTACTCATCCATAGCCTTCTTCTTCCCCCTCTGAAACCCTCATCTGCAACCCCTACAACCCCCAAATCCCAAACCCCCCACCACCGAACACTGTTCATCGGGTTGTTCATCGGGTTACTGTTCACTGAAAACATTGTTCACCGAACTACTATTCACCCCGCCCTTCCACTTCCTGATGTGGATCCACTACCAAATCGCCCCTATTCTCTAGATCCCGCTAGATCTGAGAAATTCAGCCCTTGTTCCGACGTTTGCCTCCACCATTATTACCATTTTTGTCTGGATCCGCTCGTACACATCGGATCTACCCTCCCCCGGCCCAGATCTACTTATACGTGGCCGGATCCACCGTTTTATCGTCTGATCTCACCATTTACCGTCGAAGACAGCCACCGCCATTGTTTTCACGTCGCCGGTTCCACCTTCAATCGTTGATCTACACATTCGGCCCTCCAAATCTTCAGTGCATCGGTTCAGCCCTCTACTTTGTGAGCGTTTATAGTATTGTACTATTTGATTCAGTATTTTCACTTGGTGATTTATTATATTGTGTTGTGATTCTTGCTAATAGAAGGTTGTCTTGGTGCCCTAATAATTTGCAGGAGCTATTCGCCGCGCGCTTTGCTTTGACCCTCCGAGCGGAGGAAAGCCATTACAAAAATTACCAAAATAAATATTTGTTTTCTATTTTAATATCTGCGTGGTTGCTGAATTTTTCATTACTTAAATTTATTCGTTAAAATATCGAACTTCGTATTGCATGTAGAGTTGGATTAGCGTGTCATCTTTGCACTATCACCTAGCGTCGTAGGTTTTGTGCACGCCCGTAGCCTACCCCTACATCAAGAACTATGTAGCCCAATGTAAAGGCTCACTTTCTTGGTCCATTACAAGATCCCTCCCATGTATAGATTAGTCTCGCATTGGTTTGGAGTCAAGATATCACTCCTCCCTTGTGTGTGTGTGTGTGTGCATGTGTGTGTGCATGTGTAAATACTTGTTTTTTAGAGTTAATGAGAAGTAACAAATTATTTGCACTTTGTATTCCACGCTTCTACATGCTCCAAGAGTTTTTTTAAATTTCCCATTGTCCATAAAGGTCGAAATTCCACTACAACAAATGCTACTAAAAAATAAATTAAATTCAAACTAACTACACTTACCAATGGAATGAAAAATTTTTGTTACTAAAAAATAAATTAAATTCAAACTAACTACACTTACCAATGGAATGAAAAAATTCTATTGAATTTCAACTCCATTGTCATTCAAAGATGTATCATCTCCGAAACTTTACAAAGACGTATCGTCTCCGAAACTTTACAAAGACGCATCGTCTCCGAAACTTTACAAAGACGTATCGTCTCCGAAACTTTACAAAGATGTATCGTCTCCGAAACTTTACAAAGATGTATCATCTCCGAAACTTTACAAAGATGTATCATCTCTGAAACTATTACTCAAATCTAATGATATCAATGGTACTGAAGTTCATAGCTTTTATGAAATCAGATAAGTAGCAAAAGCAACCATGAATTCAAAAAGCAAAATTGGAAAACTGGCTAGTGAGATGAAGCAAGGTCAAAGATTCTTTAAGACAACATAAGGCCCTTCTTTACAAGCAAGAATTTTACTTCGATCCAAAATCCATTTCAGGATGATACTTCCAATTCTAGGATGATAAGTGTTGATAACTTGTATTACTCATTTTATCACTCTCATTAAGTAGATGTCTGTAATTTACAGCCCTGATATATTACCATTTTCATGGTCAATCCTATCGCAAGGTAGACTGTGGAATTGGACTTTAAACCATGCAAACCCTAGGCATAGGGGTAGACATCCAGTAATCAGGGAAGCGATGGAGGCGATACGAAAGGAGTGCTGTAAGGTGGCTGTTTGTGGGGATATATGGTTGTATATAACTGCAGAGAGATTGTTAGGCCGTTTAGGGCAAGGGGGGAGTGCTGGTTATGAGAGATGGCTTGACCAGGCCTCTGGTGCAGGAAAAGGACTCGGCCAGGAATTAAAAGCAAGACAGGTGGTTGGTTGCCGGTGGGGTTATGAAGTGGAGGTTTGGTTTCCTAAAGAGTGATGGCTAATGTATAGGGAAGGAGAATAAGGTTGGCTGCTGTTATGGAAAGGGGTGGAAGTCTGGTAGTTGCCTAAAGAGTGACGGCTAATGTATGGGAAAGGAGAATAAGGTTGGCTGCTGTTATAGAAAGGGGTGGTTGAAGGTTAGGACCGATGGGAATGGCAGGTTTATGCAAGTGAATGGTCAGCTGATGTATGGGGAAGGAGAAAACGGGGTGTTTTCTGCTGAATGGAGGTTCCGTTGACCTTATCGAAAAGTGAAATAATTAAATTAATTTAGGGCAAAATACTACTGGCACGTAGCAATACAAGGCACCCGTCCGTTGCAAAGAAATGATAACTGAAAGTAAAACCTCACCAAGTAATTAGTTTTGGTGGAGGGGAAGATCAGGTGGTGGTGGTGGCTGTACGGAAGGGAGAATGCTGCTTTGTAGAGACTGCCGGAGGGGAGAACGGACTTTTGTGGGCTTGTATTGGTTGATTGGGCTTTAGGGGTTGGGGTTTAAAAGGGAGTAAGGGGAGGGTCGACAAGGATTTCTAGGAGTTGGGGTGGTCGGCTAGGGATGGGGAAAGGGATATGGGGGATTGTGGTAGTTGTTGGAGGAGGTAGCAGAGATTTGGCAACAGTTCGAGGGGCGGAAGACGGATGGAAGGAATTGGGAAGGTCGGGAGATGGGAGGATGTGATGGCGATCAGGCGAGGGGGGTCTCGATGGAGGTAGGGAAGGTATTGTCGGGTTTGACTGGGAAATAGGTTGGTGGAGGGTTGAATAAGGGAAGAGAGGCAGCGGCGGCTGAGAAGAAATTTGTCAAGGCAGGCAGCGTCGAAAGCGCTACTCGAGGTCTAGACGAGGATCATCGTAGGGGCGGCGAAAGGCGGCGGACGGGGGCATCGACACACCCTAAGGCAGAACCCGACTACTTCGGCACCGTGCGGAAGACTTGACGTAGCACTAAATACCAGATAAAGTGACTCCACGCTTGGATGTATTGTACCTGCAATTCTCACGCCATCCGCAATCCAGAGAGTAAAACCTCGTATTCTGTCTAACTATTAGTGATTTCGATGTGTAATTCCAGGGATTGCTCGATCCTTGTCCCGTTTGAGCTTAAGAGAATCACTTTGATTCCAACAAAATTTTTACCCGAGGCTCCATCAACGTGCATGCCCCATCTACAGGGGGAGTGACGGCCTTAATTGCTTTCGGAGTAGTTGTGAAAACTGTGAGAAAATCAATCACTGCCAGAGCCTTGATCGACATCCTGGGGACGTAGACTAAGTTGAATTGGTTGTGTTACACACACCATTTGGCCAGCCTTCCTGAATGCTCAGCTATTTTTAGGATTCTACTGAGGGGGTGGTTGATTACCACCTTGATGGTGTGGGCTTGGAAATATGATTGAAGCCACCTTGCCAATAGGACCAATGCGTAAGACAACTTCTCAAGGATGGGGCACCTTCTCTCGACACTCTTGAGAACTCAGCTTACATAATATATAGGTAGTTGTTTTAGTCCATCATCGCGGACCAGAACGGAGTTCACAGCTTCCGCTCTCACTCCCAAATATAGCAAAAGGTATTCCTCTGTTTGAGGGTAATATAGGGGCTCGCTGAGGGCAGACAACGGCCCAGAAGGGTCAACACAAACTAGCAGCAGTCCTACCAACACCCTGCTCAAGTTGCCGAGAACTTGCAGTAAACTTACCTAGAACACACTTCTCAACTCTCCTAGAATGCACTTCTCAACTCTCCCATAACGGACTTCTCAACTCGCGGCAACTCGTCAGTCATCTGATCAAATTTGCATTTGGGCAGGGGTGTTGACCACCTCACCATACACCCTTGCCCCCACCGCCACCCACTAATCGTTTCTTATAAGTAAGACTCATCGTCAAGAGTAAGGGCAGTGCTAGCAACCCACAAGAGAGCTCACCTAGGATTAGCGAGCCTGCCAGCGCGCCAAGCTAACCTTCCTCGCCCTAATAACCTAGCACGACATTTGGTTTGGGAGGGAGAATTCTTATACACTCATGTGTGTGCGGTGGCACCTCTGATCTTTCGCAATTCGCGTTCTCTCTCGACCTCCCTCGCATGTGACATCAACTTCCGTAGGGCAGTAACCGCTGCACATACCCAAGTCCGAACATTGAGGTCAAGTCTCCTAGCTCAACATCTTGGTCTTAGGATCACTGAGTCGCTCGTTCTCAATCTCTTTCGTGGACATAGAAGACAAGTCAGACTCAATCTCATAATCAATTGGTATGCTGCTCGTCGGGCACAGAACCTTAGGATGGGATGTATAAAAGTTAAGTGTCGGACCTCCTATGCAGTAGGGGCACTACTAAACGCATCATTGACTTGACCTAAACCCCTAGGCTTTATCATGTTGGTTTCATTTAAGACAGTTTTCAGGAGATCAAAGTAAGCATCCATGTGATCAAATCAATCAAGAAGCCATTACTGAAATTCAATATTCGACATCTCTGTTTTTGGAATAAGAGGTTTGCTTACATGACCTTATACTTAGAATAGTGACCTCTATAGGGCTCCTAAATATCATTTAAATGATCATTCCTAACACAATTAAATTGTCTCTGAGGGTAGACATGAACGTGCAGAGGCGGATGAGAAAGATCAACATAATAACATGAGTATTTTACCAGAGGAGCTCATGGGGTCGAGGATATATGGACTCGGGTTTCCCAAATAGAGGTGAGGAATGACGATGGTGATACATATCCATAAACGAACATATAGACTCTACTAGTTTGTATCAAAATAAAGCTCGGACATGGGAATGTAGGTGACAGACGCACAATGTCTTAACCATATATGCAACGCAAACAATCATGAGCAAATGTGGTGGATTTACAATCAACCCTAAAATGAGGATGCGAGTACATGCACACAATCAAATGAAATGCAAGCAATTCACTCATGCAAGCAATTCCGACAAGAGATTAATAAAACAATAAAATTTAAACTTGTGTCTTTAATCACAATTAATCGCACATGTTCACATTATGTAATTAAAATTGCAAATTAATTAAGAGTGCGACAAATTTCTAAGCACGTTATGAATAAGGAATACACGCCTTCGGAAAATGAATAATCAAATTAACTTGGGCAAAATATTACTAGAATACAAGGTAACCCGTACAATATGAAGAAGCAAAAACTTGAAGTAAAAGTTCACCAAGTAATCAGTGTCGGTGGTGGAGGGGAAGATCCGGTGTAGGGACTGTCAGAGCGAGATTAAACTTTCGTGGTTGGTACTGGCTGATTGGGGCTTTAGGAGGGTTTGGGGCTTAGCAGGGAGTAAGGGGGAGGGCCGCCAAGGGTTTCTTGGGGTTGGGGTGGTTAGCTATAGATGGAGAAAAGATATAGAGGCTTGTGGTGGTTGTTGCAGGAAGGAGTGGAGATTTGGCAATGGTTGGAGGGTCGAGAGAGGGCTAGAAGGGGTTTGGAGCGATTGGGGAACGAAAGAATGGGGTGGTTGGGGGATGGGAGGAAATTTTCGAGGCAAGCGGAGCGGCCTCGACGGCGTTGTCGAAGGACCGGAATAGGATCGTTGGAGATCGAGAGTGGATCCTCTTGAATATTGCACCTCACAACAAACTCGTCATATACTCAAATCGAGTCAAATTATCTGCAACGGATAGAGACACTTGCAGTAGGGTGTATAACTAATCGAGGAGTTGGCGCCTATAAGATGCATACAGATATTTTTTTATGAGCCCCGCCTTATGTCTGTCAATCGGATATAGGTTGAAGCCTTTCACGCTCAATCCAAAGCTCTAGGACAATCCAATAATCACTAGCACGATCGTGAAGCTGTCTTAGCAAGTCTAACACAACGCTCTTCAGGTATTTCACAACAATAATTATACTTATCGATGTTTAAGATCCAATTCATAAACCCATTGATTCTAGCTAACCGTAAAACGAATGTGCATTAAGCCTAAACCTACGCACGAGATCATTCACGTGAAAGTACTTTTAGGATAATCGTCATAGTAGTCGTCACTACTAGAATCGAATCACGATAAAGGGTCACGATGATCTCAACAAACGAAGGTATGAGGACAATCATGATCATTGTGATAGTACAAAGATCTCCCGGGAGAGCTTTGCAGGGTCGAGCATAAATGGGATTCAGATACTCAAATGAAGGAGGAGCATAACGACAATAACCAAAATGATTGTCGTGCTCATCATCGTAAAAGCGTGTTGAACAATCATTATGACTTATCATGGATAATATGTAGACTTCACTACAGCATATCACAAATGAAGAACAAACTAAACAAGAGCCATTTAAATGACTTACCACTATGTAGTATAAACATGGTTCAACCATTGGGCTCTGATACCAAATCTGACCCAGGATAGGCTATATAGATGGACTCTAAACAATGTAAACCCTAGGTGTGTTGGCAGGTAAATGAAATCCAATCTAACCCTAAGATGATGAATGCATGCAATTAGTGATCCGACAAAGCATAAAATTCATGCAATTAGCATAAGTAGTACATCGATAATTTAAAACTAGACTATAGGTTTGGTTTTCCTCAGATTGGAGAATCGTTAGTTAATATACACTAGCAAGGTTGTCAATATCGAATGTCGACGACATATCGGATTGAGTTTTAGATGTCAAAAGTCGGAGATATGTTGAAAATATTTTAAAATATCATACTTTCATATCTTATAAATAAGAAAATTATTTTTATGTATATTATGTTATTAAAGAAAAAAAAATAACATAACAAATAAACAAGCAATGAGTCATGTATATCCATTATCCCGGAATAAATTCGAAAAATATCAAAAGAAAAATATTATAACAAGTACAAATCAGTACAATGCAAAATATATTTAATATTATATAAGAATTTTTTTTAGTGCTAAGTTTTATAGCAAATAAATAAGATTTAAAAACTAAAAAATCCTTGATTAATTATAAGTATTTTCATACTTAATAAGTTTATGTTAAAATTATATAAATAACAACTAATAAACGTGTTAAACTTTTCATATTTTTGGAATATGAAATAAGAAATATATAATGTGAAATAATTATACAAAATTAATTATAAGAATAACACATTAAAAAGAAAAAAACAATAAGTTTAAGTGATTTAAACATACATAAAAAACAACAACAAAAACAATCAAGCCTTTATCCCACTAAATAATATAAACATACTTAATATTATATATATATATATATATATATGATTTAGACATATACTCTTAGACTGCTATCATAACATAAAAGAAAATAGTTGATAATATGTTCATAAGTCGTGTCCGTCGATATATTAGGAAGACTTGAATATATTGACTTATATTTTACAAAAGCGCATTCGATTTTCTTAGAACAAAAAGGGCATTTTACCCTTGAAAACGACGTGTCGACAAACATGTCGGACATGTTGGAGAACATTTAAAATTGTGTGCACAAGTAAATAGATCCTACAAATCACGATTAACAACAAAGAAGAATAAACTAACAAAGATAGAGATCCATAAAAATATAAGTAATCTGGTCCATACACGAATGTTGAAAACAATAAACCCAAGCATTGAAAACTCATGAGTGACGGGCCATAAGAGAAGGTTGAAGGGTGGAGATCCAATGATCGGGGAAGCAATGGCGTCGATCCGGAAGGAGTAGTGTTGTTAGGTGTCTTTCCGGAAGGATATACGATATTATGTGAACTACAGGGGGCATGTTATGGCGTTTAGGGCAAAGGGGAGGAGGGCTGGTTATGGGACATGGCTTGGTCAAGCCTCTGGTACAGAAAAAGGACTCGTCAAGCGATAAACAGTAAGGTATTTGGTTGGTTGCTGCTTGGGGAATGAAGTGGAAGGTTGGCAGTTTCCTACGAAATGGCAGCTAATATATGTGGAAGGAGAATAATGTTGGGTGTTGTTATGGATAGGGGAAGTGTTATGTGCTTGTCGGGGATTTCTTAGGATGGCAGTGGGAGAGGATAGAAGGAGGTTAACCCTACAAATGATGGAGGAGATGAGAGAAGATGAAACCCGAAGAGGATGGAGGAAGGAAAGAAGAAACCCTAAGGAGGAAGAGGGTTTAGAGAGAGAGGGAGAAATTTGAGAGAGAAGTAAAACTTTGGTTTTGCATAAAATTACATCACCCCAACGGCCCTATATATATAGGCTACGATGGCATAATCGTAAATACCCAACATACATCAAATATTAAAACACTTTAACGCTATGATGACTCGATTCGTTACAATAACTCGACTCCAACAAAAATACTTATAATAATACATAACTAGATAACAGAGAGCGTAGGATCATAACCGATCCATAACAGATAACTGAGGGCATAGGATCATAACCGATCAATAACATCTCATTTGTCCTTGAAATCAAGCTTGCCCTCAAGATTGAGCTTCGCGCAGATGATCGGATCCTCAGACTCATTGATTTCACGCCAAAATAGTGCTTGGTAGTGCATCGCGTCGGTAATGGTTTCGGCGAGGAGCCGTTGTGCCGTCGGTGCAACGGGGAGCGGACGGAATGCATTCGATAGGGTTGGCGGAGCGGCGGAGCGGCGGTGAGCGGCAGTGAGCGGCATGAGCAAGGGTGTTGAAGGAATGACGACCGGCAGCAGGAACAGATCCTTTGGGGTTAGCAGAGCATGGGCCAACGGAGCACGAACCGGCAGAAGAAGCGGCGATGTGGCCGGTGGAAGTGGCAAGGGAGGAGTCGACATAGCAAGAGCTGGTAGAGGAGGCGGCGAGAAGGAAGGAGGCGGCAGTGGCAAAATCGGCTGGGGAGGGGTCAACTGCGAGGTGGCTGGGGCAAGTGGAGGTTAGGGCATAAACGTCCACGACGATCTTTCCAATTGAGTAATTTTGGCGTCGAGCATGCGGTTGAACCAGGCCTCAAAATGGTCAAACCGATCGAGCAATTGTGTGAAGAGGTCGTTACCGGTGGCGGAGAATAGAGCGGACATCTTAATTAATTAATCGCTTATTTAATTCAATATAAGAATTAATTAAAATAATCGATTAAGTAAGAAATCCTAAACCGTGAATAGGGCCTGTAGGAAATGTTTCGAGGTCGACATGCGTTGATAAGTGACCGCGTGGGGTTTGAGCCGGTAAGTATGGGGCGCAATGCAGAGATCGGGAACGTGTGGTCTAGGCGAAACAGGAACAGCGGAGCGATGCAGGTCTGGAAAGGAAGGGAGCGTGGTCGATCGCGTCTGGATACATCGTCGATTGCGACAGGGGGTGTGGGGTAGCTTCCATCATCGTGTGTAGGAAGAGCCAAGGGGCTGTGTCGAGGGAGCTAGCGTTGGGGAAGAAGCCAGGTGGCGTCATTCCCGACAAACGAAGAGGATCGTGCGACGGCATGGAAGAAGACGGGAGTAGAGAAATCGGCCTGGTGCGGCGAGGAGGATCGTCGTAAGCGGGACGATGCAGACACAAGCGGGAATTTCATCGGCGAGCGTGGAAGCAGGGGTTGCGGCGTCGGCAAACAGAGGCGTAATCGGGATAGTCTTGGTGGGATGAGGAAGCAGCAGTGTGCGGTGAAGCGGAGAGGTACGGTTGATGGAATCGTGGGCGTATGTCGTGAGTCGCAATAGAATAAAAGGATCAAGGGGAGAAAGGAATCCTCTGATACCAAATATGTTATGCAGCAGGATAGGAGACAAGGGGGTTAACCCTAGAAATGATGGAGAAGATGAAACCTGAAGAGGGTGGAGGAAGGAGAGAAGAAACCCTAAGGGGGAAGAGTGCTTAGAAAGAGAGAGAGAAGCTTGAGAGAGAAGGGAAACTTTGGTTTAATTCTTGCATAATATTACATGACCCAAAAGGCCCTATATATAGGCTTCGATACACAACATACATCAAATATTAAAACACTTAAACGCTACGACTACTCGACTCGATACAATGACTCGACTCCAACATAAATACTTATAATAATACATAAGTAGATAACTGATGGCGTAGGATCATAACTAATCCATAACAGATAATTGAGGGTGTAGGATCATAACCGATTCATAACGGATAATTGAGGGCGTAGGATCATAACCGATCCATAACATATAATTGAGGGCGTAGGATCATAACCGATCCATAACAGGAAGTTGAAGGTTAGGAGGGGCGGGAAAGGCTGATTTTGGCAAAGGAGTGGTCGGCTGATGTACGAGGAAGGAGAAAACTGGGTGGCTGCTGCTGAATGCAGGTTCAGCTGAGGGTATTGGAGCTGTTGGGTGTTGGGTGGGGGAGTGATGGAGAGGGGAAACCAAAGGTGGCAGTAGGTATGGTGAGCAGTGGTGGAGATGAGGCTAGGTAAAAGGGCGGAAAACAATGGAATACAAGAAAACAAGAGGGATAATACCTAAGAGTAGAAACTTGCGGTTTCGAGAGTCAGCACCGCGAGAAGACGGACGGATTCTGAGAAGAAACTCCTCAAAATTCATTACTCCTATCCAAACCATCCCCATCTTCTATTTATAATAAAAAGGCAACCATCTTGGACGGCTATGATTGGCCGCACACGATGGTTGTCCGATCTCACTTAATAAAACACTAAAAAATAAAACAAATACATGAAATTATTGAAACGTTGCTATGAATGTGATTGTGGACTCAGATATGCTTCGAAAATAGTGCTCCAATATCTCGTTAATCTCCATCACTATCCTTCTGGTTGAGACAACCAGGGTTTGTACAAGCACAACGGCTACTAGTAAAGTAAAACCAATAATAACAGAGGTCAAAGATTTAACATTGAAGTGAGTTTTTTTACCTGGCATATATCCAAGAAGTAAAAAACAAATGATTAAAAAATAGTTGATACATGCATTACAAAAAAAGCGTAGATGAATCATGACGATGAAAAGGTAAGGCTAATGCAAATATTTTGCAAGAATATAAGGTCTAGCCTAGATTATCTCTATAGTGTGTAATATCACTACATTAACATTATAGCAAGAGTGGATGTTTATGGTCTATTCCTTACAGTAGTTTTCACATCGGCATAATCTTTCTGCATTGAAGTTGCTTTCTCGCGGAGAACCTACACATAAAACTATCTGCCTTTATTAATAATAGCACAACTTTAAATCGAGTGATGGAATTTTTAAATAACACTGCAATTTTCCAAAGAAACTGGCACGCAATAGAATATAGATAGAATGTAAACCTGCACAACTTCCTCAAAATGGCGATCACGAATCTCCTTGTACAATTTATCACTGAAATAAAAGGCAAGAGTGAAGATTGTAAAATGTAAGAGGATAGTGACGTTAGAGGAAAAAAATTATAAGAAACTAAGAGAAAGATACAAATTAGAGTCCTTAAGCTATTACAGTCGAATTCTTAGGAAGGATGTAAAACCTCAAACACTATATTCAAATCATCCATATTCATAGGAGGACAAATCTTAACAAAGGAACTCAAATTTCTATTAATGATAAACTATATAATTACAAGCCTAGATCCCTATTAATGGAAACAAGGTTAGAATATTCAAGCTAAAGATAAAAAACCTCAAAAAGCAGAGCAGAGACTTATCCTTATTATTCATATTCAAACTAATTAAACTCAAATATAAAGTAAATTCGACCAATATAGTTAAAAGCCCGTAAAATATCTGAAAATTGGTCCATTTCAGCTATTTTAAGGTTTGGTCCTATTCCTAGGCCTCATCCTTTGTGCTGGGCTATTCAGATGTCGTACCACACCAATTCCCCTTAGTTATGAAGAATTCTTCTACAAAGAGTTTGTAGAAAGCGAATATAGTAGAAGTGGCACAATTGGGCAATCTCATGAACTAAGTGGCCAAAGTGGAGATTGTGGTACATCTGAATATTCTAATGGAAGAGAAAACCATATAACATCATGTGAGAAAACATTAAAAAAAACTTTATATTCCCATTATTTTCCAATATATAGCTAAGCCCTATATGGCTATATATGGAGACATACTACAATCAAACTCCTAATACACAATGTGGGACTAATAAAGAAGAAAACACCACAATGGTGAGTGGATCGTGTTGATCCTTCAGCACAAATCGATTATCTTAGGGATGATCATTACTAAAATCATCATTTTGAGATAGATCTCGAGTGTAGATTTCATGTTGTGGCCCTATCTTTTGTCGGTTCATCGAGTCTCGAGTCTTTCAGTTATTGTCTCGTGAATATGGAATATTACCATGATCATTTTAAGTTATTTGGTGAGCTTGGTATTCCTAGGAATATGGATAGTTATTCAATATTCAATGTAGAGGATTTCATTCTAGATATGGAGTCATCTAGTTTTGGACCTTCGGTCTTCCTCTTTTGCATTAGTTTCCATCATCATTATAGCAACTCCTATACCCCCAGCCTCCAAAACAACTCTCCCCGTCACCATTGTTTCCCTACCCTTCATCCTTGTGGCGGCTTACTTGGAGCATGAGACACTTGGCTACTTCAGTAGCATGATGGGCTTATGCGGAGATAGTACCTACTTGGAGCAACAGAGAGTTTTGTCTGGCTTGCTTTGGGAACATATTAGGGGTGTAACTTGGATCGGTTCGGTTTGGTTCGGTTCCACTCAGAACCAAGAACCAACCCGTATAGGTTCGGTTCCAAATTTTTAGAACTGGAACCGACCCACGGTTCTAAAATGTAGAACCGGAACCGAACCGAAAATATCGGTTCGGTTCTCGGTTCTTTAAATTTTGTTTCATAGACAACAAATTGCCTTCAAAAAAAAGGTTATTTTAACATGATAATGTATAACAACACATTGTAGTATACAAACTGAGAAACATATTTAATGGCATGCTGCTATAGATCTGAACCTAACACAATTTCTCGTTCCAAAAACATTTGCATTGTTTCTTATTTCTCATTCAAATGCATTTACCGAAAATCCTTCTCACTAGAACTTGCTTTCTCTTAGTTATCCTACTAGGCAAATGTTATGGTCCCCGTCAGTTATCTAGTTAATTAATATTTTATGTATTAAGTCGTATTGAGTCGATTCACTATGTAGTCCTTTTTATATGTTTAATATTTCGTGTATTGAGTTGTATCGGGTATTTACACTCATGCCCTTGACGCCTTATTTAGGGGGGTCTTGTCTTGTATTGGGATTAAGGAATGAATGAATGAAACTTTCCTTCTCTCTATAACTCCCTCTCCCACTCTCTTTAAACCCTCTCCTCCTCTAGGGTTTCCTCTTCCTCTTTCCCCAACTTCGTCTCCTTTCTCAAGCTCTCGGGTTTCAACACCCTTGTATCACCGCTGCCCATAACATCTGGTATCAGATTCATCCTTCCTCAGCTCCATACTTTCACTATCCTCTCGGTTTCACTACGCAGGGACATCCAGCGCCGCTGCTCGACCACTCCATAGGCAGCCGCAACTGGTTCTACTTCTCCGACGCCAGCAACCGCTTCAAATACGCAGCCGACATCCCTGTCGACTTCCAGCAACACAGAACAGCAGACGAAGTCGTCCTCCATCGACACCAGCAGCGCCAGAGTCGGCGCTTCGCTTCTGTTGATTCATACCCCCGCGACTCTCCCGACGAAGACAGCTCCTCCCGACATCTTCCATCGAAGCCAACAACCGTGCGTCGAAGCCAGCAACCCCAACCGCTCGCTGACCTCCCTCCAGCGAGGTCGACATCATTCGCTCCCTTTTGCCGCGTCGGGCCCAGCACCACACGCCTGCGTTTCCGTGTAACAGCTTCGGCCTTCAACTTCCGGGATCTGACCAGTCCGCCCCCTTCCGCTTCTCTTTTGCACGTCTCCATCCCCGACGCTCAATCCTCCATCATCGAGCCTAGCACCTCCATCATTGAACCGCAACAAAGCCTTTTGCGCCTCCTCGAGCCCAGCATCTCTGCACGCTAAGCCGCACAGTCCTATTTTACTTTATTTTTTTTTTCTTATTTTTTGGGACCCACCATCATCACTATCTCTTGCCTCACTCACTTTCCCTCACACATGCCACCTCATCATCCATCAATTAGTAATTGTTTCATAGTACAGGATGAATAGTAATATTAGTGTCGCGGATGCGGCAATTCTCCATTCGATGTTGGTAAAGTGGTCGATGTCATTTCAGGACTCCATGTCTCGCTTCTACTCCAAGCTTGACCAACTGGAGCGGTCAGGATACTTTGGTAATCTGCCTCCGAGTGCGCCACCGCATCCACCGACATCGCCGCCACTTCTGCCACCAATCTTTGCTTTGCATGCCTCTGCATTGCCGGTTTCCGCTCTGTTGCCTCCGCCCACATTGATGCCTCTGTTGTCGGCCACTTCGACCGCATTGTCGTTGCTGCCTGGCACCGCACCGCCGCCCGCGCCGGACCCGCTCCTGTCGCCGACTACAGAGGCCTTGCCAACTAACTTTCTGTCGTTACTCATTGCCGCATCGTTGGTCCCACGGGACCCCTTCTTTTAGTCGACCGCTATTCCCTCGGCCATCTTGCCATTTTTGCCTCCAACCGCTCCGCCGGACCAGCCGGACCCATTGCTTCAGCCGATCGTCTTTTCGACGACGCCGCTGTTACACCTTGTTGCCAATTCCCCCGCGATACGCTATAAGGCGCTATTTTGGCGCGAGATCAAGGAGCCGGAAGAGCCGATCGGCGTACTGGCGTTCGAGCTCGAGAACAAGCTTCATTTAAAGGACGGGTGGAGTGTTATGGTCTCCATCAGTTATCTAGTGAATTAATATTTTTTGTATTAAGTCGTATTGAGTCGAGTCATTATGTAGTTCTTTTTGTATGTTTAATATTTCGTGTATTGAGTTGTATCAGGTATTTACACTCATGCCCTTGACGTCTTATTTAGGGGGGGCTTGTCTTGTATTGGGATTAAGCAATGAATGAACGAAACTTTCCTTCTCTCTCTAACTCCCTCTCCCTCTCTCTCTAAACCCTCTCCTCCTCTAGGGTTTCCTCTTCCTCTTTCCCCAATTTCGTCTCCTTTCTCAAGCTCTAGGGTTTCAACACCCTTGTATCACCACTGCCCATAACAGCAAATTCTTCTCACACGAGATTGAGAGAATAAAAAGTTAAAAACTTTTTAAGGCAGCCTTAATAAGTTGATTATTAATCTTTTCAAAAAAAATAAATTAATTATTAATATATGGCGGCCTTAATTTATGATAGGAATTGATAGCCGCTTGGCTCGCTTAATAGCCTTAAATCTAGCGTGATTCTGTGAAGCCTTATAGGCATATATGGTGATGCCTAATAAAAAATAAGTATTCAAATATACAGTTCGGGTCAGTTTTCGGGTACCGGACCACGGGACCTGAGAACCGAACCAAACCGCCGGTCCTTTTTTCAAGAACCGTAACCGAACTGACCTAGAACATATAGTCTTCATTTATCGGAGATGAATGCTTTTAAGCTAAAGGGAATGATGGAGATCAATTATGCGACTATTCAAATAAATGTGGGTTTGATATTTTTGGATTGTCAATTGGACAATCGGAGAACGTGGTCGCATCCGGCTTGATTTTTCATATTTTTATGTTTTTTTAATTGTATTTATAGAGTTAGATTAAATTATTCGTCAGAACATCGAGGTCATCAGCTTTATTTAACCTAATTCCCCCCTATATTCACCAGCATACGCATGAATGGGGATCGAGAATTTAGGCTTTGAAAATCCTAAATCACTTGGTCATGGGAGGTGTCGACTCCTCCCACCTGGTGCCGACGCCGGGAGCCACCACCGCCTCCGCCGCCCTCAGGTGTCGCCGCCTGAGAGTCGCGACTCCATTGAGCACATTTCCATCGTATTCATCATCCTCATCGATGTCGATTTCATCCTTCCACGACCACAGGAATCCTCCTTGTCGCCATTTCCGCCTACGGGATCCCCATTCACCCATTGTTTCTCTCTTTGGATCTACCTCGTGACCATCTTCCTCATCATCAAGACCCTTCCCTCATCCCTCTCCTTCAACTGCGCCTTCTCCATGCAGTCCCAATAGTCGCTGACAGCCCTCCCCCTTCCACGGATTTCTCTACTTCATTGACCTTCCACCGCCGCCTCCAACACCCCTACCAGCACCCTCTGCTCTCCAATAGTCTTCCCCACCTTAAAACCCCTCTGAATAACCATTTTCCCAAAGTTTTCCCCTCTCCACAAGTCTTCCCTGCCCTCCACAACCCCTCTTCTACTGAAACTCACCTAAAACACCCCTCTAAAGCCCTACCATCCCTTTCATTCACCCCCCCCTCCCGCCACAACCCTCAACACCCCCTACCAACCACAACAACCAACCACTATCACCCTTCTACAATCCTTGCAACCCATCTAAACAACCCCAATCTCCTTGTCCAACCCCAACCCAGCCCCAAACAGCAACGTTAACATTTCCAGACAACCACCGTCTCCGCCGACATCAATTAATTGATGTACTTTCTAGTGTTCATTTCTTCGCATTGTAAGGATATCTTGTATTGCTGGTAATACTTGGCTTAGATTAATTTGACTTTGTATCTCTTTATTGACGTACAAAATTTATTTGCTTCGTATTTCAATTTCAGTGTTCTCTATTAATTTTGCAATTGTCGCCTAATTACTAAACTTGAATGTATGTGCTTAATTGAGATTAAAAGTGCGAGAATCTTAAAATTAATATTGTTTAAATAATTTTTCGTCGAACATACTTGCATGATTGAGATGTGACATTTGCATTAGGTTTCATGTTGTGAGTTTTTTTGTTCATTGTATTGCGTGTTGCTTATGTGTTTTCATTCAGCCACATTTTAATTTAAAGGTTCTAAGGTTCGTCATCGGTCCATTACATTCATCGCGTACTCATTTACAATGCATGTAGAGTTAGGACATCGTTCAATCGCGTCCACCTACATATTCAACCTACGTCAAAATTTTTCTATTTGATCTCCTTAACTGTCTTTCAGAGGGGAGATATGATTTTATAAGGGTGTTGTTATAAGCAGGCCTTGTTTGACTATTAGCGAACCATTATTTTTGCAATTGCCTATTAGCAAACCATTTAGTTATTAGCAAACAAGGTTTTGTGGTCAATTTTTGAAGTAATTTTAATACGATCGAGTGTGGGCCTATTTGATCATCAAACATCGAAATATTTCCCCGTTTGCGCATTTACTCTTTTTCCTCCGTTATGACAAAAGATAGGGCACAATGGCGACAAAGGATCCAAATAGACGACCCCACCATAGTGGGATAAAATCTTGAGTGATGTTGTTGTTGTTTGTATACAGTTTGAGCAGTTGTCGGGCACGGTAAACCGACTATTGTTATCAAATCTATCCGACCGGAAGAAACCATCGTTCTCCAGAGTGGCGAGCTTTTGACGGCATCACCTTTCAGCAAATCAACTCGAGCGGGTGGTGACATGGGTGGCACCTTTTAGGATGAGCTTCGCGAATCTGAAGTCGGAAACCCTAGCATAGAAATCTGAATCCAGTAGAACGTTTATGGCCTTGATGTCTTTGTGGATAACGTGGTGGTTGCAAACAAGGTTTTGTGATCATTTGTGGAATTCGATCACTGTTATCACTCTCTAAGAACATTTGTGTGCAATCATGAGAACACGCTAAAGAAAGAGAAAGGTGAAGCTTCATCTTTCATTTTTCCTATATTTGACCATTTAACGGCTTCATCCGCCAGCTTCAGAATTCGGGACAAAAGAGAATCCCTTGTTTCTTCAATCCTTGAAACCAAAGGATCAAACGGCCTCCTAGGAAACCTACATGTTGCAGTTTCTCTCGATCTGCAGTGGAGCTTCTCCAAAGAAACGAGACATGTTTGGCTTCCTGGTTCGATCAGTATCCTTATTTTTTGTTTCTGTAGCAGCCGAAGAGGAATGTAGAGGCATCCAAGCAATGGTTTTCTAATAGGGTTTTTTTAGGAGAGAAAAATGAAACTTAAATTTACTGAACCCGGATTTTTTAGTTGCTAATAGCTAAATAGGGTTTGCTTATAACAACACCTTTTTATTAAAGGTTTTTAATTTTTTATTCAATGAAAGTTTTAATGAAGGGAAGGATTCAAAGGATTAAGATTAGAATTTCAAAGGGTTTCACCTTTAATATTTCATTAATTAAATAATTCCAAAATTTAAGAAAAAGTATCTTTGATTTTTAATTTCAAGAAAAAAATACTTCATTTTAATTATTATTATTAGAGCTTGCCTTAATTATTAATTAACATATTTAAACAGATCATTTCATTTATTAGGGTCTCATTGGTCAATCATGTGAATCACGTCAATAAGTTGCAAGGGAGATCGCAAGTGAAGTGAGCAATGAGATGAAAATACATGAGCGCAAAAAACATGTGTGAATAATAAAAAGTACGAGCGTAAATATAATATATATGCCCACTAAGATGTGCTAGACAAATAAAATATGAAGGTGCTCTTTTCGAGAAAAAAATATGAAGGTGCATAAAATATAAATAAAATAATGATGCACCATAGGTTGCATCAATTCCCACGGGTTGAAAGAGTTCAACAACGTCAAGAATGTGATATAACCTGCTACTGAGATATCTGAAAGTGAATTGATATTTCATGTGTTCTGAAAATGCTCAGTTATTTCCCTGCGGGTGAACAAAAATAGATCCACAAGATAGTGACATGTTGGATAAGGAAACTTTGGGTTGCGGTGAGTGAAGTGACAAAGGGACGGATCCAATGTTGCAGCTCATAACTTGTAACTCTGTAAGTAACCTCTCCTTCTGAAAGAATCAAGAGCCAATCTCCTGTAATATAACCCCAGTGATAAAAATCAACCATAGAATTATATTTTTCGAAGACGCTCGTAAACTGATAGCCATAATTTTATTTAAATGCAACAACTACACTCAAGTCTTTATCCCAGTATAGTGGGGCTTGCTATATGGATCCTTTGTCGTCATTGTGCCCTATCTTTTTTCATAATCTCACTAATGCCCAAGTACATCATGTCTTTCCTTATAGTTTCATTCCAAGTCTTTATTGGTCTACCCCTCCCTCGTTTAACATGTCTAGTGACTAGACTCTCACAATGCCTAACAGGTGCCCTAATGGTCTCATTTGTATGTGTCCAAATCATCTTAGTCGAGCTTCTCGCATCTTCTCTACAATTGGTGTTGCTCCTGTCTTATCCCTGATACATCCATTCCTAATTTTATCCAGTCTGGTGTGTCCATGCATCCACCTAAGCATTCTCATCTCTACAACTCCCATTTTTTGTTCATGTACACAATTCACTGCTCAACACTCAAAACCATAGATCATTGTTGTTCTAATTGCAGTACGGTAAAGCTTGCCCTTAAGTTTTAATGGTACTTTACGATCACATAAGATCTCTGACGCGCCTCTCCACTTCAACTAACCTGCTTGGATTTTATGTGTCACGTCTTTATCAATACCACCGTCTTTTTGAACTATCGATCCAAGATATTTAAAACACGCACTACGGGAAATATATTGATCACCCAACTTAGGCTCTATTTGTTTGGGCGTTTTGATACTCCGTTTTGGGCAAACGCCGCCGGAAGGAGGGTAAACAAATGAACTTCCGGCGGCATTTGCTCCGTTTCCACCCGCCCGCCTTGAGAAACGCCCCCAAAAAGCTCCGTTTGGAGCAGCCACCTCCCCCCTCCGGTTCGAACACTCCGTTTCCACCCGCCGGATCGATCCGCCACCGCCGAACCAAATGAAGCCTTAATAACAAAGTCATCTGTCCTTTTTGTACTGCATAATTTTATTTAAATGACCAATAAAAATTAGAGCATCAAATAAAAGGGTATCACAAAGTGGAAGGGAGTGGTAGTCGAAAAGGCAGAGTATAGAGTAAGTAAGCTTGACCTATAGAATTAACAAATCATGTATGTTCATAAATTCTCCTGCCTGCACAATTACGATTGTATACTAAAATTAGATCATCCACCTTAATTTTCTCACCTAATAGAATCTTATGAGCGCCTCAAATTTTAAATATGATTCAAAATCTACCCACCCTTTTTTATTTCCTAAAGAAATTTCTTAAAGTGTGTCCTTGTGGAGAGTGAAAGACCTAGTTGTCCTCATCATCCTACTAAATATGAGTCTTCCTTAAAAGATTGATCATATGACGATAAAACTTATCATGCTTGTCTATGCTCAGTGGATAATGGAGTGAAAGAGGAGTGCAGTCACCAAAAAGATTGATAGGTGGATTTGCCTACATTTCACCCTTGTGGTGGGATCCTTCCCTGGACCCTCACTATGCGGGGATTCTTTGTGCACCGGGCTGCCCATTATTCTTTTTTTAGCCGACCCCACTATGGTAGGATAAAGTCTTGATTGTTTTTGTTCTTATTCTTATTTTTTTAGCTTTGCAATCATACTCTATTTGATAGGATTGTGTTATGGACCAAACCCGTAACAAAGTCGAAGGTAGCGGGGGAAGCGGAGATACAAGGGGAGCTGAGCGTAATCCACAAAGAATGCGAGGGGAGAGAGAAAAGGGGAATCTTTCTCAACCCTAACCCTAGAAATGGGAAAAGGAGCTAACTAAAGAGAGATAAAGAACTTAGTTAATTCATTTCATTCCTTCACATAACCCAAGGGGATCTCTATATAATATTACTGTTAAAATAGCTCATGTAAAGGGCCCATTATTGGGCCCTCTTTTATAGTTTTATCTTCTCTCCTCCTTTAGTCACACACCTTGTATAGGATTATCTTCTCTCTTCTTCCTCCTATATATTTGTATTCTCTCCTTGTATTTACACACACAAGCAATACATACAAGTTTTGGAGCTTTCTCAACATGGTATCAGAGGGATCGGTCTTTCGGCTGCGAATACCCCTATTCTAACCGCCCAGACCGCCCTCCTTCCTCTTCGCTCGGCATTCTCTTGCTTTCCCGCCTACCAGCCCGGCTTTCTCCGCTGTCTGCGGGTCTGTCCGCTTGCTTTCTGCGGACTGCCCTTCTGCATCCGCGTCTCTTCTCCTTTTTCCCGTGGTTTCACTCCTCTAAGGCTTCTTATAGTCATCCTCTGCTCTGACCAGTGGGGCCCACCTCTCTTATCCGCTGCGGGGTCCCCTCTTAACCGCGCGGGCTCTTCTTCTCCACTGCTCCTCTCCTCTCGACCGCGAGCTCCTTCCCCCTTCATCCGCGCGGTCTCATCTTTACCGCTGCGAGCTCCTCTGCGTCTTCTATCCGCACGAGTTTCTCTTCTTGTGGGCTCCTTCCCCGCTGCAGTCTCTTCTGACCGCTGCAGTCCCCTTCCTTGTTGCTAAGTCCTTCATCCGCGCGGACTCCTCTTACCGCTGCGAGCTCTTCGGTTTATTGTGCCTTACCGCGCGGGCTCCTGCTTCTCTATCCTAACCGCTGCGGGTACCTTCTCTTGCAGACTGCTCTTGTCTGCTGCAGGCTCTCCCTTCTTGCCGCTCGTGTCCTTGCGGCCTCTTGCGCTTTGACCGCTGCTGGTGTCCGACGTGACCGTGCGGGTTCTTGCCTTCCGTTTTTTTTGTCGTGGTTTCTTCTGTCCTTCTCGCGCGGCCTCCATTTCTTCTCACGTGACCGTGCGGCTTACCCATGGGTTCTTCGGGTAACTCCACTGGCTCGGCGGCCAGTCCGCCTGCTGCCTCCCCGGCCTGTCCTACAGACCGCCCGATTTGCTCTGGCGAAGTTCGTGACGAGCTCAGGATCACTACCATCTCTCTTTCTGGCAAGAAAAACTTTGTCCCTTGGGTCCACTCAGTCAGACGGGTTCTTCAGGCTAAGGGCCTTCTGCCTCACCTTCTCCAGGCTCCTCCGTCTCCTACGACCGATGATTGGCTACGCAATGATGGTCGCGTCCAGACTTGGCTCCTGAACTCTTTGGATGGTGAGCCTTATCAAATGGCTATGTACCACGACACCGCCAAGGCTATGTGGGATTAGCTGCATTCTCTATACTCCGGACGGGACAGCCTCCAGCATCTTTACGACATCCCATTGACCTCTTTACTCTTGACACTGGAGGGGCTTCGGATATGACCTCATTTATTGCTCGTGCGAAGACACTTGCTGAAGCATGGATCCAGGATCAGCCTTTCACCAATGACGCTGCTACTCAGCGCGCTCAGAAGGAAGCCGCCTGTACTGCCATCATCATGGCCCGTCTTCCCCCTCACCTTCAGAGCATTTGTGCTCAGGTCCTGGCTTCCTCTACCACACCATCTTTTTCGGATGTGTGCTCCATGATTCTCCGTGTTTCACCTCCTCCAGATACTACAGCTCCTTCTCCTCCGACCCTTCTTCAGCAGGCACCTCCACTTCTACCATTCCCTCCCTCTCCTCGGGGGGGGGGGGGGGGGTCGTTCGGGAACTCGCGGTCGCGGTGGCCGGGGTCGGCCGAAGTGTTCCTTCTGCGGGAAAGATGGTCATCTCGAGGCTACATGTTACAAGAAAATTGGCTATCCTCCTCGCCCGGCGGCTTTTGTTGCTACCGACGCAGGTCCTCCTAATCTTGAAACTGTCAGTCTTCAGCTCCAGCATCTCCAGGGTTTGCTCAACCCACCATCTGCTTCCATTGCCTCTGTATCGAACACAGGTACTGCTCGTCTCTCCACCGGCTTGGGCTGGATTGTGGACTCTGGTGCCACTCATCACATTACTCCACGTCGGCCTGCCCAGTACCTGAATTCCCCTTATCCACCATCTATTACTGTGGCCAATGGAGCCACCATTCCCGTCTCCGGCTCGGCAGATCTTCCTCTCACCTCATCCATCTCCCTTCGCTCGGCTCTGCACGTCCCGAGTTCCCCGTTCATTTTACTTTCTGTGGGACGAGTTACTAATGATTTGGATTGTTCTGTTATATTCACGTCCTCTTCTTTTGTTATACAGTATCAGCGGACGCAGACTACCATTGGTAAAGGCCGGCTGCGGAATGGGCCCTACCTTCTCGACGACTCTCCCACCATCCTCTTTTTCGTCTCTTCAACTGATTGGCATCGTCGACTTGGGTATGCTCCTCTGTCGGTCCTCCAACGGGATCTCCCGGATGTTTCTTTTATCCCCTTTCAGTGTGACTCATGTATCCTCGGCAAGCAGACTCGTTCCTCTTTTTCTTCACATTGTACTCGGAGCGCTGCTCCTTTTGATTTAGTGCATTCGGATATTTGGGGACCTTTTAAAATTACTAGAATTTCCGGTTTCCGGTATTTTATAACGTTTATTGATGATCACTCTCGCACTACCTGGTTATACTTACTTCGTGATCGCTCCGGGCTTCCCCGTGCCTTTCGGGCATTTGTCCTCGAAACCAGTACGCAATTCCACACTACCATCAAAATACTACGAACTAACAATGCTCGTGAGTACACTAGTCACAAATTTACTGCTTTATGTTCTGAGTTTGGGACTCTACATCAAACTTCCTGCGCTTACACGCCGCAACAAAACGGTATTGTCGAACGCAAGAATCGACACTTACTCGATGTAGCCCGTTCCCTCATGCTTCAAATGCATGTTCCTAAATCATATTGGAACTTTGCGGTCTCGACCGCCTATTTTCTCATTAACCGTCTCCCTTCCTCCATTCTCAACTATGCTACTTTGTTTAGCATACTCTTTCCCTCCACTCCGGCATTTCCTCTCCCACCTCGTGTATTTGGCAGCCTCTGCTACGTCCACTGTTTGGGGCCTTCCTCGGATAAGTTGGATTCCCGAGCGGCTAAGCATATCTTTGTTGGTTATTCACGCACCCAAAAGGGGTATGTCTGTTATTCCCCTGCCACACGCAAGATCTCTGTTTCTGCTGATGTCACTTTTCGCGAGGATCAACCATTCTTTCCTGCTCCCTTACCCCACCATCTACCACCCACACCTCCTCCTCCATCCATCCCACGCCCAGTCATTCCCGCAAATACTCCACCTCTGCCGGTTACCTCTGAACCGCCTGTCGTTCCCTCCAAACCACCTGTTATCCGAGTCTACACTCGTCGCTCTACCACTTCCGTTGCCCCTCTATCGTCGGTCTCTACCATGGATACTCCGCGTCCAAATGATCAGGTATCGCCTTCCACTGCTCATCCTCTAGCAAACTACATCTCTCTTCATCGCCTCTCTCCCCATTTACACACTTTGGTTACCCCTCTCTCTCTCTCTTCAGTTGCTATTCCTAACTCTGGGCAGGAGGCACTTCAACATCCAGAATGGCGAGCAGCCATGGAGGAAGAAATGTCTGCTCTCTGGTCTAACCAGACATGGTTTGTTGTTCCCCTTCCACCGGGTCAGAAACCAGTTGGGTGCAAATGGGTATTTGTCATCAAACATGCTGCCGATGGGGCAATTGACCGTCTAAAGGCCCGTCTTGTGGCTAGAGGTTTCACTCAACAGGAGGAGCTAGATTATGAGGAAACGTTCTCTCCGGTAGCGAAGCTAATAGTGTTTGCGCCCTCATCTCTGTTGTTGTCCATCGTCGGTGGCCTCTTTTTCAGTTGGATATCAAGAATGCTTTCTTGAATGGGGATCTCCAGGAAACTGTCTACATGCAACAATCACCCGGGTTTGAGACCACGGGGGAGTCTCGGGTCTGACATCTTAAAAAGGCTCTATATGGTCTCAAACAATCTTCACGGGCATGGTTTGAAAAATTCAGCAAGGTCCTCCGTGAGGTTGGCTTTACTCGGAGCTCGGCCGACTTCTCGCTCTTTACTCGTCACCAACCAACAGGAACGATTATTCTGTTAGTATACGTCGACGATATTATCATTACTGGAGATGACTCTCAGGGGCTACAGGCAGTCAAAGTCCATCTAAACTCAGTCTTTCAGACAAAGGATTTGGGACCTCTTCACTATTATTTGGATCTTGAGATTGCCAGAAGGCCGGATGGGCTCACTCTCTCTCAACGGAAATATTGTCTTGACCTTCTTCATGATGCGGGTCAGTCCGGCTGCAAGCCAAGTGATACTCCTATGGATGTGAACCACAAACTGTGTGCCCAGGCATCTGACTCGGATCTTCTTCTCCAGAATCCTGAATATTATCGTCGTCTTATTGGAAAACTGATATATCTCACGGTTACCAGACCGGATATTTCTTTTGCTGTTGGACTTGTCAGCAGATACATGCACTCTCCTCGAAAATCTCATCTTCAAGCGGTGGAACGAATTCTCAGGTACCTTAAACCTGCTCCTGGTCAGGGACTTGTCTACAGGACCTCCTCTTCTGCTCCAACATTGGTGGCATATTCAGATGCCGATTATACTGGCTCTCTCGATGATCGGCGATCTACGAGTGGTTTTTGCACTTACCTTGGAGGACATCTTGTCACTTGGCGAAGCAAGAAACAAGCGGTCGTTGCTCGATCTTCAGCCGAGGCAGAGTATCGGGCAATGGCATCGGTTGTATCAGAATTGACATGGCTTGAGAGTCTTCTTACTGATCTGGGTGTAAAATTACCATCACCGGCTCTTCTCCTTTGTGACAGTCAAGCCGTCATACACATCGCCAAGAACCCGGTCTTTCACGAAAGAACGAAGCATATTGAGGTCGATTGTCACTTCATTCGAGAAAAGGTTCAGATGAAGAAGCTTGACCTGAAGCATGTCCCAGGATCAGAACAAGTTGTGGATGTCCTCACGAAGGCTCTCTCCAAAGCACTCTTCTATCAATGCTTGTCCAAGCTTGGCGCATACGATTTGTACGCTCCAGCTTGCGGGGGAGTGTTAAAATAGCCCATGTAAAAGGCTCATTATTGGGCCCTCTTTTATTGTTTTATCTTCTCTCCTCCTTTAGTCCCACACCTTGTATAGGATTATCTTCTCTCTTCTTCCTCCTATATATTTGTATTCTCTCCTTGTATTTACACACACAAGCAATACATACAAGTTTTGGAGCTTTCTCAACAATTACAAAATGGTATGGGTGTAGATAACCCCAAAATAAAAGAGATGTGTGAAATACTAAAAACATCTTACAAACTCATAATGACTCGACTCGATAACAATGACTTGATTCATACAATTTGAAATAATATAATAAAAGATATGTAACATAATCGGCGACGGAGCGTGGGAACCCATAAAATATTGTTTGATCTTAAAGATCTTTTATAATTTCGCACGAGGGGTTATTTCTTTGTTTGTCCCGGTCAATAATAACTTGATTACTTTTAGAACATAGTAGATAGAAACAACACTCATAAGGAGTTCTATTGAAACCAAAAAATATAGGCTTGCCTACCATCCACACAAAAATAGATAGAGTTTTCTGGAAAAAAAATGTAAGTGGAGGAAGCCTTCCCTAATCATCGACTAACCTAATTTAAAAGACTATTTCATTAAGGGTTTATTGGTCGGTCGCGCCAATAAACCGTAAAAGTGAGCCCAAGTGATGTACGTGGTGCAACAAAATTAGATGAGAGTGAAAAACAAGTCCAAATAACAAAAAATATGTGCGCAAATATAAACGGTACGTGTGTGGAGACAAGAGCAACCCAAATAAAATAGCAATGTGTTGCGGGTTGCATCAGTGTCCTAAATGTACACACAGGAAAGAATACCTTACTGATGGAAAACCTTAAATAAGCATCATATGAACTTTCAAGTAATGAGCTGAGTAAAACATGACTATGCACAGATTAAATAGGCTAAGTAAAAGTGACTGAAAACTGAAATCAAAGCTTTAAGTACATAAATACTTGGAAGGTAAAGTTGTTCTTGTCAGCATTTCTACGATCAACCATCATATGTAAAATCTCCAAATATTTCAACAATGCTAGGTCTATGGTACAAACGTGGTCTATATAAGCAATTACTATAATTTTTTTTAACTTCTGAGCACATGAAAATATATTGTGAATAGCTAACGTCCATCTTATACGTTCTAACCTGTCATTTGCATTGTACATAACTTCGCAACAGTAAACCCTAGCGTGCTGTATTCAGAGCATTCTAAATCGCCATAGGGGTCTCATATGATTGTTCATATAATATAAAATAGTGGTGTGCTTCCACTATATCCGAGATAAACTAACTCCAGAACCCGTCGAAATCCATATATAATGTTCCGCCTATTTTACAAAATGCACTCAGGTGTGATTTTACGGTACATTAATTAAATGAATTCACAAAATATTTCTCACACATCTATTACACTTAGTTATTTTGTGTACACCTGCAAATTCTTAATTAAATAGCTGTTGGCACGTTATCAATAATTAAGTTGCCACATACATTTAATCTTGACAGAGCTAAGTTTTCAGTCTCAAATAGATCATGGAATCTGAGAGAGAATGGGGAAAACTGCATGCATCAATCTACATAAAGGTCCATGTACACAAACATACAATCTAGTATGAATATCAAAATTCAAACATTAAAGCACAATCTACAAAAAACATGTGATTAAAAAGAATGCCGCCCCTAGGAAAGATTCTTATCGACTCCTTTTGTAGACACGTTGCGGCGGCATACTTTACTTTTAATGACCTATATTGTAGCCTCCCCTATACTCAGAGCAATTACAGCATGACCTTTTCTTTCCTCTTAGGGTCCGTTCGGCGGAACGGAATTGGCTTTCAGATATTGGCTTTGGCCAAAGCCAATTCCGTTTGGTGTGTTCGGCGGGTTGGAATTGGCCAGGAATCGGCTTTTGAATTAAAGCCGCCGGTTTTCATTATAACCTAAATATCCTGTTCCTCATTTCTTACCCCCCGACGCCGGCTTCACGCGATTTTTTAGGTCATCTTCCGCCCGACGCCGAATTTCTCCTCGCCGAGCCTCCTCCGCCGCTCTCTCCGCCGCAGATATAACCCCTCCTCCTCCTCCTCCTCCTCCTCCTCCTCCTCTTCTCTTCTCTTCATCCTCTGCTTCTTCCCGAGCCCCTTCTTCTTCCTCCTCAACCTCACTTCTTCTTCTTCCTCCTCCTCCTCCTCACTTCTTCTTCTTCCTCCTCCTCCTCACTTCTTCTTCCTCCTCCTTTCTTCTTCTTCTTCCTCCCGAGCTCCTTCAATGGCCGCCCCTTCTTCCTCCTCAACCTCACTTCTTCATTATACTTTAGATGGTTGAATGTTGTTATGATGATTTGCATTGCGTACAAGCCATGGTTGACCAAACAGAATATGTAGTATGAGATATCATGTTTGCTGGCATGTTTGCTGGCATATGTAGTATGAGACAGGTCTTGAACTCACAAAGCAACTAGAATTGTTGTTTTTTGAAGTTTTTGAATTCCCAAAGGATTCCAGTATTGCATTGGCCTTCAGAATTTCAACACCAATACCATCACTACTGGCAATGGCAACTGCACACTGCATTGCAATTTTTATTGCTTCTGTTTTCCCAGACCCACTTTCACCACTGCACAAGTCGTCTTCATATTCATCAATTATAACTCATATTGACATGAAATTACCAATTATAAAGAAGGCAAACAATCTGGTACTATGACAAAGAAAAACAAAAATGAATTACCTTACAATGATAGACTGGTTTTTCCCACCTGCAAATCCAATAGCTTTTTACTATTATCCCTATTGAAGTACAAGTGAAACCCATAAATATAATTACAAGATTGCATAATCTCACATTGGGAAATTAATAAATATTGTACACTTAGCAAAGGTCTCGGGCCTCTCCCCCTCCAATCAATTGGTTTTAGGTTACATGATTAGCTTCTGAGATGGTATTAGAGTAGGCCCATATGTGAGAAGATTCATTTTAGAAAATTGTAAGTATACTTGATGTGTTTAATCTATCTGATGTTGGGATGTAAAAGGGTAATTATAATTGTCATGCCCAAGCCATGGTTGACCAAAAAAGTGGTCCAATGAGCCTGGAACCCAAGACAGTGATAAATATCATAACATTAGACATTCCATGGTTTACATCCACGATTTTTGATCCATAATCATGTGTATAACATGACATTATTTTTTTCATTAGATTTGCAACCATAGATATGCAACCATAGGTGTTGTGCTGGATATATAATTCCTATTTAACCTTGATGCGTGCTTTTTGCATTTTCATTTGTAAATCTAGGATTTTGTCATGGAGCTCGTTGAGTTAGAGAAAAAACGTAAGATGGATATTATAATCAAGTCAGCGGTTGCTGCGGCTTATGGAGCAGCTGTGGTTGTTATGGAATCCATTCCCAGAAACCCGGTTGACACGGTAGATAAAGACGTTCTCCGTAATATAATTTTAAAACGACTGTATGATGGACAAGAGGTTAACTGCTTCAGCCACCTACGCATGGGTAAAGCACCCTTCAATGAGCTTTGTGGTATTCTCCGCGCAAAAGGGTTTGTATGCGACACACAGTCTGTATCCACTAAGGAATCAGTTGCCATATTTCTACATATTTTGGCACATAACACAAAGTTTCGAATTGTTGGTGGCACGTTTATCCGATCTACAGATACTATTAGCAGGCACTTCAACAATGTCTTGAATGCAGTTCTAAGACTCTCAAACGATTACATTCGATTGCCTGGAAACAGAGAACAACACAAATCTAAATGGTTCACAGATAGCATTGGTTCTTTAGACGGTACACATATCGACGTAACTGTACCCATTGAAGATCGGGGCAGATATGGAAACCGTAAACAGGCTATCACCACAAATGTGCTTGGTGTATGTGATAGTGACATGAAATTTTTATATGTATTACCTGGTTGGGAGGGCTCAACATCTGACTCTCGTGTATTACGAGACGCGTTGGAACGACAAGACCGCTTTGAAGTGCCAACAGGTAATAAAATAGAATTATTTTTTTTCCAAACAAAAATGAAATATGTACAACTATATAGTAAATAAACATGTGTTTGGTGTATAGGAAAGTATTATCTTGTTGATGCTGGATACACGAACGGTCAAGGATTTCTTGCCCCATATCGGTCAACACGTTATCACCTGAAAGAATGGTCAAGTCAGGGTAATAAACCGACAACATATAAGGAGTTATTTAACTTACGTCATGCTAAAGAGAGAAATGTTATTGAACGAACCTTTGGGTTGTTGAAGAAACGATGGGCTATTCTACGCCAACCATCATTCTTCAGCATTAAAGTGCAGGTATGACCTCAAATATTCTACACATTTGTTTTCAAGATTTACTGGCCTATACAATATTTAATCAATTAACTTTTGCCCAGGTTCAGATCATTAATGCGTGTTGCATATTACATAATTTCCTGGTGGAGAAGCGATTAGAGAGCGACGCTCAAATGTTGGATGAAGTTGATTCCGAGCTGTTTGCGCAAGACGTACAAGAAGAGTTTTATGATTATGTAGATGTCGTGAGCCCAATCCAAGCAACACAGGAGTGGACAAATTTTAGAGACACGCTAGCTATAAATATGTTCAACGAATATCAAAATATACTTTAATCATGTTATGTATTACATCTGCTACTTATTAGATTATCTTGTTGATGTTCGTGTGCTATTAAACTATGTTATTTCTGTTTGATGATATGAAGGTATTGTTTGTTCGTGTACTTATTAGATGTTATCAAATGTTATCAAATGTTATCAAATGTTCGTGTACTTATTAGATTGCTCATATTTCATACATTTTTTATATCATTGTTGTCATACATTTTATCAGACATCATGGAGCAAAGCTCAGGAAAGGTGGGTGGTAGGACTGAGCGGTCCTACATGCACTGGACATCAGAGATGGACATTACCCTCTCAAATGCCTTGTTGGAGCAACATAGCTTGGGACATAAAACTCCTAATGGCTGGAAAAGTGTTGCTTTTACAGCAGCTATGACTGCGCTTAAGGATATTTGTGGCATCGAAACTAGCAAAGAGAAGGTAATGGCTCGACTTAAAACTTGGAACAAGTACTACATAGAAGTCAGTGCAATGTTGGACACTAGCGGATTTGGATGGGATTGGCAACGGAACATGGTGCAGGTAGATAGTGAGGAAGTATGGGCTAACTATGTGAAGGTATATTTATTATTAAATTAATTTTTCAGCGTTGATTTTATTATAATGATACACTAATTATAACTATTACAGGCTCATCCATCTGTAAAGCATTACAAGGACAAAGTTATCGTTAACTGGTCTGATTTGGCTGTTCTCTACGGAACTGATAGAGCAACAGGTAGTCACGCCGCGACCGCAACTGAGATGGCAAAGGAGATTGATGCTGAGTCTATGGCAGAGAAAACAACTAATACACAAGAACAGACTAGAACAGGTGGGGAAGGGAGCAGTAGAAGGAGGAGAAAACGCCCAGTAGGAGCTGATGTTGTAGCTGTAGCCATTGAAAAATTGGCTGATTCCGTGGAAAAGGCAGCGGGGGGCAAGTCGGCTAGCAATGTTGATGGCATATATGTCGCACTAGCTCAGATGAAGGATTTAGACCGGGGTGATTTTCTTAAGGCGATGGACATACTGTGTCATGATAATGTCAAGCGTGACATATTCATGCGGCTACCTGAAGACATGAAGGACGTATGGCTCCGAATGCAGTTTGAGCGCTAAATTTGTGCCTTTTTTGAATGCAGTTTGATGGACATTTATCTATTTTGTATTTTTATTTATGGACAATATTTGTGCGGTATTTTGAACTATAATTATCCGTAGTAGTTTACTTTTCTGGTTTAATTTGAAAATGTATACATTTTAAAATTTTCAATTTCAGAAAGCCAATTCCAGTGTGCAGCCGAACAGCTTTTACATACCAATGCCAATTCTGTTCACTGAATACCATCCTGCAGCCGAACATCATAATTGGTTTTCTGGCCAAAGCCTATTCCTGCAGATATTGGTTTTCTGGCTAAAGCTAATTCCAGAAAGCCAATACCTGCGCGCCGAACGGACCCTTTAAGGTTTTTCTTAAACAAAAAAGTAATACCAAGTGAAGGAAGAGAGGAGAAGGAAAATAAAGGAAGGAAGGGATCTTACACTTAGAAATATAGGCTCCCATGGTTGATTGGTTGGGAGGGCACTGTCGATTGATGTGACCGAATGCAAGGAACGTCGATGGGCTGCAATCAAGTGGAAGAAGCGTCTATTGGCTACAATTGAGTGAATGAACGTCAACTGACTACGATCAGGGCAAAAGGAGGCCGTAAGATAAGTGAGTGGAAGCTTGGCCCTTCAGTGCTCTCTAACCAATGGGAAGAAGAAAATAAGATCGGAAACCTAGTGACCTAAGATTTTTCTCGTGCAAATCGTGAGCCATTGGCTTATTAAAAGGAAAGAAAAATAGATCTTAACATAATTACCTAAATGCAATTTCTAGGGAAGTTTAAATAGTCTTATCGTTTTTAATACTTGAATTGAATTAGAAAATCTTTAAAATTGGTCTCAAATTAAATACATAAAATTTCCATTAGGGTGAACATTCTAAACACAATTTAACGCATAAATCAAACGAACATAGCTACCTCAATCAGATGGCAGTAATGTCAAATTTAATTCAGATCAAATTTTGAAAATTAGAATAATAGAGGAAACAATTAGCATGAGTCTAATAAAAGTTGAATTCGAGTGGTTCGAGCGATTTGGGATCGGCTCGAAATCGAAAGGCTCGAGTTAAACTCGGCTTGAAATCGACTCAAAATTGAAATCATCACTGCTCGAAATGATTTGATTCCAAGACGGCTGAAAATAGAATTGAGTAACCTCGAAATTGAGAATTTTTTCTCTTTACTCCGAGTTCACTCGAAATTAAATTGAGTCGGCTCAAAATTGAGCAAATAAAGCACTTTAAGGCTTTACTCATTTATTATATGTTTAAACTTTAATATTCTTAATTTTAAATTAATAATATATTAATACACATATTATATTTATTATAAAAATGAAGCACTTTAGTATTGTAATTGGTTCCGATTTGGCTCAATATTCAAGTAACTTTCGAGTTTCAAATTATAAGCTCAACCTTAATCTAACGATTCTAATAAGTCAACATGGGGCGACGTAAACTTTGTGAGGAATAAATTTAATCAAAATTTACGCTTACCTGTTAATTCAATTAAATCTCATAAAATATGTGAGATTTTGGTATGTTAGAAATTTTCAATCATTTGCACCACCCGCTAAGGTGAAGGGATTGTACATATTTTATGTTGGCGTCCCAAATCAGGACATCATTATAAGGAGCGCTTCTGGCGGGAAATCAAAAAACCATAAGATGAAGACATGGAATTAGCTCGCTGGCTACTTAATTCAAAATCAGATTCCCCTTCTGGGCTAGAAGGCAAGCTCATTTTGAAAGAATGGTAGAATGTTATTGTGCAGTATTATGGATCATTTTTGATGAATGTTATAGTGAATTAGAATACTTGTCTTAATTAGAATTTTTTGTTGTATACAAGCTCTCTTTTTAATTTCATACCAGTAATCTGGCAATTAGTTTGACTGTGTGGATCTTAAGTGCAAATGTGTGTGAATTGGATTTGTACGCTCTTAGGTCTATGGTAATAGTAAGCAAGAAGTATGTCATTTCCCTCTCTAAAATTCTAGATGGCAGTCCCCCACCTCGGGCAACCATGACAAGGCTCCGCTATACCCATTACAATTTAGGTTTGTAACAAAATCTCAATTTACGGGCTAAGGCCAAGTAAGAATGAATGGACATGAAGCAAACCACAAATATTGATCATCTTTAATTTGTTCATTTCAATCTGAACTTCACTAATACACAAGTTGAGGAGGATTAGGACAACTACTTCACTACGAACATTTGAAGAAGTGGGAAAGAACTAAGTTGTCCTACATATGTTGCTCTATTGTCAATATAATGCACAATTTAAGGCATTAACCTATTCTTCACGAATGCATGAAATCAATAGTAACTTATGATTCAAGATATTTTTTATGAGTTACTAAGCATAAATTAATGGTTGCTTACTAAGAAATGGTTCAAAGTGAGTTGAAAGATCAATTTTCAGTTTTGCTCCATCTTAAATTTATTCAGAGTCTAAAGAGAATAATAATAAGAGTTACAGAAATCAAAATGCTAATATAAGAGGAAGATATAATCTAGAGAAATTAACTTACTCCTACGCTAAATTTACAAAAAGAAAATATGTAGAGGGAAGGATATTTAGGCTCCGTTTGGCACGGAGGTGGCGGTTGCGAGTGCGGTGGTTATGAACTGACGTTCATGAACGACACACCTCACCTAAGGAACTTCGTCCACTTTTATGTTCAAACCCATTTTTCTTTTCTTTGTGACGGTCATAACCATTGTTATACCAAACAAACATTCTGACGGTGGCATTTGTGTCTAAACACACCGGAGCAAAAATAACGTACCAAACGAAGCCTTAGTGGAGGAAAGTAAAATGGAAGAGTGAAGATCATGTTGTTGAAGCTCTGCTTCATGGATAATCCTTCAACATGAACTCGAATTTCAAGCACAAGGAACTCATTATCCATGCCAAACACTCCCAATTCTCACAAGACATCAAGTAAAAAAACATATGTTCATTCATCAACTTAAGACCAATAGAAAATGTGAGACCTCGTACATATAGATGTAAGGGAGATTAAAAGACACCAAATAATATAAAATAGGCTTGGGTAGCCAACCATCAAGGTAAATTGGTGGTCAAGATATTAGTAAATGGAAACAATCAAAGTAGACAAATGCTTGTAGATACCTCTACTTAGCATAAACTTAGCATCAATTAAAGGAGAATAAATACTAATTTTAAAAGGAAAAGCATCTGCAAACAAATTAGAATGTTGTAGAAATGAAAATGCAAACTGCATGGCCCTCATCCAACTTCAACGTCTTTGTCGTGAATAATCAAAATGAAAGTGAGCAGGGCAAAGCCATGTTCTCGTTGGGTAGCCAAAATGGAAGTGAGCCGGGAAAGTACATGTTAGGTAATTTTTTGGTGCTAGCGAATCAAGATGTTTTCAGGACAAATCTCTGACATTAATCGAATTTTAAAACAACACTCAAGCCTTTATCCCACTATAGTGGGTCGGCTATTTATCAAATTTTAAAAGAATTTTTAAAAAATGGTTTAATCCGATCCATTTGGATTTTGGTAGCCATTTTATTGATTTTGACGATTTGATCTCTCTATGAATATCAAATGGGTGCTTTTCTTTGAGAGTAAGCACGAGCCTTGGGAAATTTTGTTTCTGATAATTGAACACCATAGATCCCATGGAGAGTGAAATGCTTGAAAGACATACTTTTCCTCTTGAATTGGTAAAAGGATAAGTACAGTCAATAGAAGGGGTAAAGTGGTTAGCCTCTCTGTCATGCTCATTGTCACTTCCTCCAGTGTTGTGTCTTTACTAGTAGTTATGTGGTTCCACCGATGACCGTCTGACTGTCATTAATCACAATATTTATTGACATGGCCATGTAGTATCGAGGCTAAGGATCTGGTATTGGTCATCACTGGTGTTGTGGTTGAGCATCAAGTTATTGATCATCTGGTGTTTGAAATTTTATGGATCCAATCTACTCTTTGGGACATGGATGTTCCTTTATCTTCTCATATACCTCTTTTTTGTGAAATTCAAGTTCCTTTCAAAATATAGAAACTCATGTAGGGCACTAGCAAATTAAGATTGATAATTACTTTATTAGAGATGAATGAAAAATATTATCAACTTCTCAGATATTCTCATTAAAGCTCTACCATCAAACAAATTTCATACATTCAAGATCAAGCCTATCTTCAATGATATCTATGCTTCGAGTTAAAAGAGTGTGTTAGAGTTTATTTATCCCATACTTTGGGAAAAAATTTATTAAGAGCATCCTTTCTTTTGACTTGAATGGTTTCTCGACATTAGAAGTTAATGGATCTCGAAGCTACAGAATTTTTGCTCCAAGAGCAATTTCATAATCCTACTTGGTTGCATTTAAAGCACTTTCTAGTAGTAGGATTAGATCCCAGGACAAGTAGTGACCCTTCGAGACATCTTACCTTTTCTTTGCCCCGCCAACTTCTACACCGTCTTCTAATCTATGGTTGTGTTACTCGTCCTCTTGCTCCTTTGTCATTCTACCAACTCCATTGGTCAACAAGTCTTGTTGCCCGACTGTCATTTTTCAACTATTAATCTAACAAATACCTTTATTTCTTTGTTGAGCAATAACCATCCGTAGCACTAAAAAAATTTCTTTTAGAAATTCAAATTTTAGAGGAAGAAGTGTTCAGAAAATTAGATAAATAACATATACAATAACTTCAAAACAAGTGTTTAAGGGATGGCCAAGATCTTGAAATAAAAATGCTTACAGCAAAATAAAGTCCAGTTACCTTGAATTAAGCGGAACCTTGATCTTATTTCTATCTTGCTGAGCTCCAATAACAGAAGCATCTACCTCCACTGCACCATTGTTCACTTGTAATATCTGCACTGAAAGGCTAGAAAGTCTCAAAACAATATGGAGATTCTTCAATATGGTGAACATGTTGAGGTTAAAGCATATTCTTCTGCATATTTTTCCAAGAAAAAACATATAAATACTGAATAAACAATTTTCATGGCAAATTCATTAGGTTGAAATAAACAACAGACACAGCAATAAGTAATTAAAGTTCCTGTACAATTGACTTATACAAATTTACTATTAGCTTAAAATTCTTACCATCATTGCAGATTGCTTATGTTATATAAGGGATCAATCAGCGAAGGAACATCACTTCTAAAACTTGTTGATATCAGCTCGGATTTTTTAGGTTATGTGAAGGTCAATCAGTAAAGGATACTAATGAGTTAAAAAAATGTAACTTCCAGGAATATTTGATAGTTTCAGAAAAAATAGGAAACAATTAAGATGCTTTATTCTTGTGTGTGGTCTACTTTAGTATCAACAACTTATAATAGATAGCAGGTGCATTCAACTTATGAAATGCTCAAGAATAATCTATACTGTGACAATGAAGCCTATGCTGATTGCTGAATATATGAAGACAACGCCGACAAAAGATATAGGGAGAATTTGACTTGTGCAAATCTATCCATGCTTTGAAGAAAGTTATTTCCATAAGTTGAACCCATTAACTACAAATTACAATAGCACCTTAAAACCCTATTTCATCCCATAAGTTGATTCAAAGTGGCGGAACATGTGTGAATGGATATTACATTAACGTTGCGGTAAGGATGGGGATCATAACTGTAACATCCTGAATCCGATGAGGGAGGGAAGTGCTTTGGGGGCAGTGAAGCCTAGGCAAAGTAGCTCTTGGCAAGCTTCTAGGATGGCAGGCTTCTAGGATGGCAGCCTTCTAGGATAGCAGGCTTCTAGGTGAATGGAGCTGCAGGAGTGAAGTAGACATCACATCAAAATTGGAGCGAAAGTTGTTGGGCTAAAAGTAATAATTCATATTATCAAATATAATAGGCTCCTTTCAGAGCAACTGGTGGAGTTGTGTTGGAAACTCCAAGGTTAAGCGTGCTCCGGTGAGAGTAGTCCTAGGATGGGTGACCTCCTGGAAGTGCTCGTAGGCCACCTGTGGAAAATGGAAAAACAGTAGATTAGCTTAGTATGGGCTAGGATGAACCAAAGCGGGTAAAACTTTTGATATTATGAGGGTTAGGTTGTTACAGGCGGTATCATGGATAAAGCTCTTGTAGCACGAATGTACGGTGTGTGGTTGGGGGACGAACCATGCGGAAGTTAGTGGGTATGTAACATCCTGAATCCAATGAGGGCGGTTCAATGAGAGCAAAGAGTGCTTTGGGGGTAGTGAAGCCCGGGCAAAGTAGTCCTGGAGGGCTCCTAGGATGGCAAACATCTAGGTGAAAGGAGGTACAAGAATGAATTAGATCTCACATCAGAATTGGAGGAAAACTTGTTGCGCTTAAGTAATAATTTGTATCCTTAAATTTCAGAGGCACCTTTTTTTAAGAAACTGGCAGAATTGTGTTAAAAGCTCCAAGATTAAGCGTGCTCCGGTGGAAGTAGTCCTGAGATGGATGAACTCCTGGTAAGCGCTCGTAGATCACCTGTGGAAAAGGGCAAAACTATGAGGATAAGCTCAATATGGGCTAGGATGAACCAAAGCGAAAAATACTTTTGATATTATGAGGGTTGGGTCGTTATATATGGTATCAGAGCCAGACCACCTGCAGTACAATGTATGGTTCGGGGACAAACATTGCGGAAGCTTGTGGGTCTGTAACATCCTGAATATGATGAGAGCGGGCCTGTCCAAAAATCCAAACGAGACTGGGCCGGTCCTGAGCTTTTGCCATCCGGGCCCGGGCCTAGCTTTAGCTGGGCTCGGGCACCAGCTCTGGCAGGGGGCCTAGCAGGGCACCCAAGGCCGGGTCGGGTCCAAACGGGCTCGGTTAATAAATCCCTCTTGCCAAGCAGGATTCTATTTAAATCCCTCCTGATAGTGAGATCAGGCCGGATTTTAATAGAATCTCGCCTGACATGCGGAATTAAATCCCGCCTGATAGGAGGGATTTTTATTTAATCCCGCCAGGCGGGATTTAAATCCCGCCTAAAGCAGACAGGATTTAATTAAATTCCGCCTATTTAGGCGGGATTTATTTAAATCCCGCCTAAATTAGGCGGGATTTAATTAAATCCTGCCCGGGCTCAGGTTAGGCCTGGTGCACGGGCTTAGCCGGGCCTGGACCGGGCCGGGTTGCGAGTTGAAATGTGGGCCTTGTTGGGCCCCTAGAGCCCAGCCTAGGCCCGGGCATAGACGGGCTTTTTCCGGGTTGGGCCCGGGTCGGTCTTTTTAAACACTCCTAGGTGAGAGCGGACCGATGAGGACGGGGACTGCTTTGGGGGAAGTAAGTATAGACAAAATAGCTCCTAGCAGACTTCTAGGTGAAAGGAGGTGTGGGAATGATCTGAATATCACATCAAAATTGGAGAAAAAGTTGTTGATCTTAAATAAAAATTAATATTATCAAATATACGAGGCGCCTTTTCGGAGCAAGTGGTAGAGTAATGTTAGAAACTCCAAGATCAAGTGTGCTTCGGTGGGAGTAGTCCTAAGATGAGTGACCTCTTGAGAAGTACTCGTAAGCCACTTATGGAAAAGGGTAAAACCATGTGGTTTAGCTCAGTATGGGCTGGGATGAATCAAATCGAACAATACTTTGTAGGCCTCTAGGTGAAAGGAGGTGCATAAAATGAACTCGATCTCACATTGGGCTTAAGTAATAATTTGAATCCTCAAATATCAGGGGCATATTTTCGGAGCAACTGGTGGAGTTGTGTTGGAAATTTGAAGGTTAAGCATGCTCCAGTGGGAGTAGTCCTGGGATGGGTGACCTCATGAAAAGTGCTCTAGGCTATCTATGGAAAAGGGTAAAACCATGCAGTTCAGCTCAGTATGGGTTAGGATGAACCAAAGCAAACAATACTTTTGATATTGTGATGGGTAGTTATAATAATTGCATTAATTATATAAAAGATTACTAGAGAAAGGACTTACAAAAAATTTTTGTTGTTTGTTGATTCAAAGTGGTAGAACGTGCAAACGGATATTATTTGAATGATTTAGTGAGTATGGGGGTCATAATTGTATTAAATTTATAAGGCTCTGTTTGATTGGCTGGAATTGATTCCTTGGAATTGAAATTGGACTTGGAGGGATCAATTTCAATTCCATTGTTCAGTGACAAAGTAAAAGAATTGGAAATCATACCAAATTCGAATTCCATGGATTTCATTTTACAATAATCTTGAGTCCTTCGTAACAAAATTTGTTAGGTTCAAATCCTGACATATAATTCCAATTTCATCCAAACAAATACAGCCTAAAAGATTAGCAGATTAAGGACTTGCAAAGTTTCCAAGCAAGTTTCGCACAATACATCACATGCATTTATTTTCATTTTCGACAGTTTTTTCATGTTTTATTTCCTTTATTATTTACAAACAATTCCAATATTGTGTATCCATTTCGCAACTTCAATTATTTATGAGGTAGAAACAGTAGTACCATTTAAACCAATCATAAACAACGGATGCTTTGTAGTTTTAAAACATGATGAATGGCAAGGAAAAGAGAGAACAATTGTTACAACAGATCTTCATGAATAAGAATTCTTAGAAATTGTATAGCTTTTGCAATGTCAACCTCATCCAATAATCCTTCATAAGTCAATTGAAAGCACATTGGTGTCACCATATCCACCTGCATTAACAAAATTACAGCTCATCAAGTATGAAAACCTTTCGCAAAGGACTACAAAAGCAAACTACCAAATGAAAATAATAAAGCAAGTCCTAATCATCAGATATAACCGGCAAGAAAGAAGCTTCATAACAATTTAGCAAGTAATATTTAAAAATAAATCATTAAATGCAACAACAAAAAATACAAATCACATTCAAACATGAAAGCACATTTTAATTGCATAGAAGTAGGAGCTCACAATTTCACTTTCTATTTCATAATGTTTATGAAAATAAATGAGGAAGATGAGTGATAGAAAAGCATAATCTTCGCAATCATTTGTAAATCATTACTTTCCATCCATTCCGTTCAGTGTTACATGAGATGCTAGGCTAGACTACCCAGATCCACCAGTGCAATGTATGGTTATATTGCATTAGGTCAACCAACTCCTTTTGCATTATTAATTTAATCTTCCCACATTATTAGCGCCCGTCTACCTCTACTGTAAATTGCAAAACTGATTCAACTGTGGTCTTCACTAACTTCAGATCATGGGAGCGTGCCATCTCTTAAATCATCATTAATGGACTTATGGGTCAACTTTGCGATGGTCATTTTCCATTCATTTCTACTGAGTATCAACTGCGGAGTTAAACAAAATATATGAATGAACTTGAATAACTTTCATGCATGCTACATTGGGTCTACCTTTTCCCCTACATAATCCTTCCACATTAACTCGATTTCACATTAACTCTATTTTTCATTTGCGCTATCTATTAGCCTAACTGGTACATTTTTATCCCTCACTATGCATGCCCAATCCTTTGACATTTGCTTTATCTACTAGATTTGACAGATGAGACTCATATTGTTCATCGATACAATCATTCATTAATTTATCAATTTTAGTTATCTGCATCCATTTTTTCAATCTCATTCCAACCACATTCATCTTAGATGTCAATGACTTTTCACTGTTCAACACTTAGATTCATATGATATCAATGGATTAATTGTCATTTACCAAATTTATCTTTAAATATCCATGATATCACCTTCCTGGACAGTACTCCCGAAGTGCTCTACTTTGATCACACCCTTAACTCTAGATATAATGTCATCAATATATCCACATTCCTTTCAATAATAACCATGCGTAGGGAGATCGATGGTCTCAATGGCCCACTTGTGTTTATGTCCGTAGGTGGCGCTAATCTAGACTCTGTTCGAACGATCAAGGTCCACGGATACATTTGGACGGTCATTTCAGTGGAGAGAAAAAGGATGTATTGCAATAATGAATAATACTAGTCCATTACTCATACATATACTTGAGTAACGGGAAACCTAAAACAAGGAAAAAGACATAACTACCCCGACCCGGGGTGTACATAGAAAAAGATAAAACGACTTGATAATAATATTTCACAACTCTCCCCGTCAAGTCGGACGTAAGATATCAGTCATCCCAATCTTTTGGATATCGTCGGTAAACACATCACACCTTAAGCTTTTGGTGAACACATTGGCCAGCTGATCCCTGGAGTGAACAAACGGAATAACAATTGTTTTCTTATCCAAGTGATCCTTAATAAAGTGTCGATCCACTTCGACATGCTTTGTCCTATCATGCTGGACCGGGTTATGAGCAATACTAATTGCAGTCTTATTGTCATAGAATAAGAAGAAAGGGGATTTCACAGGGAAACCCAGATCCTGTAACACAGTACGCAGCCATAATCCCTTACATAAGTCTTGGGTCATGGCACAATATTCTGCATCTGCACTTGACCTGACCACCACATTCTGCTTCTTGCTCTGCCACGTTACGAGGTTACCACCAACAAAGGAGCAGTATCCTGTTGTGGACTTTCTGTCATCCTGACAACCATCCCAATCAGCGTCAGTAAAAACCTCAATCTCCTAGTTGTTGTTCCTAGAGAATAGGAGGTCGCGACCAGGAGCTTTCTTTAAATACCGCAGTAGGCGATACACCGCTTCTTGATGTCTGATTCTAGGAGAATGCATATATCTGCTAAGAATATCAACTGCATACGTAATGTAGGGACGTGTATGGGATAGATATATAAGTTTTTCGACCAATCTTTGGTAACGTGATACATCCGCATGATCACAATCACCATCTTCATCAATCCTGTGATTTTCCTCCATAGGGGTGTTCGCAGGAACAAAACCAAGCGTACCAATTTTCTTTAGGAGATCCAATATGTACTTCTGTTAGGATATAAAGATACCCCGCTCAGATCTAACCACTTCGATGCCCAGGAAGTACCGTAATCTTCCCAAATCCTTCACTTCAAATTCAGCGGATAGGAGGGTCTTGAGATTGGCAATCTCCTATGCATCATTTCCAGTAATCACGATGTCATCCACGTAGACAATGAGAACAACAACACGTTCATGTCTCCGGATGAACATGGTATGATCCGATTGGGTTTGCTTGTACCCAAACTTGAGCATTGCTGTGAGAAATCTTCCAAACCAGGCCCTTGGAGATTGCTTCAGGCCATATAAGGAATTCCTTAGGCGGTAGACAAGCCCTTCAGCTCCTTCTTTCACAAAACTAGGAGGGAATTTCATGTACACCTCCTCCTCAAGCTCACCGTGGAGAAACGCATTTTTCACATCCAGTTGATGAAGTTCCCAGCCCAGACAAACTACACATGATAACAAAACCCGAATAGAGTCCATTTTTGCTACAGGAGCAAAAGTCTCCTGATAATCAACTCTTTGAGTCTGGGTGCATCCTTGAGCGACAAGACGTGCTTTGTGTCGTTCCACCATGTCATCTTAGTTCTGCTTAACAGAGAAGACTCACCGGGAACCTATAGCTTTCTTTCCTGAAGGGAGAGCGGAGATATCCCATGTATGATTTTTGTCTAAGGCGGACATCTCATCACGCATAGCCTGTGTCCAAGCCGGCATCGTCAATGCTTCCTGTCATGTCTTAGGAATAACAACTAGAGAAAGGGATGAAACAAAAGTCTGATGAATCGGAGTAAGATGACGATAAGCCACATGATTAGAAATCGGATGTTGCGTGGAAGTAGTTTTACCCTTTTTTAGCAAGACAAGAGGCATATGCAGATCGGCATCATCAGAATCTGAGTCCAAAGTCGGCACTGGTAGAGGTGGAGCGGCGGTGACCTGTGTACCTGAACGACGGTGGTATACATGGGGAAAAGGAGAGATCGTAGTAGAGGAGTCCGGTATCGGGATAGGAGGAGCTCTGGGTACCGGAGTGGAAGGAGGTGAAGGAATGGAGGAAAAGGATGGAAGAAGAGGTAGAGGGACAGCAGTAACATCATTTGTAGTACTACTCTCCCCCTGACGAAAAACATGAGTCGAGAACGGAAAGTAGGACTCCCCCTCACGGAAGGTAACATCCATGGTACAGAACATACGCCATGAGGGGGTGATAACAGTGATATCCTTTGGTCGTGGAGGAATAGCCCAGGAAGAAAACGTTGAGCCCGAGGGTCAAGTTTGTCACGTTGAGGTTGGTGCACATGCACGTAAAAGACGCACCAAAAATCCCAAAGACACGGGGTGGCAAATAGGAAGTATGAACCACGCTAGAGGTGGAGAGACGGGCTAGAGCAATGATAAAGGAGAGAACACGAGAAGGAAAACGGTTGATAAGGTGTGTAGCGGTAAGCACCGCATCACCCCAATAGGGTTTAGGGAGATGCATCGTCAATAAGAGACAACGAGCAACCTCGAGGAGATGCTGATTTTTCCGTTCGGCCACTCCATTCTGAGTAGATGTGTAAGCACAAGTTTTCTGGTGGATGATACCGTGAGAGGTGAGGTAAGCGCCAAAGGAAGCATGATCGTCATACTCCCCTCCATTATCACTTTGAAGAACGCAGATAGAGGCATTAAATTGATTTTTCACCATGTTATGAAAGACTTGAAAACACAGAAAAACGTCACTTTTCTTTTTCAACAGATAAACTCATGTAGTACGCGAGAAACAATCAATAAAGGTGACGAACCAGCGAAAACCAGTTAACGATACAACGGGGGACGGCCCCCAAAAATCAGAATGTATAACATCAAAAGGAGTGCTACTAGAAAAATAAAGATGTGAAGAGGTATGTCGCACATGTTTAAACTGATCACAAATATCACAAGAAAAGTTCTAAAGAAAATGTTAAAAAACAGGAAATAATTTTTGTAGGTAGACGGAAGACGAGTGTCCTAAACGCAGATGCCAACGGTGAACATCCTCTACAGTAATAGTAGAGTTGGAAAGGGCCTGAGAACGAGGATGAGTGTCAAGGTAGTACAAGTCGTCACTGCACCTACCACTGCCAATGTTCTGCTTCGTACCCAGTTCCTGAAAAACACAAGAATCAGGAAAGAATGTTACAGAGCAGTTAAGAGATTTCATAAGATTGTTGATGGAAAGTAAATTGCGTGGAAAGGAGGGAACATGAAGAACAGTGGTAAGAGATATGGACGGAAAACAAGAAATGTTGTCTTTGCCCGCAATGGAGGACAACGATCCGTTAGCAGAAATAATTTTCTCCTTACCAGACAAAGGAGAATAAGAGAGAAAACCTGAGGAAGAGTGGAAGACCCAGTCATGTGGTGGGTGGCGAGTTCGGTCCGAGCGGGAGAAGGCGGAACGAAGGTTAGGGCACGGGATTTCCTCTGATACCAAGTGGAGAGAAAAAGGATATTGCAATAATGAATAATACTAGTCCCTTACTCATACATATACTTGAGTAAGGGGAAACCTAAAACAAGGAAAAAGACATAACTACCCCGACCCGGGGTGTACATAGAAAAAGATAAAACGACTTGATAATAACATTTCACAATTGTTTCAACATAGTATTTGTTTTGCATATTATTTAATGTTGGTTGCAACCAACCTGAATGCGCACTATAAGCCCAAATTGGTTGTCCTAATCCATATTCTTTATTTAGATGCACGTGTGCAAGAATTGAGGGCATCGAATCTTTGGTTCAGATTTTTCAGAGTCGTCGGTCCTCACAGTGTCGATTTCATGAGCTCCTCTGGTGACGATTCCTAGGAATAACTCCACAGATTTCCCCTCGCCCATGGCCCTCTCTCAATGATACACCCGCTCACTCCCTCAATCCCTCACCCGCAGCCAACCCCCTAAGCCTCCGCCTCCCTCAATCCTCGCTCACCAACCCTTCTTCATTCATTTCTAACCTTACAGTCATCGTCTCCTAGTCCCACCACAGCTCAACTCCTCATCGTTAGGGATTGTCCATACAAGGACAGTCCTTCCACTCACCCCGCTTTCATCCTCTTCATGTCATGACCCCACTAGATCGTCATCGCCTTAAAACCACCCCGCTACTTACGGGCGCAAGTCATTATTTTGTGTTCTTGTTCTCTTTTCATTGATTGGACTTTATTCCTAGGGATGTGATAGTATACATATTTGCTCATTGATTTCATATTGATCTGCAAGGTTTATTCGCAATGTACTTAAAAATATTTGCACTCTAATCGCGAGCAATTCCAAAACTAATTTTTGAATTGAAGTTCTTTTTTATTCATGTGTTCGTTGTGTAAGTTTATAATTATCTAATTAATTACATGAAAGCAATTCAGAGTATTCATCCCATATATGCATCATTTAGGGGTTAAGGGCAATCCCCAGCACAGCACCTAGGGTTACATCTGTTTAGATTCCACTTTCACGACCTACTCTGTGTCACCTCTGTCGTAAAACAATATTTGCATTGTCCAATTTGATGATTAACTCATTACATGTTCCACGTATTAGAACTCTGTAATCTGCAAAATCATAAATCAAGGGACCTTGCTTTGGATAGCTCTTGTAAGCATCTTCACAATTAATCAAAGACATACTACATATTAATCATTGATGTAAAACTAGTAAGATTGGCAATTATTTTGTAACTCAGTAGTCAGTGATACTAAGTAGAGCTCCATCAGACATCTTTAATAACTTTAGCATACCTTCGACACACACATTTCTTCCTTAATGCGCCAAATCAAATCTTGTTCTACTTGTTCACGTCTCTTCATGATTACTAAAATTCATATGGACATCTTTCCATAGCTCTTTGTAATTTTACACTAATTGTCTCAACGTAAAAATCACTTCCTTAATAGTCTTTCTAGCATGAAACAAATTTGATTCTCCAAAATTCGTATAACACTTCTAAGTGTACGCTATATAACTATTGCACATATTTGCATTGTCTGACCACTACAATTACCACAATGTTGAGTACTTCACGGGTGTTAAAATACCCCATGTAAAGGGCCCATTATTCGGCCCATTTATTGTTTTTATCTTCTCTCCTCCTTTAGTCCCACATCTTGTATAGGATTTTCTCCTCTCTTCATCTCCCTATATATTTGTATTCTCTCCTTGTATTTAGACACTCAAGTAATACATACAAGCTTTTGAGCTCTTCCAACATGGTATCAGAGCCAGGTTCCGCTCCTGTGCGGTCTCATCTTGTTTAACCGCCCAGGCCGCCCAGCCCGCCTCGCTGCGAGCTCATCTCCGCTTCTCCTGCGGATTGTGCGCCTATCCGCTGCGGGCGCCTATCCGCTGCGGGCTCCTATCCGCGGGCTTCTACCCGCAGGTTCTGTGGTTTGCTCGTTGCCTTCCTTTTCTCCTCTCCCTCTCCGTGGTTCCACCCCCTTCAGGCTTTTTACAGCCACCTCTCTCTCTAGTTCGTGGGACCCACCTCTTCTCTATCCGCTGCGGTTTCTGGTCCATCCGCTGCGATCTCCTCTCTTCCGCTGCGAGCTCCTCTCTAACCGCTTCTCTCAGCTTCCGTCTTCTCGCTTGCGACCTCGCGTTTTCCTTTCGCGAGCTGACCGCTGCTGGCTTCACCTTGACCGGGGCGGTTTCTCTTCTGTTTCTGCCCTCTGGTTGCGAACTGACTACTCGCTGGTATCCGGCTTGACCGTGCGGACTGCTGCCTATCCGCATTCTGGTCGTGGTCTTCCTCAGTCCTTCTCACGGCGGCCTCCGTTTCTTCTCGCAGGCGGTTTGTCCTCTTCTCGCCGTTGACTCTTTCCTTGCGGGCTGCTCCTATCCGCTGCGGTCAGCTCCGTCTTGTCGCTTGAGTGGTAACTCGCAACCTCCTCTCCCGGCTTCTCCTTCCCGCCTCTTCTCTATCCGCGGCCTTGTCCACCTGACCGTGCGGACTTCCATTTCCGCATTTTGGTCGTGATCTGCTAGATCGCTGGTGTGACCGCGCGGCCTGGTTCTCTTCTCGCAGCGGCCTGCTTCTTCTCGCGCTGCGACCTGCCTCTTGCTGTCGCCTCTTCTCGCCGCGACCTCTTTTTTTCTCCTCGCAGCGGCCTCCTGCCCTTCTCGCAGCGTCCTCGCCCGTCTGTCCGCATGGGCTCTTCCGGTAACTCCTCTGGCTCGACGGCCAGCCCGCCTGCTGACCGCCCGGCTTGTCCGACTGACCGCCCGGCTACCACTCCAGAAGTCTGTGATGAGCTGCGCATCACTACCATATCTCTCTCTGGAAAGAAGAACTTCGTCCCTTGGGTGCATTCCGTTAGACGGGTTCTTCAGGCCAAGGGCCTTCTTCCTCACCTTACTCAGGCTCCTCCTACTCCTCCTACCGATGACTGGCTCCGCAATGATGGCCGAGTTCAGACCTGGATCTTGAACTCTTTAGATGGTGAGCCGTATCAAATGGCGATGTATCATGAGACTGCAAAAGATATGTGGACTGAGCTACACTCCTTATATTCTGGACGGGACAGCCTCCAGCATCTCTACGACATCCTCACTGACCTTTTCTCTCTTGACACTGGAGGGGCTTCGGATATGACATCCTTTGTTGCTCGTGCGAAGACTCTTGCCGAAGCATGGAGCCAGCATCAGCCGTTCACCAATGATGCTGCTGCTCAGCGTGCTCAGAAGGAAGCTGCTTGTACTGCCATCCTTATGGCCCGTCTTCCTCCTCACCTTCAGAGTGTTCGTGCTCAGGTCCTAGCTTCCTCTATCACACCATCATTCTCTGATGTGTGTGTCATGCTTCTCCGTGTTCCTCCTCCTCCAGATACTACGGCCCCTCCGGCCCTTCTTCAACAGGCTCCTCCACTTCTACCTTCCCCCCCTCCTTCTACTCGGGGAGGTCGTTCTGGTTCTCGCGGCCGTGGTCGCGGTGGCCAGGGTCGGCCAAAGTGTTCCTTCTGCGGGAAAGATGGTCATCTCGAGGCCACCTGCTATAAGAAAGTTGGCTATCCTCCGCGCCCGACGGCCTCTGTTGCTACTGATGCTGGTCCTCCTGATCTTGAAAGTGTCCTCCTTCAGCTCCAGCACCTCCAGGGATTGCTCAACCCACCATCTGCCTCCATTGCCTCCGTCTCTAACACAGGTACCGCTTGTCTCTCCACTGGCTTGGGTTGGATTGTGGACTCTGGCGCTACTCATCACAATACTCCACATCAACCTGCCCAGTACCTGAATTCTTCGTATCCACAGTCCATTACTGTGGCTAATGGGGCCACTGTCCCCGTCTCCGGCTCGGCAGATCTTCCTCTCACCTCCTCCATCTCCCTCCGCTCGGCTCTTCACGTTCCGAGTTCCCCGTTCAATTTACTTTCTGTTGGACGTCTTACTAATGATCTGGACTGTACTGTTATATTCACTTCCTCTTCTTTTGTTATACAGGATCGGCGGACGCAGACTACCATTGGTAAAGGCCGGCTGCAGAATGGGCTCTACCTTCTCGACGATTCTCCCACCATCCTCTCATCCGTATCTTCCACTGATTGGCATCGTCGACTTGGGCATGCTCCTCTACCAATCCTCCAGCGGGCTCTCCCAGATGTTTCTTTTACCCCCTTCCAGTGTGACTCATGTATCCTCGGAAAGCAAACTCGTTCATCGTCTTCTTCCCATTGTACTCGGAGCGCTGCTCCTTTTGATTTAGTGCATTCAGATATTTGGGGACCATTTAAAATTACTAGTATTTCTGGTTTCCGATATTTTATAACATTTATTGATGATCACTCTCGCACTACCTGGCTATACTTACTTCGTGACCGCTCCGAGCTTCCCCGTGTCTTTCGGGCATTTGTCCTTGAAACTCGTACACAATTCCACAAAACCATAAAAGCTCTACGAACTGACAATGCCCGTGAGTACACTAGTCACGAATTTACTGCTTTATGTTCTGAGTTTGGCATTCTTCATCAAACTTCCTGCGCTTACACACCACAACAAAACGGTGTTGCCGAACGCAAGAATCGCCACTTACTCGACGTTGCCCGTTCCCTCATGCTTCAAATGCATGTCCCTAAACCATATTGGAATTTTGCGGTCTCGACCGCCTGCTTTCTCATTAACCGTCTCCCTTCCTCTATTCTCAACTATGCTACTCCGTTTAGCATACTCTTTCCCTCAACCCCGGCATTTCCTCTCCCACCTCGTGTTTTTGGTACCCTATGCTACGTCCACCGTTTGGGGCCTTCCTCGGATAAGCTGGATCCTCGCGCGGCCAAGCATATCTTTGTTGGTTATTCACGCACCCAAAAGGGGTATGTATGTTATTCTCCTACTACCCGCAAGATCTCCATTTCTGCTGATATCACTTTCCGCGAAGATCAACCATTCTTTCCTGCTCCTTCAACCGACCATCTCCCACCAACATCTTCTCCTTCATCCATCCCACGCCCCGTCATTCCCGCCACTCCTCCTCCGACTGTCGTTCCCTCTGAACCGACTGTCGTTCCCTCCAAACCACCAGTTATCCGCGTCTACACTCGTCGCTCTACCACTTCCGTTGCCCCTCTGCCGTCGGTCTCTACTATGGATACTCCGTGTCCAACTGATCAGGTATTGCCTTCCACTGCTCATCCAATGGCGAACTACGTATCTCTCCATCGCCTCTCTCCCTATTTACACACTTTGGCTACTTCTCTCTCTTCGGTTGCTATTCCTAATTCTGTGCAGGAGGCGCTTCAACATCCAGGATGGCGAGCGGCCATGGAGGAAGAAATGTCTGCTCTCTGGTCTAACCAGACTTGGTCGGTTGTTCCCCTTCCCCCGGGCCAGAAACCAGTTGGGTGCAAGTGGGTGTTTGTCATCAAACATGCTGCGGACGGGACAATTGACCGCCTAAAAGCCCGTCTTGTGGCTAGAGGTTTCACTCAACAGGAGGGGCTAGATTATGCAGAAACGTTCTCTCCGGTCGCGAAACTTAATAGTGTTCGCGTCCTTATCTCTGTTGCTGTTCATCGCCGGTGGCCTCTCTTTCAGCTGGATATCAAGAATGCGTTTTTGAACGGGGATCTCCAGGAAACTGTCTACATGCAACAACCACCCGGTTTTGAGACCACGGGGGAGTCTCAGGTCTGCCATCTTAAAAAGGCTCTATATGGTCTCAAACAATCTCCACGGGCATGGTTTGAAAAATTCAGTAAGGTCCTCCGTGAAATTGGCTTCAATCGGAGCTCGGCCGATTTTTCGCTCTTTACTCGTCACCGACCAACAGGAACGGTTATTATGTTAGTATATGTCGACGATATTATCATTACTGGAGATGACTCCCAAGGGATACAGGCCGTCAAAATCCATCTAAACTCAGTTTTTCAGACAAAGGATTTGGGATCTCTTCTTTATTTTTTGGGTCTTGAAATTGCCAGAAGGCCGGATGGGCTCACACTCTCTCAACGGAAATACTGTCTTGACCTTCTTCATGATGCGGGTCAATCCGGATGCAAGCCAAGTGATACTCCTATGGATGTGAACCACAAACTGTGTGCCCAGGCTTCTGACTCCGATCACCTTCTCCAGAACCCTGAATACTATCGACGTCTTGTTGGAAAACTGATATATCTCACAGTTACCAGACCGGATATCTCTTTTGTTGTTGGTCTTGTCAGCAGATACATGCACTCTCCTCGAAAATCTCATCTTCAAGCAGTAGAACGAATTCTCAGGTATCTGAAAAACGCTCCTGGTCAGGGACTTGTCTACAGGACCTCCTCTTCTGCTCCAACACTGGTGGCATATTCTGATGCTGATTACGCTGGCTCTCTTGATGACCGGCGATCTACGAGTGGATTTTGCACTTACCTTGGAGGACATCTTGTTACTTGGCGAAGTAAGAAACAAGCGGTCGTTGCTCGATCTTCAGCTGAGGCAGAGTACCGGGCAATGGCATCTGTTGTATCAGAATTGACATGGCTTGAAAGTCTTCTAACTGATCTGGGTGTAAAATTACCATCACCGGCTCGTCTCCTTTGTGACAGTCAAGCAGCCATACACATCGCAAAGAACCCGGTTTTTCACGAAAGAACGAAGCATATTGAGGTCGATTGTCACTTCATCCGGGAAAAGGTTCAAATGAAGAAGATTGACCTAAGCCATGTCCCAGGATCAGAACAAGTTGCGGATGTCTTCACGAAGGCTCTCTCCAAGACGCTCTTCTATCAATGCTTGTCCAAGCTTGGCGCATACGATTTGTACGCTCCAGCTTGCGGGGGAGTGTTAAAATAGCCCATGTAAAGGGCCCATTATTCGGCCCATTTATTGTTTTTATCTTCTCTCCTCCTTTAGTCCCACATCTTGTATAGGATTTTCTCCTCTCTTCATCTCCCTATATATTTGTATTCTCTCCTTGTATTTAGACACTCAAGTAATACATACAAGCTTTTGAGCTCTTCCAACAACGGGTATTGAAGTTGTCAGATCTAAGTATGAGATCTTCATCTCTCCGAGAAAGTAGAGAAATAAAAGAGAAAAAACTGCCCCAAACAAAGAAAGTGGCTTTTTGAAATCTATGTTAGAATGACTGCTCAAAAAGTCTCCAAAACACCTTTCTTGAAAAAACTCTTTTAAAAAAGTTTCTCATTCAAACAACCTAAAAACAACTTTTGCAGTTCGAATAGAACTTTTTGAATAGAAAGAGCTGCCCCAAACAGAGCCTAACAAATAGAAGTTCAGCTACGCACAACATAGTCAAACCAAAGCTTAAATATGAAGGCAGAGTAATTACCTCCCGGTCGATCAAGATAAGCATATTTATCTCCGAAGTCCCCATCTGTAGTGTGATACTACAACTTTATTGTTTTGCTAGATAGTAGCTTGATAGTATACTGAATATCAAAAAAGAATTTTGAACAAAGAAGGATGAAGAAAAAATTACATCAGGTGCGTCCACTGGCTCTTCCACCTGCAAGCTGTTCAGAATATCAACAATTTTCGCTGAACCTTTTCCTTTGGCCCGAACAGTTGGAATTACTCCAAATGACAACTGTAAATGCAAAAATTAGGTCCACTTCAGAGAAGGTAGCGTCCAAATATTTATTGGAATCTTGAATATAGTTGTATATAGTGACACCAAGATATCCACTTATATTAGCCTTCTTCCAAATATTTAGGGCCCATAAAAGTTAGAGCAAAAAAAAATTCAAAAGATTTGAGCTTGCAAAAAATCATTTTTGAATACCTAACATCCAAAAGGGCAGTTACCTCTAGCTTATGAATGGCATTTGCAACATGCCAAAGAGCACTTGCATCACCATCAATTAAGCATTCCTGAAAAGAAAATAGGTACAACAAAAAACCACTTAGACTTGCTAATAAAGTGGACACAAAAATTAGCACTTTTCATTTTGAGTACCCGGAAAGCTAGGTCAAGTTCGCATGACAAAACATCTTCATCCAGTGGCATGATATATAAAGGATACTCTCCAAGAGTAAGTAAATGGTGAACTTTCTCCTCCTCAAAAATCTGCATCAACAACGATACACAAATTAAAATAACAGATATCGCGGGTAAGATAGCTGGAGAAGCTAAGATAATTGGAGATCCAGTGCCTTGAACTTGTTTAGGGCCTCGTTTGGCGTGGTGGCCAGGCTCTGCGGTTTTTCCGCAGTTTTTAGAGGCGGGGCGGATCCCCGCCGCTCGGCCGCAGCCCTGCCAAACGCGCGGAACCCGCGGCCGGGCGGTGCCATCCACACAACCAGCGCAGATCCACCCCGCCAAACGGGGCCTAGGACTCTAGCACTGACAACATAACCCAATTGTTCAAAGGATGAACTTCAGTGAAAATACTAGCAAAACAAATGCTAGTGGGTATAAACACGAATGCATGTAAGTGATGAAATTTCTGCATTAATCTATATAAGTATTAATGGATGGAACCATGTAGGAACTAGGTAAGATATGCATGTGATGTAGTGCACCTCGATGTATTGGTCGTGTTTGCATGCTCTCATCTGTGTAGAGAAGTCGCTCGTCAAATCAGTAAGTTTTCCAATTGGTTAGGATTTATCTATATATGCATAACATTATAATTGATTGAGTAATTTTCCAATTATTTATATTTTCACTCGCCTTTCTCGGGCTTGTTCCCCAAGCTGGACTTTTTCTATAAATAGAGTTTTGGCCTCTTGTAATCCTAGATTTTACAATGATTGTAAATTTGCCTTTGAACTTGGCTCTTCTTCAGTGGATTAGGAGCCATCGATTTGGAAACTTCCAGCAACCGTCATTGCCCATAGAAGCAGCCTGTTATTTATCATCTTTGATTGCCTAGTGTCCCGCACTAGTTAGCGTCAGAGCACATTGATATCTCAAGTAACCCAGCAGATTAACAACAAGCTTTTATAGCCTTAGACCTTGTTCTTTATAGCACAATAGTTCCACTTCATCAAGGGTCTCATCTTCCACATTCTACAGCCACTGCTTATTCATAATCAACAGTGGAGCCTACCTTAGCGCATACCTCCATCTTCAACTAGAATTGAGCCTCTCAACTGCAGAAAACTTCTTTTTCATCGACTCCACCTTCAAGTGCAACCTAATAACGTTATGAAACCTTCGTCTTTCTAGGTCCTCTTTTTTGACAACAAACATAGTTTCTTCAACCAGCAGCCGATAGCAGTTCTCCAACCTCAGTCTACCTCGGCTCTGTCTTCGACCGCAAACCCAACTACAGTTTTCCAGCAACTGCAGTTCAAATTTTGGTGCAGTTCAGAGAAGCAATATGATGCAGTAGCCCCGAGCCGGCCCCTCTCGGTCGGCCAACCTCGGCCTAGCCAGCGGACCACGTGCTGGCGACCACTGCCGGGCTGCAGCCCAAGCACCCCACTCATGACCGCACCTATTCTCAGCGCGGCGGGATGTTGAGGCGAGGTCTCGAACCCAGCCCCCTTGATAAAGAGCTTTCCTAACAGCTCTCATCACCAACTGAGCTTGGGCTGCAGCCCGGCAGTGGTCGCCAGCACGTGGTCCGCTGGCTAGGCCGAGGTTGGCCGACCGAGAGGGGCCGGCTCGGGGCTACTGCATCACAATATCTCTCTTGATAACAATAGATGCTTATCCTCAACTTCTTCCAATTTTGCACTATTGGAAAGAAAAGAGAGAATAGAAGAGTGCTTTATTCATCCCACAAAGGGATTATTTAAAGGACATGCATGGACTCAATAACTCACATACACAATGTGGGACTAAAGACTTAAATAAACCTAAAAACTTAAATATTACGATAAAACAAATAACTCAAACATTCCCTCTCAAGCGGAAGGGGAAACCTTCAGCTTGGACACATCAAATAATGGTAATGGAGGTATGCAATGTGGGCCAAAACAACAAACGAGCAACCGGGAAATCAAGTCGGGGACATAACCACACACGATGCTGACCCACACACGATGCTGACCCACACACGACGCATGACCAACACACGACATGGACTAGCTGGAAACCGGTCAACCAGCGTCACCTACACACACATGCGAAAGAGAACGAAAGATGTGGAGTCAAATCTTCAAACGAGTGATCGGGGATAACCCGTCGGGGATAATCTGTCGGGGATAATCCGCATAAAGGGTGGTCCCTCACGACATAGTCCCACACGACACGGTCCCGCACGACACGGTCCCGCACGACACAACCCGCTGAGATTGGAACGTCAATATCAGACGTGTCCCAACACATGACCAATCGAAAGACAAACATGGGGAGACACAAACAACATAAACCAGGAGGCCATGTGAAACAAAGGCAAAAAAGTCGGGAAAGTTCTGAGTCGCCTTTATCCCAACACTCCCCCTCACATGGATAACACGTGCAAGAAGACAACACTGGAACATATATGAAACAACAAAAAATAACACACATAAAAAACGACCCAAACACGAACAAACGTCAGCTTCGGAGGCCTAAATTTTCTGTGCGTTAAACGCACGAGGAGGACCGGGGGGAAAATACAAATTTCTCCTATGTATTCTATTTTTTCAGCAAATAAATCACGAAATATTGAATTATGTATTTTTACGCTCATTTTAAGTACTCATATGACTATGTTTTGAGGTGAAAATCCAACTGTAAAAAAAATGTTTTTTTGAACTAAAAATCCAGTCCATTTTTCGAACTAAAATTCAACTGGATTTTACAATCAATGAAAATCCAACTGTATTTTTGAACTAAAAAAAGGTCCCGCACAATTCTCCCGTGCGTTGCACGCATAGAAAATTCACTCAAGAGATCAATGCCCCTGAGGGCAAGCAACGGCTGAAAAATCGATTATAATCCTTAGAAAAATGAGGGCAGTTGTTGGATCTGGAGAAGCAAAGTGGTCGAGGCATGAGAGGATTCATCCGAAAGAAGCACAACAACAGGTCGGCACGAACATCTTCAGTCGGAGGAGACCGGGGACTGGACCTATCGAAGCAGCGAACGGGATCATTTGGAGAAGTTAGACGTTGCAGGATCAATACATGCAGCTGGTCCAATGCCCGGCGGGAGCACCGATTGTATTGGGATCGCTGAGGGGAGCAGCATACAGAATCTCACGTGGGATTGACAAGAAGAGTCATCGGCGCAGACGAAATGAGAATTCGTCGTCGAATTCTTTGTGCAGGAGCGGAAGCAGGCGACTCGGCGAGAGCGGGAAGGAGAAATTGTCGTCGGAGTCTTTGTGCGGGAACGGAAGCAGACAACTCGGCGGGAGCTGGAAGGAGAAATCGTCGTCGGAGAAATCCAATGCACTGCGCATGGACGGGATCGAAAGACGACGGACGCGGAAACCTAACGGGAGAGGAAGCTTGACAGGAATAGTGGGCCGAAGAGAAGAAATCACGAGAAATCGAGAGCGGAAGCCACACTGAAATGTACGTTGCCCTAATTGGGGCAACCAAATTTCAGGGAGGAGTCGATTCCATCTCTGATACCATATTGGAAAGAAAAGAGAGAATAGAAGAGTGTTTTATTCATCCCACAAAGGGGGTACTTAAAGGACATACATGGACTAAATAACTCACATACACAATGTGAGACTAAAGACTTAAATATTACGATAAAACTAATACCTCCAACATGCACGCATCTTCCTCGGCTCGATGCAACAAAACCTCAGATTCTCCATCAATCTTCCATTTCAACGATGGAAAACTTCTTCGCCTGTATTTATCTCCAATAATTTCTCCCTCTCCCATAAGTAGAAGAGCAATTTGTAATAATCTTCTCCTTCGTTCTTTGTCCTTCAATCTTTTCCATTGTTGTTTGTCCTTCAATGTCATATGGGAGGAGAACGATAAACGTCACAAGTAACAAAGTTGACATGATTGGCACTAACATGCAAAATACAAAGGCGCAATTGACATAGAGTGTTTCCCTCTATATAAGGGGGAGTAGATGAGTCTTAGGGGCATCTTCGTGAAGTCCTGTAAACTATATATTAGAAAGGAACTCTTCCATTTATATTGTAATCTATCTTTCAATTAGTTTCATGATATGGTCAACCAACCATGTATCAAGAATGCAAGCAAGAACATGTAATATTGCGATTAAAAAAGAATAGAAGATACATTTAACAAGATATTCTCGTTCCCAACTCTTAAGGGTAGGATCCATCTAAGGATTCTTCTCTCCTAGAGAGCCAATGAAATGCTAACTAAAAAATAAGTTGACTTCTCACAGTAAGCCCCCCCCCCCCCTTATATAAATGGAAATCCTCTGCAAGAGGAAAGTATGTTATATAAATGGAAATCCTCTACAAGAGGAAAGTATGTTAAAGGCAAACACATACGTAGCTACAATATTATCCATAAAGAAAATCGCGTTTGTGAGAGACTCTCACGGGTGAGGCCAATCACCCGAGAACACGTGCAACTTGTTTGTCATACTTATTAATACACTGGTAATGAAAATTGACCATGTCCCAAGGTTGAGCAAAGGGGGAGATTCTAAGGTCTCCATTGTGGTGGAACCACGTTAGTTGGGCCAAGGCATCGGCAGGAGTTGTGACAATCTGAAGAGTATCGGAGCAAACTTGTCGAGGTCTTATGTGATTTTATGCGAGAATAAATTTCATGACAAAAAGTGAACGTAGGTGGATCAGGTGCACTAGCGGAAGGTGGACAATTGGAAAAGTGAGGCATAAAATAATAAAGACGTGGCCCGGTACATACTCTGATTGATGGAATATTATAGAAATAGTGAGACCAATTTGACATCAATACACAACTAATTGGAGTCCCACGTGAGTATGTTGTGGGATGCGCCCGCATCAAGGCGGGTTGCGCCCTCATCAAGGAGGGCTGCAATTATAATAAAAAATATCCACTGTACGCCTGATGTTAAGACAATATGATGAATTTAAGTTTATTTTATAACTGTAAAAGTGTAAAACTAATAAATTTAGTATAAATTAATGAATCCAAAGAGTCAAAGACATTCATTATATTATTAGATAACGCTCTGAAAATAATATTAAATATTTAAAATAGTAGGAGAGAAAATAAAGTTCTCATTATTAGATAACGCCGCCCTCTCTCCTCCTCTGTCCTCACTCTCGCGCTCTCCCTCTAATATATATTATATCATACCGCCTTCTCCGCTCTCTCCCCCCTCTCTCCTCTCTCTTTCTTTTTCTCTCTCTCTCTCTGTAATATATATAATAATATTATTATACCGCATGCAGCATGCCTGTCTGCCGCCCGCCCTCTCTCCTCAGTCCTCATCTGTCCTCTCTCTCTCTCTCCCACTCCCTCTCTCTCTCGTGCGGGTTTTGGAGATCTAGTGGTGTTTAGTTTTTCAATCAGAAAAAACGGACAGTGGAGATTAAATGTTTGGATTTTTGGGCTCTCTTGAATGGCGTAGATGCAACCAAAACTACATCTTTATAATAGATGAAGATAAATATATATCTTCATTATATAAGAGAGTATAGATATCTTAAAAGCACACCAACCTTTTACTTTCAGTCGTGGGATAACCAAAATATTAATTTTTAGCTGTTCGATCTCATGCTCTCCAATATATCGGTGATTTCCCTCTCTCAACCCCTGATAGAAGCTCTGTTCCTTCCCTAAACCCTGATAAAAGCTCTCCAATAGGATAGAGCATCGCATGCCTCTTTCTTCCCTCAAGCTCGAATGTCGCCGCCTGATGCTGCCGCCTAAGGGAAGGGCCACGGCGAACAAACCGCTAGAAGACCCGCAGCTGCCGCCCCTTTCATGTGTCGCCCCTGCATCGGACGGCACGGATCCGGCCTCCAAGCCACTTTAGCGACCACTCGAAACCCTTGTCGTGCCGCTACTGCTTCTCTTCCTCTTTCGAAACAACCTATCCACCACGCCAAGCCCCCTCCGCTGCCGCTCCTCTTCCTCTTCCGAAATTTTAGGGGAAGATTTTTCATTCAATGTAATGCATTAATATCTTACTCTCTCTCTCTCTTCCCCTCCTATCTTTCCACTTTATGGTAAAGTGCGGGTATCCAACGGTCCGCGTGGATGCCCGCACACATCTCAAAGCGCATGCGGGCATCCACACGGACCGTTGGATGTCTGCACTTTACGGTAAAGTGCATCACCAGCACTTTACCGCCCCCGTACTCATGGGGATGGCTTCCATCTCTATCAATAATTCCTCTATTGATTCCTTCCGCTTGGCACAAAACCTTTTACCTCCCATTTTTTCTCTCTTTGTCTGTCTCTCTCCCTGCTAAAATTACCAATATCTTCCTCTTTTTATTCCAATCGGTTCCATTGGTGTTTCTCATGGTGCCTAAAGTTTACAACAACACCATCTCCTTCGTCGTCGCCGGCATGCAGATGCAGCAAAGCTTGGATTCCCTGCAGCTCCACTTCCCGCAATGTGATTCCTCAAACACTAAGTTATTCTACTACAACTACAACATCGCCACTTCTGCAAGGCATGCAAGCGCTATTGGACCCGCAGCGGCTCCCTCCGCAACATCCCCGTCGATAGCGGATGCCGAAAAAATAAACATAATAAGAAACCCCACTATGTCCCAACTCCCAATGTAAAGAGCGGTTGTTCGACCGTCTCTCTGTCAATCCCCATCGCTGATCTCTGCTCGTTGATCTACGGCATGACGTCCACAAATTCAAATAAACTTTGCATTGTTATAGTATAATAATCTATAATAAATTAATAATAAAAGAAACTGGATTGCTACAGTTGTTGTAACTGACGGATAGCACCTATAGCAATCCAAGGTTCCCTTATATATTATTATAGATTATATGTGGCGTGTCTTGGGGATTGCCAGTTATTTATGTGGAAAAACAAGTAGGGTCCGTTTGGCGCGCAGGTATTGGCTTTCTGGAATTGGCTTTGGTCAGAAAACCAATATCTGCAGGAATTGGTTTTGTGCAGAAACCAATTCTGTTGTTCGACTGCAGGATGGTATTCAGTGGACATAATTGAAATTCATACCAAAATGATGTTCGGCTGCGCAAAGGAATTGGCTTTCTGGAATTGTAATTTTTATAATTTATAAGATTTGTGTGATGAAATCCAAAAAAACATAAATTCAGGACCTCAAGCATGATGAAGAAGATGCATGTATCAGAAATTCAAAAATTTTGAAATCATACATTAGAAATCATAGAATCTAAAATCAGAAATTCCTCTTCAATCCGAGGACCTCAAGCAGAAGAAGAAGAAGAAGAAGAGGAAGAAGAGGAAGAAGAAGAAGAGGAAGAAGAAGAGGAAGAAGAAAAAGAGTTACCGGCGGTGATTTAGGGCACGAGAGCAGGAGCGGGGTCGGGGGACAAAAGTCGGAGAGTCGGTCGGGCACGGAAGCGGAAGTGTCTGCGGGGCACGGAAGCCAGAGGCGATGGGGGTGGCGAGGAAGCTTTTCATCGCACGAATAGCGGAAGGCATCACGAAAAGGGTTCGGGGTCGCGATACGGGAGCAAAACAACGAAATGCCCGCGTCGGGGGATAAGTTTTTCGTGACTTGAATTTTAGCCTAAAAGGAAAACCGTGGGTTTTGCTTTGAAAACCAATTCCAATGCAATTCTAACACGCCAAACAGTAGAATTGGCTTTCTGGAACCCAAAACCAATTCCCGAAAGCCAATGCTGGCGCGTTGAACGGACCCGTAGGGTTTGTGGGGCTCGAGACAGCGTAGAGGGTTGCTCATCCACGACAAAGTATGTGGGATGGGATTGTGATCGCAGACAGATGATAGCTTGACTGATGCAGGGGAAGGAGATAGCAGCAAGAACGAAGGCGAAGTGAACGGTCGTAACGGGGACCGTAGCAGGGCTGATCGTCATCGTCAATCACGGTCTACGCAGAGTGAGCTAAAAAAGTATATCGAGGTGGTGATCGGTGGCACAAGGCAGTTGACATTACCGGGCCAGGAGATTCCATCCGAGTTTCGATGGTTGCAAAGATGGACATAGGGAAGGGGCATCGTCTAGCGTCTGGTTGGAGGCATCGATGATCAGTAGATCCTTTGTAATGTTGTCAGTATGTTGGAGGACTGCTCGGGGGTTGCTACTATGGTGACAATCGAATGTGGATGGATTAGAAATTGGCTTGTTGATGGTGAGAATCAAAATTAAGGTTGTGGGTTGGAGAAAGCGGTCATTGATTGCTACAAGGGGCATGGAGGTGGTGTGGCGAGTAGTGGAAGAAGTTGGATTCAGAATTAGAGGAATGGGAGGAGTCAATGGTGGAGCTCATAGTTCGTCGAGAAGGTTGCCCATGGAGACACTGATTAGGTCGAAGTGGGTGTGCAGCGAGGCCCCAGTATTGTCCATGATTGGAGGGAATGGAGAAATTGATGTCCGGTAATAGAAAGAATGACGGACAGAGAGCGGCGGGTTAGTCCAATCGACATGGTCAAGAAACCACGTATCAAGAGCGCAAGTAACTTGTAAAATTGTGATCGAAAATGAAAGGAAACTACAATTAACGAGACGTGTTGATTCTCAACTCTTGAGGGCGGGATCCCACTAAGATTCTTTTTCTTAAGAGAGCCAAAGACCTACTTATATAACCTGTAATTTGTCGAAATCAGAAATACATAAGGCGGAGACCTTATCAGAGGAGACCTCGACAAGATCCAGCTCGTCATCCTAACCTTGGAAGACTCCAGCTCGTCATCCTAACCTCGGCAAGCTCCAACTCATCATCCTGACCATGGCAGGCTCCAGCTCGTCATCATATCCTTGGCAGGCTCCAGCTCGTCATCCTAACCTCGGCCAACATTCAGCCCAACTGAATTCACATCGTCGGGGGCGGCTATTTGCACAAGAGATACGCACGTTGACACCCCACCCCACCCCCGCCTAAGGTTCCCCCCAGACAAAGTTCGTGCCTCTCTTGAATCGAGCTCAGCTCGAGTTTAGAAAGGGAAGTTTCTATATACTTTCGGGTATGAGGCGGGACCTCGCCACAATTCGTGAGATCCTGGTTATAGGCAATCTGGGAAAAGCACTCACTCTTCACCTTCATTTAGTGGAAGTTCGCCTTGATCGACCACTAGGGAAGTAGCCTTTGGTCCCTTTAGGTTTGAACATTTAGAACTAAGATTTTTATGGTTCCAACCAAGGTTGTCAAGATCGCGATCCGGATCATAGGATCTTACGATACTACGATCCAGATGTAAATCGATCCTGATTTTGTAAAGCGATCCTCGACCCGAACCTACTATCTGATCCGGTCTTACCTCAAAATAATCTCATCTAGGATCTCGATCCTGACAACCTTGGTTCCAACACTACTAACTCCAAGATAAGCTAATTTCTCACACTAAGAGCTCCTTATATAAATAGAGATATGCTAAAAGGCAAAAGTACATTAAAAGGCAAACACATAAGTAATTATGAATACAGTATAATTCATAAAGATAGTCGTGTCTCTAAGAGACTCTCGCAAGTGAGGTCGGTCCTCTGATAAACGTGTAGCTTGTTTGGCATGGCGTATACGTATCATATCATAGTATGCTTCACTTGTTGCAGCTAATAAATGGTCGTGGAATCATGGATTCCTTTTCGCACTGTTGGGGATTTCGTCGGTGAGGCGAGTATTGACAAGAGGAAGCTTGTCGCCCAACTATGAGGAGCAACCAACAAATCCTTTCGTGAGGCGCAACCAACAAATCCTTTCGTGAGGCGCAACCAACAAATCCTTTCGTGAGGCGCATGCGGAGTTAACCCATATCGGTACATGTAAAGTCAATACAAAGTTTTGCTTATTTGATTCTCTTAACCAGAACAAATTCGACTATTTGTTGTCTGTGATTGTCTATTTTCTTTTATTCACCGATGACCTCGTCATGAGTAAGTCTCTAGAAGATGGAGTAATTTCTCAACAAGGCAAAAGGAGGTCAAGCGGAGAATGATCAAGTACTTCAACAAGCACATCAGGATCAAGTAGCTCTAGAAGGGTAACCTGGTTAGTGGACATGAATAAAGTCGATGTCGCAGCCAGATCGGCAGCTGTTAAAAACCTCAACCCAAACTAGGAAGGAACATTCAAAGTCCTGGAAGCTGTAAAGATAGAAGTATATTGCCTTCAGAATTCAGAAGACGAAGCGCTGGGAACACTTGGAGCGGCCTTAAATCAGTTCTACCCGTAAAACTCCTAAATGCCAAAGGAGCAGCAGATGCTCGCCAGGTTACGCTGTTTACGAATGTGTACTTACTTTTAAATTAATGCTAACCTGAGAAAGTTTTTTGGGATTGATGTCATTTCAAGACGTAATCCATCTCCGTCGGTGTTCTAGAACATGGACCTCCATCTCACTCCTTAAAACCCTCAGTTGAGCAACAAGATAAGGTTTTGAGTTTCGCGAGTTCTCCTAAGTCCACGCCTCTGCAATAGCGGTCGAGATCAACTCCCCCATTGCATACTGGCCGACAACCTCCGTAAGAGCTCTTCCTCCTTGCACGTTTATTGGTTACCAGAAGGGAGTCTAGAGTCATACTTTGAAATACCTTAGCCTAATTTTTCAATATCACATCAAGGAAAGTCCAATCTTAGCAAGCATTCTAGATCGTGAATATCCACCTAGCAACTGGGAACCCTTAGTCGGGCAACGAGATGACGACTTGGGTTTTGTGAGTTCTCTTACGTATATGCCTATGTAATAGCGAGAGATCAGCTCCCTCATTGCATGTTGGCCAATGACCACCACCACCCCAAGAGATCATCCTTCTTTCCCTACTATTGGCTACTAGAGAGAATGGCGGAATCATCGTCTAAAAAGTTTTAAAAGAGAATGAGTCCCCATTAGTTGTAGAAGAGTAATCTAGCACTAAAATATTCACTTAAAATACCTGCAGCTGGGTGGACGTTGGAGCAAGTCAATTGGACACAGCTCACGTCAAGAGTAACTAAAATAGGGTCGATAGCATGCATGCTTTTTCTAGACCTGGGTTTGCAAATGATTTCAAATCTTTTGTTGCATAACTGTGTATGTTCCCTTTTTTAGTAGCAGGAAGCCTTGAATGAGAAAGATACGTTGGGGTGACCCCTTTCTGGAAACAAGTTTAGGCTGAGGGAAGAGATGATACCTCGAATGTGTGAGCCATCCTAAGCCAAGATCTATGTGATGACGGCTAAGATCAACTCCCCTGTAGCAGGCTGGCCAATTTGCCCCTCAGGTGTAGGATCTCTTCGCCCTCGGACTGTTTCAAGATTGAGGTTTCCAAACCCCCCTCCAAAACATCGAATGCGTGAGTCGATCAAAGTTCATGCCTTCAGGCTAGTCGTTGACCCATCGAGTGATGTTACTTTGAAGCCTCAAATACGTGAGTCAATCTAAGACCAGGCCTCTGAACTGGTCGTTGACTCCTCGAGTAATGATATTCCAGAACCTCGAATACGTCAGTCGGTCTAAATCCAGGCCTACGGGCTGACCCCTCGAGCGATGTTATTCCAAAACCTCGAATGTGTGAGTCGATCTAAGTCCAAGTCTTTGAGCTGGTTGTTGACCCCTCGAGTGATACTTCTCAAAAGCCTTGAATACATGAGTCGATCTCAATCCGGGTCATTGGGTTGGTCGTTGACCCCCCCCCCCCCCCCGAGTGATATACTTTGCAAAGCCTCGAATGTGTCAGTCGATCTAAGTCCAGGTCTTCAGGTTGGTTGTTGACCCCTTGAGTGAAAGTTCTCTAAAGTCTCGAGTGCATAAGTCGATCTAAGTTCGAGCATTTGGGATGGTCATTGACCCCTAGAGTGATACTTCACCAAAACCCTGAATGTGTGAATCAATCTAAGTCCATGCCCCAGTGCTAGCCGACCCTTTGAGTGATGATACTCAAAAATCTTGAATGTGTGAATTGATCTAAGTCCAAGCTTCAGTGTTGGTCGTTGACCCCTCGAGATATGATACTCAAATGTCTTGAATGCGCGAGTCGATCTAAGTCCAGGCCTTCGGCCTGGTCGTTGACCCCTCGAGTGAAACTTCTCTGAAGCCTCGAATGCATGAGTCGACTTTCTCCATCTCCTCCAGCTGAGCTAGTGAATGGCCAGAGAGGTATCGACTTTCTCAACCTGCTCTAGTTGATCTTGCTTATCTAGCGAACGGTCGGGGACGTGTCGATTTTCTTCACATCCTCTAGTTGAGATCCACTCCTGGGAGGTGTCGACACTTCTCCACCTAATCTAGTTGAGCTCTCTCGTCTGGCGAATGGTCTGGGAAGTGTCGACTTTCTCCACCTCCTCTGCTCGTCTAGCGAATGGCCTGGGAGGTGTTCTCGTCTAGCGAATGGCCTGGGACGTGTCGACTTTCTCCACCTCTTTCATTTGAGCTCGCTCGTCTAGCGAATGGCCTGGAAGGTGTCGGCCTTTCTCCATGTCCTCCAGTTGAGCTCGCTCGTCTAGCGAATGGCCTGAAAGGTATCGACCTTTCTCCACCTCCTTCAGTTGAGCTCCACTCCTGGGATGTGGCGACTCTTCTACACCTCCTCTAGTTGATCCCGCTCATCTAGCCAATAGCCTGGGAGGTATCGACTTTCTCCACCTCTTCCAGTTGAGCTCGTTTGTCTAGCGAATGGTCTGTAAGGTGTCGACATTTCTCCACCTCCTCCAGTTGAACTTCACTCCTGGGAGGGACCTCACATGGCATATCAACTGGTGCCCATCATTCTGAACCATGGGTCCTACATTGTACTTCCGAGCTCGTATCAATCCCGAAAAAAGAGGTGGATGTGTATGACTCGTAATTCGTCGAGATCGGAAATACATAAGGCCAAGACCTCGTCATAAGAGACCTCGTCAGAGAAGACCTCGTCATAAGAGACCTCGTCAGAGAAGACCTCGTCAAAGGAGACCTCGTCAGAGAAAACCTCGTCAGGAGACATTGTCTGGAGACCTCGTCAGGGGACCTCAGCAAGCTCCAGCTCGTCATCCTAATCTCGACCGGCTCCAGCTCGTCATCCTGACCTCAGCAAGCTCCAGCTCGTCATCCTGACCTCGACAGACTCCAGCTCGTCGTCCTGACCTCGGCAGACTCCAGCTCGTCGTCCTGACCTCGGCAGGCTCCAACACGTCATCCTAACCTCGGCAGGCACCAACTCGTCATCCTAACCTCGGCAGGCTCCAACTCGACATCCTGACCTCGGCAAGCTCCAGCTCGTCATCCTGACCTCGGCAGGCTCCAACTCGTCATCCTGACCTCGGCAGGCTCTAGCTCGTCATCCTGACCTCGGCAGGCTCCAACTCGTCATCCTGACCTTAGCGAACTCCAGCTCGTCGCCCTGACCACAACAGGCTTCAGCTCGTCATCCTGACCTCGGCAGGCTCCACCTAGTCATCCTGACCTCAATAGGCTCCAGCTCGTCATCCTGACGTCGTCAGCCTCACCTCGTCTACCACTCAGCCCACCTAAATTCACCTCGTCGGGGGCAGCTATCCGCAGATCATGCCCCCCCCCCTTTAATTGCCTATAAATAAGGCCTCGGGACACACACAAAAGTCACGTTACCCCCCCCCCCAAGGTTCCCTCTAAACAAAGTTCATGTCTCTCTTGTGACGAGCTCAACTTTGGTTTAGGAGGGGAAGTTTATATACACTTCCACGAACGTGGCGGGACCTCCTTACTACAGCTCACGAGGATCTATTTACAGACAATCTGAGAACATCACTCGCTCTTCACTTCTTCTTGAGGAAGTTCGCCCAGATCGATCGCTAAGCAAGTAGCATTTGGTCCATTTAGGTCCGAACATTTGAAACTAAGATTTTAATGATTCCAACACTACAAACTCCAAGATAAGCTAATTTCTCACACTAAGAGCGTCTTATATAAATAGAGATCTACTAAAAGACAAAACTACATTAAAAGGTAAACAGATAAGTAATTATGAATACAATATTATCCATAAAGATAGTCGAGTCTCTAAGAGACTCTCGCAAGTGAGGTCGGTCGTCCGACAAACGTGTAACTTGTTTGGTATGGCGTATAGGTATCATACCATAGTATGCTTCACTTGTTGCAGCTATTAAATGGTTGTGGAATCATGGATCCCTTTTTGATCTGATGGTGATTTTGTCGACGAAGCGAGTATTGACCAGAGGAAGCTTGTCGCCCGACGAATTTTCTTCATGTGATTCTTCCCGCCCTCTTACAAATGTGTACTGTAATTACAGTTCACTATATGCAGGTGGCGCTGATTATAGTTTTAGTGTGATTAGGTTTTCTTACTTCGTTCTTATGTGTTAACATCCTCATAACATTGTTGTGTAAGCTTATGAATAAAGTCAATTTAAAGTGTCATGCTCTCGATATTTGCATCGTTTGGTACATAGTTGTTTGGTATTGGCAGTGTTAGGCAACGTCTACCTTCTTTATGACTAAATCTCTTATGAATTGTTTTATTCGAGCATTCTTATCATAATTATTGTCATTCTTTTTTTTCTTATAGATTTCTAGTGAACTTCCACTAGATGTAGCAAGATAGTTTATTGTTTATCCATTATAGCTCGTTCACACCTCCAAGTAAGAATCGTAGTGTCGTACATCAATTATTGCTCTTACACATGGACTGAATATGGTAAATTTTACGGGAATCGATGTTTATGATCCACGTATAAGACTGGCTTTGCTTGGGACGGTGGTGGGGGGAGTTTTATTTTTAGAGGCGTTTGGTTTCACAGTGGTAGAAAAAGTGCTTGTATCAAAATGATGTTTCTAAAACTTTTTGGAAAGCAGTGAACCCTACCAATTTCAGAAAATCTAAAAGGAGCCTTTGGCATTTTTATGCTTATATTCCCATAGTTCAACGTTCCTTTTCTTCACGTTCTACTTCTCCTACCAATGATTTTACTACCACTGCTTTTATGAAAGCTCTGTTCTACTTCTCCTACCAATGATTTTACTACCACTGCTTTTATGAAAGCTCTAATCTCATCACTGATTACCCGTCACTACTTTTCAAACCACCACATTCATCCCAAACAGAGCCTTTGAAAAGAGTTAAAATGTGGTTGAGAATGGTGTAGTGCTAAATGTCCATAATGCTGGTGGAAGTTTATCAGCCTAATTTCTCTGACTCCTACTTTTCTCTTCAACAAACTAAACAAAATATTGACGCAGGGCGGAATCTATACGCAGCGAAAAATCGGTGACCTAACCATACATGTTATGCAAAAAGTCTGACAGATAAATCACAGTTAGATAATAAATTAAAACATCCCACACGAATGCATTCACAGCAAGGCACAATAATTGATTAGGGCGAAAAAAGCTCAGGCTTTCCTCCGCGTGGAGGGCCAAAGTAAGAGGGCCCGATGAATAAATCCTGCAAATCACGATAATTATCTAACAAACCACCACAATACAAGATATTCAAACTAACATAGTAACCAATACAATATAAATATGCTGAAAATAATAATCCAGTACAACGAAATCTCGTCGAATAGTGGATTGACCAAGGCACTGAAGAACCTGGAGTCGGAGATGCGTGTACGACGATCCAAGGTGGAACCAGCGGCGTGAAAATGATGACGATGGCTGTCCTCAGCGGTGAAGGGTGGAATCGGACCGAGAATGGATGGATCTGACCACGTAGGTATAGATCCGGGTGAGGAGAGGTAGATCCGACAATAAAAGGTTGGATCCGGGCTGTAAATTTTTGGATCTGGACTGGCCCGGAAGGGGATGGTCAACGGATAGTGGTTCCATGTAAGTGGAAGGGCCGGTGGCTAGGGTTCAGATTTGGGATGGGGAAGACAGTGGTTGTGGAAGGGGGAGAGTGGGTTGCGATGCTGCTGGGAGGAGGAGGGGGATTTGAAGGTGACGTATGGGAGGAGTGGGCTTGGCGGCTTGTTAGGTGGGTATTAAAGGGTCGGGGTGGAGTGGCTTGCAAGGGTGGTGTGGCTGGGGGAGTAGCAGGGGAGGCCGACTTCAGGTTTGATGGAGGATCGGGTGGTTGAGGGGGCTGGAAAAACCTTAGAAATGAACTATTAATTTCATTATCCAATAGTAAAGGTGAATAGACATAGGAATTTTTTTTGGACAACAGTATGTGGCTGGTTTTGGAGGCTGTAGGTGGGCTGCACGAGGGTTTCGGAGGGGGAGTCTAGATTTAGGGGATACCTTGGGGAGGGAGATACAAGTCTAAGAGTCGTCACCTAGGGTTCCATAGAGATCGCGCGAGCCCGGTAATGATTTCTCTGAATTCTGCAATACCTAAAACTAGCTCACTACCTATCTATTTATAATAAAAGAAAAACTAGGGCATCCCACCTTCAACGGCTATGACTGGCCGGAGATGGGGTCACTCAAATACATCAAAATATAACGCAAACTAATGAAGTAATATATCAAATCGATTTCCAACGCAAATCCAGACACATTTGCGGAGTCTGATCGTCGATCCGGGCTCGCCATATATGGAAAGTTGTCAATTGGTCCCGAAAGGGCCCAAAACTCGTCATCCACTGCAAGTCCTCGTCTATGCTCTACATCAAATATCTTCTTATTTGATGCTTCTACATGAACATTGGTTCTCAGATGAAGGACCAAAGTGAACTTTATGTAAATGTTCGTGATTTGGTAGAATTTGATAAAATTGTTGCCCAAAAATTGCTTATCATTGTCAGTGAAGATGACGAGTAGAAGCCCGCGTCGACAAACAATATTTGTCAAGTTCTTCAAGATGGGTATTGTCATATTTTTTATGATTTAGCCTTATAAATAGTATATCATCATTAGGATGATCTTTTTTAGTCTTTAAGACTTTTACAAAAGACCAAGTAGATCCATCCTCAACCCAACAAATGACCATGGGGGGGCATGGCTTTCATCTTTGTGATGGTTGGAGTTATAATCTATGTTTATAATATGGTGACCCAACATCCTTCCTCCATAATGATTGTCACACTCTTTTGAGTGGACATCATCTACAACTAAGCACTCAGACTTCACGTGCACATCTTATGTATGGAACATGTTGGAATTATCGAGTCAATGTCGGTCGTGTAGTGTCTTTATGTGTTTGAGGTTTAGTCTTGTAACGGCCCTACATTCTAGGCATCATTACAATTTTCTTTTCATTTAACTATTTCACAGAGTTGCTAGAGAATTTATCATTCAACATTTATGAGTACATAAATGAAAGTGCAGAAAAGTAAAACATTTTATTTATATCACAGTATCATATAGTACATCTGATCATCAAAAGATACCCCAGCATATACATACAAAAGTGGGTACCTACATCTGTGCTAAACATGTAATAAAGTATGTGTAGAGCAACAGATCAAAACAATATAAACTACTGCATATCATAAACACTATAAACTACTGGAAGCAGAACTGGAACTCATCATGCGGGCAATCCGGATCATGGCAGTTAGCTTTATGGGCTTCCATAACTCCAAAGACAGCGGTGATGACTTCAATCCAGATTTTATACATCTTCTCGCGTCAAGTAGAGGGCCGGCTAGACGTGCCTGGAGCAGCTTCCTCCTTGACCTGTTTAGTTACATTTTCTATTAGTCAAAAACTAAATGAATTCTCATTGTTCCCTTTTTACTATGATGACTTATTATTGATTTCGTATTTTATTTTCTTGATTACGTTATCTCTCGTTAATATTCCGCATTCATATTATTTCTTTTGTTTTTTCTAGTTCTTCTTACATCATTACTTTCATTTTATTTTTGTTTTTCTTCATCATTCTTTTTCTATTATTAGTGGGCAGTGTTAAGGGAATATTAACATTTCGTATCATTTATATAGCGCGTTTGCGTGCCTTTTCATATTCGCACACATTTTTTAACGTGTCTTTTCATATTCGCACGTTAACTTTCATTTCATTTCATTGGGAGGGCATTCGCCCCACCTCCACTATTGGGTTGACCCTTAACTTAGCTCATTTCATTTCTTGATTTCTTTACTTCCTTTCTATATTCCTCTTTCTTAGACATTTACTTTCAATTGCTCTTACTTATAACATAACGTATAAACATAACATAGCATAAACATAACATAATCATGAATATGAATCATGCAATAAGCAATTTTAAAAGGGTGAGAACTCACCGTGGCTTTTGCATTTCCTTTCTTGTTCCTATTTCTGTCATTCCTATGTCCTTCATTGCGCTTTCCGCTTCCTTATCCGTGTGATGTCATTGCCTACAATATATCATTCTTACTAAGTTAAGACCATCAATTTGATATCTCTAATTACCCTAATGTTGAGAACATCTCTCTACTTGACCGTCAAAGACCTTTTCAACGAGCTAGGGTTTTGCTGCCCTAGGTAGATTAGTGCACTTTCACTGTTTTAGTGAAAGGGGCAGCAAGTTTTTAGCCTCCAAATAATTATTTGGTGCTTTAGGGTTTCTCCTTTTTCAACCCTAAATATCAAAATCGACTTCACCTTAGTTAGGGTTTCATCAAAATCCCTTGAAAATCACGAATTTAGGCTTAAAATCCATTACAGAAACTTTTCACATGAAAACAACCAAACATTTTAGGAAAACCCTAAACCCTAGGGTTTCTACTAATTTCAATCGGTGAAAAATCGTTGAAAAAGAAACACGAGGACTAGAGAGGAAGAGATTACCTTTCAAATGGAGGAGAAATCAGAAAAAACGGAGGAAATTTGAGCTCGTGGAGAAGATCAACGGGTTCAGCTGTCCATCGGCTTCGGTCCGTCGCCTGTGTTGTTGTGCGGGATCGGGAAGGAGAATAGAATGAAGCGTGATGCTTCTTCCGCTTATTATCGGGCGCCGCTTCCTATTCGTACGACACGCAACATTTTGACCGGCATTAGCCAGTTCAATTCCTTGTTTCAGCCGGTTCAGCTCCTTTGCAAGCCCACAAGTTCTTTATTAGCATGCCATTTAAACACTTTGTTGTTATAAATATTTGTTATAAAATTAGCATACCTTAGTGGCGTTAGTGGCGTCACAAGTCTCACACCGTCTATCAATGTTTTATGTCATGTTGTAACTCCTATATAATGCCCTAAGTGGATGAATAATAGTATCAAGCATTTTCTATTCTCTACAATTAAACATGGTATCATTGCAACTCGATCTAAAACTCTAAAATTTCTTTTCGTAAGCCACCCCCTCTTCTCTGTTCCGCTCTCGCTCGCTAGCCGCCTCCGCTCCCGGCCGCCTCCGCTCCCGGTCGAGTCTTCCTCTCCCACTTCCACTACCGCGATAGCTCCCGCTCCCGTCTCCCACTTTCGCTCCCGTCTACGGAATCAACAGTGGATTCCATAGACGGGAGCGGATCTTGGCCCCCTGCGCTCTGCGCTAACTCTGTCTCATCCGGCTGCTGCCAGAGAGAGCGCCACTTGTTCTCCACGACTCATGTGCTACCGCTTGCGTCGTCGACAGTGGATCCGGTCGAGCTCGTTTGCTCCAGCCTTTGACGATGTTTCTCCCGCAGATATCGCTACTCCCGTCTGCTTCCTGCGCCGGTATTGACGATTGCTTCGATGACGCCGACCGTCCTCCCTGTTGGCTCTGTTTACCTTTTGGAGCAGGCTTCGTTGTCACTGATCTCATTGAGCTTCTCCTTCACTGATTTGATTGTGCTTATTGCTGATCCGGGGCCATCCTCCCTACTCCAGATTTGTTCCCTGCTGGCCCCTCTCCTCTGCCTGGCAGCAGGACAATGGTTTCTCATCTAGTCAGCCTCCTTGCTGCTCCTGTGGGCCGTCTTACTGCTCATGTGGGCCGTCTTGCTGCTGCTTGAACTCCAGCCACTGCATCTGCTTCCGGAGGTGCATTTGTCTCGCTGATGCTGAAGTTGTGTAGTTTTTAGAGGGTCATTTTTTTGTCTTTATAAGTTTTTTATGTTGTATTGTTCTGTCTTTCTGCAACTTAGGTTTACTGTGTGTGTTATGCCTTCATGCACATGTTATCTATGTGAGGGGGAGTGTTGGGATGAAGGCGACTCGGATGATCTTTCCAGACTTTTTTGCTTTTGTTCCACACGGCCTTTAGGCTTATGTCATGTGTTGTTTGCATCTCCCCATATTTCTTTGGATTGGTCGTGTGTTGGGACACGACTGATGTTGGTGTTCTAATCTCAGCAGGTTGTGTCGTGTGGGACCGTGTCGTGCGGGACTGTGTCGTGACAGACCGCCCTTTGTGCGGATTATCCCCGATGGATTATCCTCGATCACTCGTTTGATGATTTGCTCCACATCTTTCGTTTTATTTCGCATGTTGTGTGTGTAAGTGATGTTGGTTGACTGGTTTTCAGTGAGTCCACGTAGTGTGTGGGTCCTACGTCGTGTGTGGGTCCTGCGTCGTGTGGGTCAGCATCGTGTGTGGCTATGTCCCCGATTTGGATTTCCCTCAGTGGCTCGTCTGATGTTTTGTCCTGCATCATCTACCTCCATTGTCGTTATTTGTTGTGTCCAAGCTGAAGGGGAGTGTTGGAATTATGGAGCCAATGTCGGTTTTGTAGTGTCTTTGTGTGTTTGAGGTTTAGTCTCACGCCGCCTATCGGTGTTTTATGTCATGTTGTAACTCATATATAATTTCTTAAGTGGATGAATAATAGTATCAAGCATTTTTTATTCTCTACTATTCAAAGGAACATTAAGTGACTTATGATATATAACATCAATGATTATCATGGAACGGGTGGCTTTGAGGATAAATCGCTTTTTATCCTCCAATGACTTGTGGTACTCTCGAATGCTATCGAAAACTCCAATTTCTTCTTTAACTTTGAACAAATGTTGTATCGGAGCTCAACAACTGCAGCCTTCTGCGTAGAAGGTAATACCCAAAGATCCTCCTTCTGCACATCTTTGTTTCAACGTTTTTGACATTGCACTATTTCCTGGGGTTACGACCAAAGAGCCCTACAACCCCTCTTCATTAACCTTTAATGATGGCTACAGCTTCTTTGATGCATCATCTGCTTAGCAAATGCATTTTCATTTATACGGCAATGTTACTATGAAATTTGTTTACAAATCTTGAATATATTTCATTAATAAGGCTAGGAAGAGTCTTGGTAAAACATTAGTAAAAAAACATGGTGTAAAAAGAGAAATAACTTAAGTTTTGTTGTCTCGCTGTCAACATGTGATACTCAATTGTGAAATCAAAACATGAAAAATATCCTCCACTAATACACCAAATAGCAATCATAGTGATTAGAGTAGTAAGGACCATAATTTCAAATTTTGAATCCTTCATCTTTGAAGTTAATATATTATACAACTCAAGTGACAATTCGGGAATATATTATACAACTCAAGTGACAATTCGGGAATTATCACGCAAATACGCAATAAAAGAGCAAGTGTGAGGCTTCAATAAGGAGAAACATCCTATTGATTGCATTGATTGAGATTAAATAGCTAGAATATTGGTACTCTTTAGAACTATAATTTTGCCTTTGCTAGTGAATATTCTTCTACCACATGAAAACAAAGTTTTCAGCTAAATAAAGAATTCGGTTATACGTAAATGCATGTTACGAATCATGATAACAGATATTCTACTTGGAGCAATCTCTTGAGTGTTCAATTTGTCTGAATCATCATGATGGGGCATATGTCTTCCAAGTCTCAACTTTTTTAGAATGTTGATGTAGCAATCATGGAGCCTAGTACTCTTTTTTACGATTTTCATTCCCTTTTCAGAATCCAACTTTGGTTCACCATTAGTTTCGTTCCTTCACGATGCTTTAACATTACCACTGTATCATATCAATACATCTTTTTGTCATGAAGTCAAATTCATCTCCGTATACTTTCCATATCATATCATCATCTTTTTGTAATGAAGTTAATTTTTTTCATGTATACTTACTATAACCATACAATGCATGTTACCAGCATTCTCTAGCCTAAATATCCTCATGCCTTTATCAATCATAAATTTGTACACATCTCAAAATAATCACATTTTCTCTATAGTAAAAAAACACATCTATGCCAAGATCAATTCTGGGATATTTATGATTACCACAGGTGGAATAGAATATGAGAGCAATGATATCTAACCAACGACGACAGTCTTTAAACCAATCAAGTAGCAACATGTGAGGAGAATTAAACTTGCATGAATGCATCCTTATGGAATAAATTTTAGAAAATTCTATGAGCAAACCTTTTCACAAACAACGGTGCGGCGAGGGACAAAATAAACAAAGTAGTCTTTCTGCAGCCCTTTTGAAACATCATTTTGAATGTGGGATGAAATGAACTTCATCAAGTTCAGCTGAGGGCGAACAAGATACAACATTTTTGAGCATTCTGTTTGAACAGGTTCAGCTGAGAGATGCCTCAGTTCTGTGCCATTGTCCTGTTCAGATTGCCGCGGCATGTCAAATCATGTGTTGTAAAATGTAAATTAAGGAGAAATTTAATGGGTCAACCTAGTCATTTACAGAAGAGTAATAGAAGCAGGATGAAAAAGACATGTATAACCTTCAGCAGAGATGTCTGAATGAGTAGTGAGAGAGAACCCCCAAGTTTGGGATCGATGACCAGACATTTTTTCCCTCGGACCTATGAACATATACAAGTTTAGAAGTTGCAAAAACTAGTTGAAGGGTTGAACGGGTGCGGGGAGTAGTTATTTGAAGAAATTTACGTTCTTTAGAATGTTGATAAGTTCCTTCTGCGAGCGTTCTCTGCGTCAATTCATAAGTTAAATAACAACAGTTCTTATTGAATGATAAAACGATCGGAATTACAAGCAAGACGAAAATGGGTACCTGATAGCGGAAAGGTTGAGCGGGGAGTTATCGAGATTCGGGATCTGTGCCATTTCGATTCCTTTTTGTTGTTTCCCTGTGTATGATTATGATATGTTGAGAGGAGGAGGCCAGGGAGAAGAGTGACGCTGACCGACAGCAAGCATACGAAACGAAAATCAATCTTTCAGTTCTCGTGTAGAGAACGCGAAAAACAACGAAGAGCTGTCTTCCCCTCTAGCAAAAGACTGCGACCTCATCAAACGCTGGCCTTAGCTTTCAATGCAGGATTAACATGTTGATTGATTCGCCTGAGGTGGCCTGGAAGTTTGATTAGGACGAAGAGGACGAGAGTGGCTTCAGCGGCTTCGATTGGAAATCGAGATCCGAGAAAACGGGCTGGGGACGACAGAGCAACTGAACAGCGGGAAAAAATGAAGCACGGACAAAGTCCGGCGAGGGGGGGACTTCTGTGGGTTGGAATGCTTGTTTCTGCCCGGCCTCCGGCCGTGTAACCGCGAGGGTAACTCTAGGTCTAGGGCTGCAAAGAAAACCGGGCCTGACTGACAGAACCGAGTTTGCCTGGGTCTGAGCCCGGTTAGGCCTGATTAGGCCGGCTGAACCTAAGGGGTCCTTAGGCTCTATGTTTTTGAGAGGATCCGGCCTGATGCCCGGCCCAGGCTTGCCCAGGCCTAAAGCTGGGCAGACGCTCGTCATTTATATTTTGGAGGTCTGACTAGCCATGTCCTTCTTAGGCCAGGTTTTCACGAGCCCGATCTGATAAGCTTAGACAGGTCCCCCCTTTTCTTGGAGTAAAAATTAGGTCCGGTTGGCGGACATTCCTCTAGGTCCCCACCAATAGAAAAGAGGAAGCTTGTGAATATGTGGGGTCCGCAATACACAGTCAATATAGGCATGTGGGGCCTATCACAATACAAGCTTTTTATTGGCCACCCAGACCTTCCTTTAGATCCGGGTGGCGGACCAAAAAATTTTCCCTTTTCTTGAGGAGGATCGGGCTAGGAGGAACCAGTCAAAATAAAGCTTAGGTCCAGCAGGCTTTTTTTCAAAGTCTAACATGGAGGTGGTGTTGATAGCATGGTGGTCGTAAGTTGTCGGTAGGGACATTGAGATATGGGATAGTGTTACGCCGTCTGCATTTGCCTTTCCGTCAGCTAAATGCCAGCTCAGCCATGAGATGGCATTTCAAAATATGTCTCGGAAACAGTATTCTTTTATTCAACGGTCCTCTTGGGGCTCAGCCCAACGGTCAGAACATTGTAAATATATATATAGATAATACTGTGGATGTAATGATTATGGAATTAATAAAGTACTTTCCTGTTCATCTTCTTCTTCCTCTCGTCTCAGCCTTTCCCATGTCTTCTCCCCCTTTCTGCCCATCTCCTTCGGGTTTCTTCTCCTTTCCTCTTTTCCCTGTTACGTTGTAACAATTTGGTGCTTTCGTTGAGATTTTCTTACCTCCATCAACGGCTTGGTCCGGTTATCAGATACTATGGCCTCTGTACCAGATCCCCCTAATACAAGATTGAAGAGTCTCGCTACGGGTCAACAAGAAATTCGTTCCGAATTGCTTCACGAAATTGACACCGTAAGCGAGGAATTAGCAGCCTCCAAACAGTCCACGGATCAACGTTTCACTCGCCTGGAAGATCAGGTGAACAGGCTCTGTAATTCCATACAACAGTCCTCTGACCAGTCCAATGCATTGGCTAAAGCGTTGACAGCTTTTCAATCGACGGTCACAACGCTGCTGGAACAACCACGGGCTCCTGCAGTTTCAGCCGAGGATATACGCGGCAAAGGGCTTATAGATGATTCTTGTGCGCTGAATAGTAACCAGTTTGGTATTCTGGGTTCGCCGCCAACAATCCCCCGCACGAATTACCGTCAGCCACCTCAACAAATGGCCCCTGTATCTTTTGGAGGAGGACAAACATCGGGCTCCAATCAAGATTTTTCAGTCCAAGAACCTCCCCACCAGATAAGTCTACCTACCCCTAATTCTTTTCATAATAATGATAAAAATTATACATCTACTTTTCATAATCAAAGCCACATTAAATTTGAATTTCCCCGTTTTGCAAGTGGCGATCCAACCGATTGGTTGAATCAAGCGGAAGATTATTTTCATTTTCATAACATTGCCCCTACGGATTTTGTTTTTATTGCGGCAATTCATTTGGATCGTCCCGCTTATCGTTGGTATCACTCCATGAAAACCGAGGGATTTTGCACCACTTGGGAAAATTTTAAATCAGCGTTAATGCAACGTTTTGGCCCTTCCTACTTTGACGAACCTATGGGAAAAATAACGAAATTAACGCAAATTACAACAGTTCAGGCATATAAAGACGAATTTGAAAACATAGCTTGTCAAATCTCAGGTCTGCCTAGCGTTTTCTACAAAAACACTTTTATTTCAGGATTAAAAGCACATATTCGTCGCGAGGTTATGGGAAGAGAGCCCACAACATTACACCAAGCTTACTCTTTGGCTCGTTTATATGAAGATGCATCTGCCCCAGCAATTTCTGTTCAACCAAGACAATTTGGGCGGCCGTTTGCTCAACCACAAAAACAAGTCACCTACGACAAACCACATTATAAACCATTGTCTAGGGAAGAACTTCAGTTTAAACGGGAACGCGGGCTATGTTATACATGTAACGAAAAATATTTACCAGGACACAAGTGCAAAAATAAAGCAACCTTATATTGTTTAGAGGACGATACACAACTTTCGGATGGAGAGTTGGATATAGGTGCCGAACCACATCAACACATGGCTCTAGAGGACACATCGGCACCAGCTCCTAATACGACGGATACACAAATTAGTTTTAATGCTCTAGTAGGACGTTTCACGAGTAAATCAATACGATTTAGTGGACAAATACTGAATCAACCAGTACACCTATTAGTAGATTGTGGGAGCACTACGAATTTTATTTCAAAACGACTCGCAAGTTATTCAAAATTACCAATGACAGTCGTACCTCAATTTAATGTGTTTGTGGGCAATGGGGCAACTCTTCAATGCAACAGTATATGTCTTAACATTCTTATTATAATTCAATCCATTTCGTTCCAAATCAATGCATTTGCAATTGATCACCAAGGTTCTGATATAGTCCTTGGTATGATTTGGTTAGAGTCCTTAGGACCAGTAACTACAGATTACACACAAAAGAAAATGACATTCTCTTTGAACAATAAAACCATCAATTTACAAGGGATAACCGATGTTGACTCCACTCTAGTATCACCTAGTTCGTTAACAAAAATCTTAGACAAAGAAGCAATTTCGGAAGGCTTATTATGTTTTGTCTTTGCCATGCATGAATGTCAAGTAACGGACGTTGCACCACAGTTTGGGGACCCGACCTTAAATTCACCTACGAATGCACTCCTAACTGAATTCGAGGATGTGTTTAAGGCACCTTCAGGTCTGCCCCCACCTAGAGAGCTAGACCATAGAATACTTCTTAAACAACCCGGACTGGTCACGAAAGTTAAGCCCTATCGATACCCACACTTTCAAAAGAATGAAATAGAAAGTTTAGTTCGTGACATGCTCGAAAAAGGGTTAATCCGTCCAAGTACGTCGGCGTTTAGCTCACCGGTAATATTAATTAAAAAAAGAGACGGTTCTTGGCGCTTTTGCGTCGATTATAGAGCACTTAACACAGTTACTATTCGTGACGCTTTTCCGATGCCTAACGTGGACGAATTATTAGATGAATTGTTTGGGTCCAGGATTTATTCTAAATTAGATCTTCAATCCGGGTATCATCAAGTGCGAATGCACCCGCAAGACATACAAAAAACAGCGTTTCGCACTCACCACGGGTTATACGAATTTCTGGTTATGCCTTTTGGGCTAGCTAATGCACCCGCCACTTTTCAATCCCTCGTGAATTTAATATTTCAACCATTTCTGCGAAAGTTTGTCGTTATCTTCTTCGATGATATATTAGTTTATAGTTCAGATTGGGCCTCTCATCTGAACCATCTACGATTAATTTTTGCTTTATTACGCAAACATTCACTTTTCGTTAAACAAAGTAAGTGCACGTTCGCAACTACATCAATAGAGTTCCTCGGACACATTATTTCGGGGAAAGGAGTTTCTCCTCATCCGGAAAAAATAGCAGACATTTTAAAATGGCCCATTCCGGCAACGGTTAGACAATTACGCTCCTTTCTAGGAATTTCAGGTTATTACAGACGTTTTATACAAAACTATGCTAAAATCGCTGCGCCCTTAACTGATTTATTAATTAATGACAAATTTAAATGGACAGAGGAGGCAACGTTGGCTTTTGAATCACTAAAAAAACTTCTCACATCTGCGCCTGTTTTAGCACTTCCCGATTTCTCTCAACCATTTGTGATAGAAACGGACGCATCTGGGAATGGACTGGGAGCAATTCTCAGCCAAAACAATCACCCAATATCTTTTTTTAGCCGCAAATTGTCGAGTCGAGAACAAACTAAGTCAACTTATGTGAGGGAACTATTAGCAGTCACCGCGGCGGTATCTAAATGGCGTCACTATTTGTTAGGTACTCCATTTATAATTCGTACGGACCACCAGACTTTACATCATATTACCACTCAAATTTTAACTTCGGTCGATCAACAACGTTGTTTAACAAAATTGTTAGGATATGAATTCACTATCGAATATAAACCGGGACGTCACAATAAAGCAGCCGATGCTTTATCCAGAATGGAAGGGGGGATAGTCGAATCACTGCACTCTTTTAAAGTTTCTCTGCCAGATTGTCATCTTTTAAATAATATAGTTAAACTATATAAGAAAGATAAGTTAGCCAATGAAATTATTAGTATCTTCCAAACCAATCCCGGATCTAGACCAGAGTGGTCATTCAAAAACAATAAACTTTTTTACAAAAATAGACTTTATATTCCAGAATCAATATTACGAACTCAATTAATTTCTGAAGCTCATGATTCAAAAATTAGTGGACATTCCGGATGCAAACCAACCTATTTACGATTGATATATTCTTTTTACTGGCCAAAATTATTAAATGATGTGCAAACATATGTTAAAACATGTGATTTGTGTCAAAAATGTAAACCGTCTAATCATTTACCGTATGGTTTGTTAGAACCTTTACCTATCCCAACCCAAATTTGGGCGGACATATCAATGGATTTTATTACCCATTTACCGCGCTCACAATCATTCACAGAGATTTTTGTCGTTGTCGATCGGTTCACAAAAGCGGCTCATTTCGCTCCCCTGGAAGTAGGTTTTACTGGACCAATAGTGGCCCGAGTTTTTTGGGAGACATGCGGGAAATTGCACGGTTTCCCGGAGACAATTGTCTCGGACCGTGATTCAATCTTTTTAAGTCAGTTTTGGCAAGAACTTTTTAAGCAGCAAGGGACTAAATTGAAATATAGTTCCGCATATCATCCGCAAACTGACGGTCAAACGGAACGTGTAAATAGATGTTTGAACCAGTACCTTCGTATTTTTACGCACAACCATCCAAAAAACTGGTCTAAACACCTCAGTTGGGCGGAATATCATTACAACACCAGTTTTCAGTCGGCAGCTGGAATGTCTCCTTTTGAGGCTATGTATGGCCGTAGACCCCCGTGCATCATTTTAGGTTACAACTATCTTAACAAACTAGAAGCAGTCACTACAGACATACAACAGAGGGACTCCCTCTTACAACATTTAAGAGAAAATTTAAAACGGGCTCAGCAAAGAATGAAAGCGTTGGCTGACTCCCGACGATTGATGGTTACCTTCAATGTTGGAGACTCCGTTCTCCTTAAATTGCAACCACAACGTCAACTGTCTATACATAGCAAACAAACAAAACGATTAGGTTTGAGATACTACGGTCCTTTTGAAATTCTGGAACGAATTGGACAAACTGCTTACAAACTAAAACTACCGCCTCTGTCCAGGATCCATCCAATTTTTCATGTGTCATTACTTAAACTGTATCACCAAGCTACAACAGAAATTCCGCTACATTTACCACCAAATACACATAATAATAATCCAGTTCATGAAGTACTAACCATTCTAGATGAACGCATATTATGGGTTAAGGGTCAAGCTATCCACCAGGCATTAATACAATGGAAAAACTTACCACCTGCTGATAGCTCTTGGGAAGATGTGTCACATCTAGAATCTCATGTTCGTACCCAATTAAAATTAAAAACGTCTGATAAACCTTTCCTCTCGCAGACAAAAAGTTATCCGGACAATAAACATGGGAGGGACGGGTCGAGGCATAGAAGCATACCAGTTGGACCAGGAGCTGCCGGACCAGGAGCTGCTTATATCGATCCACCACCACTTTGGAGTTCGCCCAACCATGCGCCTTCCAGTTTCACACAGCACGACGGGGACAACAACCTGCCGGATCAGTTGGCTACTACCAACATCGGAGGTTCCTCCGCCGTCAAGCCAGAAAATCCACGTCGCAAGATCATGACAAAGCCACCCATCACAGCAACCACTGTTATTCCTCGGCGATCAGCTCGACTGCTCCGCTCCCGCTGGGGCCTTCCAGGAGTTAGAATTCCACGGCGACCACGCTCACTCCGCACATCTCTTCGCCAGCAACACAAAAAAACCTAAGCAAAGGGGTTTTTTTTTTTAAGTCAATAGCAACGAGGTCGTTGCTTCTTCAGGACGGAAGCCATGTTACGTCGTCTGCATTTGCCTTTCCGTCAGCTAAATGCCAGCTCAGCCATGAGATGGCATTTCAAAATATGTCTCGGAAACAGTATTCTTTTATTCAACGGTCCTCTTGGGGCTCAGCCCAACGGTCAGAACATTGTAAATATATATATAGATAATACTGTGGATGTAATGATTATGGAATTAATAAAGTACTTTCCTATTCATCTTCTTCTTCCTCTCGTCTCAGCCTTTCCCATGTCTTCTCCCCCTTTCTGCCCATCTCCTTCGGGTTTCTTCTCCTTTCCTCTTTTCCCTGTTACGTTGTAACAGATAGCGTATGGTAAGTTTTCAGGAGATAAACTTGACTCAGTTTAAGTTCTTTGGGACGGTGATGGTGGTGGAAAAAGCTCTATTCCCACTGCCACCGTTTTTGAGCTGTCGATCAACATGATTAACTTGTATGATATTTAGGTTCTGTTTGGAGCGGCTTTTTCACATTGAGGTGCCACGGTTTTTGAAAACGCCGCGTCAAACTGGAATTTTGAGGGGCTGCGGTGGCATCAGCCACCGCTATTTTTAGCAGCGGCCCGTTATTTTCGAGTCTCGAAAATTTTCTGCGACTCGGAAATAGCAACAGCTACAGCGCTGCTGCTCCTTACATCAATATTAAATTAATATTTTTTAATTATATAAGCAGTGCTACTATATATATATATACGTTATATATAATACAGCGCTGCTATTTTAAATTAATATTATATTATATATATTATTATTATATTTATATATTATCGTGTTAATATTATATTTATTGTTATCTTTATCACTATAAAATAAGCATGAACTTATGAGTTCAAAATTCTCATCGCCGTCGGATCATGGTTTGATAATTTATTAGTCGTCGGATCGTTTTATCATTAAAAAAAATAAAAATCATAGGGCTCCTAAAGCTAGAGAGAGGGGGGGAGAGAGAATGAGAGGAAGAGAGAGTGGCTGAGAGGGGGGAGGGGGCGGTAGATTGGAGAGAGAAAGAGAGGGAGAGAGAGAAAGAAAAAGAGAGGAAAGAGGGAGAAAAATTAATTACTGTAAGTCAAAATGCACGTTTTTTTTACAAAATAAAAATTGCAATCGTGATTGATATTTTTCTACGGTCATTTTGAGTACTCATATGTACATGTTGCGGGCACGGCCGCCGGGGGCGGGCTTCGCCCGCCGTCGACGGGCTGGTACTATCGCGTTTGGTTGTAGGGGCGGAGCCCTGTGTCGAGCACTCGTCGTGGGGGGCGGGCGAACCCCGCCATCGCCGGGCGGGTATTGTGGCGTGTAGCCATCGGGCCGGAGGCCCGTGCCTGTCACTCGTATATTATAAATGTATATAGATGTTATATATAATTTATATTTTATAATGTTTTATTTTATATAATATTTATAAAATTATGTATTATTAATAAATATAGAATTATTTATATAATATTTATAAAATAAAATTATTAAACAACGTTATAAATGTTGTTCTTCCAAACTATCACAGATTTTGTCATCACTCTACGAAACAGTTGATTATTTCATCACTACTTCTCACCACTATTTCTTCAATCGCTGCAGTCGTGCCAAACAGAGACTTACTTATCTACATGATAAATAATTATCTTTAAACATCTTTTATTATAACAAAACTAAACTACTATTATTAAAAAGTTGCTCTTACAGACATAAAAACGCAAAAAAAAATTAAAAACTCTCTTAAATTGATATTGTTCAAACTATCTATAATTTTTCAAAACAATTTTTTTGACAACTCTAATGTCACTGTTGTTTTTTTCACCGTCACAACCAATCCAAAACAAAGGCAAGGAGTGGAATGGTTGATCCTTGAGGAAGATGATATCAGTGGATATTACATTTTTCAATTGGTAGTAGAGTAATGCATATATTGTTGTGTCGCTCGAAGCATCCGGATGAGGATCAAAGTGGAATCCCCTACCTGTTGCCCCTAGGTGGGTATAAATAGGCAAACCCTTAGGAGTTACTACGGGTATGGGTTAACCGTGTACCCGACACGACCCGTTAAGCCTCCGAACCCGTTAATTGTCCAAATATACACTAACAATCTCCTCCTATATTTGTGACAAATAACGTATACGTTTCGGAGTGCAGAAAGTGGAGAAAATTAAAATAAATTTCCGACTTAACACATTTCCATAAGAGTTAGCATAGTTTTTAAAGAAAACCATAATCATGAATTTTAAAAAACAATAACATAATATATCAAAAGAAAATGTGCTACTCAACAATAAATAAGTCTGGAAAACAGTAAATGACTACAGATAAACGTGTAACAATTCTACTCAGAGAGTAGATCATCATCATCTATGTCAAAATCCACTTTCTCTCCTCCATCTTCACCAGTGTCTGCAAGGAATTTCATGAGTCAGACTCTATGAATTCATAAACATATGCAGTGACGTATCAAAGTAAGCTAGCTCTACCTAAATGAGCTTAGTACTTGTAGCAGTAGTGAAGTAACACAGTCAGCATCTCTATCCAGTCTAGCTTGGACCAGTCAAGTTTTGATTTTCAATAAATCAAACGTTGTTATCTTACTCATCAGTGACCACTATGTGCCTTGTCAAATGACTTGGCACACCGTCATTTGCAACATTATCAAATGTGGAATAATGTGCTATAACCACTAATGTTAGATTAACTCATGCAACGACTTTCTATTCCCAGTTGAATAATTCTCAAATCAGCTTACAATGAGAAAGATGTTAAGTCATCAGGTGTGGAATGACTAGCATCTAACCATCTTGGGCTTTCATCCAGAAATTATTTGGGGTTTTCAGTCTGTTATTAGATGCTTGAATGTTGCGACTATAGGTTCTTACTATGAAAACATAAACATTGGAGGAAGTTTCATATTTCTATGAACTTTAATCTCATCTCCCCCGATGTTTTTATTGTGAGAACTCTATTTAAGCACTTTGTCAAGGCGTCTACAACATTATCTTTTGACCTCACATCAACGAGGTTCACAATCCCTTGACTCGTAAGGGAGGTCAACCAGGCTTGTTTCATCCGGAGTTGCCTTCTTTTGCTGTTGAACAAAGTGTTCGTAGCAATCATTTTCGTAGCCTGATTATCGCAGTAAACTGCAACAGAACTCAACTTCAGGCTCGACAATGGAATGTCCATCACCAAATCTCTTATCCACTCTGCTTCTTCTCCCGCTGAAGCTAGAGCGTAGAGTTCGGATTCCATAGAAGATAGCGCAATACATGATTGCCTCTTGGACTTCCAGGCTACAGCTGCTCCTCCTAGTGTGAATATGAACCCACTAGTGGACTTGCTGTCGTTTAATTCTGAGCACCATGATGCATCAGAATATCCTTCCAACACTGGAGGATGACCATGGTACCATAAAGCATACGTTTGGGTGTGCTTTAGGTATCACATTAGCCTATCGAGGGCATCCCAATGGTCTTGGCTAGGATTACTAGTGAATCTGCTTAACATGCCGACCGTAAAGGCTATGTCAGGTCGTGTGCAGACCATAGCATACATGAGACTACCAATCAGTTTGGCATAATCTGACTGTCGAATCGCAGCTCCATCATTGGGCTTCAAGCGATTATTGTAATCGTAAGGTGTCTCCATTGCTCTACGTTCACTGTATCCCCACGTGTCCAACATGGACTTTATATAGTGGCTTTGACTTAGGGAAATGCCATTTTTCCCAAAGCTCACCTGCATGTCTAGGATAGTCTCAGCTACACCTAGGTCTTTAATATTAAACTCCTTCATTAGTTCTGACTTAACGTCATGCACTACAGATTGATCAGAACCAAATATCAGCATATCATCCACATACAAGCATATTATAGCGACTTTGTTCGATCTATGACGTATGTAAAGACATTTGTCCGAGAGACTCGATATGAATCTCATGTTCCTTACACTATAGTCAAACTTCTCATGCCATAATTTTGGTGCTTGTTTTAGTCCGTATAGCGACTTGATCAACTTACAGACCTTATTTTCGTGACCGTCAACTATGAAGCCTTCAGGTTGGCTCATGTATATCTCTTCGGTCAGATCTCCGTTCAAGAACGCAGTCTTAACATCCATTTGATGAACAACAAAGTTCTCAATAGACGCAATAGCAAGTAGGATCCTAATGGTTGCTAAGTGACACACTGGTGAATATACGTCAAAATAATCCACCCCACTAACTTGTGTGAAACCTTTAGCCACCAGACGTGCTTTATACTTAGCTATGCTACCATCAGGATTGAGTTTCTTTTTCAGAACCCACTTACACCCTATAGTTTTAGCCCCTCTTGGCTTATCAACCAATGTCCAGGTGTTGTTCTGAAGTAGAGAATTCATCTCTTCATCAATGGCTTCTTTCCAGAGTAGTGAATCCCTTGATCTCATCGCATCCTTATAGGTGGATGGATCAGCCTCAACGTGGTAAGTGATAAATTCATTACCAAAGGTTCTGGGAGTTCGCTCTCTCACTGAAGTCCGTCTAGACTCTAGGACACTATTGTCTACCGGGACTGAGTAGGAGGTGCTCGGTACTGATTCAGGGTCTTCCTCAGTAATAGTTGCTTGCATACCTGGGATTGTCAGGTTCTTATCCTTAAGAAACTTATCCTCAAAGAACACAGCATCCCTAGATTCAATAATTATATTATTAGACAGGTCTAAGAATCTATCTGCAGCACTATCTTCAGCACAACCTAAGTAGACACACGTGTTAGTCCTAGGTCCAAGTTTAGACCGTCTAGGGTCAGAGACCCTGACATAGGCTATACAGCCCCAGGTCTTAAGTCTAGTTAAAGACGGGGGTCTCTTAAACCAAAGCTCGTAGGGTGTGACTTCTAATTTAGCATGAGGAACTTTGTTTAGAATGTTGTTTGCAGTTAAAACTGCTTCTCCCCAATAGGCAGTAGGCATGCCAGCAGTGAGGAGCATAGAATTCAACATCTCTGTTAATGTTCTATTCTTTCTCTCGGCTATACCATTCGATTGGGGTGAGTAAGGAGCAGTGGTTTCTGCTATGATTCCTTGAGAGGCAAGGAAACCCCGGAACTCACTGGACATGTATTCTCCTCCTCTATCACTTCTAAACCTCTTAATTCTCATGTCTAGTTAGTTTTCTACCCTAGTTTTGAAAAGACAAAACTTTTCAAACGCTTCATCTTTAGTTTTAAGAAGATAGATGTGACATAACCTAGAGCAGTCATCTATAAATGTGATCATATACTTCCTTCCTCCTCTGATGACAAAACTTTTAAAGTCACATATATCGGAATGTATAAGCTCTAGGGGTGTTGTGCTCCTAGTAACCGCACTAAAAGGTTTCTTAGTGATCTTAGTCTGAGCACACACGTCACATTTCTCAGGCGGTAACTTAGTGTCTAATGTGATCTGGTGAGTTCTGGCTATTTGAAACATCTTCCTATAGTTCACGTGTCCTAGTCTCTCATGTAGAGTCTTAGGGCTAACTAAGTTTGTTTGAACTTGTTGAACTAACTCGTTTGCTAGACTTAGTCGGTACATCCTATTTTGGACGTATGCACATCCAAAATAGTGTGAGTTAACTGACAGTGTTACTCTACCGCTACAAAAAGTAAAAGACATACCAGCATCACATAATAAACTTATAGACACTAAGTTAGCAGCTAGAGAAGGAATAAATTTAACATTTATGAGAGTTAAAGTCTTACCTGAGGATAGCAGCAGCGTTGCATTCCCCACCTTCAAGACGTCAGCTGTCTCGCTATTTGCAACTGTAACAGACTCTTTTACAGCAGTGAGCCCTGTCATAAGATCAGCATTGTTGCAAACGTGGCACGTCGCCCCCGAATCCAAGTACCACTCCGTGCTGGCCTTAGCGTTTCCGACCATCCCAACAAAATCGGAAGACTCAGCTAGGCTAACCATATTGGCTTGGTTGCCATCCTGTGGTGCTTTGGTTCTTTCCCGTTTAGGGAGCCTGCAGTCAGATGCACTGTGCCCCCCACTTGTTGCAGTTAAAACACTTGCCCTTGAACTTTTTGGCACATTTGCTAGGGCCTGCAACCTGGGAGCTACCATGGGAGGGTCAGGTCCTCTTAGGGTTCGGCACGCGTTTAGAACTGAGAACCATGTTAGCCGCAGCCTTCTGCTTACTAACAGTTTCTAAAGCGTGTCGAGTCCTATTCTCATCCTCAATGTGAATAAATCGCTTGAGGTCATTGAGACTGACCTGCATCTTCTTGCGGTATATTTCAGTTTTGAAATTGTACCACGTTGAGGGCAGCTTAAAGATAATCGTGCCAGCAACAAAACTGTCTGGCAGAGAAATGTTCTCACTATGTAAAAAATCTACTAAAGCTTCAAAATCCGATACCTGAGGGAGAATTGCCTTCTCCTCGTCGAACATGAAGGAATGAAATTTGTCCACCAGGTGCACCTTGGACAGATCCTCCTCTTGCCTGAAGTGCTCCTCCAGTGCTTCCCAGATTTCCTTGGCGGTCTTCATCTTGATGTACGTCTTCGCCAGGCTGGAGGACAGGCAGTTCAGCAGGTAGCCGCGGCAGAAGTCCTCATCAGCTATCCACTGAGCCTCTGCTTTAGTCCCCATAACAGTAGCACGATCAGACTGAACGGTGTAGAACACGTTCAAGCACTTCATTCCGAACTGGGTATTCAACTTCCAGTCGGTAAACTCGGTCGCCGTGAATTTTTCCAGTTTTATCATAGGAACAGGAGAGGAGAAATTGGTTCCTTTTATCATTTTGTATTGCCTCTCTTTCCAATGAATAATAACTGGAATATCAATGGAGTTCACTGTTGCTCACCAGCACAATCAGAAAAGCTGGCTTCAAGTAAATTAGTTTGGAAAACTTAAGAGATCTGATTTTCAGATCAACAACTTCAACCAATACAGTATCTTGAGCAATAAATTAATCCAAACCAAAGAAACTCCTTCGTCCTTCCCGATCTGAACACCGGCGGCCACGGGAGAAACAGCAACAAAAATAACCTTCCTCCTTTTGCCAATCAAGAGCGTGATCCAAGCAGTGGCTAACTAAGCCTCTTCTCCAGGCGGTGCACAGGGAGAACAACCACAGCAAAAAACCATCTGAAATCGGGAGAGGCAAAAAACAGTGCGTTAGGGCTTTTTTCCTTCCACGATCGACAACCACGCACAGGCACAGGGGTGGACTGCAGCGGCGGACGACAGCGTACAAAATAAAAACTTCTCCTGCGTCTCCAGGCGGCGGCAGAGAAAAATTCCAGGCGGCGTTTCCCGTTCTTCCTTCCAATTTTAGCAAGCAGCGGCAGCGCAAACTCCGGCGTCGACTTGATCTCGCTGTGTTTTTCTTCGTCGATCTGGCCGGATACGCACAGGAGCGACAACCGATACTCTACTTTTTCCGATCAGAAAACCAAGCGGCGGCCGATTTATTTCTTTTTCCCGATCGAGCGGTGGGAAGATCAGGGAACGAGCGACGACAAACAGTAAAGGCGGAGGCAGATATGGCGCTCGACAACAGCAAATACGGAGGCGGAGGAAGAGTTTTTCACGCGATTCTAACAAGCAGCGCCGCCGGATACGGCTTCGTCTCCTTCGCGAACCGAGCGAAACGGCGGTTACGGGATGCACAAACGTGAGCGACGGGGGGCCTGCTTCGAGAATGTTGTGTCGCTCGAAGCATCCGGATGAGGATCAAAGTGGAATCCCCTACCCGTTGCCCCTAGGTGGGTATAAATAGGCAAACCCTTAGGAGTTACTACGGGTATGGGTTAACCGTGTACCCGACACGACCCGTTAAGCCTCCGAACCCGTTAATTGTCCAAATATACACTAACATATATCTCTTATGTGTACGAGAGTACCTAACAAAGATATATTTTGTAGCATATGGGGATCATATATCTTCTTCATGAGGGTAAAGATAATGGACAAAATAGATCAACAACAACACACAAGCTTTTATCCCACTATAGTGGGGTCGGTTATATAGATCTTTTGTCCTCATTGTGTCATATCTTCTGTCATACTCTCACTAATGGACAAAATAAATATTCCAAAAAATTACGATGAGTTAAGAAGGAGGGAGGTATTGAGGGAAACAGAATAGTGAGTGAGTCACAAAGTTTAGGATGGTCAAAGGCGTGCGATCAATTAAATAGCACGCGGTGTCAATAGTGAAATGTCAATTGATATTGGGACTGCATTTGAAACATAGGGGAGCGAACAACCTCAATAATGTGGTGGTTCTTTTGCTCCGCCGCACTATTTTGTTATGGTGTATGGACACTGGACGTTTGATGGATAATGCAAGACGTATTGCGAATTTTCTAGAATTTGTGGCTAGCATATTTGCTAGCATTTTTCGTCCAAATTTTTTGTTGGAGCTCAAAAACTGAGTACAAGTTCTAACGATGAATGAGCGAAAGACGGCGAGCGATTACATAAAATAGATGTGTCATGCGAAAATGATCATCGGATAAACTAGAAGTTTTTTAATTATTGCGGCCAAATCAACCCTCCTGGTAGACCAGACTAAATTTGGTTGTCTTAGCCCGTGGAGCGATCGAGCGCGTACAGTCACAGAATAAGCAGAAACACACAATGTGATTTTAACGTGGAAAAACCACTTAGACTGGTAAAAAAATCACGTGATCGTGAAGGTGCCGGTCAAACTTCACTATTGACAGTTGTTTACAGAGTGTTTGGAGAACCGAGGGCGACAGACCGCTCCTCGTTACAACTTTGAGAGGAGAGACTTAGAGTGTTCGGTGTGCGACTGGCTGCCTCACTCGAAGCCGATTTCTTCCCTACGCTCGGATGGGGATGAGCATTATCGAATGTTGTTTGGCGAGCAGACTTTGTGGAGGAGCGCGCCGGGATGTGATGGCGGTGATTCAGGGGGCATCGCGCACGTAGGAAGCTCTCTGAAGTTGCGCGCAGAGCACCTTATTATTCAGAATGTTGTGGATTTAGACGAATTTCTTGGCGGTATGGCTGGTGGTGGAGGCTCGTAGGAGAATTCAAGCAGAGCTCCGACTTGAGGAAGAAGAAGACAGGGAGCTAAAAAAGTTACAACTAAAGAGGGTCTTGTGGCCTTTTTTATAGGCTCCAAGAGGTAGTTATCAGTAATCACTCATGATTACTATTTACAGACCACATTTAATATAATTTTGGGTGAATACTATGCGTATAATTTATATTAAATGCATGTAATTCCTCAATTATTGATAACCTCTCACTAATCATGACAGTTAGTGGGTGGTTATCCATAAAATGAACAGTGACTATCGCGGTGGAATGATCGAACGGCAGGGAGAGCCCGCTACGAAAGAGTGGTCATCTCACCAGCAGACGGTCGTCGGGGGGGGGGGGGGGGGGGGGGTAGCAGCTACGGTCAGCGGGGTGGTCGGCCGCGACTGGAGCAACCGCTGGTAGGGGCGGCCGGGCGTGGCCGCCCCTTGAGAGCGGTACTTCGTGGCCGCGGGAAGCGGTCGAGCACGTACGCCCCTTACGACTGACGCCTCGCGGTCGCGGGAGGCGGACGCCCCTTACGGGTTGTGCCCCACGGCCGCGGGAGGCGGTCACGGGGAGGGGCGGTGGGGCACAGCCTCGGGAGGCGGTCGTGCGGCCGCACCACGTGCAGCCATGCCCCGACGCGACCGCGCTGCACGTTTGTGCATGTGCGCGTACACCGACGACGGCCGCCACCGCTGCCAGCGACCCCCGCTGTCTCCGTCCACCTCCTTTACTATCGACCGCCTTTGGCCATCGCCGCCTCCGGCTACCGCCGCCTCCAAGCACCTTGTCCGAACAGCCCAAACTACCCGGGGGCACTTCCGTGATCCCGTCATTTCGACAAATTTGGTGATCCAGGTGATATAAATGGAACAACGTAATTCGCTAGCACAAATCACTCTCCGGCACAATTACCACTATAACTCTCTTGAAAACTATAAATAGACCCTCAGACCTTCATCTGAAGATAAGCAATTCCATGGGCAGGTGAGAACTCTGAGGTTTTATGATGAGATCGTAGACTTAGGCCGATTCTCCGCTAAAAAATTCTCTCTATTTATCTCCTTGCGCTAAAGTTTCAAGAAACTCCAAGTCATGTTAATCGTGTATGTGAGAGCGCTCACATCAAGACTCCGCTTCAACAAGAGCGCTCCCCCCAATAGCTCGGTGGACTTAGAGAATTCCCAACTTAAACGCTGCCTCCAAGGTTTCGCGAGTTCAGTAACATTCCAAGGTCGGAGCGCTTCAATCGAGGCTCTGAGGACTTATCTTTTTTTTTCTCATTTTTTGTACTTTGCACTTGTAACAGAGTAGCGACATGTCACCCTCCGAGATCAAATCAATCCTTGTAAAACTCCGAGAAGATAGTGGATTTTGGCTCGTCACAGATCCAACCACGTGGTTTTTCACCTTTTTCGAGTTTTCTACATCAAAAACTCATCTTGTCATTTGCTGCGATTTACTTTGAATGTTTACGCGCCCGATCCGATTCCGAGCTAAGGCGATCTGATTTCTCTGTGAAGACCCTTATTCCGAACTTCTCAAATGATTCAAGAATCGAACATAATTTCAATAAAAAGATCACAACATTTAAATCACATTACAAAGACCATAAACAATAGAAATTTTATTCATTAATTAATTTATTTATTTATAACAGTCGATAAAGAAATTGCAAGTATTTATCCATACTCATTACAAAAATCACAATCATAATCTGTACACGAGACTTTATGTTTTTCTTGAGCTTCTTCAATTCCTATAAATATTTTTAACCATACTTTCGCTAACTCCTTAGAGGGAATCCTCTTCGGTATGCTAGGGGATGTTCCTGTTGTCTAAAAAAACAAAGTCCACTATAGGTTAGTCATAAAATATGACTATGTGAGAAAAGTATTTGATGAAAAAGTTATATATGCAGACAATGAGGAATAACAATATGCATACATTATAATAAATCATCATTCCATAATATTTTCTTTTAATATTACCCTTAACTTACCCCTTAATTAGTTACATAAAATAGGAAATACTAAGGCATGCAAATTTGAATTGGGCCCACCCCTAAAGGGCAAAAATATAGGATCACCCTTACTTGTGAATCCATCTGTAAATAACATCTACATCAAGGATTCAATCATTCACATTTCCTCATACAGAGTTTTATTATTCTTATCTTAATGTAATTTACATAAAACATGTGTTTTAACATAAAATTTTCCCTCAAAAGGTTGTGCGCTTTCAATTTCCCTCGCCCATATTTATTTATAGTGATTTATCATTGAGTGTAACTCATATGCACATATAGTGTTTATAAAAAGTAAAACAGTAATACAAAAGAAAATACTTGAATAAACATAATCCAAGTAATAAGAAACTCACTAAAGACTTTCCTTTTCCTTTATCATTCTCAGCTTCATCGTCATGTCGACCATGTGATGTCATCCTCTGATTTCTTGGCCTTGAAAACCACTGAAATAACACGTACTTTATTTGGGTTGCGTCACTAATTACGCTTATCATTTGAAGTTAAAAGGATTTACTAATAGGAGTTTATAATCCGTCCAGATACGAAAGTCGACATAAACGACAAAAGAAATAATGTTTATATTTGTTGTCTAACCAAAACAATTCTCAACCGAGACTGTAAATCTCAAACTCAGCCGTCAAACGATACAAAATAGCCAAAAATAGCTTCCAAATAGCTCAAAAATAGCCCTTAAAATATGGCTATTCAATATGAAAATTAGTTTCAAAACAACCATAAAACAACTCACTAACACGAAGTGAAAATAACATCAAAATCAACCTACGAAAATATGTATAACAACTCATCAAAATAGCCACCAAAAAAGTGTAAAAACAGCCACCAAAATATGTATAACAGCCCACCAAAAAAGCCTACGAAAACAATGGTAAAATGATCGACAATACATACTAAGACCGACCAACGCAAAGGAGAAAACCTAATTTCAGCAAAACACATATATACGAAGTGCATAGAAAGGAGGAGAACATCCTTACAGTAAGAAAGGAAGGAAAAAGGGCATTGCGCAACCGATCCTTTTCGGATCGCCGGAGTGTGGTGAGATTCTTCCTAGGTCTCCGGAAGAGGCTCTGAGGAAGGTAGGAAGCAAGGGAAAAAACAACAAAGCAGTTGCAGAGAGAAGGCGTAGAGACGGGAAGTGCGGAAATGATAGAGGCTCAGACACATTTTATAGCAGGGGATAAGCGGCCATAAGATAAAACCCAACCAAGAGAGTAAATGCACTGCTTAGATGTGTCACCAAGTTAGCCTCAAAGCATAAACCAATCAACACAACAAATCAGCCAGCACAACAAACTAGCTCATTTTACTAATGACAGCCCACACAATCACATTATTTGACTATTGACACCCACAATAATAAAATAAAGCAAATTTAACTAATCAAATGAAACAGAAAGCACGGTTTTTTATACTAAATTCTCCAAGTTGGCATGCTATGTCGATACTCTCATGACCTCCGAAAAAGATCGTTGTCGATAGTTTCAACAAGTACTGCAAGACGATATTCATAATTTGCTAGTACCTCTTGATATTTTAGAATATGAGAAATTGGTCGAGAGAGCGCGATTAGTGGAGATTGAGCAGGAAAAGTCGCAAAAGCGTCGAGATAGTGAAAAAAAATAACAAAAACGCCAATACAAGATGAAGCCCGAAATACAAACACTAAATTATTCCAGACTTGTCCATTTTCTAGTAGTGCATCCCAAGCAACCGCGACGAAGTGCGTCAAATGTGGACGAATGCATCGAGGAGAATGCTTAGTTGGAGCAGGTTATTATTGTCGTAAGTCTGTCCATACGAAGAGAACTTGTCCAAAGCTCCTAAATAAGAAACTTAACTCCCAAGGATCATTGTTGTTGCAACCGTAACTTTATCAAATGTATACATAATCACTAGCATCAACACATACTCCTGCTTTAGTTACACCCGCTCCAGCCGCACCCGCCCCTGCCATAGTTACTCAAGAAGTCTCAGAAGAGCGAATGATTATGCCACAAACATTTACCTATCATAGAAAATAAATTGTATTTTCTTTGATGTAAATATTGTAGTTATCTTTATCTTTTTCGAGCGCGAAAACTCTTTTAAGAAGGGAAGAATTGTGACAACCTAAAAATTGGCGAAATAATTTTATTAATCCCCGATGATGAGAACACAAAGCAGTACGAATTGTCGAATATAATTTCAATAAAAAGGTCGCAATATTTAAATCACAGTACAAAGACCATAAACAACAAAAATTTTATTCATTAATTAATTTATTTATTTACAAGAGTCGATTAATAAACTACGAGTATTTATTCATACTCATTACAAAAATCACAATCATAATCGGTACACGAGACTTTATGTATTTCCTGAGCTTCTTCAATTCCTATAAATATCTTTAATCATACCTTCGTCAACTCTTCAAGGGGAATCCTCTTCGATGTGCTAGAGGACGCACATATTGCCAAAAACAACAAAGTCCACTATGGGTTAGTCATAAAATATGACTATGTGAGAAAAGTATTTCGTGAAACAGTCATACATGCAGACAATGATGATAACAATATGCATACATTACAATAAACAATCATTTTCATATTATTTCTTTTGAATACTAACTCTTAACTTAACCCTTAATTTTAGTTACATAAAATATGAAAGGTTAAGACATACAAACTTGAATTTGGCCCCACCCCTTAAGGGCAAAAGTGTAGTCTCATCCCTACTGGTGAATCCATCCGTAAATAACCTCTACATCAAGAATTCAATCCTTCACATTTCCTTATGCGGGAGTTTTAATTATTATTCTTATCTTAACGTAATTTACATAAAACCTGTGTTTTAATATAAAATTTCCCATCAGAAGGTTGTATCGCTTTCAATTTCTCTCGCCCACGTTTATTTATAGCGATTTATCATTGAGTATAACTCATATGCACAGACAGTGTTTATAAAAAGTAAAATAGTAATACAAAAGAAAATACTTGAATAAACATAATCCAAGAAATAAGAAACTCACCAAGGACTTACGTTTTCCTTTATCCTTCTCAGCTTCATCGCCACTCTGACCCTGTGGCGCCATCCTTTGATTTCTTGGCCTTGAAAACCACTAAAATAGCACGTACTTTATGTGGGTTGCGACACTAGTTACGCGTAGCGTTTGAAGTTAAAAGGATTTATTAATAGACCTTTAAAATCCGTCAAAATACGAAAGTCGACATAAACAATAAAAGAGATAATATTTATACTTGTTGTCTAACCAAAACAGTCCTAAACCGAGACTGCAAATCTCAAACTCAGCCGTCAAATAGCGCAAAATATCCAAAAATAGCTTCCAAATAGTTAAAAAATGTCCTTTAAAATAGATTTGTTCAACATGAAAATCAGTCCTAAAACAACCATAAAACAGCCCACTAACACGAAGTGAAAATAACATCAAAATCAGCCTACGAAAATATGTATAACAGTCCACCAAAATAGCCACCAAAAAGGTGTAAAAACATCCACCAAAACATGTATAGCAGCCCACTAAAACAGCCCACGAAACAACAGTAAAATGATCGACAATACCTACTAAGACCGGCCAACGCAAAGGAGGAAACCTAATTTCAGCAAAACACATATATAAGAAGTGCATAGAAAGGAGGATAACATCCTTACAGCGGGAGAGGAAGGAAGAAGGGCGTTGCGCAACCAATCCTTTTTGGATCGCTGGAGGGTGTGGCGAGATTCTTCCTATGTCTCCGGAGGAGGCTCTGAAGAAGGTAGGAAGCGAGGGAAAGAAATAGCAAAACTGCGGCAGAGAGAAGGCGTAGAGACAAGAAGTGCGGAAATGAGAGAGGCTACGACACTTTTTATAACAGGGGATAAGCGGTCATAAGATAAAACCCAACCAAGAGAGTAAATGCACCGCTTAGATGTGTCACCAAATCAGCCCCAAAGCATAAACCAACCAGCGCAACAAACCAGCCAACACAACAAACTAGCCCACTTTACTAATGGCAACCCACACAATCACATTATTTGTCTATTGGCATCCACAATAATAAAAAAAAGCAAATTTAATTAATTAAATGAAACAGAAAACGCGAATTTTTTTTACTGAATTCTCCAAGTTGGCATATTACGTTGATACTCTTCCGACCTCCGAAAAAGATCGTTGCCGACAGTTTCAACAAAGATTGCAAGATGATATTCATAATTTGTCAGTACCTCTTGATATTTTAGAATATGGGGAACTAGTCGAGAGAGCGCAATTAGTGGAAATTGATCAAAAAAAGTCGCAAAAGCGTCGAGATAGTGGAAAAAAAAAATAACAGAAACGTCAATGCAAGATGGAGCCCAAAATAAAGACACTAAAACATTCCAGACTGGTCCATTTTCTAGTAGTGCTTCCCAAGCAACCGCGACGAAGTGCGCCAAATGTGGACGAATGCTTCAAGGAGAATGCATAGTTGGAGCTTGTTATTATTGTCGTCGGCCTGTCCATACGAAGAGAACGTGTCCAAAGCTCCTAAATAAGCAAATTAACTCCCAAGGATCATTATTGTCGCAACCGCAACTGTACTAGATGTATACAAAATCGCTAGCATCAACACCTACTTCTGCTCTAGTTACACCTGCTCCTTCTCCAACTACACCTGCTCCTGCTCCAACTACACCTGCCCCTGCCATAGTTACTTAAGAAGTCTCAGAAGAGCGAATGATTATGCCACAAGCATTTACCTATCATAAAAAATAAATTGTAGTTTCTTTGATGTAAATATTGTAGTTATGTTTATCTTTTTCGACGACGAAAACTCTTTTTAGAAGGAAAGAGTTGTGACAACCCAAAAATGCACAAAATAATTTTATTAATCCTGGATGATGAGAACGCAAGGAAGAACGAATTGTCGAACATAATTTCAATAAAGAGATCGCAACATTTAAATCACAATACAAAGACCATAAACACGAGAAATTTTATTCATTAATTAATTTATTTATTTACAACAGTCAATAAATAAACTAATAGTATTTATCCATAATCATTACAAAAATCACAATCATAATAGGTACATGAGGCTTTATGTCTTTCCTGAGCTACTTCAATTTCTATAAATATCTTTATCCATACCTTCGCCAATTCTTCAGGGGGAATCCTCTTTGTACAACCCCATATTCGCTGGAGTGAACCCAGAGACACCAACGGTCAGGATTGGACTAGCTTCGGGCTTCAGACCAGAACCACTTGCGCCTTGGTAGAGCTCCCGCCTACGAGCAGGCGGGATCGTTTGCGCCAAGCCTCAGCCAAGACCCACTGATGACCGGAGGCGGGCGAGAAGGCGTTGAGTCCACTCGACGCCAAAATCCAAGCAGCAAAGGCGTCGAGTCCACTCAACGCCGCGTTGAGTAAGCTCCACTCACTCAACGCCAAATCTAAGCAGCAAAGGCATCGAGTCCACTCGACGCCGCGTTAAGTCCACTCGACGCCGCGTTGAGTAAGCTCCACTCACTCAACGCCGCGTTCGACAGCAAAGGCATTAAGTCCACTCAATGGCGTGTTAAGTGGAGGCGGGAAGGTTCTCGGCTCAGGGTTCTCGCCGCGGCTCAGGGTTCTCGCCGCGGCTCAGGGTTCTCGCTGCGGCTCAGGATTCTCGCCGCGGCTCAGGGTTCTCGCCGCGGCTCAGGGTTCTCGCCGAGTGGGGCCCAGGGCCCAGGGTAAAATTACTTAATTGTCCTCGGGTATAATTACCTACATACCCCAAGAGGTTGTATTTAGTATTTCATAAACAGCGGGATTGGCTATTGGCAGGCCATCCATGGGTATTTCAGTAATTTCAGGTCAGCAAAAGGCTATAAATAGACCCATAAGGGCTTCTTAGAAGGCAAGCTTTCATTATTCTCAAAATCCCCAAGTGCTTTCTGAGGATCTCCAAGGCCAGCTTTGGCTTTGGAGGGGAAGCTCTCAGAGATCTTTCGGGTGTGAGGTGGGACCTCCCTGCTGAGGCTTTGGGTCAGTTCTAGGTCCCTTGCAACCATTCGAGGCTTGAGAGAAGTAGGTGTTGGCTGCGCCCTGGTTTTTGAACATTCGTTGAGGTTGTTGGATCCCTAGTTGGATTTGGGCTAGGATCACTAAGTTACGATATGACCCAATATGTATAGACCAGGGTCATGGTTGTGTTCTAGAGTCTAGGTCAAGTCCTTTGAGTCAACAGTACAAAGGATCGGCCTCCAACACTGCTAGAGACTCAAGACTTAGAGAATTCAAGACTTTAAAAAAGGGAGTTCTACGTTCGTCGATCTCCGGTCGATGAAAGTTGAGCTCAGCTAGACGAACTCAGGAACAATTCTTTTAGCTCAGCATGACGAACTCTGGACAAAGTAATAACTCAAGTCAAACCTCAGTCGACGAACTAAGAACATCAGCTAGAAGAACTATGTTCTCTGGTCGACTAATTCAGAATGGTGAGTTAACACTCAAAGCCAGATGACATTACACTCAACGCCAGAATGGTGAGTTAACACTCAAAGCCAGATGACATTACACTCAACGCCAGAATGGTGAGTTAACACTCAAAGCCAGATGACACTACACTCAACGCCAAAATGGTCAGTTAACACTCAAATCCAGAGGACATCACACTCAACGCCAAAATGATATTTCAACACTTTACATCAAAAAATATTCTAAGTCCAGACTGCAGACTCAGCTCGACGATCTTGGACCCCAGCTGGACTAACTTTGTTCTCAGGGCTCAGCTCGACGATCTTAGATTCAGCTCGACGAACTTGATGCACAGAAGAATAAAGTTATCAAGCAACATTCAGAGGTCGACGATCTTGGATCTCAGCTTGACGAACAGATATTCTCAGCTCGACGAACTGTGGACTCAGGTTGACGAATCCAGTCTTGGAAATTTCCTCTTTTGTCCTTATTACGTGGCAATAATTCCTGAGTAATTAGTGCTCTAATATTCTCTGAATATTACCGTTAGACAAGAGCATTAATTATGGTCTTCATCAGAATTATTGCCTGTCGTTTTTATAAGGGACAGTTGGGGAAACAAATCAATGCCAAAAATATTCCAAGGCCGTCAGTATTAATTGCAGAAGGATTTCAAAATTCAAATGGACTTTCTCACGGGAAATATATATATATAACATATAGATTTTCCCTTCAATACAAGATATACAATACAGAAAATAATCAACAGATATACAGAATTCTTGAGATTGAAGGCCGATCTGTCAAGAATTAACAGCAGCTAGACAAGAAGAAGAACAATTATGAAGAAGAAGAACAACCATCCAAATCAAGTGTCTTCTTCTCAGGAACTCTCTGAAGGACAACATATACTGCATCTGTCAAAATAGTTCCTGAAGTTCTTTTTGTCAAGATTGAAAGCTTGAAGGTCTATCACCCTGCAGCAAAGCTTCCATCATCCTGAACCAGCAACATCTCAGGGGGAGCTTTTGCTACCATCAAATCCACAAGTCTTCTCAGTTGTTTGAATTGAGAAAGAAAAGACACAATCATTCTCTCACCCCCATTGTAAAAAGGGTTTGCATCTCCCTTCAAAAGTGATTCTTGGTTGCAAGTCTCCTAATCAAAATACTTGAGGTTTGGTTGTTGAGCACCTGATCAAAACTTATTGGTGTCAGGCACCTGATCAAAACTCTGAGTGGATTCCTACCAGGGTGGTAGAAGAGTGGACGTACCCAGGTTGAGGAACCACTATAAATTCTTGTGTCATCTGGTTGCCCCTTTTTCTTTTTGTTCTTGCTGTGGCTGTGATATTTAGGTATTTCTGTGTTTACACTTATTTCTCTTTGGTTTCGGTGATATAGTATCCAAGGTTAGGAGTATTTCTTATAGTTCAGAAAAAGATTTAAATTATACCTACATACTCTATTCACCCCCCTCCTCTAGAGTATATCAGATCTAACCCTAACTTTCAGAGGTCATTTTTGGGTTCAACAGTTCTGGTGCGGTGAGTGTGGAAGGCAGCCGATATATGAAAGCCTTGAATTTGGTCCCATGCCTGGAGGTGATGGTGAAGGGTCTGGCTCAGGAGGTTCCCCCACCCGGGGAGAGGAGGCAACGAGGAAGATGCTGGAGGATTTCAGGCGAGAGGTCTTGCAAACCATCAGCTTTGCCTTCTAGGCGAGGAGTGAGTGGGCGACACCTCAATTTCAGGTGGAGGTGGTCCCGCTTTTAGGCGAGAATGCCCCTGGGCAGCACCCCGGGAAGGAGGTCCCGACAGAGGTTCGCGAGAGAGACGTTGCAGCGCGGGAGCTCTTCCCAGGCCAGCGCCCCGGGAAAGAGGTTCAAGCAGAGATGGGCGAGAGGGAGGCGGTAGTGCGAGAACTCTTTCCTGGTCACGATCCCACAGATCGAGCAAGCCAGCCTAGGCCGCGAGACGTGCCCTCTCGGCAGGCAGGTGGCGAGAGCCCTTTCAGCGAGCTCATCATCTCGGCTCCGGTGCCGAAGGGGTTCCTAGAGCCCGACATGTCTTACTACTCAGGAAAAGACGACCCTGTACATCACGTACAATGGTTTGAAGATGTGGTTTCAATAAGGCAGATGACGGATGCCTTCAAGTGTCGGCTATTTGCCATCACGTTGAAGGAAAAGGCTCGGGACTGGTTTCATCAGTTGCCGGCGAGCTCGATCTACAACTTTGAGGACCTACGTCGAGGGTTCCTGTTGAGGTTTTCGACGTCGAAGAAGCGGAAGAAGGAGGCGGAGTGCCTGTTTGCAGTAAGACAGAAGCAGGATGAGACGCTGGGTTGTTATGTTGACCGGTTTCAGGAAGAGATCCTCCTGGTCTAGGAGGTCCCAGGGTACGCACTGATGCTTGCCTTTACCCTAGGGCTGAGACCAGGCTTCTTTAGCATGGAGTTGAAGAAAGTGCCTCCCCTCTCTTTTGAGGAGCTCATGGAGAGGGCGGCGAAGGAGATAGATTTTGAAAGAGCCAACCCGGCTTTCGCTAGGAAGCTGACCCGGTTGGCGGAGGATGATGTGAAGGAACCAGTAGCAGGAAAGCAGATGGGGCAGAGGGAGCCGAGAGAAGAGAGGAGAAGGGAAGAACCCCGAGGGCAGGGGCAACACCAGGGATGGGGGGCCCGGGAGCCGAACAACCGGTTGGGTTGGAGGCCTCAGGAGGGTCGCCCCCAGGGTCAAGGAGGAGGCTTCCAGGGAAGAGACAACCTCCGGGAGCCAAGAAGGTTCGATCAGCCGACGTGGAGACAGGGACCGAGGGGTCACTTTCCGCCGCCTTAAGAAGCAATGGAGATTGGTAAAGGAAGAGGAGGAAGAAGAGCCCGAGGAGCTGGAAGAAGGGGAGTTGGAGAAGGAAGAGGGGGCAGGGTGGCGTTGCCCTTCTGCGACTTCCACCAGGAGGAAGGTCACGCGACGGCCACCTGCCCAGAGTTCTTAGAGATGAGAGAAGCCAGAGGAATGGGGAGGTAGTATCCGACGGTAAGGATCGTGGAAGTGTAGCAGGGAGAGGGAGAAGATAGGTATGAGGACAGAGCAAATGTGGGAACCCGAGGAGGGATCAGGGTGATCCACGGAGGAGTAGGGATTGAAGTAACTCGCAAGGGTAGCCTTCAGATCATGTTCCGAAGGGGGGTCACCTCGACCTCCCTGGCTCCCCCCTAGATGAAAAAAATCACCTTTCCATCAGCAGACATGACGGACTTTGAGGATCCATTCTGCAATGCCCTCGTAATTCAGATGGCAGTGGAGAACTTCACGGTCTCTAGGATACTGGTGGATAATGGGAGCTCTGTGAATGTGATCTTTAAGAAGGCTTTTGACGAGATGAAGGTTGAGGGGAAGAGGGCCTTGGCTTCAGATGGAAGGCTGTTTGGGTTCTCAGGAGAGAGGAAGGAAGTTAAAGGGGGAGTAGGGCTGCACGTGAAGTTAGGAGGCGTGTCACGGAACTTTAGGTTCGTGATCGTGGACGCCCCGAGCAGCTATAATGCCATCTTTGGGCGTCCCCTCATCAACGCCTTTCGCTGTGTCCCCTCCTCGTTTCATCAATGTCTTAAGTTCAACAACGGAGGGGTGCATGTCAGGATTAGGGGGGACCTGAAGGTGGCGAGGCAGTGTTACGTGACGGCGGTCAACACCATTTCTTGGATGGCCGTGACAGAAGAACTGGAAAGGGAGATGGTGGAGCAGGGAGAGGATGCCGAAGAAGAGGAGGTGAGCCTAGGGGAGGCGACGAAGGAGAGTGCGGAGGAGCAGAGAGAAGTTGAACAGGAGGCCTTGAGGGGCATGGAAGTCGAGCAGTAGCAGGAGAGCCTAGAGGAGGCGATGGAGGTGGAGGAAGAACGAGCAGCGGGAGTTGAGCAGGAGAGCCTGAAGGAGGCGATGGAGGTGGAGGAAGAGCGAGCAGCAGGAGCTGAGCAGGAGAGGTCGGAGGAGGCAGCAGAGGTTGAAGTAGGAAGGGAGGAGGAGTTGGAGCTAGAAGAAGAAGAAAGGGTCGGCTGGGAGCAGTCACGGCTGGAGCCGGCCAAAGAAGTGGTAGAAATGGAGGTCTTCACCAGCACAGGATAGGTGCGGAGAGTGCGGATAAGCGGGGGCTTAAGTCCCGAGGACCAGGAGCAAATGAGAGCTTGCATCCAGAGAAATGTCGACGTCTTCTCTTGGAGCGCGGCAGACATGTCGGGCATAGATGCGGATGTTGCTTGCCATCGCCTGAACCTGGACCCCCGGACTCGCCCCATACGCTAGAAGATGAGGGTCATCACCACCAAGCTGGAGGAGCCTATTCGCGAGGAGGTCAGGAAGCTCCTGGAAGCATGCTTCAACTAAGAGATCCAGTATCCAAGCTGGATGTCCAACGTGGTAATGGCTAAAAAAGGGGGTGGGAAGTGGCGAATGTGTATCGATTCCTCTTTGTTAAATAAATCATGCCCTAAGGATTGTTACCCCCTGCCTCGAATCGACGCGCTGGTTGATTCAGCCGTCGGTTTTTCTGTTATGAGTTTTTTTTGGATGTTTTTTCAGGTTATCACCAGATCTGGATGCACCCTCCCGATATCAAGGATGTCTCCTTCATCACTAGGGAGGGGTGCTTCAGTTATAAGATGATGCCCTTTGGGTTGAAAAACGCAGGGGCTACATACCAACGCATGATGGATCGAGTCTTCCAGGGGCAAAGGGGGAGAAACTTGGAGGTCTATGTTGATGACCTGATGGTGAAAAGCAAGTGTGTGAACTCATACCTACGAGACCTAGAAGAGACCTTCGACACCTTGCGGAGATTCAAGATGAGGCTGAACCCCTTAAAGTGTGTCTTCGGGACCAGCCGCGAGAAGTTTCTTGGACATCTCTTGACTCCGGCAGGGGTAGAGCCTAACCCGGAGAGGGTGAAGGTCATCCTAGACCTGGAATCACCTCGCGACGCGAAGGAGGTCCAGCGGTTGACAGACAAGTTGGCCGGGCTAAGCAGGTTCCTCTCCAGATCAGGGGACAGGTGTTCATCATTCTTCAAGGTGTTGAGGGGTAACCAAAGGTTTGAGTGGACCGCCGAATATGATGATGTAACGCCCCGAAACTCAAAAGAGGGACGGACAACATTTTGAGCCCAGTCTGGGACTTGGTAGGAGGCACACGGCCAGGGACACGGGTGTGTCCCAGGGCGTGTCATGATTCTGGTCGTCGAGACGAGGTCGACGATCGTAGAAGGCTGGAACACGGCCTGGGACACAGGCGTGTCCCAGGGCATGTCAGGCACACGGCATGTGACACGGGCGTGTCACATGGTCGTGTCCTCCTCGGTACATTTCTGTTCCTGTGCCATTTTTGGCACACGGGTAGTTACACGGGTGTCGACACGGGTGTGTCATCCGACACGAGTAGTGACACGGGTGTGTCATCCGACACGGGTAGTGACACGGGTGTCGACACGGGTGTGTCATCCGACACGGGTAGTGACACGGGTGTCAACACGAGCGTGTCGGTGGCCGTGTAGTTCTCGGGTTGGGAATGTTGGCCGATTGCACATGGGGGGAGTGACACGGGTCTCGACACGGGCGTGTCACATGTGACACGGGCGTGTCGGAGGCCGTGTCAAAAGCCGTGTGTTGGGTATTGTATCCACAATGTACCTGATTTGAAGAAGCCCCTGAACAAGCTAAGGTAAATAGACAATGTGTTTGATGAAATCTTTTAAGTTGTGCTTGCAGTTATTCCACGCTAAGTACACACCAATGTCAGGGTGCAGTGGGTCAATATACACGGGTCTGCGCGACGTAATCCCTCGTTGAGCAGGTTAGTGTGTTGGCCTACGTGTACTCTCTCTATTGGGGTGCACTTAATTCCAAGCACAGGGTCATGAAAGATCAAGAGCAGACAAGGAGCAAGGATGGGCCAAAGACCAGCTCACGGGTTGAAAGACGAGAATCGTCTAAGTGTAAATCGTCGAGAATCACTAAGAGATTCTCGCCGATTCGTCGAGAATCACTAGTGATTCTCGACGGGTCGTCGAGAATCACTAGATGATTCTCGCCAGGTTGGGCCGGCTGTCTCGACGCAGTCAGAAAATTCTCTAAGGCAGAATCGTCGAGAATCACTAAGTGATTCTCGCCGATTCGTCGAGAATCAAATGTGATTCCCGTCGATTCTCCCCGGCCTCTATAACCTGTGCAGCCAGAATTCGCCAAGTAGAATTCGGCGAGAATCGTAAGTGATTCTCGCCGATTCGTCGAGAATCACCTACGATTCTCGCCGATTTTGCCTTGGGCGATTTTTCCGAATTCCTGGACCGGTCCATGTTACCTGCAGCTATTTGAACCGGACTTTGGTCTTTTCTTTGGTGGGGCCCACAACGGTCATCTTCATGACCTAATGTATAAATATACAGGTATTGGTGAACAGTAAAAGCGACAACACACGCGAATTCAAAAAGAACAGCCGCCGTCGAGCCCTAGCTCTCGATCTTGCTCCGCCGATCGTCTCCGCTGGTCGCACAGTTGTCGCCGCTGTTGATCTCAAGTTCTTCCAGATCTCCGGCGACAGAATCTTAGGCTAGCATAGCGTCTCACGCGTCTAACCAGAGATCCCTTGTCTCTTGATTCGTTGATCGGGAAAAACCTTCCCCTTCCGAATCGATCGAGACGACCGGCCCTAGTGTGACCATTGGAAGACCTTGCTTCCTTTGCTACGAAGTTTGAATCTCGATTGCACAGCAGCAGCTCTCCGTCGCCGCCGCTTATTCCGTGAACCTAGCCGCCGCTCCAAGCCGCCGCCGGTTTCGGGAAGGTTCACTCCAAGAGAGATTTAGGGTTGTGGACTCTTCGTTGACTTCAAGAATACGTCGTCGAACGAAGAGGGACACCTTAGTCTCCATAAGTTGCTTGTATTTCTTACAAGCTATTTTCAATTTCTTTGTAAAGGACCAATTGGTATCTAGTTGTAAGGGTTGGGTGCAACCCGTGTTGTGGGAGTGGTGACTCCTACGTGTGGAAGGGTTCCTTCCGTTAGTGCAAGGATTGGATTTCAATCCTGTTGGTGAAGTGACCGAGTCGTCCCTGGTTGGGAGATAGGTCGAAGGGGGAAAGTGGACGTACCCAAATCGGGGAACCACTATAAATTGCTTGTGTCCTTTCTGTGCTGTGTTGTTTTGTTTTCTTGTGCAGGTACAATTTTAATTCCGCAAATACGCTACAAGACACCTATTCTCCCCCCCATAGGTGAAGGTAGTTGACACTAGGTGGACTTTCAAGTGGTATCAAAGCGAGGTTACTCATCAAAGGGGTTAACACCTCGAGTAAGTTCCTGCATCTAGTGTCAACAAGAAGATCAGACTCAAGCATGGAGTTGGATTATGATGTCCCTCCTCTAAGACTCCCCTCATGTACAAAGGAGTACTATCCTGTATGGAAGATGAGAGTACTATTTCATCTGGAGGCCATCGACCCTCGAGCATCACTCATTTTGGAAGAGGGTCCCTTCATTCCCATGAAGGCCTCCTGCTCTGGAAAGGATATGCAGATCCCCAAGGAGACTACTGAAATGTCTGAGATTGAATTCTCTCTTTTTAACCTGGATAAAATGATTCGTAAAATCATCCTGGATGTCTGGACTGGACCTTCCCGGTCAAGACTTGAAAAGTGTAAGACGGCCAAGTCCTTGTGGCAAACTGTATCAGACCTCATGGAGGGATCAGACAGAACAGAGATAAGTCGTCAGCAAGAGGATGATGCATATATGGGGGTCAGTATTTCTGAAGAAGAAAGTGATGACCAATTTCTCAGTATCAGGGCTCCTGTGTCCTTGTCAGAGACTGAGGAGGAAGTTGATGAAGACTGCTTAGCTGAGGATGACGCAGCTGCCCTGGACAGTCCTAACACTATTCCTGATCAGCTAAGTCAGGACCAGGTAACTTCTTCACCTTGCCCCTCTCTTCCTCATGTTCCTGAAGACAGGAATATTTTGGATGATTGCCCTCCAGAAAATCCTGATGCCCTAAAGAGTGTCCTTCAGAAAAGCAACCTGATTGTTGAGGAGCAAGCTCAGGAGATTGCTCGGCTAAAAATCTTATTGGTTCTCCAATTGGCATCCAATAAGGTTAAGGACTCTAAAATCTCAGATCTAGAGAGTAGTTTAGAGAATGAGAAGAGGATAGTATCCAACTTTTCCAAGGTTGATGCTATCAAAAGAAAGGAAGAAAATGGGTGGATCTCCCGTATTATTAAGTCTTGGAGAAATGGTGAAACGGTATTGATAGTTTAACTTTCAAGGCAGCCTAAACACCTAGAGGGGGGGGGGGTGAATAGGTCCTGCTTCTTTTTCTAAAACTTCTAGACAGAATTCAATTTATTAACTAATACAAAAACACAGCAATCACAGAAAACAACACATCACAGATTGCACTATGTTTTATAGTGGTTCCCCAAGGTCTGGGTACATCCACTTTCCCCCTTCACCTATCTAGCTGTATGCTAGATTCGGCCAAACTTCCACTTATCTCAGATCAATAGATCTTACAACTCAGAACCCAACTGGTTCCTACAACTCAGGCACAACTGCCCTACCTCAGCCTTGCCCCAAGGCCTACAACTCAGAGAATATCCTTCTCCTACACTCAGGCAATCAGCCCTACCACTCAGAGTTCAACACTCCTACACTCAGCCTTTATAACATAGGCTTACAACTCAGATCTGTATAAACAGATCCTACAGAAATATAGAAAAGATAGTTTAAATTGTCTTGCCAGGTTGAGAGAGAAAAGGCAATGACAAATCTTAATCAGCTGATGCAATCAACTGTTTCTTAGCCTTCTTCAAAGCTTCTTGAAAATGTACTTAGCTGAGTTGATTCCAAACAGCTTCTTGAGAATCCACTGGTGGATTCCTTCTTCTTCTTCAAATTCTGACTTGATCTCTCTCTATCCAGAACTTTGAATGATTCTTCTGAATTCTGATTAGAACTCTTCTTAGATCTATCCTTAGATAGTCTTCTTAGATCTCCCGGAGAAGATCTTCTTAAGTGCCTAGCACTTTCTTGAAATGAGTAGAATGTAATCCCTCTCTACTTTCTGATCCAATGTATTTTAAAGGATCAGTTCTATATGTAGTTCAGTGTACTTTTCTCCTTCTGAATCTGTCTATTTATAGACATTCTTCATGGTAACCGGCTGATCCGGTTTCTAACCGTTTTCTGACAAGTCTGACAACTTCAGTTAACTGGTGATAACCCACAGCTGTCAAGTCTTCAAACAAGTCCTGTGCCTTAGTGTTGAAACAGTCTGTCAGAAAGTGTCGAGACCATCTGTCTATTTGTGTCGACACAATTGACTTTGGTGTCGACACTGCCTTCAGTGATGTCGACTAAATTGCCTTTGTGTCGACACATCTTCTTCTGAAACTAACTTGGTCTTTGACTCTGCAGTGTGTCGACACAAGTCCTGTGTGTCGACACAGTTGTTGTAGAATCATAACTTTAGTAAGTGTTGACTTGGCCTTCAGGTGTCGACTATTTTCTTCTGTGTCGACATATTCAGATGATGACGACAAACTGGAGATCGACTATACTCTTCAGTGTCGACACATTCTCCCAATGTTGAGGTCGACGTTTTTCTTCTGTGTCGACACAATTTCCCAGTGTTGTGTCGACTTACTTCTTCTGAGTCGACACAATTTCCCAGTGTTGTGTCGACTTACTTCTTCTGAGTCGACACTTTTTCCCAGTGTTGTTGTAGACTATGTTATGTGTCGACACTTTTTCCCAGAGTAGTGTCGACTTACACCTTCTGTGTCGACACACTTTCCCAGTGTTGTGTCGACAACTTTCTTCTATGTGACGACACATGTTCCTTTGTGTCGACACTTGGACTTAGAATTTTTCCTGTAAACTTTAACAATTCTTTACCTGCACATGTCAACTCAAAACAACATCAAATACAACATGATGTATATCATTGAGCTAGGTTGGGCTTCTTCAAATCAGGTACACATTTTCCAATGTACCCAACAATCTCCCCCTATTTGGAGAAGTCATAACCCTTATAGCCAATGATATACACCATTTAGAAATAGTATAAAATGATGATAAATGACAATACACAGGGATACTTAATTATAAACAAAATAATAAGAACATCATGGATAAAACAATCTATCACAGATTTAACAATATTTTGTTTATTAATGGGTAATGTTTGATTACATGGTTTTTCTTTGACAGATCACATTACATCATTACAAAACATTATGAAAGAACTCAACATTATCAGGATTGATTAGGCTCTCTAATAACAATCCCTTGGCCAGATTTAATTTTAGCTGTCACAGGAGCTTCTGATTCTTCAGCCATCTTTTTTCCTTTAAGATCAGCTTTCTTCTTAGCTTCTTCCTTGAGCCTTTGCCTTTCAAAATAGTGAAAAGGCTTTGGGAAGTATTTGCTTGGCTCCATAGCATCAGGTGGAAGTCTTCCCAGCTTAGCTTTCCTTCTGAATTGTACAATGGCTTCTTGTCTTGTCTCATACTTCTGCCATTCCTGCTCATTGTACCACTTGCCCCTTTCATGAACTTGATCTTTGACAGCTTTCCATGCAGTGAGTATTATATTTCTGGAAGTAGGACTCCACTGCTCAAAATCTGGCTTCAGCTCAGCCTGCTCTCTAAATCTTTTCTTTGACAGTAGAGCATCTTGCTGTTCTTGCAAATTTACCTCAGGCTTATCAACCTTTCCAAAGATAACATTTACAACCTCCTTTGAAGGACTATACATATATTGCACTTGCTGATCCAATATATCAAAATCTGGAGGGGGGTATATGACTTGGGCAACCTCAGGTTGGTCACCTTCAAGTAGTCCTGTTTGTAGACCAGACTCAGCCACCATGTTATCATCACACAATGGTGGATATCCCAATGTGGCTCTTATACTATTGGTCACCCATTTGGCATGCTCAGAGCCTGCATGAATCAGCATCCTCTCCCCCTTTATGGCTTCTCTTGATACATGATCTCTAAGATCTTCTTTCTGGAATCGAATTTGGCCATCCAAATAATTCACTCCCTCTTTGAAAAATGGTCTTAACTTTTGAAGCTTTTCTGATATTTCCTGTTGAGAGGTTGTGATGGCAGTCTTAACAGATGCAATAGCAGCCTGAAAATTCTTATCAAATTCTTCCATTTCTTTGGCTCTATTTGCAGGCATCCCTGGAACAATCTTCTTCACCTCTTGAATGATCTCATTATGAGATTCAGTTAAATTGTCATTCATTCTTATTTGATTTTCCAGGACATAACCTTGCTTCAAAGCAATATCATCCACCTTTGTAGAGATAGCCTGCTGTTGTTTAGCCAGATAAACTACAGCATTGCCACCCTTGTGGAAGCAATCTGTCATTTCAGTTTTATTCAAGTTGACTTGAAATTGGATAGATTTGATATCTTGGGCTAAGTCAAACTGCAGAGTTTTGTTTCTTTCATCTACATATTTCTCAATGGCCACCCTGTGGTCATCCAATTTCACCTGTAAATCCACCAAGAACTTGTTATAATCAACTTCAGGAGGTGGTGGTGGAGGTGATGTCTGTAAAGTTTGTTTATAAGTCTTGCTTCTTCTTTTAAATACAACCAGTTTTCTTTTCTTAGCCAACCTGGCTTCTTCAGTTTCAGATTCAGAAGTACTCTCAATGTGAACTCTATCTGCTTCAGTGCCATGTTGCTCAGTTTCAACATGTACTGGCTCCCCCTCAATTCTTTGCTCCTCCTCTATTTCTTGAACTTTTTCATTCTCTTGAACTTTCTCCACTTCTTGTTCTAGCTCTATGTCAAGAGGCTGCTCACCATCTTGGTCCTCTTCTATTCTATCAGTAGCTATGTCATCATTAGGAAATAACTCATCCAGAGTGTATTCTTTTTGAACTGGAGCATCTGAAGATAAGTCATTAGGTGCATCCTTGTGCACATTCTCAGGCAGCTGCATATCTGGAGTAGGAGAAGACACATGCTCCCCCTGAACCTGTGCAGACAAAAAAAAACTTTTAGAAAGTCTTTTATAGTAAAATACATTTGCTCCCCCTACACCTGTACCACTTGTACCTGAGCAGGGGTAGATACATTTTGAGCAGGAGATTGAACTGGCTCCCCCTGCATCTGTGCAGATGTATCTACTTGATGAACTATAGTGGAGGCAGGTTGTTCTTCACTCTGTATCCTAAGTGGGTCCTCTTGTTGTTGCTCAGTCTCGTGAGCTGGAGAAGGGGATCTTACAGGGGTGTCTGGCCTGCTCTCTTCAGGCACATCCTTAGACAGCACCCTTTCCCACCTGGAGAATAGTCTCATGTCCATCCTTCTCATATGATTGATTTTAGATCCTGGCAGTTGCTGCATCACTTCAGGAATTGCTCCATTGAGATAAAGACTTATGATCCTAGCCATGTTAGGCTTCTTGATCCCTTCTTTAATCTTGTCAAATAGGATTACTGACCAATCAGTAGGAATTGTAAAGGCAATCCTGGTCATCAGGTTGAACATATAGGCAGAAATCCTATCATGTCCACCTGTCTTGCAGAGAATTACTTTCCCAACTATTTCAGACAAGAACTTTCCTTGCTGATTCATACCTTTCCTATTGAATGCAGCTCCAATCTTCATGTTTGAATCCAAACCACACCATAGAAGGGCTTCCCTTGTCTTAGAACTAGGAACCTCTTCTTCATTTTCAACCACATGTAATTGCAAAAACTTTCTCAAACCTCTTTGAGTAATCTTAATCTTAGTCCCGTGAACAATGGACTTGATCTTGAGTTCAGTAGAATGGACTGATGCTGAGATAAAGAACTCATGCACCTCCTTTTTCCAGATCTTGGATGGTTCCGAGACAAGAAATTCTAACCCTGATGCAGAGAGAAGGGTGATAACTCCTTGAACATCAGGCGGCGCCTCTGCAAACGCCTGACGCACCAATTCATACCCTTCATTAACATTTTCTTCAATCTTTGGCGCCATCGAGTCGTCGAGAAGGCTTGTGAGAGGAGAGAAAGAAAGATTGTCGACACAGGGTTTGAATCTCGAAAACCTTGAAAGCGTGTCGACAATAAGAGCTTTTGACCTATTTATAGCTTCTGTTGAAAGAAGTTCAAAAGGCGCCAAAAACAGTCTAAATGTGTCGACACAGACGGAATGTGTCGACACAAGCTTCTATTAACTCGACATTTCTTCAGCCTACTATGTGTCGACACCAATATGTGGTTATGTCGACACCTTGGATACATAGTAGAAAGACAGAAATTCTGTGTCGACACTAAGGACAAGTGTCGACACATATTTTGTAAGTGTCGACACCATAATTCTGGTTGAGTCGACATTACATTCCTGGTTAAGTCGACAATAAACCTCTTAAGTGTCGACACATATTCTCTGTGTCGACACACTATTTCTGACTTGTCGACATAATTTCTCTGAGTCGACACATTATTACTGAATGTGTCGACACATTCTTACTTAGCCAATTTTTGTAACTTCAATGTGTCCTTTTTAACACTTGATTATTGTTGTTACTACTTTTACTTACTTATTAACCATTTCAATAGCATTGTTAATGATTTTATTTAATACATTATTCAATGGTTAACATACCTAATTCAATTTTGAATTTATTGAATTTGGTTTCATCTAAAGGCTTAGTAAATACATCTGCTATTTGATAATCTGTTTTTACAAATTCCAATGAGATGTCACCTTTTTCTACATGTTCTCTAAGAAAATGATATTTGATTTCTATATGCTTAGTTCTACTATGAGAAACTGGATTATTAGCAATAGAAATAGCACTCTTAGAATCACATAAAAGGGGTGTTCTACTTACCTGAATACCATAATCTTTAAGCTGATGCTGCATCCATAATAGCTGTGCACAGCAGCTTCCTGCAGCAATATACTCTGACTCAGCTGTGGAAATTGCCACACTAGTCTGTTTTTTACTACTCCAAGATATTAGTCTTCCTCCCAGGAATTGACAAGTACCTGTAGTACTCTTTCTATCCTCTCTACATCCTGCAAAATCTGCATCTGAATAGCCTGTTAGTTGAAAATCTCTATTCTTAGGGTACCAAAGACCTAGAGTAGGAGTGCCCTTTAGATATCTCAGAATCCTTTTTACTGCAGTATAATGAGATTCTTTAGGGCAGGCTTGGTACCTAGCACAGACACATGTTGCATACATAATGTCAGGTCTACTAGCAGTGAGATATAGTAGTGACCCAACTATTCCTCTATACAATGATTCATCAACAGGTTTACCTGCCTCATCTTTGCATATTGGCATACTTGTGCCCATAGGAGTTCTCATGGAGGAGGATGACTCCATACCATATTTTTTAATTAATTCCTTGGTGAACTTAGACTGGGATATGGACAATCCATCATCAGTCTGTCTTACTTGGAGTCCCAAGAAGAACTTAAGTTCTCCCATACTGCTCATCTCAAACTTCCCTTGCATAAGTTTGGCAAACTTTTTACAAAGGTTGTTTTCAGTAGATCCAAAGATTATGTCATCAACATAGATCTGGACTAAGATGATCTTTCCTTTGGATTCCCTAAGGAATAGAGTTTTGTCTATCTTTCCTCTTGAGAATTTATTCTCAATGAGGAAGGTAGACAGGGTTTCATACCAAGCCCTTGGAGCTTGTTTTAACCCATACAAAGCTTTCCTAAGCTTGTACACAGAATCAGGTTTAAGAGGATCTACAAAACCTGATGGCTGCTCTACATATACTTCTTCTTTAAGATCACCATTCAGAAATGCTGACTTTACATCCATCTGGTATACTTTGAAGTCTTGGTAGGCTGCATAGGCAAGGAACATTCTGATTCCCTCCAGCCTTGCTACTGGAGCAAAGGTTTGATCAAAGTCAATCCCTTCTTCCTGCCTGTATCCTTTTGCAACCAATCTTGCTTTATTCTTTATTATTATTCCACTTTCATCTAGCTTGTTCCTATAGATCCACTTAGTCCCAATTATGTTGTGGCCTCTTGGTTTAGGAACAAGCTCCCAGACCTTGCACCTTCTGAACTGATTCAGCTCCTCTTGCATAGCATCAATCCAGTACTGGTCTTGGATAGCTTCTTCAAACTTCTTAGGTTCCATTTGAGACAAGAAACTAGAATGCAAAACTGTGCTTTGATTTCTGCTTCTAGTTTGCACTCCTTGTCTTGGATCACCAATTATCTGATCAGTAGGATGATCTCTTAGATATCTTATAGCTGGAGGTAGATTCCCTTCAGGTTGAGCATCTCCAGCTTCTTCATTCTGCTGTTCCTCTTGGTTTTCATCAGCTTCCATTATCTCTTGTACTCCCCCTGGACAGCAGCCTTCATTTTCCAATGCTCCCTCTTCCTTTGAAGCTTCAGCAATGGAGAGCTTGTCCATCTTCTTGCTTATACCTGTTGAGTCATTTGATCTACAAGACAATTCACAATTGATTAATCTTGTTTCATCAAATACAATATGCACAGATTCTTCAACAACTTGAGTAGTTAAGTTGAAGACTCTATAGGCCTTACTATTTGTGCTGTACCCAACAAATATCCCATCCTGGGATTTGGCAGCAAACTTAGTCAAATAAGACTTACCATTGTTAAGTATAAAGCACTTGCAGCCAAAGATCCTAAAATAGGATAGATTTGGTTTTCTGCCTTTCACAATCTCATAGGGAGTCTTCCTGTGGCTTTTGGTGATAGAAGCCCTATTGATGACATGACAAGCAGTGTTAACTGCCTCAGCCCAAAAATATTCTGGGAGAGAGGTGTCACTCAATAGAGTTCTACCAGCTTCAATTAATGATCTATTCTTTCTTTCAGCAATTCCATTTTGCTGAGGTGTTCTAGGTGAGGAGAACTCTTGGAAAATCCCAAAGTCTATACACAAGTTTGTCATGCTTTCAGATTGAAACTCAGTACCATGGTCACTTCTGATTTTGACCACTGTACTGTTCAGTTCATTCTGAATTTGCTTTACAAACTTAAATAATACACTTGGGGTTTCAGATTTTTGTCTCAGAAAGAACACCCATGTAAATCTAGAATAGTCATCTACAACCACTAGTGTGTAGACCTTCCTACCTAGACTGTGAACTGGCATAGGACCAAAAAGATCCATATGCAAGAGGTATAAGCACCTCACAGAATCCTTGTTTTCAAGGCTTTGAAATGAGGTTTTTGTCTGCTTGCCCTTTTGACAAGCTGAGCATACCCCTTCCTTTATACACTTAACTTGAGGCCCATTCCTCACTAGTTCTTTACTAAAGAGTTGGCCAATTGTCTTGTAGTTTAGATGAGCCAATCTCTTGTGCCACTTAACACAATGAGAAGCATTGTCATCAGCTACAAGACAAATGGGGGATGCCTTATTCTCACATTCAAAATTAAGGCAATACACATTTCTCTTCCTATACCCAGTCAATATGATCTCTTGATCACTTGACCTTTTGATATGACATCCATCCTTACCAAATGAAATGTCATATCCTAGATCACTCAGCTGGCTTATGCTTATTAGATTATGTTTCAAACCTTTTACATAGGCCACTTGGGTGATAGTAATTAGGTTTGAAGAGATGTTACCAAATCCTTTGATGACTCCTTTTTCAGATCCACCAAAGATCACTTTATGTCCATCTTTGACAGATGAATACTCCTTCAGCAGCCCCTTTGTTCCAGTCATGTGCCTGGAACAACCACTATCCAAGTACCATATAGGGGCATGGTAACTTGGATTCACCTGCAATACAGAATTACTTACCCTTAGAACCCAAGTAAGTCTTGGGTCCTTGGTTCAGGTTAGCCTTAATAAAGTTATCATAACCTCTTCTAACAGGTAGACTCTTATTCTTTATAACACTTGTGTTATACCAGCAGTCCAATGCAAAATGACCCCTCTTGCCACAGCACCAACATTCAAACTTATTGTATCTAGATCTAGATACATCCTTGTCAGAAGCATTTCTGTTCATTGCTGGTGCTGTTGCAACTTCTCCTACTGGTTTCTTAAAGCCATAGGGCTTATGACCATAGGTTGGCCTGCTTGCCTTAACACCCTTGTTCTTCAGAACATTTGTCTTGATATGATCCTGAATGTCTTCATGATCATATATGTTAGAAGACACTTTCTCCTTACCAAACCTTATGGGGACTGAAAGGTTTAGTGGCTGAATAGGGGCTTTGCCTTTCCTCTTGAATCTGCCAGCCCTGGAGTTACCCTTAAATCCTAATCCAGCCTTACCCTTCTGAGTGACAAATTCATCTATCAAGGGTAAGACAGATTTTGGCTTAGAGTAACTAGCCACTAAATCCCTTTCAATTCTAAGTCTGTCCTCCAGACTCTTTACTTGATCATTAGTATAGTTAATTGTGCCCATCTGAATAATAGTTATATTCTTCAGCTTGGCAATTTCAGCTAACTTTTGATCAAGGACTTTTTCTAACTCAGTTGTTGCAACCCTTAGATCAGCAATTTCCTGAGCCTGTGATTTAACCAGGTTCTTGCTTTTCTTAAGGGCCTGCAACAAGTCCCCATACTTGTCTATCAATTGATAGACATCTCCTTCAGATCCAGATGCATCTTCATCACTTGATGCAGATGTAGCTGATTCTTCACTTGTACTACAAACAAATGTACTGGAAGGACTGTTTACCTCATTAGGACCAGACTGATTTTGGCATAGGTCCTCTTCTAATCTAGTCATCAAACCCATGCATTGATGTTCATTGATGGAGTCTAGCAACTGCATAAACTCCTCTTCCTCAGATGCAGCATATAATCCAATATATGCTTCAGCTTCAGATCCTGATTCTGAAGTTGACTGGTCTGACAGACTTTTATCTTTCTTTGCTACAAAGGATTTCTCCTTCTTGCCTTTCTGATAAGTCTTCTTCTTTTCTGAAGATTCCTTCCTTTTGTCAGGACACTCAGCCACTACATGTCCAGGCCTATTGCAACAATAGCAGACAATCTTTGAAGTAGTGGCTTTGCTGGGCTTTGACCTGCTTTTCTCTTTCCTAGATGACCTTCTTTTCTGATAATAGTCATCTACTTGCTGTGATGATGAAGGCCTAGACTTCCATTGCTTCTTTTTCAAGAACCTTTGAAATTGCCTAGTGAATGCAGCAAAGTCTGCATCTGAATCACTGCTGACTGAACCCCTATCTGAATTTTCAGAACTACCTTCTTCAACTTCCTTAGGAGGAGATGGTGATTTCCTCCTATTCTTTCTGGTGGCTTCAGCATTAAATGCCACAGTCTTTTCTCTATGCTCTCCTCTTGAGTTTCTTTCCTCCTCCTTCCTTACCATAAGTTGCATTTCATAGGATAGCAACTTTCCAAACAGAGTTGGAGGAGATATCTCTGCCAATTTTGCCACTTCTCTTATGGCACAGATCTTTGTATCCCAATCCTTTGATAAGGATCTTAAGAATTTGTCATTCAGTTCATAGGTACTGAAGACTCTTCCATAGGAAATTAGCTCATTCACAATTCTATAGAATTTCTTATAGCACTCAGTTATGCTATCAGATTTTCCTTGTCTAAAACTTTCATACTCCTGATTTAGCATAGATTTTCTGTCCAGCCTTACTTCTTCTGATCCCTCCATGTAGACAATCAATGTGTCCCACATCTCCTTGGAGGTCTTGCAGTGAATCAGATTCTGAAATGTTGAATCATCTATGGCACTGACAATTATGTTCTGTGCCCTTTTGTCCATGGTTGCCAAGATGATTTCATCCTTGGTCATTTCAGAATAAGTCTTTGGTGTTTGGATATTTGCATCAAGAACAGATATCTTCATTGGTATGAAGGGGCCTTCCTGTACTGTGATGTAAATCCTTGGGTCAGATGCTTCCATAAACAATCTGACTCTTTCTTTCCAGATCCCAAAGATTTCCTTCTTGCATATGGGTAATTTCATTGACCCTAGCTCCTTATGATTCTCTCCAGAACCCATCTTCTTGATTCTTGATTCTGCCTATCAGATCTACCTCAGACTGTTAAGTCCTTTTTGAGGAACCTCCCTCTGATACCACTTGATAGTTTAACTTTCAAGGCAGCCTAAACACCTAGAGGGGGGGGGGTGAATAGGTCCTGCTTCTTTTTCTAAAACTTCTAGACAGAATTCAATTTATTAACTAATACAAAAACACAGCAATCACAGAAAACAACACATCACAGATTGCACTATGTTTTATAGTGGTTCCCCAAGGTCTGGGTACATCCACTTTCCCCCTTCACCTATCTAGCTGTATGCTAGATTCGGCCAAACTTCCACTTATCTCAGATCAATAGATCTTACAACTCAGAACCCAACTGGTTCCTACAACTCAGGCACAACTGCCCTACCTCAGCCTTGCCCCAAGGCCTACAACTCAGAGAATATCCTTCTCCTACACTCAGGCAATCAGCCCTACCACTCAGAGTTCAACACTCCTACACTCAGCCTTTATAACATAGGCTTACAACTCAGATCTGTATAAACAGATCCTACAGAAATATAGAAAAGATAGTTTAAATTGTCTTGCCAGGTTGAGAGAGAAAAGGCAATGACAAATCTTAATCAGCTGATGCAATCAACTGTTTCTTAGCCTTCTTCAAAGCTTCTTGAAAATGTACTTAGCTGAGTTGATTCCAAACAGCTTCTTGAGAATCCACTGGTGGATTCCTTCTTCTTCTTCAAATTCTGACTTGATCTCTCTCTATCCAGAACTTTGAATGATTCTTCTGAATTCTGATTAGAACTCTTCTTAGATCTATCCTTAGATAGTCTTCTTAGATCTCCCGGAGAAGATCTTCTTAAGTGCCTAGCACTTTCTTGAAATGAGTAGAATGTAATCCCTCTCTACTTTCTGATCCAATGTATTTTAAAGGATCAGTTCTATATGTAGTTCAGTGTACTTTTCTCCTTCTGAATCTGTCTATTTATAGACATTCTTCATGGTAACCGGCTGATCCGGTTTCTAACCGTTTTCTGACAAGTCTGACAACTTCAGTTAACTGGTGATAACCCACAGCTGTCAAGTCTTCAAACAAGTCCTGTGCCTTAGTGTTGAAACAGTCTGTCAGAAAGTGTCGAGACCATCTGTCTATTTGTGTCGACACAATTGACTTTGGTGTCGACACTGCCTTCAGTGATGTCGACTAAATTGCCTTTGTGTCGACACATCTTCTTCTGAAACTAACTTGGTCTTTGACTCTGCAGTGTGTCGACACAAGTCCTGTGTGTCGACACAGTTGTTGTAGAATCATAACTTTAGTAAGTGTTGACTTGGCCTTCAGGTGTCGACTATTTTCTTCTGTGTCGACATATTCAGATGATGACGACAAACTGGAGATCGACTATACTCTTCAGTGTCGACACATTCTCCCAATGTTGAGGTCGACGTTTTTCTTCTGTGTCGACACAATTTCCCAGTGTTGTGTCGACTTACTTCTTCTGAGTCGACACAATTTCCCAGTGTTGTGTCGACTTACTTCTTCTGAGTCGACACTTTTTCCCAGTGTTGTTGTAGACTATGTTATGTGTCGACACTTTTTCCCAGAGTAGTGTCGACTTACACCTTCTGTGTCGACACACTTTCCCAGTGTTGTGTCGACAACTTTCTTCTATGTGACGACACATGTTCCTTTGTGTCGACACTTGGACTTAGAATTTTTCCTGTAAACTTTAACAATTCTTTACCTGCACATGTCAACTCAAAACAACATCAAATACAACATGATGTATATCATTGAGCTAGGTTGGGCTTCTTCAAATCAGGTACACATTTTCCAATGTACCCAACAGGTATTCCGTCCCCCCATCTCAGGCAGGGAGTGTACTCATCATGCCTTCAGGTATGACCACAGGAATAATCGTGGTCACTGCAAGGTTGATTTGCCCTCATGTGGAGGCACCCTTAATGCAAGGGCTGTTATGGCCACCCAGAAGAGAATACCTCAGGCTTCCACCAAGCCCTTTGTATTCTCGGCCACAGCCCCAACTCGTCATGAATCTGCCAGCATCAGCTCACAATGCGCCTCTCACCTCCCTAGGACTCAGGAAAGGGGGGTTAGAAATCATGTTGTTGGGACTCATGGGGTCCTTAGAAGGGGGCTGACTGAAAGGAAGGCACCACCTCCCAGGCCTCATGACGCCTGCCATATGCATTCTTTCCACCCTTCCAATAGTCACGGTGGAAGAGACAATTCTGTTAGCATATCCGGCTCTATCCCGATTAGACCTAGAACTATGACTACCTCAGTCACCCGTTCAGGTCACAAACGGCGATACAACATTCATGAATGTTGGTCTTGTGGCAAAGTCGGTCATTTTGCCATAGATTGTTGGCACAACTCTTCTGTGTCAAAGGCAAGGGGACATTCACATCCTCGAGACAATATTAGTCCTCCCACCAGGATTCCTGAGGGGAGGCATTCCAATTATTATGCTGACAGGAACCTAGGACCCAATACTTATTGGGTTCCTAAGGTATGATAACTCTTTCCTGCAGGGTGGTCTGGGTTCCCGCAATCCTGATGGGAACCGGACAGGAGATGCTCCAAGAATGACGTGAAAAAAAAATGTCGAGAATGGGAGGAGTGCCATCATTACAGGCACATGCATACTGACCTCCTGATATACTCTGTGCTGATGATGTGAATGTTACATCTTGTTATCACAGGTAACTGCAATTAGCCTTAAATGTTTGAGCCATAAAACATAAACAATTCCTTATATGTATATATGTATGTTGACATATCCACACTTAATAATGAATTCACTTCTTTTGACATTAGATGGTCATATAGAAAAATTATTCACGTATGCTCAGTCACTTAGGGAAGGAGTATAAGTATAAGATAACCTTCAATTACATTAGTAGTGATTAGTTTGACATTTTCAGCCATAAGTCCGCCCTCGAAAATTTTGAACCCCTTGGTTGGATTAAGAAACAATTATGCCTATTAAGACTTTCCTACCCTTGACAACGACATAAATTTGGAATCTCAGCGATTTCCCTCAAACCAAATTCCGCCATTCCCGACGATCAATATTCAACTATTGCAGTTTCCGTCGAACAAAGCCTTCGGACATAAATATATATAAACCCGCTTATAACATCGAACCTAAATCCCGCCGACCCTTCAAATTCCGTCGTTCGCCGAGACCCTGTCCAAGCTCCGCAGGAATCCCTTCGACTTCTCCTCCCAGCGGGTTCCTCCTTCGGCACTTCGTGGTGACCTAACGACACCTCCTGAAGACTTCCTCTCGCAACCAGGCACTCGTCCAAGCTTCGCTTCGGATCGACTCGCCGTCTCTCTGGTAAAGCAGCCAGAACTTTCACTGCCTCTCCTCACTAGTTTGCTATGGCCCCACAGACTACTGCAGGCCTGGTCACTGGATGCGAGCTAGTGAGAACCGGATTCTCCCAGGCCTCGGACGAGTTCCGGAACATAATCATTATGCTCGAGGAAGCGGGACTGACGTTCGTGCTGGATCACCCGTGCAAGATCTTGGATAAGGAAGTATTGGAGTTCTTTGCAAGTGCCAAGCTCCGTCACGAAGACACTTCCATCAAGAGCAAGGTTGCTGGGAAGAAGATCAAGTTATCCGCCAGGAAACTGACCCAATGCCTGCGGCTATCCAGTTGTGAGGAAGAAGATTACCTGGAGGACGAGGATAGAGCAAGGACCCTATCCTTCTGTGGACTGGCCAGGGGGACCAGGTCAATCAAAAGGAAAGACATGAATGAGGAGGGAAAATTGCTGTCTGACATCGTTTGGAAGGCTCTAATCTGCAAACCTGGATCCCACGACCACATTTCAGGGGAAATGTTCAAGATTTTGGTGGCGATCGTCTGCCGAAAGCGGTTCAATTGGGGAGCCATGCTCTTTGAAAGAATTAAAGACACACTCCGAACCCCCAGCTTTGGCAGAATCATCAGCCTCTATCTGAATCAGCTGGACAGAGATACATTCGACATGAGCAAAGGAGTGTCTCTGCACTATTTGAAAAAGATGGACGTAAGCATATTCGACCGGTGGGAGCGTCGAATAGGGCAGGTTGCCAGGGAAATAGACCAAGAGGAAGCATCTCCGGCCGATGACACCAGTGCTCCTGCACATTCTACGGCAGCACCCAGTGAAGTTCCTGACGCACTGATTGCAGGAACTGAGGGGGAGCCTGTACTCTCTTCTGCAAACATCATATCTGATATTTCTCAGATAGCTAAAGATGCTGTGGAAACTGTGCAAGAAGACGGTGAGGAGGTGGTGGCAGATGAAGTGGCAGATGTGGAGGAGGAAGAGGAAGGTGAGGAAGATATGAATTACCTGGGAGATGAGGTGGCTGATGAGGAGGAGGAAGAAGTAGAGGAAGATATGCACAACTCTGCAGATAAGCCTAAGCATTTGGAGACTAAGATGGAGGAAGAAGTAATTGAGAGGGAGAAAGTGGTGGATCCTCGGGAGGATGCTGCTGTTTCATCTGAGGAACAAGCTCCTGAGAGGTCGGATGCAGGAATGGAGGGGGAGCCCTCTCAGCAACCCTCTGTTCCCCATGTGGACTCTATTCTAGTGTCCAGCTCTCCCAGTGCTTCTGCTGAGGAGCCTGACCAGGGTCTGCCTGCAGCTCCTCCACTTCAAGCAAACATAGCAAATCACATTGTTAATTTTGTCCAAGGGATGTTGGATGAGCTTAAGGATACGTTTGAGAAATCCCACAACAAAGTGCTAAAGAGACTGAAGGACTCTGAGGATCTCATGCTCAAGAATGTGGTTCAGATCAACCACAAACTAGATGTGATGGAGAAGAAATTTGATGAAAAATATACAGAGGCAGGCACAGTCGTATCTCTTCTCATGAAAGGACTGAAGAAGAATACTGACGACCTGACAGTAGTCAATAAAAATGTTCATGTTGTGGCACAGAACATACAACAATTTGATGCCAACATGGTAACACTGAACGCAAATCAGAAAACTCTGCTGGACGAATTCAGTAAAACTGTGAAGCATATTGATGCATCTCTGCATTCCTATACAAACTCTATAGCCGCAGAAGCCGAAAAGAGGGAGATTACCCTCTTGGCTAAGGCTAAGGTGGCTCCAAGTTTGCTCTCAAGTAATTGGTAATGAATATCTCTCTCAACTCAATTTTAAGTTTATAATTTTCATTCCTATATGCTCTATTCACCTTAGCTTGTAGGGTTTAGGCTTCTTCAAATAGGGGGAGATTGTTGGGTATTGTATCCACAATGTACTTGATTTGAAGAAGCCCCTGAACAAGCTAAGGTAAATAGACAATGTGTTTGATGAAATCTTTTAAGTTGTGCTTGCAGTTATTCCACGCTAAGTACACACCAATGTCAGGGTGCAGTAGGTCAATATACACGGGTCCGCGTGACGTAATCCCTCGTTGAGCAGATCAGTGTGTTGGCCTACGTGTACTCTCTCTATTGGGGTGTACTTAATTCCAAGCACAGAGTCATGAAAGATCAAGAGCAGACAAGGAGCAAGGATGAGCCAAAGACCAGCTTACGGGTTGAAAGACGAGAATCGTCTAAGTGTAAATTGTCGAGAATCACTAAGAGATTCTCGCCGATTCGTCGAGAATCACTAGTGATTCTCGACGGGTCGTCGAGAATCACTAGATGATTCTCGCCAGGTTGGGCGGCTGTCTCGACGCAGTCAGAAAATTCTCTAAGGCAGAATCGTCGAGAATCACTAAGTGATTCTCGCCGATTCGTCGAGAATGACTTTGCATTCTCGACGATTCGGCGAGAATCAAATGTGATTCCCGCCGATTCTCCCCGGCCTCTATAACCTGTGCAGCCAGAATTCGTCAAGTAGAATTCGGCGAGAATCGTAAGTGATTCTCGCCGATTCGTCGAGAATCACCTACGATTCTCGTCGATTTTGCCTTGGGCAATTTTTCCGAATTCCTGGACCGGTCCATGTTACCTGCAGCTATTTGAACCGGACTTTGGTCTTTGCTTTGGTGGGGCCCACAACGGTCATCTTCATGACCTAATGTATAAATATACAGGTATTGGTGAACAGTAAAAGCGACAACACACGCGAATTCAAAAAGAACAGCCGCCGTCGAGCCCTAGCTCTCGATCTTGCTCCGCCGATCGTCTCCGCCGGTCGCACAGTTGTCGCCGCTGTTGATCTCAAGTTCTTCCAGATCTCCGGCGACAGAATCTTAGGCTAGCATAGCGTCTCACGCGTCTAACCAGAGATCCCTTGTCTCTTGATTCGTTGATCGGGAAAAACCTTCCCCTTCCGAATCGATCGAGACGACCAATCCTAGTGTGACCGTTGGAAGACCTTGCTTCCTTTGCTACGAAGTTTGAATCTCGATTGCACAGCAGCAGCTCTCCGTCGCCGCCGCTTATTCCGTGAACCTAGCCGCCGCTCCAAGCCGCCGCCGGTTTTGGGAAGGTTCACTACAAGAGAGATTTAGGGTTGTGGACTCTTCGTTGACTTCAAGAACACGTAGTCGAACGAAGAGGGACACCTTAGTCTCCATAAGTTGTTTGTATTTCTTACAAGCTATTTTCAATTTCTTTGTAAAGGACCAATTGGTATCTAGTTGTAAGGGTTGGGTGCAACCCGTGTTGTGGGAGTGGTGACTCCTACGTGTGGAAGGGTTCCTTCCGTTAGTGCAAGGATTGGATTTCAATCCTGTTGGTGAAGTGACCGAGTCGTCCCTGGTTGGGAGATAGGTCAAAGGGGAAAGTGGACGTACCCAAATCGGGGAACCACTATAAATTGCTTGTGTCCTTTCTGTGCTGTGTTGTTTTGTTTTCTTGTGCAGGTACAATTTTAATTCCGCAAATACGCTGCAAGACACCTATTCCCCCCCATAGGTAAAGGTAGTTGACACTAGGTGGACTTTCACCGTGTGCTGGTTTTCGAGTCGGTCGAGACGGCGAATGGGTGACACGGCTGGGCACACGGCCGTGTTGCAAACCGTGTTCGGCCCAGATTTTATAATTTGAGGCCTAATCGTGGACGTTCATTTCCTTGGCTTTGGATCCGACGGTGGGGGGCTGCTCCTGGATGGTTTTAGCCGGGATAAGGGTTTCAAAACCCTCATTCTCTCTTTCCATTCTCTTTCTAAATCCTAGAGAGAGGGGAGAGCAAGGTGAGGGGTTGGAGACCAAGATCCGGCCGCCGGTGGAGCGTCGGAGCTCCGAATCGCGATCCGAGTCCAGATCCGCGGAGGTGACGCCGTTGCGGTGCTTTCCAACCGCATAGTTTTTCATGGCGCCGCGGAAGAATGCAAGGGTAACGATTCTCATCCTAGGGCATGTGAAGCCCTCTTTTCCTTTGCATAGGAAGCCCTCTCTCGCGAGTGAGCGAAGATTTGGAGCATTCCTTGGGGTAGATATGTAAAGTCCCCTTTGTATAGAGTCCGTATGCGAAAACGGACATAGGCATTGTGTGTAAAGCCTATCCGGACAAGTAGAGCCGGATCGGTGATGTTGCATTGCATATGAACCGGGGAAGACTCCGGGTGTTTGGGCGTTTTTTTCGGGTTTTCTACATGGTAGATTGCAGCAGGGAGCCTTGGAGATTAACTCCAAGGTGCACCCGGAAAACTGGGCAAAAGCGAGTTTTGCCAACACGATGGCCGGGGAGCCAACGTGAACATAACCGGGTTATGTGATTGTTGTGGCGGAAACGGGACTCGGTGAGTCTTGACCTGCGCATATGGCTTAAATTGCTGTTGCGATATGAGCACGGGTCAGGCGGAACCGTACCCGGTCTATGTCGTTCGGTGGGACCGTTGGCATGGATGAGAGTCTTCGGCGGTCTATGGCTTAAATTGCCGTGACCAAGGCCAAGAAGACAAAATGCTCATATGGTTGGCCGTCCAAGGGGCGGTGGTGGAACGAGAACGTCTATGGCTTGAATTGACGTGACGTTGGCCGGTTCGCCGTGAATGTGCCCTGTGTGCACGAGGTGTGTGGCCGTGCGAGCCTACGCCTGTGATGATGTGTGTTTATGTTAATAAATTGCCTATACTAATAAAGTGCAGGGAAAGAGCATCGCCGCCCCGATTTTGGGGCGGGATCGTTATAATTTGGTCAGCATAGCTGACCGTTGCTTTTGTTTGCCACCGGGCGGTGGTTTGTGCTTGCAGGTGCCGCGGAGCCGAGCGGAAAATAGCGGGCTAAAGACCAAGTTGCTGAGCCGGCCCTCGAAGGCCTAATTTTGAGTGTTTCATTGTGACCATGTGTGGCCGGCCTGCGAGCCGGTGTATGAAAACACTTTTGTATCAAGCAAACTATGTAAGGCCTTAAGGCCATTTCTGTTTTATGTGTTGTACAACCCCGTATCCGCCGAGTGGGCCCACGGAGGCCAGACCGGACCGGTCCAGACCGCCTCACGGTTGGGCAGGGTTCACCGCCGAGCTCGGACTCGGCAGATTGTCGTACCGAGCTCGGGGATCGTCGGGCCGAGCTCAGGGTCTTGCCAGCCGAGCCCGCACTCGCCGAAGCGGAGCTGCTCGCCAGCCGAGCCCGCACTCGCCGAAGCGGAGCTGCTCGCCAGCCGAGCCTGCACTCGTCGAAGCGGAGCTGCTCGCCAGCGGCCATCCCGCCCCAGGTGGTCTGCCCTTGGCCTCTCATAACAGCGGAGTTTGGCTGTTGGCAGACCAGCCCAAGGGGGCTTTCAGTAATTTCAGACCAGCAGAGGTAGGCTATTTGCAGGCCGTTTTCAGTTCTCTATAAATAGAACCCAAGGGGTATCTCAGAGGGGACGCTTAGGAATTCTCAGACCTCCTAGCGCTTTCTGAGGTACCTTAGCCCGACAATCGGCTAAGGAGGGGAAGCGCTCTAAGATCTTCCGGGTGTGTGGTGGGACCTCCCCGCCGGGCCCTTGGTCTAGTCCTTGGTTCTTCACTTTCTCGTCATTTTCTTACAGGAGCGAAGTAGGTGCGCGACCACCCCTTCCCCAAGGGTCGAACTCCACAGAGACTGGTTTTCCGGTTTCAACATTTTTGGTGCGGTGAGCGTGGAGCGTGGTCAGCAGAGAAAATCTTCTGCAGGTTCGATGACCGGAGAAGAAGGACAAGGATCAGGCAGGGGCAGCTCGCCACCCCCTCCCCCGCCCCCAGCGACGGGTGTGCTAGCAGAGCTTAGGGAAGAGATCCCCGGGCTCGTCAGGACCGCACTCGGCATGCGGGCTGAGAGTGCGACACCAGCAGTCCCGGTGGTCGCCGCTCCCACGCTCGGCGACGACGTGCTGCTCAGGCGACCAGGGAAGGAACCCGCCGAGAGGGGCGAGCGCGAGTTCCAGGGGCGAGTCCTATTCCCCGGCTCGGCTGCCGAGTACCACTTCGACGAGACAGCAGGGAGGGAGTTCCCATCTCGCCGGGCTGAGGGGGGGGGGAGCCCCTTCAGCGAGTTCGTCTCTTCAGCCCCAGTTCCAGAGGGGTTCCGTGAGCCGGAGATGTCCTATTACTCCGGAAGGGGGGACCCAGTCCACCACATCCAGTGGTTTGAGGACATGGTCTCTATCCGGCAGATGTCGGATGGCTTTAAGTGCCGAATCTTCGTCATCACCCTCAGGGAGAAGGCGAGAGAGTGGTTTCATCAACTTCCGACCGGGTCCATCTACTGCTTTGAGGACCTGCGACGGGGGTTCATGCTGAGATTCACCACTTCCAAGAAGAGGAAGAAGGAGGCAGAGTCTTTGTTCCGCGTCAAGCAGAGGGTGGGGAAACTTTGGGAAGCTATCTGGACCGGTTCCAGGAGGAACTGTCCCAAGTCCAGGAGATGCCGGGACACACCATGACGGTGGCATTCACCCTGGGTCCCCAGTCCGGGTTCTTCGCGATGGAGTTGAAGAGATCACCTCCAGTATCTTTTGAGGCACTCTTGGAGAGGGCGGCCAGAGAAGCTGATATGGAGGCAGCGCACCCGGAGTTTGCGCGGAGGTTGGCCAAGTGGGCCGTGGAGGAGGAGAGGCTAAGGGGGGGCCGAGCTCAGGAGGAGAGGAGGGCTGAGCCCCGGTAGAGGGAGCAGCCACCGCAGCAGCCACAACCCCGGTGGTGGCGTCCGGAGCAGACCCACCGTTTGGGATGGAGACCGGAGTGGCAGGATCAAGCACCGCGGAGGGGTTATCAGGGAGGGGATAACCGCCAGGGGGGTCGGGGACAGATCAACCCCCAGGGAGGTAGGTAGGGTCAAAGGCCCCCTCTCCTCGACCAGGAGGAGGCAATGGCAATCGCCATGAGAGGGAGGAGGAGAGGACAGTTGAGGAGAAGGAGGGAGGTCAGGGTAGACCTGCCCTATTGTGATTTCCATCAAGAAGAAGGGCACCTCACATCCACGTGCCCGGAGTTCCTCGAAATGAGAGGGAACAGGGAGCAACAACCGCGAAACCACCAGGAAGTTCGGATAGAGGAAATCCGGCCTCGGGTGGAGGAGGATCGGTGTGAGGACCGGGTTGATTTAGGCACCCGAGGTAGGATTGGAGCAATCCACGGTGGGGCGGGGATCGAGGCTTCCCGAAAGTCAAGCCTCCACACCATGTACCGTAGGAGCGTCGGCTCCACGTCCCAGTCCCCGCCTCTGGACGAGAAAATCATCTTCTCTAGGGAGGATATGCCAGGTCACGAGGACCCCTTTTGCGATGCGCTGGTCATCCAGACAGCCATCGAGGATTTTACTGTCTCCCGGATCCTCGTCGACAACGGGAGCTCAGTCAATGTCATCTTCAAGAGAGCATTCGACTCAATGAAAGTAGAGGGCAGAAGGGTGTTGGCCTCGGATGGACCCCTGTTCGGCTTCTCAGGAGAAAGGAAAGAGGTCGAGGGAGGAGTAGGACTCCACGTCACTCTGGGGGGGGGGGGCAGTCCCGTAACTGCAAGTTCGTCATCGTAGACTCCCCCAGCAGTTACAGCGCCATCTTCGGAAGACCCCTCATCAGCGCCTTCCGCTGCGTCCCCTCGTCCTTCCACCAGTGCCTAAAGTTCAACGTCGAGGGGGTCCATATCCGGATCCGCGAAGACCCTAAGGAGGCAAGGGAGTGTTACGTCTCAGCAGTAAACTCCATCTCTTGGCAGGAGGGGGCCGAGGAGATGGGGCGGAGGTTGGAGAAGGGGGAGCAGGAAGCTGGCGGGGAAGAGATGAAGGTGGAGGGGTACCGTACCCAGGCAGGGGTCACGGAAGAGGTCCGAGAGCCGGTCGAGCCAATGATCGTGGAGGAAGCTGGGGAAGAAATTCTCGCCCTCAGAGGGGAAGGTACCGAGGAATGGGGGGAGCAGTCTCGTCTGGAGGTAGCGGAGGAGGTGGTGGAGATGGAGGTTCTCACCATCGGGGGCAGGATGGAGAAGGTCCGCGTCAGCGGAGGATTGACCCCGGAGGCTCAAGGCAGGATGCTGGAATGCATCCAGAAGAATGTAGACGTCTTCGCCTGGAATGCTGCGGAGATGCCAGGGATCGACTCCAACGTGGCCTGCCATCGCCTCAACCTGGACCCGGAGGCTCGCCCCATCCAGCAGAAGAAGAGATCCATTGCGGACAAGCTCGCCAAACCGATCAGGGAGGAAGTCGCCAAGCTCCTTGAGGCTGGCTTTGTATCCGAAATCCAATACCCCGGCTGGGTCTCCAACGTTGTAATGGTTAAAAAAGGGGACGGCCGATGGAGGATGTGTATCGACTTTTCTCTCCTTAATAAATCATGCCCAAAATATTGTTATCCTTTGCCTCGGATCGACGCGCTGGTTGACTCAGCCGTCGGTTTCCCTGTAATGAGTTTTCTGGATGCTTTTTCAGGTTATCACCAAATTAGAATGCACCCCCCTGACGTCAAAGATGTCTCGTTCATCACGGGGGACGGATGCTATTGCTATAAAATGATGCCCTTCGGGCTAAAGAATGCGGGGGCAACCTACCAAAAAATGATGGATGGGGTCTTCCGAGAGCAGAAGGGAAGAAATCTCGAGGTGTACGTGGATGACCTCATGGTCAAAAGTCTGGACGTCGATTCCCACCTCCAGGACTTGGAAGAAACTTTCACCACTCTCCGCAAATATAAGATGAGGTTGAACCCCCTGAAGTGTATCTTCGGAGCTAGCAGAGGAAAGTTCCTGGGGCATCTCCTCACCCCTGCCGGTGTAGAACCTAATCCGAATAAGGTGAGGGCGATCATGGAACTAAAGTCACCACAAAATGCTAAGGAGGTACAACGATTGACAGGGAAGTTAGTAGGGTTGAGCAGGTTCCTCTCCCGGGCCGGGGAGAGGTGCTCCTCGTTTTTCAGAACCCTGAGAGGGGGTCGGAAGTTTGAATGGACCTCGGAGTGCGAGGAGGCATTCCAGGCCTTAAAGAAACAGCTAACTCAGGCTCCCCTGCTCCAAGGGCCCAAAGGGGGGGAGGACCTGTTTTTGTACTTGGGGGTCGGGGCGGAGGCCTTGAGCTCGGTTTTAGTCCGGGAAGAAGGGAAGAAGCAACTCCCCATTTATTATGTGAGTCGTGTATTGAGGAAGGCCGAGCTTCGGTATCCCATCTTGGAAAAGCTGGCCTTCGCCCTGGTCATCTCAGCCCGGAGGCTCCGACCCTATTTTCAGGCACACTCGATCCGAGTGGTGACCGACCACCCCCTCCGCAGCATCTTCGAGGGGGTGGAGCATTCAGGAAAGTTGGCCAAGTGGTCGGTGGAACTGAGTGAGTTCGACATCTCCTTCGCTCCCCGCCTCTCAATCAAGGCCCAAGCTATGGCCGATTTCTTAGCAGATTATGTGGTTGAGGTGGCGGAGGAGCAACTCACTCGTCCGGTCCCTTGGAAAGTTGTGGTGGACGGTGCCTCGGGGAGACATTCTTTGGGGGTTGGAGTCATCTTGGAAAGCCCTCAGGGGATAAGAATCGAACAAACCGTGGTGGTGCATTTCCCTATCACCAATAATCAAGCCGAGTACGAAGCTGTAATCGCAGGTCTGCGCCTGGCAAGGGAATTGGGAGTGCATGACGTGGAAATCCTCACTGACTCCATGGTGGTGGCTTCCCAGATCAATGGGGAGTTCGAGGTAAGGGAGCCCACCCTGCAGCTCTACCTGGCAAAGGCAAAGAGAATTATAGGGGCCTTCCAGACCTTTTCCATCAGGCACGTGTCTCGAGAGGAAAATGAGCAGGCAGACCAGCTGGCAAAGCACGGCCCCAGGGTGGGGAGGACCATCACAGATCTCTTCCGACCCTCCATCAAGGAGGGGGAGCTAGTGGAGGTGGAGCAGCATCCCTCATGGATGGACCCCTTCGTCACTTTTCTGTCCACAGGAGAGTATCCGGAGGGGATGGATCATAGGGGGCTCAAGCACAAGGCAACATACTACCTCCTGCGCGAGGGGGAGTTGTACCGCAAGACCCTCTCAGGGATGCTAGCCCGTTGCGTGGCCGAAAGGGAGGTACATAAAATTTTGGAGGAGGTCCATTCCGGCGAGTGCGGAAGCCACTCGGGGAGCCGGACCTTAGAAGGGAGGATCATCAGGCAAGGGTACTTCTGGCCTACCCTCGGTCAAGATGCAGCCGAATTCGTAAAAAAATGTAATAAGTGCCAGCTCTATGCTCCACTCCAGTTACAGCCGGCTCAGAGGCTAAGGAGCATCATGGCACCATGGCCCTTCGCCATATGGGGCTTGGATCTCGTGGGACCTTTTCCCCACGCCAGCGGGCAGAGAAGATTTTTGCTGGTCATGATCGATTATTTCTCTAAGTGGCTGGAGGTGAAGGCTCTAGCCAAGGTAACCTCCCAAGTGATCAGGAATTTTATCTGGGGGGAGATCATCTGCAGGCACGGGCTACCACAGGCAATCGTCACAGACAACGGGCCTCAGTTCGCCAGCGCGGAGTTCATCCGCTTTTGCGAACAGCTGGGAATTGACCTTCGGTTCGCCTCTGTCCACCACCCCAGGAGCAACGGGCAGGTGGAGGCGGCCAACAAAATCATCGTGAACCTGTTGAAAAAGAAAGTGGAAAATCTGAGGGGAAGCTGGGTGGAGCAACTCCCCTCAGTCCTTTGGGCCCTTAGGACCACCCCCGATACGGCCACGGGAGAGACGCCCTTTAAACTTTCTCATGGCTGCGAAGCCGTTCTACCCATCGAGTTCGAGGTCAGGACACCCCGGGTTGCCGAGGCAGAGGCTGCAAGGGAAGAGTGGAGATCAGAAAATGAGGAGGAGCTCCGACTCTCCCTTGATATGATTGAGGAGTTACGCAACTTGTCCACCGTCAGGCAGGAAGAGGTCAAGCGGAGGATGGCCAAGTACTTCAACAAGCACGTCCGAGTCAAACAGTTCGCGGAAGGGGACCTTATACTGAAAAAAGTGGATGCGGCAGGAAGATCGGCCGTTGTGGGAAAACTCCATCCCAATTGGGAGGGCCCCTACATTGTACAGGAGACCTTAAAATCAGGGGGGTATCGCCTCCAGGATGTAAAAGGGGATACCCTCAGCCATACTTGGAATGGCAATGATCTAAAACGTTTTTACCCTTGAAAATATTGTAGGTATTCTTATTCCATGAATCAAAATGAATCTCATCACCGAGTCTCGTGCTTTTGCAAAACTATAATGGCAGGACAACTCGTGATTCGGAGCCCGGGATAGGCAAATGTTTCTAAGTCTTCTCGCTCTGGGGTTAGGTCTCGTCGCTCCCCTGCCAGGCTTCCACCTAGCTGGCACGGCTGAGTCTCGATGGACATCGCTATGACCCTGGGGCTGAGCCCGGAGGATGTTCAACACCCGCCCTCAGGCTCTCATCTAGCTGACTGGCCCGGTGGTAGCACCCGGGGTAGGCAAATGTTTCCAAGTCTTCTCGCTCTGGGGTTAGGTCTCGTCGCTCCCCTGCCAGGCTTCCAACTAGCTGGCACGGCTGAGTCTCGATGGACATCGCTATGACCCTGGGGCTGAGCCCGGAGGATGTTCAACACCCGCCCTCAGGCTCTCACCTAGCTGACTGGCCCGGTGGTAGCACCCGGGGTAGGCAAATGTTTCCAAGTCTTCTCGCTCTGGGGTTAGGTCTCGTCGCTCCCCTGCCAGGCTTCCACCTAGCTGGCACGGCTGAGTCTCGATGGATATCGCTATGACCCTGGGGCTGAGCCCGGAGGATGTTCAACACCCGCCCTCAGGCTCTCACCTAGCTGACTGGACCGGTGGTAGCACCCGGGATAGGAAGATGTTTCTAAGTCTTCTCGCTCTGGGTTAGGTCTCGTCGCTCCCCTGCCAGGATTCCACCTAGCTGGCACGGCTGAGTCTCGATGGACATCGCTATGACCCTGGGGCTGAGCCTGGAGGATGTTCAACACCCGCCCTCAGGCTCTCACCTAGCTGACTGGCCCGGTGGTAGCACCCGGGGTAGGCAAATGTTTCCATGTCTTCTCGCTCTGGGGTTAGGTCTCGTCGCTCCCCTGCTAGGATTCCACCTAGCTGGCACGACTGAGTCTCGATGGACATCTCTATGACCCTGGGGCTGAGCCCGGAGGATGTTCAACACCCGCCCTCAGGCTCTCACCTAGCTGACTGGCCCGGTGGTAGCACCCGGGGTAGGCAAATGTTTCCAAGTCTTCTCGCTCTGGGGTTAGGTCTCGTCGCTCCCCTGCCAGGCTTCCATCTAGCTGGCACGGCTGAGTCTCGATGGACATCGCTATGACCCTGGGGCTGAGCCCGGAGGATGTTCAACACCCGCCCTCAGGCTCTCATCTAGCTGACTGGCCCGGTGGTAGCACCCGGGGTAGGCAAATGTTTCCAAGTCTTCTCGCTCTGGGGTTAGGTCTCGTCGCTCCCCTGCCAGGCTTCCACCTAGCTGGCACGGCTGAGTCTCGATGGATATCGCTATGACCCTGGGGCTGAGCCCGGAGGATGTTCAACACCCGCCCTCAGGCTCTCACCTAGCTGACTGGCCCGGTGGTAGCACCCGGGGTAGGCAAATGTTTCCAAGTCTTCTCGCTCTGGGGTTAGGTCTCGTCGCTCCCCTGCCAGGCTTCCACCTAGCTGGCACGGCTGAGTCTCGATGGACATCGCTATGACCCTGGGGCTGAGCCCGAAGGATGTTCAACACCCGCCCTCAGGCTCTCACCTAGCTGACTGGCCCGGTGGTAGCACCCGGGGTAGGCAAATGTTTCTAAGTCTTCTCGCTCTGGGGTTAGGTCTCGTCGCTCCCCTGCCAGGCTTCCACCTAGCTAGCACGGCTGAGTCTCGATGGACATCGCTATGACCCTGGGGCTGAGCCCGGAGGATGTTCAACACCCGCCCTCAGGCTCTCATCTAGCTGACTGGCCCGGTGGTAGCACCCAGGGTAGGCAAATGTTTTTAAGTCTTCTCGCTCTGGGGTTAGGTCCCTTCGCTCCCCTGCCAAGCTCCCACCTAATTGGCACGACTGAGTGGACCTGAGAAAAGCCCCAGGGGCGAGCTCGTCAGCCAAGACGGCGAGTTCGGGATATTCCGCCTCCCCCCAGCTCGCCACCCGGGAGGTCATGGTCCCATCTTGGACGCAGGGGGAGGATAGTTCTCTCAAGCGAGTCCGACCTCGCCACGAGCACCGGTAACATCAGCGAGTCCAGCTACGGTCGGCGCCTAGGATCTCGCTGCAAGCGCTCGCCCTAGTTCAGAGACATCCTACAGACGGGGTCGGACTCGGCAGGATTGCCCAAAGGGGTATCGCGCGCACAGATACATTCGCAAGCAAGCTTAAAAAGAAGTTAGAAAAATTGTGCAAAAATTGTCCGTTTTACTATTATGATCACAAAATCAGGCTTGTCTCGGCAAGGTACAAAAAGAAGAAGAAAGAAGAAGAAAACAAAGGTTGAGGAGCCCCGTCAGCTCTCGCCTTCCCTCCCTGCGCGGCGATCCTCCTCGCCGTCGAGCCGAGTGTCCTTCTCTCCCACCCCTGCGAAGAGCGAGTCGAAGCTGTCTTCTTTCTTGCTGAGCGGGCTGGGTGAGAACAAGGTCGGCAGGAGATCCCGGACGGTGACTCCTTCGCAGCCTTCAGCCAAAATCCCCGTCCCCCGCATGGCCTTCAGAAGGCACTCGGCGGACTCAATGGAGTTGACGCGCAGTCGCTCTGCGACGTCAGCCTCGCCGAAGACCCGAGGCCTCTTGTAGGGGAAGGGTGGCTCGCTGGCTCCTGGGGGAATGAGAGCTTCAGCCTGGCGAAGGACCTTGCCATGGAGCTCCTTGTTCTTCTCCTTCAGATCCGCCGCCTCCATCCTCAGCTGAGCAGCGATAACCTCCTGCTCGCGAGAGTGCGCCCTCTGCTCGGCAAGCTGGGTCTCCCGCTCGGCAAGCTGAGCTTGCAGCTGAGCCATCTCGCCTCGCAGCGCGTCGGCGGCTTCGGCATCCTGTAGGATTAAAAGTTCAGAACAAGCACAAGAATAATCCTAAGGTAACGCTCCTGCTCAGCAGTCAGCAAGGCCGAACCGCCTTTCCGCGTCGACCGCGCTCTCCTTCGCCAGGTCACGCTCCTGCTCGGCAGTCAGCAAGGCATTGCTGAGCTGGAAGCCGCGGCGGACCATCATATGGTGAAGCTCGAAGGCCCGCAGGTGGGCATGCAATCCCTCATGGCCGAGCTGGCGGGGGGTTAGGTTTTTGTACGACTCGGCACTGTCACGGCCATAGAGGCCGAAGGCGAAGGCGAAGGCGTGGCCAGTGGGAGGTCGGCGAGCTCCCCAGGAGGGGGCGCGAGTAGAAACGGAGACTCGGTGGGCCCCCTCATCCCATTTCAGGATAGGCTCGCCGGCCGCATCCTTGCTCCTTCCTCCCTTGCCGAAGTGGGGGTGATCCTTCGGTAGGCCGGGTTCGAGAAGGACGACCCCCTCGGCAGAATCAGGGGGGAAGGACCATCCCTCTTCTTCTTCTCCCTTCGGGGGGAGGACGCTTCCTTCAGCAGACTCAGCGGGGGGTCGTCGGAGGAAGCCTCTGGCGAGCTCATGAACTTGACGGGCGAGGAGGGGAGATTCAGCCGCCCGCGCGAGACCACCTTGGCCTTTTTCCTCTTCGGCGCTGAGAGATCTGGGCGCGAGCTTGACTCCGCGAGCCCCAGACGCTTCTTGCTAAGGGGTTGGCTCCGCGCCTGTTCGTCTCGGCAGGCCTCCGCCGCTGCTCGGGCCCGCTCCAAGGGATCAGAGAATATCCCCGGGTCAGCGAACGGCGGATGCTCCGGTAGAATTCGCTCCCCTGCAGGAAAAAACTTGGTCAGAAAAACCAAGGTTCACTTTGACAGAGCTCGCGAGAAAATAGGGTGAGATGTACCTTCACTAGGGAAAACGGGTTGAAGCGAGTCGAGGCCGCGGCGGAGGTAGGCGACCTCGAAGTCTTTGTGAAGGAAGAATTTGTGGAGATCGGCGTCGCCGCCGGACAGGGAAGGAGGAAGGTAGATGTCCTCGCTTTTCTGCAGGGGCCGGAAAGGGATGTTGCCGAGCTCGCCCTTGACAAAGACGAGCCGGGCCATCCAGTTGTGATTCTTGTTCGCGAGCTCGCGAACCTTGATGAGGGATCCGCCGAAGTAGGCGACCCCATCGGGGGTGGCCTTGTAGGAGAACAGCTTGCGGAAGACCATGAGATTGAATTCAATCCGCTCTTGGCGGAGGAAGCAGGCGAACGCCACCATTATGGCGATGACGTTGGAGTTCAGCTGCGCGGGGACCGCGCCGTAATACTTCAGAATTTGTCGAATCTCTGGCCAGAGGGGGAGGCGCAGCCCCACCTCGAAGTGCGAGATGGGGAAGGCGAGCTCACCCTCAGGGAAAGAATTGATTGCTTCATGCTCGGCGGGCGCGCGAGCCTGGAAGCCGGGAGGGACGAACTCAGCCGTGAACTCGGCGAGCTCCTCCTCTGTGATGTGCCCCTCAAAGAAGTAGTGGTCGACGAAGTGTCGGGCACACTTGGATCGGTCATCCGCGTCAGGGTTAGTTTTCACCATTCTAGCAAACGAGGGAAAGGCGCGAGCTCGGGGTAACGGAGGGGAGGTAAGGGTTCGGAAGCAATAAAGACGTATCCAGGGGGTAGGTGAGAGGGTCTATTTATAGAAAGAAAAAGTAAGGCAGGGAAGGGCGAGGGCGAGCCGATCGATCCGCCCAGCCCCTCCACACCGCCTCTCCGCCTCGCCACCCCCTGCTCGCCAAGACCCGCGAGCTAGCCCGGTCCAAGAAGGAGGAATTCGAAAGGACGTTTATCAGGATATCGAAAACACATCTTCATATATATACGAGGTCACATAAAATTTGTTTAAATTATTACAAACAGTCGAGTTATTCAGAGCAGGGAAAGATAAAGGCACGAGGACCACGCGAGGGCGAGCGCGAGCACCGGTCGGCCGACAGAGGAGCCGTCCTATTCTCCCCGGTCTCGCCGGTCCGCCGTCGCAGATCGCCGCGCGTGGATCTCACGAAGCCGCCCCATATTCCTATTCACCACCCGCAGGTTCTCGTCAATCTCATCCATCAGCACCAAGGAAGACGCCTCCTCGAACGCCAAGCTGACCCCAGCACCGTCCTCAAGACACGAGCACTCCCACTGCAGCCTGTTGTTGTCCTTCCGCAGGTCGTGGAGCTCGCGCACCAGCTTCTTGAGAACCTTCCGCTCCCGTTTTGCACGTTCAGGACTACCCAGTTCGGGGTCCAGGAAGGCATCTAGGGCGCTTGGAGAAGGGAGAGGCGAGTAAGGAGGTCGATCCACGAACTCTCCGTCCTCCGTCTGGACGAGAAGTTCTGAATGAAGAACTGAAAGACGATCAGAAAAGCGGCCACCCCCAGAACAGAAGAGTATAAAGTTGAAAACTTACCGCCCGAGCCTGGCTCCCCTGGGTTGGCGCGAGGAGAGAAGTGGCGCAGGTCCTTGCCACGCCCATGCAGGAGTTCCTGGGGGGCAAGTTGGTATCCGGGACGGGGATATGCCCGGCACCTCCCCCCGCGAGTACGGTACCAGGGGACGGTTGCCGAGAAGGGGGACGACTCGACGACGCCAGTTTCTGCGAGTTCGGCTCCTTGACCTCAGACTCCCGTTTTGGCGAGCTGTCAGGAATGCTTCTGGCCCACGGGGTGGACGCCTCGCCACTTTTCCCCCGGCTGGAAGAAAGCTCCATGAGGTTTTGTGCAGGAGAATCAAGAGTCGGCTGGTTGGAGGAGCCAGCCCCGCTCCCCAAGGCCGCCGAAAAATTGGCTAGAATGGGCTCAGCCCCCGGAGGAAGGGGTTTCGCCCGTTTAGCTGAGCCAAAATCAGCGAAGCGGCGAGCAGGGGCCTCTAGGTTGGTCAGGCCCGCAGCTTGAGCGGCAATCTCATCACGAGCGCGTGCGAGCCGCTCCAGGACTTCCTTGGGAAGCGGCATCTTAGCAGTCCAGGAAGGGCAAGGGTCAGTCGAATGCGTAGGGGGTACATATATATAACTGCATGTGGGGCCTACCAGAAGATTCTTCCTTCAGCGCATGCCTCCCACTCGCCGGATCCTGCGGGGTTGGATGTATCTTTCCGAGCTTGTCCCAACCTCGCAAAGAGCGGGGATTGTGTACAACCCCGTACCCGCCGAGTAGGCCCACGGAGGCCAGACCGGACCGGTCCAGACCGCCTCACGGCCGGGCAGGGTTCACCGCCGAGCTCGGACTCGGCAGATCATCGTACCGAGCTCGGGGATCGTCGGGCCGAGCTCAGGGTCTTGCCAGCCGAGCCCGCACTCGTCGAAGCGGAGCTGCTCGCCAGCCGAGCCTGCACTCGCCGAAGCGGAGCTGCTCGCCAGCCGAGCCCGCACTCGCCGAAGCGGAGCTGCTCGCCAGCCGAGCCTGCACTCGCCGAAGTGGAGCTGCTCGCCATCGGCCATCCCGCCCCAGGTGGTTTGCCCCTGACCTCTCATAACAGCGGAGTTTGGCTGTTGGCAGACCAGCCCAATGGGGCTTTCAGTAATTTCAGACCAGCAGAGGTAGGCTATTTGCAGGCCGTTTTCAGTTCTTTATAAATAGGACCCAAGGGGTATCTCAGAGGGGACGCTTAGGAATTCTCAGACCTCCTAGCGCTTTCTGAGGTACCTTAGCCCGACAATCGGCTAAGGAGGGGAAGCGCTCTAAGATCTTCCGGGTGTGTGGTGGGACCTCCCCGCCGGGCCCTTGGTCTAGTCCTTGGTTCTTCACTTTCTCGTCATTTTCTTACAGGAGCGAAGTAGGTGCACGACCACCCCTTCCCCAAGGGTCGAACTCCACAGAGACTGGTTTTCCGATTTCAACATGTGTATTGGAACATTCCTGCGGGTGTTTTTGTAGTGGACATTCATGCATTTGGCAGGGTTCTTAATTGTGCAACTTAATAATTGCTTCCGCTAGGTGTTGTGTAGGACGTTATGATTAGTTGATTGGTTTCAACGCGTAACCAACCGGTCTGTCCGTAGTATATGGCGTCGGGCCCCGGCCGGACCTACTGATATATGCTATACGACGGATAGGGGTGTTACAAATTGGTATCAGACTACTGGTTTCGGTCAAACTTAAATGAATTCGTGGGCGAATTCACTTTAAGGGGTGGTGAGCACATGTGTGCGTCATCGTTATAACATGAAAAGAACCCATGAATGTCCACTTAGGAATGAAAATACACATGTTTGAGGAACCTGTGTGTTCCTATAATTGCTGTTTGCAATAGTATTTGGTCGCTTATCGGTGTTTTGTACGTTTATAGGTGACCAGAAGTGGTGCTGGGCCGTCAGAACGGCCAGGTTCTGAGGCAAGCAGTGCGCCAAGTGAGACGCCTGCAACACCTCCGTCTGCCGAGACCATTAGGTTGGTGGCAGAAGCTGTCATGGCGATGATTAATGCGCAACCTGCAAGACAGGTACAGCAGCCTGCTCCTGCGGAGGAGCAAGTGCCGCTCCAAGCGGCGGAGCCTAGAAGGGTTGAGCAGGTGGCGGTGGAGCCGGAGTTACCTCGGAGAGCAACTGAAAGACAGTTGAAGTATGTGATGGGCTTCCACCCACCGGTGTTCTCGGGAACGGGAACCCCGACCCAGGCTGAAGATTGGCTCTCAAGAGTCAATAGGGTGATGACAGCTACTGAAACGGAAGAGTGGCTGAAGACCACGATAGCGACGTTCCTTTTGGATGGGGATGCAAGGTTATGGTGGGAAGGCCTAGAGCTACACCAGTTGAGGGGAAGGCCGTTGGCCGAAGTTCCTATGGCGGAGTTTGCAAGATTGTTCATGGCTCAATACCTCCCCTCAGCGCAGAGGATCGCATTGGAGAACGAGTTCCAAAAGTTGGTGCAAGGAGATAGCACTGTAGACGAGTACCTCCACGAGTTTACTCGGTTGGGGAGATATGCTAGCGCTACCTTTGCCGACGAGGAGCGAAAGACTAACCGCTTCTACGAAGGGTTAAGAGATGAGCTGAGGTTGCTACTGTCGGGGCCTATGGCGCAGGGTTTCCTAACCTTGGTCAACTCGGCCCGGTCCTTGGAGAAGGACATGAGAAATGTGCAAGCTAAGAAGGAATCTAGCGGGAAGAAATCGGAGTTCAAAGCGCCGACTACGTCGAAGTCGGGCTATCGAAAATTCTTCAAGAAGGCTAGGACGTCGGGTCCAGCTCCTTCTTCAGGTGCCTCGGGGGCAACTACAAATCGAACCCCGGGCGCTTGTTTCACGTGTGGAAAGACGGGGCACTTTGCCCGCGATTGCTGGAGCGGACGCCCAAAGTCCGAGAGAAAGCAAGGAGCTACTTACGAAGAGAAGGGCAAGGCGGTGGAGTCAACCGCGTCTCACTATGCTCCGACTCAACCTAGAGTCTACAACTTGGGGCAGCAAGAGACCATTAAACAAGCGGATGTGGTGACAGGTACGAGTTAATTTATAGCAAGTTAACTTAGATACTGTTGTTTATTGCTTGTTAGCCTAATATGGTTTGCATAGGCTTTATTCTGATTAGTGATAGTCCGGCACGGGCACTGTTCGATACGGGAGCTTCACACTCCTTCTTGTCCGAAAATTTTATATCGCGCATCGGAGTCCCTTCTTCGATGGCGAAGGACAAGTTGGATGTGCTGCTACCGAATGGGTGCTCGATGCGTGCGGACAGAGTGTGCGCCGTAAAGGTTCACATTGGGAGCCAAGAGTTTGACTTGCTAGCGTCATTGCTGCCGCTAGTAGAGTTCGACGTTATCTTTGGGATGGATTGGCTTTCGGAGCAGAAAGCTTGGATTGACTATGACCGGAAGGAGGTCAAGCTGGGTGCTGGGCTGGGGACAACATTCGAGGGACTCAAGGGGTCGAGCAAGATGCTGATGTCTGCTCTTCAGGTAGTAAAGGCAGTTCGTGCTGGTGCAGAGCTGTTCTTCGCAATAGTGGGGCTGTGGAGCCAAAGTCCACGTTGGATAGCATCCCCGTGGTTTGTGAATACCCCGATGTGTTCCCGGATAGTCTTCCCGGGGCCCCACCGCGGCGAGAGATTGATTTCACCATCGAGCTCGTACCGGGGGCCAAACCGGTGTCACGTGCTCCATATAGGTTGGCGCCTAAGGAGATGGCAGAGTTGAAAGTTCAGCTAGAGGAGCTGATGGAACAAGGTTATGTGCGTCCAAGCTCGTCGCCTTGGAGCGCACCGGTCCTCTTCGTTAAGAAGAAGGATGGTAGTATGCGGTTGTGTATCGACTACAGAGAGTTGAACAAGCTGACGGAGAAGAACAAGTACCCGATCCCGAGGATTGATGATCTGTTCGATCAGTTGGTCGGATCATCGGTATATTCTAAGTTGGACTTGAAGTCGGGGTACTATCAGTTGAGGATAAGGGAATGTGATATCCCGAAGACGGCGTTCAGCACAAAGTATGGGCATTTCGAGTTCACGGTCATGCCGTTTGGACTGACGAATGCGCCATCAGTGTTTATGGACTTGATGAACAGGACGTTCCGAGATTTCCTGGATCGCTTTGTGATCGTCTTTATTGACGATATATTGGTGTACTCGCAGTGCGAAGAAGATCACTTCAAGCACTTGCATCTGGTGTTGGAGACTTTGAGGAGGCATGAGCTTTATGCGAAATTCTCCAAGTGCGAGTTCTGGCTACCCTCAGTAGCGTTCCTTGGTCACATTGTTAGTGGGGAAGGTATAGCGGTGGATCCGGCGAAGATCGTTGCGATACGGGAGTGGCCTGCGTTGTCTTCTGTCGCGGAAGTCCGTAGTTTTCTCGGGCTTGCCGGATATTACAGGCGCTTCGTAGAGAACTTCTCGCGGATAGCGCTACCTCTCACGAAGTTGACAAGGAAAGATCAGAGATTCTTGTGGACGCAGGAGTGCGTGCAAGCGTTTGAGGAGCTGAAGAGACGGTTGACCACGACGCCAGTGCTTAGTTCGCCGAGTGGGACCGAGGGCTTCGAGGTGTATAGTGATGCCTCGGGTAGTGGTTTGGGCTGCGTGTTATTGCAGCATGGGAGCGTGATAGCTTATGGATCGCGTCAGCTGAAAGTGCATGAAAGGAACTATCCAGTCCACGACTTGGAGTTGGCGGCCGTGATATTTGCACTTAAGCTGTGGAGGCACTACTTATACGGCGTAAGGGTCGATATATATACCGATCACAAGAGCCTGAAGTACCTATTGGATCAGAAGGATCTTAACATGAGGCATAGGAGGTGGATGGAGTTCCTGGGGGACTACACCTTCAAGATTCATTATGTACCCGGGAAGGGCAATGCGGTTGCTGATGCGTTGAGTCGCAGGGCTCCCGCCCAAGCCAACTGGTTGTCGGTGCATGATGAGCGGCTAGTACGGGAGTTGGAGGAGCTTGAGATCTGTTGCGTTGACAAGCAGACGAGCGCCAAAGCAATGTTGAACTAGACAGAGGTTCAGTATGACCTGGCTGACCGGGTTCGGCAGGCATTGGAGTTAGATGACTCCATGAAGGAGCTTATGGAGGCAGCGTTGGATGGGTCAAATTCCCAATTTTCAGTGGAAGATGGGCTGTTAAGGAAGGATCATCGGTTGTGCGTCCCAAGCGGGAGTAACCTACGGGCGGAGTTGATGTACGAGGCTCATCATACCAAGTACTCGATCCACCCAGGGAGCACAAAGATGTACCGTGACCTCAAGAAGCTGTTTTGGTGGCCGGGGCTTAAGAAAGATGTAGCGTTGTTTGTGGCTAAGTGCCAAACGTGCGCCTTGGTGAAGGCGGAGTGCCAAAAGCCGAGAGGATTTCTGAAGTCCTTGCCTATACCGGAGTATAAGTTCGACGACATATCTATGGACTTTGTGCATGGGTTGCCAAGGTCGCAGAAGGGGAACGACGCAATCTGGGTGATCGTAGATCGGCTAACTAAAGTGTCGCATTTCATTCCGCACAGGAAGGATGACTCGGTGGAGAAGTTGGCGAAGCTATATGTGGACAATATAGTTAGACTGCATGGTGTGCCTCGCAGCATTGGGAGTGATCGCGATGGGCGTTTCACGTCCAATGATTGGAGGTTGGTGCAGCAGATGCTGGGGACAAAGTTGAAGTTCAGCACAGCCTTCCATCCGCAGACGGATGGGCAGACGGAGAGATTCAATAGAACGATGGAGGACATGCTCCGCATGTGTGTCCTAGACTTCGAGAAGCATTGGGAGGACCACCTGTATTTGGTGGAGTTTGCGTACAATAATGGCTACCAAGCGAGTATACAAATGGCACCCTTCGAGGCCCTGTATGGTAGGAAGTGTCGCACGTCGTTATCGTGGCTTGAAACGGGTGAGGCAAGGTTGTACAAGAAGCAGGAGGTGGAAAATGCTACTTCTTTGGTGCGGATCATTCGGGAGAGCTTGTTGATCGCTCAAGACAGGCAGGCGAAGTATTATAATGTCAAGCACCGGAACGTGGAGTTCGCGGTAGGCGATTGGGTATACTTGAAAGTAAAGCCGTTCAAGGGGGTTTCGCGGGTGAGACGCTTGAAGAAGCTGAGCCCAAGGTACCTTGGACCTTTGGAGGTTCTGGAGCGAATCGGCGAAGCTGCATACCGTTTGAAGCTATCGGTGGAGTTGAGTGGGCTACACGATGTGTTCCACATCTCTGTGTTGCGGAAGGCGGTGCAAGAGCCTTCGCTAGTGATCACAGTGGATCAAGTACCGGTGGACGAAGGGTTGACGACTAGGGTCAAGCCCATTCGTATCAAAGACGCTGAGGTCAAGAGACTCCGTAACAAGGAGATCCAGATGGTTAAGGTCCGGTGGGATAATTGCGGTCGGGAGGAGCTCTCTTGGGAAAGGGAGCAGACCATGCTGGAGGAGTACCCGGAGTTATTTCGCTCAGGTATCGCTCTTGGTTTTCTGTTTTCTTTTCCTTTAGTAATTTCGTGGGCGAAATTCTTTTAAGAGGGAGAGAGTTGTAACGCCCCGAAACTCAAAAGAGGGACGGACAGCATTTTGAGCCCAGTCTGGGACTTGGTAGGAGGCACACGGCCTGGGACATGGGACTGTCCCAAGGCGTGTCATGATTCTGGTCGTCGAGATGAGGTCGACGATCATAGAAGGCTGGAACACGGCCTGGGACACGGGCGTGTCCCAGGGCGTGTCAGGCACACGGCATGTGACACGGGCGTGTCACATGGTTGTGTCCTCCTCGGTACATTTCTGGTCCTGTGCCATTTTTTGCACACGGGTAGTGACACGGGTGTCGACACGGGTGTCGACACGGGTGTGTCATCCGACACGAGTAGTGACACGGGTGTGTCATCCGACACGGGTAGTGACACGGGTGTCGATATGGGTGTGTCATCCGACACGGGTAGTGACACGGGTGTCAACACGGGCGTGTCGGTGGCCGTGTAGTTCTCGGGTTGGGAATGTTGGCCGATTGCACACGGGGGGAGTGACACGGGTCTCGACACGGGCGTGTCACAGGTGACACGGGCGTGTCGGAGGCCGTGTCAAAAGCCGTGTGCTGGTTTTCGAGTCGGTCGAGACGGTGAATGGGTGACACGGCCGGGCACACGGCCGTGTTGCAACCCGTGTTCGGCCCAGATTTTATAATTTGAGGCCTAATCGTGGCCGTTCATTTCCTTGGCTTTGGATCCGACGGTGGGGGGCTGCTCCTGGATGGTTTTAGCCGGGATAAGGGTTTCAAAACCCTCATTCTCTCTTTCCATTCTCTTTCTAAATCCTAGAGAGAGGGGAGAGCAAGGTGAGGGGTTGGAGACCAAGATCCGGCCGCCGGTGGAGCGTCGGAGCTTCGAATTGCGATCCGAGTCCAGATCCGCGGAGGTGACGCCGTTGCGGTGCTTTCCAACCGCATAGTTTTTCATGGCTCCGCGGAAGAATGCAAGGGTAACGATTCTCATCTTAGGGCATGTGAAGCCCTCTTTTCCTTTGCATAGGAAGCCCTCTCTCGCGAGTGAGCGAAGAGTTGGAGCATTCCTTGGGGTAGATATGTAAAGTCCCCCTTGTATAGAGTCCGTATGCGAAAACAGACATAGGTATTGTGTGTGAAGCCTATCCGGACAAGTAGAGCCGGATCGGTGATGTTGCATTGCATATGAACCGGGGAAGACTCCGGGTGTTTGGGCGTTTTTTTCGGGTTTTCTACGTGGTAGATTGCAGCAGGGAGCCTTGGAGATTAACTCCAAGGTGCACCCGGAAAACTGGGCAAAAGCGAGTTTTGCCAACACGATGGACGGGGAGCCAACGTGAACATAACCGGGTTATGTGATTGTTGTGGCGGAAACGAGACTCGGTGAGTCTTGAGCTGTGCATATGGCTTAAATTGTTGTTGCGATATGAGCACGGGTCAGGCAGAACCGTACCCGGTCTATGTCGTTCGGTGGGACCGTTGGCATGGATGAGAGTCTTCGGCGGTCTATGGCTTAAATTGTCGTGACCAAGGCCAAGAAGACAAAATGCTCATATGATTGGCCGTCTAAGGGGCGGTGGTGGAACGGGAACGTCTATGGCTTGAATTGACGTGACGTTGGCTTGTTTGCCGTGAATGTGCCCTGTGTGCACGAGGTGTGTGGTCGTGCGAGCCTACGCCTGTGATGATGTGTTTTTATGCTAATAAATTGCCTATACTAATAAAGTGTAGGGAAAGAGCATCGCCGCCCCGATTTTGGGGCGGGATCGTTATAATTTGATCAGCATAGCTGACCGTTGCTTTTATTTGCCACCGGGCGGTGGTTTGTGCTTGCAGGTGCTGCGGAGCCGAGCGGAAAATAGCGGGCTAAAGCCCAAGTTGCTGAGCCGGCCCTCGAAGGCCTAATTTTGAGTGTTTCATTGTGACCATGTGTGGCCGGCCTGCGAGCCGATGTATGAAAACACTTTTGTATCAAGCAAACTATGTAAGGCCTTAAGGCCATTTCTGTTTTATGTGTATTAGAACATTCTTGCGGGTGTTTTTGTAGTGGACATTCATGTTGTTGGCAGGGTTCTTAATTGTGCAACTTAATAATTGCTTCCGCTAGGTTTTGTGTAGGACGTTATGATTGGTTGATTGGTTTCAACGCGTAACCAACCGGTCTGACCGTAGTATATGGCGTCGGGCCCCGGCCGGACCTACTACTATATGCTATACGACGGATAGGGGTGTTACAGAAGAGGCCTTCCAAGGGCTGAAGAGACAGCTCTCCCAGGCTCCTCTACTTCAAAGCCCGAAAGAAGGAGAGGACCTGGCCTTGTATCTAGGGGTAGGAGTGGAGGCCGTGAGCTCCGTTCTGGTCAGGGAAGAGGGGAAGAAGCAGCTACCCATCTATTACGTAAGCCGTATTTTGAAGAAGGCGGAGCTCCGTTACCCATCCTGGAAAAGCTGGCATACGCTCTGATCATCTCGGCAAGAAAGCTTCGGCCATATTTCCAAGCACACTCGATTAGGGTGGTGACCGACCATCCTCTTCGCAGGATCTTTGAAGGGGTAGAGCACTCGGGAAGGCTTGCCAAGTGGTCCATCGAATTAAGTGAGTTCAACATCTCTTTCGTTCCAAGACTCTCCATCAAGGTGCAAGCGGTGGCGGATTTTCTGGCGGACTATGTTGTTGAAGTCGGGGAAGAGGAACCGCAACCGCATAAAGCGTGGAAGATGATGGTTGATGGGTCCTCGAGGAAGCATTCCCTGGGGGGGAGTGGTGTTAATAATCCCTCAGGGGGGGTCACTATAGAGCAGGCGGTGGCCTACCACTTTCCAGTGACCAACAACCAAGCAGAATACGAGGCTGTGATAGCCGGCCTTCGTTTGGCAAAGGAGCTTGAGATCCAGGACGTGGAGGCCTTCACTGACTCGATGGTGGTAGCATCACAGATTCAAGGGGAGTTTGAAGCTCGGGAGCCTACCCTCGTAAAGTACCTATCCAAGGTAAGGGCAATCATCGGAGGGTTTCGATCATTCTCAATCCAGCATGTCCCCAGGGAGGAGAGCGCAGCCGCCGATCGATTGACAAAATTCGGACCTCGGGGGGGGGGGGGGAGGGACCCTCACTGAACTATTTCGGCCAGCGATCGAGGAAGGGGGGTTGATGGAGGTAGGTCGGCGACCCTCGTGGGTGGATCCATTGGTAACCTTCCTGACCATTAGCAAGCTGACGGAGGAGGTTAAGGATGCAAAAAGCTTCAAGCGTAGGGCAGCTCACTACCTAATGATGGAAGGAGGGTTGCATCCAAAGATGCTGTCAGGGTTCCTGGCAAGATGTGTAATCGAAGAAGAGATCCCAAGGATCTTGGGGGAGGTACACTCCGGCGAGTGCGCCAGCCACTCGGGAGGAAGGATGTTGGAAGAAAGGGTAGTAAGGCATGGGTACTTCTGGCAGACCCTGAGGAAGGATGCAGCGGAATTCGCAAAGAGATGCCAAAAATGTCAGCTATACACCCCCCTCCAACTCTTGCCTGGTCAACGACACGCCATGGCCTTTCGCCATCTGGGGGATGGACTTGGTCGGGCCTTTCCCACAAGCTAGTGGGCAGAAGAGGTTCCTCCTGGTCATGATCGATTACTTCTCAAAGTTGCTGGAGGTTAAAGCCTTGGCCAAAGTCACCTCGCAAGTTATAAGGAACTTCGTCTGGGGGAAGATCATATGCAGGCACGGGCTACCCCAAGCGATAGTGACGGACAACGGTCCCCAGTTTGCCAGCGAAGAGTTTATCAGCTTCTGCGCCCAACTGGGGATAGACCTCAGGTTTGCCTATGTCCACCACCCCCGGAGCAACGGCCAAGTGGAAGCGGCAAATAAAATCATTGTAAACTTACTTAAGAAAAAAGTGGAGAACTTGAGGAGGAATTGGGTGGAGCAGTGCCCCTCAATCCTGTGGGCCTTGCGAATGACCCCGAACACAGCCACCGACGAGACCCCCTTCAAGCTTTCTCATGGATGTGAGGCGGTCCTGCCAGTAGAATTAAAGGTCCGGTCCCAGCGGGTCATGGCCGCGGGCAAAGGAGATAAGACTTGGAAGTTGGAGAATGAGGAGGGGTGTTGGTACCCTAGTTTGATTTGAGTTTAGTCTTCTCCTTTTGTCCCTTGACCCAAGAAATATCTATGGTCAATGGTTAGTGGTCTAGCTGTAGAGTCCTCGCTTTTCCAGATGAAGAATTTGGTTAAGTAGTTTGTTCGTTCGACTATCGTCGAACGCCGCTCGACTATCGTCGACTGACTGTTCGACGATCGTCTATCAGTTGTTCGACTTTCAGTCTGCGAGGATAGTTCAACTATCGGCTGATAGTTCGACTATCTGTGTGCTTTGATAGTTCGACTATCTGCTTGGATAGGTCGACTATCTGATAGCTCGACTATCTGTTGATAGTTCGACTATCTGTTCTGCGTTGATAGTTCGACTATCTATTGATAGGTCGACTATCTGTTCTCGCTTGGTAGTTCGACTATCTGCTTTGATAGTTCGACTATCTGATAGTTCGACTATCTGTTGATAGGTCGACTATCTGTTTGTTTTTGATAGTTCGACTATCTGTTGATAGTTCGACTATCTGTTTCGCCTTGATAGTTCGACTATCTGTTGATAAGTCGACTATCTGATAGCTCGACTATCTTCTGATAGTTCGACTATCTGCTGTGATAGTTCGACTATCTCCTGTGATAGTTCGACTATCTGGATCGTTCGACTATCTGTTCGATAGTTCGACGATCTCCGTGCGTCGGTCGACGATCTCCGAGGGTCGTTCGACGTTTTCTGTCTGCCTTTATATTTTGTATTTATTTATTATATTTAATTAATTAATACATTATCTGGCATATCTTTTCAGTTGTTTTATGATAATATTTCCAGGCAATATTTGCTCCATCCCTTTTGCCTGAGTCAAATCTTTTCAGATAAAGTTGTTTGTCTTATTAGCTGACATTGTATTTTACTTTATCTGCTGTCAGTCCTTTATAGCCGTTAGACTGAAAAGTCTTTCTTCTGCTATAAAGAGTTTGTTTCTGATGTGACTTTATTTAGTACTTTATTATCAGATTGCTTCCTGCAGCTTCCTAGAAAAAGGTTTATATCTTTTATAGAATGTTTCTGCTGCAGAGATTGTTTTGTCTTCTTGATATTTACAACCCAGGTCTCAAGTTTCAGAAGAAGACAAGCAATTCAAATTTAAGAGAGCCGTTGCTTGTTGCTGCTATAAAAAGGACCCTTTGAAGAAGGATTCAAGCTAGTTAATAGCTAACTAGTTACCCAGTTCATCTGCTTTCAAGCCTTCATCAAGATCAAGTTTACTGCTCTCAGCAATACTCATCCAACTGAGAAGTGTTAAGATCTTCTACTCTTCTTCAACCTGAGTTCTCCTGCTTTCAGGAAGTTCAAACTCAGAGTTCTTTTGAAGAAGAAGAAGAAGAAGATTGCTGCTTGAAGATCTCTAATTTTATTATTTATTATCTTCTTGTAGTTTTTCCTTCAGAGCTTTCTGAAGAGTTTTCTGCACTGAAGCAAGACTTCACCTGGACATCTTTGAGCCAGGGGGAGCCTTGATTCTTTAGAGCTTTCTAGCTTAGTGCAAGTTCTTGTGCTTCTCTAATCTTTTGTAAAATAGAGAAGACATCTTAACCTTCTTCACCCTCCTGTACAGGGTTATTACTCCCTTCAAAAGTATCCCGTGGTGGCAGGACACCTGATCAAAAACCTGTGCTTGGTTTTTAGACACCTGATCAAAAGTCTAAAGGGTTTCTGGATCTACCTGAAGCAGATCCTGTTGGTGGCAGGGCACCTGATCAAAAACCTGAGTGGATTCCTACCTTGTTGGTAGAAGAGTGGACGTACCCAAGTTGTTTGGGGAACCACTATAAATTCCTTGTGTCGTCTGGATTGCCTTGTTTAATTCCTGCATTGTGGCTGTGAATAGATATAACTAGGTTGCTAGTTGCTGATTAGGATTTCCAAGCCTTAACTGTAATTACAGTTAGCTTGAGTTTGTGCACAACACTTGTGGTAGGCTATAGGGTTAATTCCATATCTATAATCTTTTAATTCCGCAATTCACTCCAAGGGAGTTGGGTAGACCATTAAGTTTTGTCTAGTGCAAAATTTGATAACTCTATTCACCCCCCCTCTAGAGTAGTATCCATCCCTTCACTTTCAATTGGTATCAGAGGGAGGTTGACTGACTGAATAGGCTAACACCTAAGTCACAAGATCCTGATAGATACCAAAGCTTATAGATATTCACTATCACTTTCATGGCCCAGTCCAAGGATTATTCTAGCACCAGACCTCCAGCATGCAACTTAGCTAAGTTTGGCATCTGGAAGGCAAGGATAAAATTATATATGAATTCTATTGATGAAAGCATCTTTGCTTCTATTTTGTCAGGTCCCCCAATAGCACCTACTGCTGCCACTGCCTCATCATCAACTGATATGAGTGCAGTGCCTCCTCCAGATTACAACGATGAGTACAAGAAGGCAAAGATAGAAGATGCCAAGGCAATGAATATACTGGCTCAGACAATGTCTGATGAGGTATTCCAGAAGGTAGCTGACTGTTCTTCAGCAAAAGCTATGTGGGATACACTGAACCAGATTGTAGCTGGTTCAGCTGATGAAAGGAAGGACAGAAGGTCCAACCTTATCTCACAATATGAGAACTTCAAGAAAACTGATGCTGAATCAGTTGAAGCCATGTACACCAGGCTCAGCTCAATCATCAATGAGCTGAGGACCCTTGACAAGGACATATCATTGACAGAGGTCAATGATAAGATTCTAATGTGCTTCCCTAGCACATGGGATCTAAGGATCTGGCCCATCAAGGAAGCCAGAAGTACAAATGAGATCTCCACTGAAGCCCTTCTCGGCAAGCTCAAGTCTTTTGAGCAAGTGCTGAAGATAAGGGAAGCAGAAGCAGAAGCAAAGACCCCCTACTCCAATAAGAAAAGAGCAATCTCTAGCTCTTAAGGCTGCTGAGGCTTCTGAAGGCAGCCAATCAAATGAGGAACTAATGGCATTGTTTGCCAAGAGATTTCTCAAGATGGGGAGAAAGGAATTCAGAAAGAAGTCTTCACAATATGAAGACAAACCAAGGTATGACCGTTCACCTGCTAAAGAAATTATATGTTATGGTTGCAGGAAGCCTGGACACATCTTACCAGAGTGTCCAGAGGAGAAGAACAAAGACAAGAGGAAAGAAAAGGAACAGCACAGGAAGCACACCAAGCCATCCTCCTACAAGAACAAGAAAAAGGAGAGAGGTTTCATTGCTGAAACCTGGAGTGATTCTGATGAAGAATCCTCCTCCTCAAGCTCCAGTGAGGATGAGGAAGAGAAGAAGGCAAAAGAAGTTTGCCTGATGGCAATAGATGCCTACAGCAATCACTCAGCTGCAGAGAGTTCAGATTCAGATGAAGAGATGCCAACAGAAGATGAGGTACTATCTTCTTATGACTTCACTTCTGAAGAATTTAAATTAGATTTTAAATCCTTATGCTTAGATTTAATTAGCTCAGAAAAGGAGATAAAAGAACTTAGAAATAAGTTAGCTGACTCAGAATTAATTGCTACAGAAAATATTAGGTTAAAGGAAGATCTCACTACTTGTAGTGAAGAAATTAAATTTCTTAAAATGGAGTTAGCTAAGTCTAAGAGGTTAGAAGAATCACTTAATGGTAGAAGCCTTAAGTTGTTAGAAATTACCAGCATGACTAACACTAGGTCAGCTAATAACAAACTAGGCTTAGGAGCTTCTCCAAGTGAACCCCCAGTTATTCTTAAAAATAATCTTTCAACTCCAGTGAACTTCATTTCAGCTAGTGGAATGAAGAACACTGAGCAAGTAAACCTAGTTAATAAAACTTTAAATAAAGCTAAGAGAGAAAAGAGAAAGAAATTTTTTAAAGAAATGCAAAGAGCGTCGAACGCCGCTCGACGATCGGAAGCTCAATGGTCGAACGAAGCTCGACGATCTGAGCGCCCATCGTCGAACGTCGATCGACGTTTTCAACATGATTTTCAAAATCATCATCAGTACCATAGAAACCTAAATGAAAATAGAAACCCTAGGTTTGTTGACCCATCATCTGCATGGAGAATCCCACCTAGGAGATCTCACCCATTAGGTTATCACCCTCAGCCTGCATTTTCATTTATTTCTAGCTTTTCTTATGTGAAAAACAAGGGACCCAAGGTTACCTGGGTCCACTCTGTCTAAATAAATGTCTTGTAGGCGAAGGCCTATCCAATCAATCAAAATAAGTGGTATTTGGATAGTGGATGTTCCAAGCATATGATAGGAAATAAAGATCATCTGTCAAAATTCAAAGCTAAGCTCGGCCCAAAGGTTATCTTTGGAGATTCCAGCTATGGTCAGACAGAAGGCTATGATAGGATTACAATTGGAGATGTTACTTTCAAGAGAGTTGCATATGTGACAGGACTGAAGCACAATTTGATTTCAGTCAGCCAGCTATGTGATGCTGGCTACCAGGTTTCATTTTCTAACTCCTCTTGCAATATTACTTTAAATAATAATGTTGTTTTAGTAGGCATTAGAATAGGTAATATTTATTTAGTAGATTTCAATTCATCTCACTCTGAAATCTGTTTATTTAATGAAGTAACAATTAATAATAATTCTTTGTGGCATAAGAGGCTTAGTCATGTTAACCTTAAAAATATATCTAGGTTATCTAAACACAACCTTGTTAGAGGTTTACCTTCTTGCCCCTACAAGAAGGAGAGCCTATGCAAGGCTTGTCAGCTAGGCAAGCAAACCAAGAATTCTTTTAAATCTGTAAATAAAAGTGATTCTCCTAGAATCCTGTATCTATTACATTTGGACCTTTTTGGCCCAATAAATGTACAGAGTTTAGGAGGGAAGTATTACACCTTAGTAATTGTAGATGACTTCTCTAGGTTCAGTTGGGTTTTCTTTTTGAGAACTAAGGCCGATAACTTCAAAGCCCTTACAGACTTTCTACTATGTGTGCAGACTGAGTACTCTACTCATGTGGCCTTGATCAGAAGTGATCATGGTACTGAGTTTGACTCTCTTCTCATGCAAGAATTCTGTGAGAGAGAAGGTATCAAACATAGCTTCTCAGCTCCTAGAACTCCCCAACAAAATGGGGTAGTTGAAAGGAAGAATAGAACACTCATTGAAGCTGCTAGTACATTGTTGGCAGATGCTAACATGCCTCTCTCCTATTGGGCAGAAGCTGTTAGTACAGCCAATTATGTCTTGAATAGAAGTTTGATACACAAGCTTAAGTGTAAAACTCCTTATGAGTTGCTTAAAGGAAAGAAACCTAAAATTAATTATTTTAGAGTATTTGGTTGTATTGTTTATATTCATAATAACAACAAAGAATATCTTAGAAAATTTGAAGCAAAAGCTTCAATGGGAATCATGCTTGGATATTCCCAAGTAAGCAAAGCTTATAGGGTTTATAACAAATCTACCTGTAAAATTGAAGAATCTGTGCATGTATCTTTTGATGAGTCTCAGATGTTTTACAAGGAGAAGGAAAATTCTCCTTCCTCTAGTTCATTGCAGGTACCTGATGCCCCTCAAGAAATTCTTCAACTATCAACTCTTCAGATCACTGAATCAGACAGTGATGAAGACATTGCAGAAGCTGTTGTTGTACCACCAACAGTAGATCAAATTCCTCCTGAGGAATTAATCCCAACTGTTGCTGAAGATCACATCCCACCTGCTGATATTGTCACACTTAGAGATCACCCTACATCTCAAGTGATTGGAGACATATCAGCTGGTGTGCAAACAAGACACCAATTAAGACAGGATGTAATGCATGCTTGTTTCCTCTCACAGGTTGAGCCCCTCACCTTTAAAGATGCAGAGCTAGATCCCCACTGGATCATTGCTATGCAAGAGGAACTCAATCAGTTTGAGAGATGTAAAGTTTGGACTTTGGTTCCAAGACCTAAAAGCCAACTGATCATAGGCACCAAGTGGGTGTATAGAAACAAGTTGGATGCAAATGGAATTATTGTAAGAAATAAAGCAAGGCTTATAGCTCGGGGCTACAGACAGGAGGAAGGTATAGATTATGACCAAACCTTCACTCCTGTTGCAAGGCTAGAAGCAATAAGGATCTTCTTGGCCTATGCAGCCTACATGAAGTTTAAGGTGTTCCAGATGGATGTCAAAAGTACATTCCTGAATGGTGAGCTTAAGGAAGAGGTGTTTGTTGAACAACCACCAGGGTTTGTTTCTTCAACTCAGCCCTCACATGTGTTTAAGTTGCAGAAAGCTCTTTATGGACTAAAGCAAGCTCCCAGAGCCTGGTATGAGACTCTAGCTAGTTTCCTTTTAGAGCACAACTTTACTAGGGGAGTAGTTGATAGAACCCTTTTCATCAAGCATCACAAGGACACAATCCTGTTACTTCAGGTGTATGTAGATGATATTATATTTGGCTCCACTGATCCCAAACTTTGCAAAAGGTTCTCTGACCTGATGCACTCTAAGTTTGAGATGAGTAGTATGGGTGTGCTGTCTTACTTTCTTGGTCTCCAAGTTAAGCAAGATGTTGATGGTATCTTCATCTCCCAATCCAAATATGCCAAGGAATTGGTAAAGAAATTTGGGATGGCTGATGCTTCAGCAATGCCTACACCTATGGCTACTAATGTAGTTATTGATTCTGATGATCACGGCAAGCCAGTTGATCAAAAGAATTATAGGGTCATTGTTGGTTCCCTATTATATCTAACTGCAAGTAGGCCTGATATAATGTTTGCTACATGCCTTTGTGCTAGATTCCAGGTCAACCCCAAGGAATCTCATCTGATTCTTCTCAAGAGAATCCTGAGATACCTGAAGGGATGTCCAAATCTAGGACTTTGGTACCCAGCTGAGTCAGAATTTGAATTAATTGGATATTCTGATTCTGATTATGCTGGTTGCAGAGTTGACAGGAAGAGCACCTCAGGAACTTGTCAGTTTCTGGGAGAGAGATTGGTCTCTTAGTTCTGTAAGAAGCAGGCATCTGTCTCAACTTCAACTGCAAAGGCTGAATATATAGCAGCTGCTAGTTGTTGTTCACAGATCCTGTGGATTCAAAACAAGCTTGTGGATTATGATTACTCACACAAGAACACCAAAATCATGTGTGACAGTACCAGTGCTATCTCAATTGCACAAAATCCAGTGCACCACTCTAGAACGAAGCACATTGAGATTCGGCACCATTTCTTGAGAGATTGTGTGGAAAAGAACAAGATTTGTCTTGAGTTCATATCCACTGAGTTTCAGAGAGGTGATATATTCACCAAGCCTTTAGATGAACAGAAGCATCTGTTCTTTTTAGTTCAACTAGGCATGATCAATGAAAGAGACTAAGTGTGACTATATCTGCCTATGTTGAAACCTGCTTGAAGATCGTCGAACGATGATCGAAGATCGTCGAACGGATCAAGCCTATCGTCGACCTCTGGTTAATGATAGCTTATCTGTTTGAAGATCGTCGACCGGCGTTCGAAGATCGTCGAACAGGTCGAGCTTATCGTCGATCTCTAGATGACGACAGCTTGTTGTTTGAGAAGCCAGAAATAGTCGAACGATTGATCGACTACTCTGCTTCTGGGCCGATTGTCGAACGGCCGTTCGACTATCGGGTCTAGTATCTTTTAGATAGATCGACTGTTTCCGGTCTAATATAAAGCCGATAGTCGACCTAGGTTAAAAGATTTTTTGTTTTATCGTCGACGGAGCGTGACTTTTCGCATTCTGCCTTCCCGCTTGCGATTTTCTGTCGCTTCGTCCCCTTCGTCTTCGCCGTCCTTCTAGCGCTTTCTCCAGCAATTCAATGGCGATTTCTCCCGCAGTGCTAGCCGTTGTAAAGTTCGATGCAGGCTTCAGCGTCGATTTTGACGCGTTCAGTTGCTGTGAAGCAGGAATTGTAGAAGTTCTTCAGTTGTGCCGGGATCAAGGTCTAGAAAGATTAATGTCGACAAGGATAAAGTTAAATATTCCCGAGATCAAGGAATGAGCTTTCACTTCGTCCTCCACCGACGATTCGATGACTGGCACCATCGGCGGAGAAGAGGTAATTTTAACTCCGACCGTTCTGACTGATGTTTTTGGTTTGATAAATGGTGAAGATGATTATGAGCAAGATGCTCAAGAGTTTGGAAGGATGCTGACTGAGCTGGGACATGCGGAGGGCATTCCCACCAAGCTGCTCAAGGTCAATTTTCCCTTTAAGATTAAATTTCTCGCTGAGTTAGTTGGAAAAGTGCTCCTTGGAAAGCACTCTGCTCATGAAAATATAACAAGGCAACAATTTGCACTGATGTGTGCACTTGTTAATCAGAAAAAGATTGATTGGGCAGGAGTAATGTTTGATTTGATAAGGAAAAAGAATAATAAGAAAGAGGTTACCCTAGGTAGGGTTATTGGAATTTTCCTGAAGGAAAAGTATCCTCAGCTGCTGGTCTCCGTTGCAACAACCATAAATGCAAGCAAGAAGATGGACCCAAATCTGTTCTCCAAGTGGAAGAGGACTTTTGTGAAACCCGCTCTCACAGGGGTTGCTCCAGCGACATCAGAGAGCACCAGGACTGATTCGGTCGCTCCTCACCCGGTAGAAGCTGGCTCAGCTCTTTCCCTTCCCTCATCTTCTTCTGCTATGCAGTCTGCTTCAGTTGAAGTTCCATCAACTTCAGCTGAAGTACGACTTTCCCCTTCTCCTGTTCGAGAAACAACCACGGTTGTTCTTCCTTCCCCTCCAGCATCTCCTCTTCCTTCTCATCTGGCTAGGATATCTGCTCCTAGTTTTGATTTGTTAGGATCTGAGAGGATTCCAACACCTCCTCAGTCTCCTATTCATTCTCCAGTTAACATTCTTGTTAACTCTCCAGCTCCATCTCCAATTCGATCTCCAGTCCACACCACTTCTCATCCTAACACTACAACCATCTCTACTGCATCTCCATCCACTGCAGTTCCATCATCTTTTGAGATCACCCCAGCTTTCATTTCTAGCATTTTGGAGTTAATTACCCCTTCAATCAAAATAATGATTGAAGAGGCAATTGCTCCACTTGCCTCCTCCATTGCCACCCTGACTGCTTCCATCCAATCACTTTTCAAATCTACTGAGCCCTCTTCTTCAAGGGGCCTGGTTTCAGTTTCCACTGAAATCATGCAGGGGGAGATGTTCTGTGAAGATGTCTCAGAGCCTCCAGCCTCCCTTCCAGCAGTTCTTCCAGCAGTTCAAGAAGAGACTGATGCAGTTCAAGTTCAAGATGAATCAGTTTCAGTGCTATCTGACAAAGAAATATCTGATGCTATTATATTATCTGAATTTGCTGTGAAAGTTTGCTTAGAAGATCTCACCACTCCCGTGGTTGCCCATTTCTTAGAAGGGATTATTACATCCTACCTAGATGAATCTTGGGAGTTGGTAAAATATGAAGGTAATTCACTCATCCGCTTTATTGACGAGTCAATTAATTTGCTAGCTTGTGAATACCTAGAAGGAATGATTTTAGCTTATTTAGCAGATTTGTGTTCATAAATCTACAGATTATATTAAAGAAGTCATAGCTGCTCAGGTTATAGCAGTTGTTTCTGAAGCTGCTCCAGATGTTCCTAATGCTCAAATAGATCCAGAACTGGATTCTTTTTTAGATGACATAGAAGATGTATCTGAAAATCAAGAAGAGAAAGCAAGAGTTGCTTGGAATCAAAGAGTTCAATCTTTGTTAGAGGAAAAAGAAAAAGATTTGCAAGTTGAAAAGTCAACTATTTGGGATGATTCACCAGGGTTGAATTTGGATTTCCTTCTGGCTCAGGATGCCATTGAAGAGGAAAAAGAAAAAGCTGCTTTAAAGGAAAAGGCTGTTTCTGAAGCCTATGATCCATATGACAATCCTCCTTCATCTCACTCTGAAGATGAAGAGGATTCTGATTTATCTGAAAATTCAAAGAAAAAGAAAGCTGCTCAGAAGAAAAGGAAAGCAATTGCTCCTCCTCCTCCCAACCGTGATAATGATACTCCATACTATATTCTGAAAGGAATAGACCCCAAATCAAAGGAGTTTCAGCATTGGATGTGGTTCTCCAAGAACCAGCAGAAAGAGAGAAAGAAAGCTAAGAAATATGATAGTCCAAACCCTAGATGGACACCCAGAGGTCCTCCTCCTCCACCTCCTGGTGCAGGAGCCTCTGGGAATTTATCTGCCAATCCGTCTGCTCCGTCAGGAAAATCTGCTCCTTCCCAGTCTTCTTCAAGAAAAAGCTCTCCAGGTTTTCATGGAAAATCATATTCTGGCCATCAAAGATCTGATACAGTAAGAGAACAAGTGAAGGAGGTTGTGTTTCAAAGACCAACTTTTTCCCCTCCTCCTTCTCCAAAGAAAAGGATTTCATCTCCTATGCCAGTGCATTCTGAAAAAGATGTTTCAAATGGTAAGTAGTTTATTTTTGTTTAAAAATTCTAGCAAGAACTTTGCTAAGTCTGCTCCCCTGTTTTATCTAGTGAATCAAGATAAAGAACCAGATGATACCTCTTCTGAGACTGTGTATGAAAGTCCTGAGCTTGATCCTAACTTTAGGATGGCTCGTTTTCACGAATTGGTTGGAGCAGCTCAAATCAGGAAAGCAAAAGCTGAAGGAAAAGATACTACTGGTTTAACCACTATGTCTACTTTCAGAAAGAAGGAGTTCGAAAAGTTCCAGGTTAATCCTGAGGTCTTTGACCCTTCAAAATATATGGAAAAGCACCCGGAAGCCGTTGTTCCAAGGGCTGCAGAAGTAAAGATTATTAGCGCGCAAGACTTGAAGATGTCTAAGAGAGAGGCAATTGATCCTTTACGAAAAGTTTCCTTTGTTCCTAGCTCGTCTAACCCTAAGCCAGACTCTGTAGATCCTTAATTTTGTTTGACTGCTGTTATTTATATTTGACTGTTATTTATCTGTTTGATAACTGCTAGTTTATTGTTAACTGTTTCCTGTATTAATTTTATTGCTCTATAGCCAGTTCTGTGTTTCAGTCTTTGAGAGACTTAACTCAAATAGGGGGAGATTGTTGGTACCCTAGTTTGATTTGAGTTTAGTCTTCTTCTTTTGTCCCTTGACCCAAGAAATATCTATGGTCAATGGTTAGTGGTCTAGCTGTAGAGTCCTCGCTTTTCCAGATGAAGAATTTGGTTAAGTAGTTTGTTCGTTCGACTATCGTCGAACGCCGCTCGACTATCGTCGACTGACTGTTCGACGATCGTCTATCAGTTGTTCGACTTTCAGTCTGCGAGGATAGTTCGAATATCGGCTGATAGTTCGACTATCTGTGTGCTTTGATAGTTCGACTATCTGCTTGGATAGGTCGACTATCTGATAGCTCGACTATCTGTTGATAGTTCGACTATCTATTCTGCGTTGATAGTTCGACTATCTGTTGATAGGTCGACTATCTGTTCTCGCTTGGTAGTTCGACTATCTGCTTTGATAGTTCGACTATCTGATAGTTCGACTATCTGTTGATAGGTCGACTATCTGTTTGTTTTTGATAGTTCGACTATCTGTTGATAGTTCGACTATCTGTTTCGCCTTGATAGTTCGACTATCTGTTGATAGGTCGACTATCTGATAGCTCGACTATCTTCTGATAGTTCGACTATCTGCTGTGATAGTTCGACTATCTCCTGTGATAGTTCGACTATCTGGATCGTTCGACTATCTGTCCGATAGTTCGACGATCTCCGTGCGTCGGTCGACGATCTCCGAAGGTCGTTCGACGTTTTCTGTCTGCCTTTATATTTTGTATTTATTTATTATATTTAATTAATTAATACATTATCTGGCATATCTTTTCAGTTGTTTTATGATAATATTTCCAGGCAATATTTGTTCCATCCCTTTTGCCTGAGTCAAATCTTTTCAGATAAAGTTGTTTGTCTTATTAGCTGACATTGTATTTTACTTTATCTGCTGTCAGTCCTTTATAGCCGTTAGATTGAAAAGTCTTTCTTCTGCTATAAAGAGTTTGTTTCTGATGTGACTTTATTTAGTACTTTATTATCAGATTGCTTCCTGCAGCTTCCTAGAAAAAGGTTTATACCTTTTATAGAATGTTTCTGCTGCAGAGATTGTTTTGTCTTCTTGATATTTACAACCCAGGTCTCAAGTTTCAGAAGAAGACAAGCAATTCAAATTTAAGAGAGCCGTTGCTTGTTGCTGCTATAAAAAGGACCCTTTGAAGAAGGATTCAAGCTAGTTAATAGCTAACTAGTTACCCAGTTCATCTGCTTTCAAGCCTTCATCAAGATCAAGTTTACTGCTTTCAGCAATACTCATCCAACTGAGAAGTGTTAAGATCTTCTACTCTTCTTCAACCTGAGTTCTCCTGCTTTCAGGAAGTTCAAACTCAGAGTTCTTTTGAAGAAGAAGAAGAAGAAGATTGCTGCTTGAAGATCTCTAATTTTATTATTTATTATCTTCTTGTAGTTTTTCCTTCAGAGCTTTCTGAAGAGTTTTTTGCACTGAAGCAAGACTTCACCTGGACATCTTTGAGCCAGGGGGAGCCTTGATTATTTAGAGCTTTCTAGCTTAGTGCAAGTTCTTGTGCTTCTCTAATCTTTTGTAAAATAGAGAAGACATCTTTACCTTCTTCCCCCTCTTGTACAGGGTTATTACTCCCTTCAAAAGTATCCCGTGGTGGCAGGGCACCTGATCAAAAACCTGTGCTTGGTTTTTAGACACCTGATCAAAAGTCTAAAGGGTTTCTGGATCTACCTGAAGCAGATCCTGTTGGTGGCAGGGCACCTGATCAAAAACCTGAGTGGATTCCTACCTTGTTGGTAGAAGAGTGGACGTACCCAAGTTGTTTGGGGAACCACTATAAATTCCTTGTGTCGTTTGGATTGCCTTGTTTAATTCCTGCATTGTGGCTGTGAATAGATATAACTAGGTTGCTAGTTGCTGATTAGGATTTCCAAGCCTTAACTGTAATTACAGTTAGCTTGAGTTTGTGCACAACACTTGTGGTAGACTATAGAGTTAATTCCATATCTATAATCTTTTAATTCCGCAATTCACTCCAAGGGAGTTAGGTAGACCATTAAGTTTTGTCTAGTGCAAAATTTGATAACTCTATTCACCCCCCTCTAGAGTAGTATCTATCCCTTCACTTTCAAGGGGTGAGAGGGGTTACGCCTCTCGCTAGACATGGTGGAGGAATTGCGGGATGTTGCAACCATCAGACAGGAGGAGATCAAGCGGCGGATGGCCAAGTATTTCGATAAGCATATCAGGATCAAGCAGTTCTCTGAAGGAGATCTGGTGCTGAAAAAGGTTGACGTGGCGGGAAGGTCGGCTTCCGTGGGCAAGCTCAACCCGAATTGGGAAGGGCCTTATATTGTAAAGGAGGTCCTTGGAACAGGAGGTTGCTAACTCCAGGATGTGGAGGGAAGAACCTTGAGCCACACCTGGAGCGGTGATGATCTAAAATGCTTCTACCCGTAAGAGGGGGAAGGTGATTGCATTAATACTTTTGAGTGCTATCATAATATATCCCTTACCTTTGATCCATCGTCTACTCTTTTATCTTAAAGTTAGAATAGGGTTTGAAAACTTCATCGACACCCCGAGCTCAGCTCGACCCCCAGGTAGACCCGCTACGCAGGCTCTCATCTAGCTGGCAGGTCCGAATGCTCGCCTGTGGGGGAGAGGTTTTGTTTTGAGAACTTTATCGACACCCCGAGCTCGGCTCGGCCCCGGGTAGACCCGCTGCGTAGGCTCTCATCTAGCTGGCAGGTACGAAGGCTCTCCTGTGGGGGAGAGGTCTTGTCTTGAGAACTTCATCGACACCCCAAGCTCGGCTCGGCCCCAGGTAGACCCGCTGCGCAGGCTCTCATCTAGCTGACAGGTCCAAAGGCTCGCCTGTGGGGGCGAGGTCCTGTATTGAGAACTTCATCGACACCCCGAGCTCGGCTCGGCCAAAGGTAGACCCGCTGCGCGGGCTCTCATCTAGCTGGCAGGTCCGAAAGCTCGCCTGTGGGGGAGAGATTTTGTTTTGAGAACTTCATCGACACCCCGACCTCGACTCGGCCCCAGGTAGACCCGCTGCGCAGGCTCTCATCTAGCTAGCAGGTCCGAAGGCTCGCCTGTGGGGGAGAGGTCTTATCTTCAGAACTTCATCGACACCCCGAGCTCGGCTCGGCCACAGGTAGACTCACTGCGCAAGCTCTCATCTAGCTAGCAGGTCCGAAGGCTCGCCTGTGGGGGAGAGGTTTTGTTTTGAGAACTTCATCGACACCCCGAGCTCGGCTCGGCCCCAGGTAGACCCGCTGCGCAGGCTCTTATCTAGCTGGCAGGTCCGAAGGATCGCCTTTGGGGGAGAGGTTTTGTTTTGAGAACTTCATCGACACCCCGAGCTCGGCTCGGCCCTAGGTAGACCCACTTCGCAGGCTCTCATCTAGCTGGCAGGTCTGGAGGCTCGCCTGTGGGGGAGAGGTCTTGTCTTGAGAACTTCATCGACACCCCGAGCTCGGCTCGGCCCTAGGTAGACCTGCTGCGCAGGCTCTCATCTAGCTGGTAGGTCCGAAGGCACGCCTGTGGGGGAGAGGTTTTGTTTTGAGAACTTCATCGACACCCCGAGCTCGACTCGGCCCCAGGTAGACCCGCTGCGCAGGCTCTCATCCAGCTGGCAGGTCTGAAGGCTCGCCTGTGGGGGAGAGGTTTTGTTTTAAGAACTTCATCGACACCCCGAGCTCGGTTCGGCCCCAGGTAGACCCGCTGCGCAGGCTCTCATCTAGCTGGCAGGTCTGAAGGCTCGCCTGTAGGGGAGAGGTCTTGTCTTGAGAACTTCATCGACACCCCCGAGCTCGGCTCGGCCCCAGGTAGACCCGCTGCGCAGGCTCTCATCTAGCTGGCAGGTCCGAAGGCTCGCCTGTGGGGAGAGGTCTTGTCTTGAGAACTTCATCGACACCCCGAGCTCGGCTTGGTCCCAGGTAGACCCGCTGCGCAGTCTCTCATCTAGCTGGCAGGTCCAAAGGCTCGCCTGTGGGGGAGAGGTTTTGTTTTGAGAACTTCATCGACACCCCGAGCTCGGCTCGGTCCCAGGTAGACCCGCTGCGCAGGCTCTCATCTAGCTGGCAGGTCCGAAGGCTCGCCTGTGGGGGAGAGGTTTTGCTTTGAGAACTTCATCGACACCCCGAGCTCGGCTCGACCCCAGGTAGACCCGTTGCGCAGGCTCTCATCTAGCTGGCACGTCCGAAGGCTCGCTTGTGGGGGAGAGGTTTTGTTTTGAGAACTTCATCGACACCCCGAGCTTGGCTCGGCCCCAGGTAGACCCGCTGCGCAGGCTCTCATCTAGCTGGCAGGTCTGAAGGCTTGCCTGTGGGGGAGAGGTTTTGTTTTGAGAACTTCATCAACACCCCGAGCTCGGCTCGGCCCCAGGTAGACCCACTGCGCAGGCTCTCATTTTACTAGCAGGTCCTAAGGCTCGCCTGTAGGGGAGAGGTTTTGTTTTGAGAACTTCATCGACACCCCGAGCTCGGCTCGGCCCCAGGTAGACCTGCTGCGCAGGCTCTCATCTTGCTCGCAGGTCCGAAGGCTCCCCTGTGGGGCAGAGGTTTTGTTTTGAGAACTTCATCGACACCCCGAGCTCGGCTCGGCCCCAGGTAGACCCACTGCGCAGGCTCTCATCTAGCTGGCAGGTCCGAAGGCTCGCCTGTGGGGGAGAAGTCTTGTTTTGAGAACTTCATCGACATCCCGAGCTTGGCTCGGCCCCAGGTAGACCCGCTGCGCAGGCTCTCATCTAGCTGGCAGGTCCGAAGGCTCGCCTTTAGGGGAGAGGCTTGGTTCTTGGTCCTTTGATACTTTGTACTACCCCGAGCTCGGCTCGACTCCTAGTAGACCCGCTGCGCAGACTCTCATCTTGCTGGCAGGTTCGAAGGCTCTCCTGTGGGGGGGGGGGATTTGGTCCTTGAAAGTACTTCGGTGAGGATGTCCTAAGCTGGACCAGGGACACACCCGGAAGGCAGAACAGAGAGGTCTCGGCCAGGAGGTCTCAGCCAAGGTGATCTCGCCAAAAGAAGTTCCTGGCGGGAGGGCTCCCGGCAGGGGCACCTGGGCCACAATGGGAGGATCTAGGCGAAAGGTTCGGTTTGCTCGCGCAAGGTAAAGAGGGGCGGTCTCCCCTTTAAAGGCCTACGAGCGACGCTCCCGACAAGTGGTTCACAGCAGAGTGTGGAAATGACACGTCTAAGCCTTGAACTCTCGGCAGGCTCCCACCTATTGACTGCTAAGGTAGACTACCCTAAGGGGCCAAGGGGACTCGGCGGAAGCGTGCTTGAGAAACAATCAGCTTCAACGAAAAAAGAAATATATACAAAAAATATACATAATGAGAAGAGGAAACCAAATACAAACACTTGTGATATATATATTCCCCAATGTGATTACAAAATGGGAGCTTCTCGCTCATTACAGGCAAAAGAAAAAAAAAGAAAAGGGGGAGAGGACCCATCAGGGAGAAGCGTCGTATCCACTCAAGCTCTCGCTTGGGCTCCCGCGAGAGCTCTCGCCCGAGCCCTCCCCGGATGTCTCGCCAGCAGCCGTGGGAGATTTTGGGACATCCGAGGATGGGGAGTCGAGTGCGCCTGGGGGCTTCGGGATAGGCTCGAAAAGCCAGGTAACGAGCTGGGGAGCGGTAACGATCTTGCCACCCTCATTCAAGCATCCCGCATCTCGCAATGTCTCAAGGGTCAGCCTGACCGTTTCTTGAGCGTTGGTCTGCAGGAGCTTGTCGATGTCATACTCCGAGAAATGTCGGCTCCTCAGCCTCTCGTCCAGCGAAGGAGGAGGCGCGACCGCAGCCGCCGCCACCTCCATGTGCCGGAGCTGGTCCCTCAGCAGGACGTTCTCGCACCTTACCCCGGCCAGCTCCGCGCAAAGTACCGTGCTCTGGACAGAATCCTGCGTAAGAGAGAAATCGATCAAATACAGGAGACGACGAGCCAAGGATTACAGAGGCGAGAGCGAGTGCTTGAAATATCTCGCTTACCTCCTCCGCTGGGCGCAAGGAAAGCAGTCCCATAGCATCTGCCAGCTATGTCTTCAGGGCCGCCACCTGGGCCACCGCCTGGTCCCGCGCCCTAAGCATCTCGCCAAAGTTGCGGTCGATGGTGATGTTCTGGCGCGCGCACATGTGCGCAAGCTCGAACCCACGCATCAAGGCCCGGGTGGAGTCGAAGGCCAAGAGCCGTGTGGGCAGTTGATCGTAAAGGCAGGCGTTCTCCCGGCTGTAAAGGTCGTAGCCCAACGTGAAGGCCTCGCTGGTGACCTGGTCGCGCTCCGCCCAACTGGGGAGAAGGGTCGAGACGGAGACTTGGTTAGTCTCAGGGTCCCACCGCAGCAGGGGTCTCCCTTCCGCGTCAAGGCACTTCACGCCGAGACCGAACTTCATGTGCCCCTTTGGCACCTCCTTGGGCGGGGATCGAGTGGAGGTATCGGCGGCTGCCCCTGACCACCAGCCCCGCTTGCGGTTGGAAGGTTCTTGGCGGGGGCCCCAGCACTATCCCTGGCGGCAGCGGTCATCTTGCTGGCTGCCTGCAGGATCTCTTCGAAGGACCGGCCTATGGCGGGAGGTCGGACGGGCGCAATCTCCACAGCTTTCCCTTTGTCGGCAGCGGTCGGCTTCGGTCTCTTTAGCGGCCGGGACGAAAAGGCGCTGGGCTTTCGCTTCCCGGCACGTGTCGAAGGAGGCGGGGCCGGCTCGTACTGACAAGCTCGAGTCGCGGATTTCGCGAGAGCCAGCGGATCTCTCGCAGCCTGGCCCTCGGCAGCTGGAGTTTCAGCAAAGGGTTGGCGCAGGGAAATCTCGCGCTCTCCTGCAAAGGCATCAATACTCTGCGTTAAGTTTAGAACGGGAATATTGAGTTAAAGGCGAGACCGTACCTTCGCCGGGAGGAACGACGAGGAGAGAATCGACGTCCCGCCAAAGAAATTGGACGTCGAACTCCTTCGTCCCGAAGAACTCCAAGAGGGCACTCTCGCGCAACCCCAGGGCAGGCAGCTTATAAGCGGCATCCTCGTATTGAACGGGTGCGAGAGGAACGTTGCTGAAGTCGCCAGAAACGAAGACGAACTTCTCTCCCCAGTGGTGGTGTTTGTTGTCGAGACCGGTGGTCTTGAGCAGTTGCCCAGATAAGAAGACCACCCCTCCCTTAACGCAGAAAATGAACAGCTTTCGAAAGATAGGGAGGCTGAACTCGATCCTCTCGGATTGCATGTTGCAGATAAACGCCACCAGGATTGCGACCGAGTTAGGATTCAGTTGCGCGGGAACCAACCCGTAGTACCGGAGGGCCTGACACATATCTGGCCAGAGGGGGAGGCGGAAGCCCACCTCGAAGTGCTCGAGGGGGATGGCGAGCTCCCCCTCCCTTGCGTTGTTCACCCTATCATGATTACCAGGGTTTCTCGCGGTGAAGCCGGTGGGAACGTAACAGGAGGTGATTAGCTGGTACTCCTCCATGGTTAGGCGGCGAGAGGGGAACAGGTGCTTTCGAAAGGCTTCCGCATAGTTGGAGCGTCCCTCACTTTCACCCGACATCGTGTTTAGGGGATTGAGTGTGAGGTCTCAAGGAAGGAGGCGAAAATGAAAATTAGGAGAGAGCGAGAGAAGAAGGCAGAGGCAGGGGGGAGTTCTCTGCAAAGCGCAAGATCAACAAGGAGGAAAGCGAGGGTTCCGGGTCGGAGGAATAAATGCGTTTAGTGGGCTCCTCTATTTATAGGAAACCGTGGTAATGATGACTTTTCTAAAAAAGAAAAATAAAAAGAGCGGCGGTGGTACATGCGCCATGCCCCAAGTCAACGACGCCTCGGGTTCCAGCCTGGGATGACAATGACCGACCGACGGTTCAGATTCACGCAAGTGTTTCGAGACGACCACGTGAAACAGAAAAGAAAACAAAAACAGAGATCGCTCTCGCCGGGTGAGAGCTAAATAACAAATAATAATTACAAGGTTACAAATAAGCAGTCCAAAATAAAAAGAAACGGGGTACATTGCGAGAAGGGAAGGCCGAGGGGTGAGAGGTGGCGAAACTTCTTTAAATCAATACAGTTCCCAACGCCATCGTCCTCTCTCCCGCCGTCTAGTCCTCGGGGGCGCCATAGGGTTGTAGTAGGAAGACAGGGTGGTGCACCCTAGGTTGATCCGGCAAGCCTGGTCTCGAATCCGCGCGATACACCTCCCAGGGGAAGACTCGGCGGTAGACCCACCCGGCCACTCCGTCTCGCCAAAGAAATAGTCGCGCTCAAGGGCCTCCAGCCTCTGCTCCACCATCTCGCGGAATTCTTTCGCCGCAGTGGCACGGGCCCGCTCCCGCCGCACAAGTTTTGATATAAGGGCAGCAATCTTCTTCCCTCGCCTCTTCGCGCTCCCGGCATCATTCAAGATCTCCTCCATCTCGTCAGATGAAGGGAGGGGGGAGCTCTCGCCGTCCTCCCCCTCTCTGTCTTCATCGTCGTCTTCATCATCTTTATTGGCCCCTGTCCGAGAGTTCGGATCCTCTGAGAAAACAGTTTCATGATTACAGCGAGAGCTGAGTAAAATCCATGGTAATGTTTCGCATACCTGCAGCATGGCGAGAGCCACTGGATGGCGGCAGGCGAGAAGGCCTGCCCCCCCCCTCAGTCCCATAGAGGAGGTGGAACGACTTTCCTCGCCCCAGGCAAAAGGTCTCGCGCACAGTGATCCCGACCTGGCCGGAAGCGCGGGGGGGGGGGGGGGGGAGTCGCCCTCTCTCACGAGGTGGTTGGCCTCCTTTGGAGCTATAGAGGGGTCGATAGACACCCCTCCCGCCAGTACGGCGGGAATAGCCGCTTGGCCGAGCAAGTTAGCAGCCCTTATTTCGTTCTCCCGGGTGGCGAGACCCGGGTTGGCGGAAGCTGATGCTGCGGGAAGTCAATTCGATAGTAGGGGAGGCTACGATTAAAACAGTTAGAAAGGAGTGACAGGGAGACAAGTATACCCGCAGTTCTCGGAGAGACAGCCGGAGGAGTGGCCTCCGTAACCCGTGGTCGATCCTCGGGAGGGGGAGACGATGAGTTCGGAGGCACCAACGGGGACCTGGCGTCGTCGTCTCGAGCCGCTTCCGGTGAGAAGTATTCCATCAGGTGCTAACCCTTTCGCGTAACCAGCTCGCGATTTTGATGATCAGCAAGTCGGAGAGACATACCTTCTGCGAAGGGGAAGCATCATCCGCACGGTCGGGAGTCGGGGTAGGTGAGTCCCTGTTCTCGCGAGAAAGGTCCCGCTGGACCACCTTCACCTTTTTCTTCCTCTTCTCTTTCTTCTTCTTTAGCGGGGAAGGCTCGGCGGCTGACGACTTTCTCGCCAGCCAAGGAGCAACCAAAGAACTGTTCGTCAGGGCTCGCGCCTGAGCCGCATTGATGCGGTCTTGGAGGTCTTGCAGGAGCGGCTTGTCAACACGTTTGGAGCGCATTGCGAAATCACGCGAAAGCTCAGTGAGGAGGCAACAACTCAGGGGCAGATGTAGGTCGTCTATTAACACACATATATGTATAGAGCTATGGGATGGCCCACCAAAAAGATTCTCTTTTTTGAGGTGACACGTGCCCAACGAATATTTATGGGTTGGACGTGTCTTTTCGAGCGCAGAGCTAGCTCGAAGAGAGCGGGGATTGTGTACAACCCCATATTCGCTGGAGTGAACCCAGAGGCACCAGCGGTCAGGATTGGACTAGCTTCGGGCTTCAGACCAGAACCACTTGCGCCTTGGTAGAGCTCCCGCCTATGAGCAGGCGGGATCGTTTGCGCCAAGCCTCGACCAAGACCCACTGATGACCGGAGGCGGGCGAGAAGGCATTGAGTCCACTCGACGCCAAAATCCAAGCAGCAAAGGCGTCGAGTTCAATCGACGCCGCGTTGAGTAAGCTCCACTCACTTAACGCCAAATCCAAGCAGCAAAGACGTCGAGTCCACTCGACGCTGTGTTGAGTAAGCTCCACTCACTCAACGTCGCGTTCGGCAACAAAGACATTAAGTCCACTCAACGACGTGTTGATTGAGGTGGGAAGGTTCTCGGCCCAGGGTTCTCGCTGCGGCTCAGGGTTCTCGCTGCGGCTCAGGGTTCTCGCCGAGTGGGGCCCAGGGCTCAGGGTAAAATTACTTAATTGTCCTCGGGTAGAATTACCTACGTACCCCCGGAGGTTGTATTTAGTCTTTTATAAACAGCGGGATTTGGCTATTGGCAAGCCAACCAGAGGTATTTCAGTAATTTCAGGTCAGCAAAAGGCTATAAATAGACCCATAAGGGCTTCTTAGAAGGCAAGCTTTCATTATTCTCAAAATCCCCAAGTGCTTTCTAAGGAGCTCCAAGCCCAGCTTTGGCTTTGGAGGGAAGCTCTCAGAGATCTTCCGGGCGTGAGGTGGGACCTCCCTACTGAGGCTTTGGGTCAGTTCTAGGTCCCTTCAACCAGTCGAGGGTCGAGGCTTGAGAGAAGTAGGTGTTGGCTGCGCCTTGGTTTTTGAACATTCGTTGAGGTCATTTTTGGCTTCAATAGATGTCTCTATTAAAATCTTTCGCTCTGATAATGCTAAAGAATATCTTAGTCATGATTTTTCATTTTTTTGTATGTAAAATGAGATTGTTAATCAAACTAGCTATGTCTATACCTCGCAGTAAAATGGCGTGGCGGAACGCAAAAACCGTCACCTCCTTGATGTCGCTCGCACTCTGATGACACAGATGCAGGTTCCTCGCTCCTATTAGGGCTATGCCGTTTTCATCTCCTGCTATCTCATCAATCGTATTCCATCCGCGGTTCTCCATGGTGAAACCCAATTCTTCATTCTCTATCCGGGCAAGGACCTGTTCCTCTCCCTCTGCGTATCTTTGGGTGCACGGCTTTTGTGCATGCTCCCTCCGTCACCCGTGACAAACTCTCCCCACGTGTCATCAAATGTGTTTTTCTGAGTTACTCTACCACTCAGAAAGATTATTGTTATTTTGACCCTGTTCTCCGCAAGAAGTTCGTCTCCGCGGACGTAACCTTTTTCGAAAATGCATCATATTTCTCTCGCAACTCCTCTTTTCTTCCTGATGTTCCTACTTATCCTACCGTCTCTTCTGTCCAGTCTACACCTACCAAGATTTCTCCTCCTTCGCCATGTCCACTGTCTCCTCCTCACCTCTCTTCGCCTCCGCTGTCTTCCTCTTCTCCCGGGCCAGCTCTCTCCGCCACGGATGCACCGGATACTGAGGAACACGCCGACCTGGATCTTCCCATTGCTCTTCGCAAAGGGGTGCGTACATGTACCCAGCACTTGCTTACTGCTGTTGTTTCCTATGCTCGTCTTACTCCTTCTCGCAGGACCTTTGCGTTGGCTATCTCTGCCACTGCCACTCCCCGCTCCTACCAGGAATCTCTTGTCGTTCCTCATTAGAAGGCTGTCATGGATGAGAAAATTGCCACCCTCACTGAGCGAGGTACATGGACCCTAGTTCCTCCTCCATTGGGCACTAATATTATTGGCTGTCGCTGAGTCTTTGTTGTGAAGTTCAGGCCAGATGGCAGTGTGAATCGTAACAAGGCACGCCTTATCGCAAAAGGCTTCACTCAGACTTATGATGTTGATTATTTTGACACCTTCTCTCCCGTTGCTCGTCTCAGCACTATTCGGGTTCTCTTCTCTGTGGCTGTCAACAGGGATTGGTCTATTTCCCAACTGGATGTCAAGAATGCATTTCTCTATGGTGATCTTCAGGAGGATGTTTACATGAAGCAATCTCCTGGGTATGCTGCTCGGGGGGGAGACACGGGTATGCATGCTGAAGAAGGCCATCTATGGCCTAAAGCAAAGACCTCGGGCTTTGTTTGACAAGTTTAGCGGCAGTATGATGGCCGTGGGTTTTACAAGAAGTTCTGTCGATCACTCATTATTTATTCGCAAAACCTCCCTAGGTCTGGTGGTTCTTACCGTATATGTGGATGATATTCTTCTCACTGGAGATAACCAGGCTGGGGTAGCCTTGACAAAAAAACATCTTCATCAACACCTGATCGCGAAGGATATGGGCTCCCCAAAATACTTTCTGGGGATAGAAATCTCTCGAAAGCCCAACTTCTTGGGCCTATCCCAACGTAAGTATGCTCTTGATCTTCTAAAAGAGTCAGGTTTGACTAGGGCTAAACCTGCTCGATGCCCCTATTGCTACTAGAGAAGATAAAACCTATACAGATGACTCGTCGCCTCTATCAGATGTTATAAGGTACATGCGTTTGGTCGGCAAACTCATTTATCTCACGGTAACCAGACCCGACATCTCCTACGTTGTAGGCAAGGTTAGTCAGTTCATGCAAGCTCCAAAGGAGCGTCATCTACAGTCTGCCCTGAAGATATTGGAATATATTAAAGCAGCACCAGATAAAGGACTACCGTTTCAAAAGAATGGTCATTTAAAGGTTGAAGCGTACTCGGATTCTAGCTATGCTGATGACAAAGGAGATCGTAAGTCCACATTGGGCTTTTGTACATTTGTGGGGGGAACCTTGTGAGCTGGAAGAGCAAGAAACAGTTGGTCGTCTCCAGGTCTAGTGCCGAAGCTGAATATCGGAGTATGACGTCAAACACTTGTGAGTTAAAGTGGTTACGAGCTCTCATGCTAGACTTAGGAGAAGTCTACAATCACCCTCTACCTATGTTCTGTGACAACAAAGCCGCTATATATACCTCGAAAAATCCGATATTTCATAAGAGAACAAAGCACATCGAAGTTGACTGCCATTTTATTAGAGAAGAGATCTTGGAGAAACAGATTTGCACTCCGTTCGTTACTTCAGATAACGAGTTGGCAGATATCTTCACCAAGTCCATATCCACTTCCTTTTTTAACATTTGCAACAAGCTGAGCATTATTGATATATATGCTCCAACTTGAGGGGGAGTGTTGCAGTATGAGACCGGGCGGTCTGGCGACTTGTCTCTGGAGGTTTGGAGACCGTGCGGTCTGGCGGTTTCCTCTAGCGGCTTGATAGCCGGGCGGTCAGTCGGCTTCTCTCCAGCGGCTTGGTAGCCGGGCGGTCTAGCATTCTCCTCTGTTGCAGTATGGAGACCGACAGTTTGGCGCCTTGTATCTAGCGGTTTGGAGACCCGGCGGTCTGGCGGCATCTTTCCAGCGGCTTGTCGTTATGGTCGGGCAGTTAGCCTTCTCGTCTAACCGCGCGACCTGTGCGGTTTGGTTTTGTCTAGCTGCGAATCACCATAAATGTATTTAGTCCCACATTGCTTATTTGGAATCTCTCTCTTCTCCTCCATTCTATAAAAGGAAGGCTATACCTTTGTAATAAATACAATTTTTTGAAATAAAAATTCTGTTATTGTCCAATTTTCGGTTTCTCTTTTTCCATTCGCACATTTACTAATAGACATTTAAAATCCGTCAAAATACGAAAGTCGACATAAATGACAAAGGAAATAATGTTTATACTTACTGTCTAATCAAAACAGTCCTCAACAGAGATTATAAATCTCAAACTCAGCCGCCAAACGGCGCAAAATAGTCAAAAATAGCTTCCAAATAGCTCAAAAACAGTCCTTAAAATAAAGTTGTTCAATATGAAAATCAGTCCCAAAATAACCATAAAACATCCCACTAACACGAAGTGAAAATTACATTGAAATCAACCTACGAAAATATGTGTAACGATCCACAAAAATACCCACCAAAAAGGTGTAAAAACAGCCTCCAAAATATGTATAACAGCCCACCAAAACAGCGTACAAAAACAACGATAAAATTCTCGACAATACTTATTAAGATCGACCAATGCAAATGAGGAAACCTAATTTCAGCAAAACACATATATAAGAAGTGCGTAGAAAGGAGGAGAACATCCTTACAGCAGGAGAGGAAGGAAGAAGGGCGCTGCGCAACTGATTATTTTCGGATCGCCGGAGTTTGGCGAGATTCTTCCTAAGTCTTCGGAGGAGGCTTTGAAGAAGGTAGGAAGCAAGCGAAAGAAACAACAAAGCTGCGACAAAGAGAAGGCGCAGAGACGGGAAGTGCGGAAATAAGAGAGGCTCAAACACTTTTTATAACAGGAGATAAACGGTCATAAGATAAAACTCAACCAAGAGATTAAATGTACCGCTTAGAGGTGTCACCAAGTCACCCCCAAAGCATAACTAGCCAACACAACAAACCAGCCAACACAACAAACCAGCCAGCACAGCAAATCAGCCCACTTTACTAATGACAGCTCACACAATCACATCATTGGCTATTGACACCCACAATAATAAAATAAAACAAATTTAACTAATCAAATGAAACAGAAAACGCAAAATTTTTTTACGACAATTTGTACTGTCTTGTGTTCTCATCATCGGGAATTAATAAAATTATTTTGCGCATTTTTGGGTTGTAAAATTCTCTGAACCAAGAAAAAACCGGGCGACCCACAACAAGAGTGATTTGCGATACAAAATGTGAATAAATTTTTTTAATGTGTGTGTAACAATTGTTATAAATATGATACAAACAGTTCTGGGAAGCCTTCCCACATCGCTTGTTCTCGCTCCCAAGAAAACTCGTCTCACCCGTAATTGTCCCAACGTACTTTCACTAACTTGACCTCTTTATTCCACAAACGTAGAATCTTTGAATCCTCCATGAAAACCGGACGAACTATCATCCTCAGATCTTTTGTCCTACCAGTTTGAATATACTATATTGTAAAAGGAAATATTTAGGTGACAATGAATGGACTTCAAGGCTATGAATTGCGACACAACCATCAGATAAATGACATGATTCACGAAATAAAGCACAACCATTAGATCAAGGAGGGGAGTGACCTGCAAATAGCGATTTTATGAAAAATCCCAATTCTCCATCCCACTGAAAACCTGATCATGAACACTACAGAAAACCCTTTGAGTTATCAACGCCAACGACCTGCCCAGAACCCACCGATTGTGAGCGGGCAGGGCCATCACCGACGGTGGCCTTTCCCGTGAGACCCAGTTTAGGGTCTCACGTGCAGGGCCACCACCGGCAGTGGTCCTGCCCGGTGAGTTCGTCGGGACCCGGCAAAGCCGTCGGTGAGTTCCGAGCAGGATGACGACGACGACGTCCTTAACCGCGCGGCCGAGCCAATACTGGCATGTCTCACGGACGACTTGTTGCAGACGTACCTTTTTCCGGGGATCCAATCCGGGGACTAAATGGCTTCAAATCAAAAAGTTATTAACATAAAAGTTGTAGATCTCGATGATATCTACAACGACTTTTATGTTGATCGTTTTTTTAAATGAGAAACATTTGATGCTCAAAATCCCAAAAAACTGAACTCGCGCTATTTTTCATGTTTTATCTCGAGTTATAATCTTCACTATAGATATATATATATATATATAATTTACACTATTTTATTATAAACTTTACAATTTCTTTAATTTATGTTTTTTTTTCTTTCAATTTAAAAACCGTGCTCTCGTATATGCAAAACCCGTTACTTACAATAAAGATGTGCTCTCCTAACCGCTCGCAAACCCGTGCACATCGAAAAATGTGCACCCCAAGCTAAGTATAACGTTCAGGGGTTTGCGAGTGATAGGAGCGCTGTTTTGCTGGAGCAATGCCGTGGTCGGAGTAATATCACATAAAGCATTGGAGGTCCCCCATGCACAATCACGATCAGAATATTGTCGCAATTGGCAGGCCTAATGGCTGAGCTCATGCATAAGAACATCTTCAATGATGATCTCTATATTCAGAGGTCCCCACTGTAACATGTTCTTCAAATATGGAGAACATGGTTAGAACAATTCCATGTTCTCCATATTTGAAGAACATGATATTATTTTATGTATATACGAGTGACAGGCACGGGCCTCCGGCCCGATGGCTTCGCGCCACAGTACCCGGCTGACGACGGGCGGGCTTCGCGCCACAGTACTCGGCCGGCGAGGGCGGGCTTCGCCAGCCCCCCCGCGGGCTTCTCCCGGCCTCCGGCGGGCTTTGCCCGCCCGCCCCTAAGCGGCGTACCGCCTGCTTTTTTAAATTGAAAACATTAAAAAATTAAATTGAAAATTAAAAAAATTAAATTGAAAACATTAGAAAATTAAATTGAAAAATTAAAAATTTAAATTAAAAACACTAAAAAATTAAACAGACAAAATAATTATTCACAGATGAACAGTCCACGGATTGCATTTCAAATTTATAATGAATTAAAAAATAGAAATGTTCACGGATAAACAGTACCGTGCCGCTTCTTTTTAGTCCCACATTGCCATTCAAAACTTTCTTTTTGCGTTTATATTAAAAATCCGCAGTTAAAGTTTGAAATCTTCTGGGCTTTCAGTCTTTCTTGCGGGTTGCGCCTTGGCTTGTTGTTTGAGTGGGCTTTGCACTCGGTTTTAGTGGATTGTACGCTTGCGGGCTTGCTAGCCAAATTTCGACTTGGCTGGCTGAAAGCCTGTGCTGGTTGCCTTACAGAACTGGTTGCGTTATTTTTTTAGCCTTACCCCTTATAGGGGTACAATCGTAATTTCACATAAGTTTAGGACCCTAGTAGTAGGTTTAGGAGCCCTAGTAAAATGTGGAGAGAGAGGGTTGATTTGATCCAACGGTTCATGATCAAAACTCTGAAATCCAACGGCCACCTAATTTCCCACTAATTTCGAACTCATGCTATTTGCAGACCTCAGTATTTCTCTTTAATATGGTATAGATAATATATAATAATTATAATGATAATTATATGATAATAATAATTAAAAAGTATTCAATATTAGTCTCATTTTATAGGTCTTGTTTTGAAGACCGATTGGAGCAAGCAATTATGCATTTATGGAGAAATAAAGGCCGATTAGAGATGCTATAAGACTCATATTATAAACCTAAAATGTGCAGAAAAATGATTGCTATTATAGGACTGCATATTATAAATATATTGTCGCAATTGTTTGTATACGAAGGGCAATGTTATTGGCAGTTCCACGATATAAGTTTCACCGTCCTAAACACCTAAAATGGCCATTTACAGTCTTAAAAATACTTAGGTTTGACAGTAATGGTCATGAACATGAGAGTTAAATTGTCATTGGTTGACGCCCACCTAAAAAATTTCATCTTTAACCCATTCATTTACAACCGCCACCACCATGCTAAAGGGAACCTTAGTTATGGGAAAATTTTTACGTACGGGTCTCGTTCCCAAATGTAGGAACGGGTTTAAAATACAGTTGAAAATTAATACTAAAATACAGTTGTATCCTAAAAATACAGTTGAAAAGTTCAATATTAAAATACAGTCGTACTTTAATATTGAACTTCAACAGTATTATTTAAAGTACAACTGTATTTTTCTCTTGAAGTACAACTATATTTTAAAATCCGTTCCTATATTTGAGAACGAGACCCGTCCCTAGACTGTTTTTAACATTACCCCGTACGAGCATCTTCGCACGGGCTACGCCCGTGCTCGATGCTCTCGGGCGGCCTTCGGCCGCATCAGGCGGGCTTTGCCCGCCTGCGCACGGGCTCGAAGCCGCAACCGCCACTCGCGGCCCCCTTGAGCTCGTATTTTGAACAGAAGCTCTGAGCCGCTCGGATTTGTTCCACAACAAATTTTACAAAATTGATGGGGTTAAATAAGATGTCAGCTGTTAATACAATTAAAATATAGACCACGCTCTTCACGGAGGCTATGAAAAAAAATAATAGCGCTCCAATTTGCTCAGATAAACTCGTCAATGAATACATCATCTGTGGGTCCTGCGTTGAGTTCACTCTCAACGGCCGGACCGGCCTTAGTTCACTCACAAACTTAATATAATATCATTAAAACTTAATATCATATCATTAAAACTTATGATTACAGAAAACTAAAGCGGGGCGAGGAGGCGGAGGAGGCGGAGCAGGAGGTGGAGGAGGACTGCACGGGAAGCGGAGGAGGAGGAGGGGGCAGTCGAACCGTCGGACACCGGCGTCCCCGGCGACCTAGGCGGGGGTAGGCCAGCTTCTCCAGCGAACTCAAAAAAAAAAAAAAGATTTCAACCACCGCCGGCATCAAACATTCAAATATTAAAGACCAAAAATTAATCAAACATTCCAATATTAAAGACATATTAAAGACCACAAAAAATCAAACATTCCAATATTAAACACCGATAAAAGCATCTCTTAAGCTCAGTAAACCGTAGAAATTAAACACGAGAATGACGACCATAGAATCAAGTCAACATTTCGGCAGAACCACGCCGCAGAAAATCCGCCCCCTCAAACAGTGCAGCCATTAAAACAGGGGAGAATCACAAAACAGGGGAGACCCCCGGTAGAAATAGAACGCTCTCACGGACTGGCCCTACCGGTTCGCCTCCGGCACCTTGTCGGCTATGTCTGGGCAGGCCAACGCCGGCTCCGGCGGCAGCGGCGGCGGTGCGGGCTCAATTTGTTTTTAAAATAAAACACGGGGCCGGCGGATATTTGTCGTCGGTGGGCTGCCGGGCTGCCCGGCGCTGAAAAGTTCCTTCAGCATCTATCTCTCTCTCTCTCTCTCTCCAGCAGCGATGGTCGACCACCTCGAAGCTGCCAAGCTCCGCCCTCCTCCAAACAGGCATATTTAAAAGGGAAGAAGAAGCGGTGGAGGGGGGGTACTCAAGCCACGCTTGGCCTTCTGTAGAGAGAGAGGGCGGGATAGAGAGAGGTACGTGTCGTGCTGCTTCGTACTTCAACAGGAGTCTTCTCCCACGTGTAGAGAGAGAGAGAGCCGGATAGATAGAGGTAAGTGTCCCTGTGCTCCGTTTTTCAGCAGGACTCCTCTCCCACGTGTAGAGAGAGAGTGGGATAGAGAGCGGTAGAGAGAGAGAGAGCATCACGCGGCAAGCAGAGGCGGAAAGCGGCGGGCGATAGAAATTTCGGGGGTGTTCTGCGCAGCTGGCGGAGCTGCTGCGGCGAGGTGGCAGGGGCAAATTTGCTGGGGCGAGGTGGCAGGGGCAAATTCGGGCTTTCAAAAGTCACGGATGAAATTGCAAAGAGTTCGCTTATAAAAGTAGTATAGATGAAGCTCTAGAATGTGTGAGAAATACGCCAAAGCTGTTATCTACACATTTGTAAACAATCTTGAACCATACCAGATACCGCCGTCGCGTTCGCGCTTTCCTTTTTTTGCTTTAGGGTTTCAACTCTGTTGCGAATCCGTCTCCCGTGAGATGGTTAGCGGCACAAACCATCAGCTTCCGGAGGAGAAGGGAACGGATAATTTTTCCAATGCCAGCACCAGAGGTAGGAGTCCGCTGGGGACGCCGGCATTGTCCGGCGGTCAATCGGCCTCGACGAGCGGGAGCGCCGGCTCGCCATCCAGTCGCAGCGAGCAGGCTGCAACAGATACCCCAGCGAGCGATAGAACCTTCGTACGCCGGCATAAGCACCTCGACGTCAATGGAGACGAGGCGGGACCGCCCCATGGATCAGTGAGGTGTGAAACTTTGCTTGGATTCATGTCTGCGTTCTTGCTGCGAATTCCTTCTCCCGTGCTCCACGCATAAACTGCATACTGCATAGGAAATTACTGTGAAACTTTGCTTGGATTCATTCCTGCACTTTTCCTATGAGACGAGTACTGTTTGGTTATGTTGCTATCTTTTCTACCAGTTGCGTAGTTCTCTTGTTCCATGGATTCCAAAACATATCGAAGGAGAGAACAATGTCACTTATGGTCTTTGTAACTCCATTTTGTAGAGACTCAATTTCACAACAAGGGTGTTTATCCTTAATACAGTGACCAAAATCAATACTTAAGACTGATTTTCTCGGCGCAGACAGACATTCTAGACAGTCACAAAAAATTACTACATGATTGGGCGGACACTCCTGACGAGACCGTACAACCTTGGCTTCCAGATATAGCTTGCGCGAACACCAAAGTTGTGTGCGCACACGGCCTTTTTATTTACAACATTTCCTATGTAATCTCTACCCCTGCTCGTTTCTGCTGTATTCGGGTAACCCTTTTTCTTTTGAGCCTTCCTGCTTGGGCAGCCCCTTATTAGTATAAATAGGGATGAACAGTACCATGAAAGACATCCGAAAACAATCATCGAGCTACCAGTTGATGAGCCAATCTCTTAGGCAACAAGCAAGAGCAAGGGGAATCCCAGGTTCTTCGAAGGGGAAGCAAGACTGCCTGTTTTGAGGGATTGAGAGTCCTATTTATAGGCAAACCAATCTGATGATAAAACTGTCTTTTTTGGTCTGCAATTAGCTACCTTCGCTCTTATTATTCGTAGAACCAGATGGTCTGCGGGTAGCCTGTCGCGCTTTCAGATTACGCTATCCGCACCCTTCATTCTACGAGTGTCCTGCCCTACTAGGGGAACCGGGCATTTGAAGAGAGAAAGAACTCGCGAGCTTGGACAAGTACGCCCTGGCGATTTGAACCCGCCTACAACAATTTCTAAGGACGAGTACATCAGTCCGTCTTAGTAGATAGGCGAGTATGACCAGTCGACATGCGTTGTAGTAGTTACCTCTCGTCGATATATCTGGTCTTTCAGTCAACATGCGAGGAAGGATCTCTTTGTCAAAGGGCCTTCCAGTCGTCATGGCGAGCACCCATATTTGCCCAAGTGTCTTCTAGTCAACACTAATTGTTTATTGGAACTGTCGAAGACCACTTTGGTCTATATTCTTAAGGTCGGCACTACGTCAAACCAATAAATGGCTTAGAAATTTATGTCTACCATGGTTCCATTCGATATTGACTCAATATCGACGAATAGTCTAGTCGATACAGAACTCCTTCAGACTTTCATGTCTAGATATCTTCAAGTCGATATCGACCGCTGCTCGCAATGAGTGTGAGTACAACAATCCTACCTTGATGGGTAAGCGAGTACTGCGATGAATGTCGAGTCTACTTCATCTCGTCGACTAATATGCGATCTACCCGCCTAATACGGGTTGTACACCCGGAGCTTCCTCAACATCATCGTGGCTAACGTCAATGCGATGACTTGCTTAGGCGTTTGTCGAGCTATTCTGATTGTCGTGGAGGAGCACCATTCACACATGGATTTCTTGGTGATTGCTCTTCGGGGCTTTGTGGCCATCTTGGGGGTTCAATGGCTACACACTTTGGGGATACTGCCTTGGGATTTTTGACTACCTCACAATGTCTTGGAATTATGGCTCCCACCAGACTGAATGACAATGTTGCTTCGCAGCCACTTCATATCGATCATTTTTTGTACATACAGATGACTTGGGGTACATTGATCTTGACGCTCTTTTGCAGAAATTCAGCGATACCATGGTCGCGCCCACGCGCCTTCCTCCATCTCGACGACATGATCACCACATCTACCTCCTGCCGAACACGACCCCTGTGGTTGCTTGCCCCTATCGCTATCCGTTTCTGTAGAAGGGCGAGATTGAAAGGCAGTGCACCACCATGGTACATCAGTACCTCATCCATCACACTGTCTCCCCATTCTTGTCTTCAGTGCTCTTGGTTCATAAGAAGTACATAACACAGAGATTCTGTGTGGACTACCACGTGTTGATCACGTAGATAGTGAATGCCAATTCCTTATCCAAGTTGTGGAGGAATTACTGATCGAGTTGCATGGTGCCCACTATTTCTCCAAGCTCGACTTATACTCAGGGTACCACTAGGCGCGCATTGCCCTAGTCGACGTGGAAAAACATTTCTCGCACCCACCACGATCACTTTGAGTTCCTTGTAATGCTCTTCGGGCTCACCAATGCGTCGTCCATCTTCCAACCCTTCATGAATGAGGTATTCCAGGACCACTTGTGTCGTGGTGTCCTTGTGTTCTTTGAGGACATTCTTGTGTACAACAAGACATGTGCATCACACCTGGCCCACTTACACACCGTCTTCCTGCTCATTCACGGCCATAAGTTGTTCTTGAAGCGGGCCAAAGTTTCCTTTGTGTCCGTAAGGGTCGCCTACTTGGGGCATATTGTCTACAACACCGGAGTCTTCGCCGACCCCACCAAAATCCAGGGGGTGATTCAATGGCCGGCTCTCTAATCCCTTTGCAAGCTCTGCGGTTTTTTGGTTCTCACATGCTACTACTGACGCTTCATTCAAGTGTACATCGTGATTGTGGTACCCTTGCTGTCCTTAACTCCCTATTGAAGCGCATTCTCTTGGGGAGACACCGCTACGACCACCTTTAGGGACCTTCAAAAGGCATTGGTGATCGTACCTGTGCTTCATTTACCAGATTTCGCCTATGTATTTCAGGTGGAGTGTGATGCCTCAGACAAAGCGGTGTGGAAGGGGGGGGGGGAGGTACCCCATTGCTTATTTTAACAGGAAGACAACCATTCATCAACAAGCTATTGGTATATTAATTTCGGGTCGAGTACAAGGCGGGTGCCTTGCACCACTCCGCCGATGCTCTTCCGTGCCGTGACTTATAGGGGAGCACTCTCTCCGCCCTATCCTGAGTCCAGACCCATGTCGGCTATTCTCACTAGCCTTTGACAGGAGGTGCATGATTCTCCATCCCTCCTAGAGCTCTTCCACTGCATACAGGTGGGGAGGCCTCCCTCTTGTTGGGCTGTCAAAGATGATCTCATTGTGTAAAAGGACAAACTCTACCTACCAGTTAATTCTACCCTAATTCTCACCATTCTTGCTAGTACTCATACACGACTCATGAAGGGGTTCACAAGACCCTTCAGTCCTTCATAGGGGAATTCTTCTTTCACAACCTCAAACGTAGCGTGTAAGATTTCATTGCCACATGTTCAGTATGTCAGTGGAGTAAGGCGGATCATCTCCACCCAACAGACCTTCTTTAGTCTCTTCCAGTGCTAACACAGATATGGGCAGATATCTCTATGGACTTCATAGAGGGTTTAGCCACCTTACGGGGACGGTCTATCCTCTTCATGGTGGTGGATAAGTTCTCCAAAGTGGCCCACTTCATCGCTATGAGCCACTCCATTTCCGCGTACAAGGTTGTCTGTATCTTCTTCGATCAGGTGTTTCACCTACATAGAGAGAGAGTATTGTGTCCGATCTGGACATGGTCTTCACCTCACAGTTCTGGTTGGAGTTGTTCACGTTGTGCGACACTTAGCTCGCCCTTTCCTCGGACTATGAGCCATAGTCAGATGGACATACCAAGGTGGTCAATCATCATGACCAGATTTTCAGCCTCGCTCGCGAACGTCTCCTCCAGGCCCAAACCCACTAGGAATCCGCCTACAATCGGGTCCACCACAAGTTCTTTTTCACACTCGAGGATTGGGTATGACTGAAACGCCAACCTTACCGCCAGACCTCTGTTTCCAGGAGCCCCGACCACAAGTTGGGACTTGGGACCAAATTCTATGAGCCGTATGATATTTTGCAACACATCGACGGCGTGGCATACCGCCTCCAACTTCTATCGGAAGCACGAATTCACGTCTTCCACATTTTGCAGTTGAAGCCGTTCATTAGAGTGCCACCCCTGGAACCCTTGCTCCAACTCCCACTGCAGCTGCAAGAAAAGCTTGATGTCGACGAGTGCGGAGTTGTTGTGGATCCATGTTGGGGCATCACATACCAACGTCGCGCACGACCTTACAAGGAATGAGTCTCACAAATTTTGTCTTCTCATGCTACGTCTTTTAATTGTGGAGCGGGTTAATTTTGGGCCTCACTGTGTTAAGCATAGTGAAGGAGCATTTTGGGGAAAAGGGACAAATGGCGGAGGTGTCGGGGTGTTTTGATTTTATGCAAGAATTATTATAACTTTTCCTATCTCTCTCTTCTCTCTCTGCCTTTTTCTATTTGGCCGAGCGCTCTAATCCCTCTGCACATGCCCTCGTCCCAGCGCCGAAGCCTCTAGCTCCTTCCCCTCCGCCGACCACACTCCATCGCCGAGATATGTTCTCGCGGGTCCAAGAAGGGGAACTCTAACCTTCAAGATTTTGACCTCTCTCGACCACATATGAGATCTCAAACGGGGATCCCTATTAGAAATCTTCGTGTTTCCCCTTTTACAGCATACCTTCTACTAATTATTTATATATTTTAGATGTTTTAAAAGATACATTAATATATTGATCAATTTGTATGATATTCTATTTTTTTATGGTGGCTTTGTTGCATAATTTTTTTTCTAATGAATTTTTGACTTTCAACAGTGTAAAAAAGAAAAGGAGGGGATCACGTGCTGTTAATGGTGATAAAAATGGGAGGGGACTTCGACAGTTCAGCATGAAAGGTGAATTATGTAATTCATCTTCTAATTGCTACTTCGTTGGTTTTCTTTTATCACCGCGGGCTAATTTAGCATTATTAGTCATATAATAGAATGTCAGATTATGATAGTATCTTTGCCTGGTGAATGACACATTCATTTTATTTGTATATTTTGCTGTTGTTCATAGTTTGCGAGAAAGTTGAATCCAAGGGTCGGACAACTTACAATGAGGTTAGTTTGTTCCTTCAATACTAGTCGTCAACTTAAATTTGAACTTATATTAATCTAAGTAATTTATCGTTCAGTGATCTAGCATGTTATCCATAATTACTGATATTTCTTGATTCAAACTTGACTCACAATCAAGTGGTTTTGAGAGGAGCAGCCGTATTCAACCTGCAATTGAAAAGCAAATAGATTCTAGTTCTAGTCTCAAATAATATACAATTTTTTTTTTAAGATCAATAAAACCAAAATAGAATTAAGTTTTAAACCCCAAATATTTTTAGATCTCTTTGGAGATTTTAAAGTGCCACCAACTTTTTTTATTGTGCACCATTGCATTTTAACATGGTTATGCAGAACAACCTTATCATTTTGATTGGCATATGACCACTTTTTCTATGTATAGATATGAAAGATAACAAAATGCAGCATTTTTTGGGTATTTAGAAAATGTGTTGTCAATTGATAATATATTGATTTTGTTTATGATCAAAAGTTACTTGATGATGAAGCACATTAGCATAGCTTTTTTGTGAGATGATTTGCAATTAGGCTACTTCTAGATGTTGTATTTATTTAGGTTATTTGCAATGCTATATCTAAGACTTAATTTAGTATGAAGATAATGATTTTTTTGCTCAAATTGGGATTAATGGGTCAAGCTGCGCTTCAAAATTTTGTTACCATTGTTTTTTGAGTTTATTTTATTTCATGCATGATTCAGATTTTGCGAATCTTGTTCATGATGGGCTCATGACTCACATTGAGCTGACTTGCAATCAACTTGAAACACAAATATTTGTATGATTGTATTTATTTGTATAAAGGAAAATCTATCTTCATAAAAATCTGTGCACTATATGTGTATAAATTAAACAATTTTAACCAACTCAAAATCATTTTGTTTATATAAAATCTAAATGTAATTATGTTTTAAACCCCAATTTTTTTAGTAGATCTCGTCGGAGATTTTCAAGTGCCGCAGATTATTTTATTGTGCGCCACTGCATTAACATGGTTATGCAGGGCAACCTTATCATTTTGATTGGCATATGATCACTTTTTCTATTTATGTATAGATATGAAAGATGACGTATATTAGGTAAATAAAATGAAAATGACATTACAAATGTGAGTTTTTTTCCTTGAGACGCTGAGCAAAATGCACCATATTTTTTGGGTATTTAAGAAAATGTGTTGTAAATTGATGATATATTGATTTTGTTTATGATCAAAAGTTACTTGATGACGAAGCTACATGAGCATAGCTCTTTTTGAGATGATTTGCAATTAGGCTACTTCTAGATGTTGTATTTATTTAGGTTATTTGTAATGCTATATTTATGATTTCATTTAGTTTGAAGATAGTGAATTTTTGCTCAAATTGGGATGAATGGGTTGAGCTGCAATTCAAAATTTTGTTACCATTTCTTTTTTGAGTTTATTTTCTTTAACACATGATTCAGATTTTGCAAATCTGGTACATGATGAGCTCATGAGTCATGACTCACATTGAGCTGACCTGCAATCGATTTGAAACACAAATGTTTGTATAATTGTATAAATAAAAATAAATCTTCATAGAAATTTGTACACTAATGACGGAGGATAGGCTGTGTGACTAGGGTGTGCTGACTCTAATGCGAATCCTAAGCGATGTGATGCAAAAATGGACTCAATTAAATACAACTAAAATGAAAATGCAAATGGTTTTAAAACGATTATTCTGGAATTAAAATTTTGCAATGATGATTTTATAACTGAGGCAAATTAACACAAGATGACTAACAAATTTCCAGGCAAGCAAGCCACACTAACATTCACACAAAGTGCTATCCGCTACAACTTCCACGATTAGACTTTATAGAACAAGAGAAAATAAGAATATTTATAGCTATGCATCAAAATGTCCCAACAAGTATGAAGCGTTTTCCAATACTCAATACATAAAAAATATGCACGATACAATAATACTCACACATATGTGGAATTCGATGACCGACAGTTGATGGCGGGCTGCTGCTATGTGGGGGGTGAAGTTGACTGCAGTAGGCAGGAATTGACATGGGACTGGTGGGAAATTTAGAGGATGTGGACTAAGACTTGCCACTGTTTACGTAAGCCGTAAGGGTGGGAACATGAACTAGCTGGAAGGGATTAATGTTTTAGTTGAACAGGGGAAGGGATGGAGGCTGGCGGTTGGATTGGGGTGTTGAATGGCTTGCGATTAGGAAGTGGCCGAATGGAACTGGAAAGGCGTGTAGCTGTTGAGACGGGTGGAAGGGGAGGGCGTCGGGGCTCCAACGGGGTTGTACGGACGGTGAGGGGAGTCACAAGCTTATGACTCGATAAAGGTGGTTCCTCGACAGAAAAAAAAGAAACTGGTGGAGGGTGGGAGGCGTTCGATTGTAGATGGGAGATTGACAGGTTCGACTGGCTATGGAGACATGAGCAGTGGTTGTTTTCTGGCAAGGATAAGGGAGAGCAACAAATACGATAGGGATGAGGGAGGACTCATGGGCTTAGTGGTTGATCGAAGAAGGAATCGTGGGAGGCGACGAAGACGATGAACATGAACAGTTATTGGCCACTTGAGGAGTCGTGCAATTACTGGCGGTTTTCTGCAAAATTGTGCGGAGGGGACGATTAATAGGGACGGTTGTATAGGCTATCGTGGGTTACAGGGGAAAAAATCTCAAGAACAATGATTGGAAAACAGATATAACTGATAAGGAACCGGGACGTCTCACCTCGGGCTCGCGGTGTCTCACCACAAACGATTGCCGGTCTGGAATCTCTCACAAATCAATAATGAAAATAAACTACAACACCCACCCCTATTTATAACAAGAGGGGGCGATTTGGCACCGGGCGTGAACGACTATGATTGGCTGTTACGTCTGAGGCCCTAAAACACCAAAAATAAATCCAAAAAGTAAAATAAAATACATAAAATAATAGCGCGACGAGCCGGACCCTCTCGCGGTCTTGGATCGCCTATCCGATCATCGCCTTCTGCGCGAATATACAAAAGCGGTCCCCGCCGACGTCCGACCCGAAGTCTGATGACTATCTCCATCAACTCCACCCGACTGAAAAGCATTCATCTCCGATGAATGGAGATGATCGTACTGGCGTCGAAAATCTGGGGCAAGTTTATCAAGCTCCACCGCGGACATCCTAGTATCATCACAAATGGAACGTTTGCTCCAGTGTACCAGGTAACAACAAGAGGGTCCGTTTGCGGTGGAAATGCACTCATGTGCCACAACATCAGTAATGTGCTCAACCCTCACCTCTCGTGTTGGTGGATCCAGAAGAACTAGTGGAATCATAGGTGGTGCAAGCAAGTCCATAGTGTTTGTCCAAGGGAGGCTGGGGAAGGGTCAGACTGTACTGGGACGGTGTAGGAAGTGGATCAGGGTGTGGATCCCTATACTCAAGAGGCTCAAAGTACGGTGTTAAATCTTCAGTATTAAATACAGGATGAATACCCGTATCTGCTGGGAGGTCGACCTCATTGGCATTTGCCCCAATTTTCTTTAGAATCCTATAAGGACCCATTTGCGTTGGTTGTAGTTTCTCAGCGACTCCTTTTGGGAACCTCTCAATGCAAAGTCGAATCATAATTTGCTCACCTACCCAAAAATGTTGCACACGCTTGTGCCCGCCTACCCGAAAATGCTGCTCACGCTTGTGTTCATTTGCCTGTGCTTTATATAATTCATTACTGCTAGTAATTTTTTCCCGATCATTTCATGCAGTTCATGTATGTGATGAATACAAGACTCGGCAGACTCACTAGAGCGTGACTCTAAGGGAACTGGGGCAAGTTCAACAAGTTTCCTAGGCTCATATCCTGACACTATATGAATGGACTCATGCCAGTAGATCTGTTAATGGAACTATTATATGCAAACTTCACTACGGGTAACACAAAATCTCAAACCGATGGGTGTTCACCAACTAGACAGTATAATAAATTCCCTAAGTTCCTATCGACGACCTCAGTCTGACTGTCAGTCTGTTGGTGATAAGCGGTAGAAAATTTCAAGGTCGTACCCATTTTTGCCATAACATTCTCCAAAAGTAGCTCAAAAATCGAACGTTACGATCAGACACTATGGATTTAGGTAATGCGTATAATCAAAAAATGTCTCTCATGAAAAGGGCCGCCGCGTGAGCCGCATAAGCGGTCTTGCAGTAGCAATAAAGTGAGTCATTTTCAAAAACTGGTCTACCACTACAAAAATAGAATTGTGCTTCCTCAGAGTGCGAGGAAGACTCAATACAAAATCCATACTAATATCGACTTATGGCTGGTGTGGGACTGGAAGAGAAGTATAGAGTCCAGTATTTTGTTTTGAACCCTTGGCGGTCTGACATGTGTTGCAGTGTCGCACAACACGAGTAACATCCCTTTTTCAGGGTAGGCCAATAGAAGCGATCCTCAACTAAAGCAATGGTCTTATCTCTGCCCAAGTGGCCATTTGCCAGGACGTCCTGGGAATACAGAGATGAGTCCCACAATATAAATATCCCTCTACAATATCAAACCCATTAGTGGGATTAGGTGGATCCCTCAAAAATCCCAAATAGATCTCACCAAAGTCGGGGCAGGTGGGGTAATCACTAGATAAACGATCAAAACTAGTCGCGCTAACGCTCAATGTGCGCAATAGGGTGATACGTTGACTAAGAGCATCAACAAATTTGCTCTCAACACCCACTCGGTGTTTAAGAACATAGTGAAAGTCCTGCAAGTATTCAACCCACTTGGCTTGTCTATGCCCCAATTTGCGCTGCAAATCAAGGTAGTACAGGGCCTGGTGATCGGAGTATAAAACAAACTCCCGTGGAAGGAGATAGTGTCTCCAATACCGAAGCGATTGCACCACAACATAAAACTCTCGATCATAATTTGAGTACTTATGTCAGGCCTCATTCAGCTTTTCACTAAAGTAAGAAACTTGATGACCTTCCTGGCTCAGTACTCCGTTGATCCCAATGCCAGATGCGTCGCAGACTACCTCAAACACCTTAGAGAAATCGGGCAATCTCAACAAAGGTGCGGTCGTCAGTTTTTCCTTGATCTCATTAAAAGTGCGAGTGGGTGAAGTTTCACTGCTTTGGGAAGTGGAGTGCTCTCGCCGACCCTCAATGGAAGTAATGCTGGTCCGAAGGTTGTCAAATTATGCATCAAATTGATCAAACTTCTTAAGAACCCATTGTTGTAATTCAACTTCCATTATGTTCGCTTTCAAAACACTAGGAAGGCTACTATGTGTGATGTTACCTCGATGAAGGTGACTTCTATTGGATTAATGATGGTCATTAGGACGGTCGTCTATAACATAATCATTTCGTGCTCGTGGGTGGACGTGAGTCCTGCGAACGTGCAATGGTGATCGCGCATATACAAACTCAGGTTCCTCATATAGAGTAGATGTGTAGTGACGATGACCTGACCCGGGTTCTGAAATAGAGGAGATGGGTAGTGGTACGAACCCGAGGAGGGGGTGGGGTGTTTGGTCGGCTATGGGGAAGGAGAACGAACTGTCAACCCAGGAGGTAGGGGCACAAGTGCTGAACTGCGAGGACGAGGCCCATGAGCTCGTTCTCGTAAGCGAAGCGGTGGGTAGTGTCAGAAAAGGCGCAACTAAAATAGGCCACTGGACGGCCAACTTGCATCAGTACGGATCCCACGCCGACGGGCGAAGCGTCGCACTCCACGAGGAAGGGCTGAGAGAAATCCGACATGGATAACACCCGAGCACGAACCAAGGCCCGCCGAAGTGCGATAAAAGCGGCGGAGGCCGCCGTCGACCACTCGAAGGGGCCCTCGACAGACTTCTTCAGGAGTTGGGTGAGGGGTCGGGCCAACGCACCGTACCCCTGAATGAACCGAAGGTAGCACCCTGTCAGTCCTAGGAACCCGCGAACATCGCAGTGAGATTATGGTGTTGGACACTGGAGGACCCCTGCAACAGTGATGGTGTGTCCCAATTAGCACACCTCCGGAATCCCAAATGAACACTTTGTTGGGTGGAGCTTAAGGCGGTGACGTCGTAGAGTGGCCAACGTTTGACGGACTAGAGGTGCTCCTGCCAAGAAGAACTCTAGATCAAGATGTCATAAAAAACAAGTATGTGCTGACAAAGTACCAGACGAAAAATATCGTTCATCATGGCATGAAAGGTGGTCGGCGCATTGGTTAGGCCGAATGACATAACCAGGAACTCATAGTGACCGTCATGGGTCAGGAAGGCCGTCTTGGAAACGTCAGACGGCCGAACGCGAATCCGGTGGTAGCCAGCACGGAGGTCCAGCTTGGTGAAAACGGTCGCGCCGTGGAGTTCATCTAAAAGCTCCTGAATCACCAGGATCGGGTATTTGTCTGGGATAGTGGCTTTGTTGAGCTCCCGATAATCCACGCAGAAACTCCACCTGCCGTCCTTCTTCCTGTCCAAGAGGACCGGGTTGGAGAAGAGACTCGCACTAGGGTGGATGAGGCCCCCCATCAGCATGTCGCGTACAAGCCTCTCGATCTCATCCTTTTGCACGTGCCCATAGCAGTACGGTCAAACCGCGACTGCCGACACGCCGGGCTGAAGAGGAATGACATGATCGTGCGGCCGGGCCGACGACAACCCGAATGGTGCAGTAAAGAGGTCGGCGAACTCGGACAAGAGGGCCTGAAGGGCCGGAGGTGGTGATGGGTCCGACGGCGTGGCGTCCGAGATGGACCAGAGCCATGCCAAAAAGTCGACGTCCGAGATCCTCTGAATTTGGCGGACGGAGACGAGGGAGCGAAGTGGTGCAACATCCCCCACAAGGCACACTCCCGACCGTCCTGGAGGAACCACATCATCATAGTCCCCCAGTTGACACGCACGTCGCCTAGCGTGCAGGGCCACACAACTCCCAGGATGGCATTGATCCCGCCAAGGCCGAAGACGTAGAAGTTCGTCGTCATCGAGTAAGGGCCCACTGAAAACGAGACGGTCGGACAACGGCCCTGGATCGAGCGGCGGCGACCATTGCCCAAACTAACAGCGAAGTCCAGAGAGGGCTCCATCGGAAGGCGGAGTTGCTGGGTTAGATGAGAGGAGAGAAATTTATGACTTGCCCCGCCCTCCACCATGATGACAATGCGGCGGTCGCCCAACTTGCCCGTCAACTTCATGGTCTGGGGCCCTGAAATGCCGCCCACAGAGAAACATGGGACCTCCAAACGGTGAAGGCCGGCGATGGCGGCGGCCTCAGTGGTGTCCTCCACAGTGATCTCGAGGTCCTCAAAATCCGCCAAAGTTATCTACGGTTCGAAGTCGCCGATGATGGCGTGGAACTCCTTGACCGCACATACGTGGGTAGGGGAGCAGGGCTGACGACAGCAGAAGCATAATCCCTTGCGACGGAGGTCGTCAAACTCTTGGTTTGAGAATCGCTGCGGAGGGCCTGTCCGACCGGCTGGAGGGGGTCGAGGGGCCTGTGGCTCTGGAGTAGCGGTCCGCTATGGTCGGCCTCCCGACGGAGGCCCGCCTGGAGCTGACGGGGGTCGAGGGGACAAATCCGACTCTACGAGGCGGTCCATGTAGAGGGCCTCAGAGACCGTCAATGGGTGGTGGGTGCGGAGCCGGGAGCGGATGTTGGGCAGAAGGCCATGCATGAAAAAGCTGAGATAATGATCCGGTGGTAGGCCCGGAACATGGGTGACGAGGGCCACGAATTCATTGATGTAATCATCCAATGCGCCGGTTTGGCGTACCCCACACAATCGTTCGATGACGGATCCGAAATAGTGGCTATCAAAACGGCGGATCATCTTCTGTTTGATCTCCGACCAAGAGATAGCCGGGTTGGACTGGCGGAGCCACCGAGCCCAATGAAGAGCGGAGTCGTCGAGTCCCACGACGGTGGTAGAGACCTTGTCCTGCTTGGGGGTGTGGTGGAGATCAAAATACTGTTTTGCCTTGGCGATCCACCCAGTTGAGTCCACCCCGGCGAAGGTGGGGAGGTCCAAGGCCAGGGCTGGACGGCCCGGGGGAAAAGGGTGCGCGGAGTCGCCGATGTGTGGTTGTGGTGCCGCCCTGAGGATGGATGCGCCGGTGGCCGGGCACGTGGATCCATTGGCGGAAGAGGCGACGGAAGGTTGGAGAGCATCAAACTTGGCGTGAAGTGCGAGCAGGGAGGCATGCATAGAGGCCACGAGGGATTCCTGGGCGTCGACACAACATAGAAGAGCCTCGTTGGCGTTCTCCGATGGGGCCTCTGCGGTGGAGCGTGTGGACGGCGCCATGGCCGTAGAAGGAAGGTGCGATAGCAGCGGCGGTGCGGCGCTGGACGGTGCGGACGCGGCGATGCAGCATGGGCTTTGCGTGCGCGGTGCGGCGCGACTTGTGTGGGCGCGGGTGGTGCGGGCGCGGACGGGGCGGCGCGGGCTGGTGCGACGCTGGACGGTGCAACAGGCGGGGGCTGGTACTCCGACGGCCGTCGGCGGGCAGAAAGGGCAGGTCGGACCAGTTTGGTACCACCCCGGGGAGAGGGCGGGATGTCGGTCAGCTATGGGGAAGGAGAACGGGAGAGAGGAGGGGAAGAGAAAGGAAGAGGGGGAAAGTTAGGGTTAGAGAGGAGGGGAGGGAAAACACACTTTCATCCAAGACGTTCAAAACAAGTACAAACGCTACCCCTTATAGCAGTGGGGTGCGAACATCGGTGCGAATAATCCGCCAAAATATAAATGCCGAAATAAAAACATAATTGCTGAAATAAAACACAAATGCTGAAATAAATGAGACGATAACGATTAGACCGCGAGTTCGGTGGGGCCGTCCGTTACGTGCGCCCGACGCGTGTACACTTTCCATGGTGGCTCGTCGTCGTGCGGCTCCGTAACATGTAGCGTCGAGGACTTAGCGATACTGAACTTTATCATCATAAAGTCGCGTCGAAGGATCAATAGGATCCACTCGAGTGAGGGGATAAGAATGAAGACAATCATCATACTGATCGTCTGTAGCATAATGAGATCGTGTCAGTGGATCAACACCATCTCTGGAAGTGGTGTGTTGCGATCGAGGATAATCATCGTAATATCGTGAAGATCATCTCCCTGAAGGGTCTCTATGGGGTCAAGTGTAGACGGTTGGTGGTTCCTCAAATCAAGGATTAATAAAATAGATGGACTCGTGTTCATCAAATAAAGGATTAGAATAACAATTGCTACTTTGATATGACACGATGAAACAAATAGGTTCTAGTCCCACATATTCTAAACTAAGCCCGAACCTAACTCTGATACCAAACTTGACGCAGGGTAGGCCGTGACTCGGGTGTGCTGACTCTAACGGGAATCCTAAGTGGATGTGATGCAAAAATGGACTCAGTTAAATACAACTAAAATGAAAATGCAAATGGTTTTAAAGCGATTATTCCGGAATTAAAATTTTGCTGTGATTATTTAATAACCGAGGCAAATTAATACAAGATGACTAATAAATTTTCGTGCACACAAGCAAGTCACACTAATATTCACGCAAGTGCTATCCACTACAACATCCACGATTAGACTTTATAGAACAAGTGAAAATAAGAACATTTACAACTATGCATCAAAATATCCCAACAAGTATGAACCGTTTTCCAATACTCAATACATTAAAAAATAAGCACGATATGTTAATACTCACAAATATGCGGAATCTGATGACCGACAGTTGATGGCGGGCTGCTGCTACGTGGGGGGGGGGGGTGGGGTGAAGTTGATTGCTGTAGTCAGGAATTGACATCAGACCGGTGGGAAATTCGGAGGATGTGGACTAAGACTTGCCACTGTTTACATAAGAGTGGGAACATGAATTAGCTGGAAGGGCATTAATGTTTAAGTTGAACAGGGGAAGGGATGGAGGCCGGCGGCTGGATTGGGTGTTGAATGACTTGCGATTAGAAAAGGGGCCGAATGGAACTGGAAAGACGTGTAATTGTTGAGACGGGCGAAAGGGGAGATGGTGGTTGTCGATTTGGCGCCAGGGCTCCAACGGGGTTGCATGGTGAGGGGAAACTGACAAAGGTGGCAGAGGGCTCCAACAAGCTTACAACTCGACAAAGGTGGTTCCTTGACAGAAAAAAAGAAACTGGCAGAGGGCGGGAGGCATTCGATTGTAGAGGGGAGATTGACATGTTCGACTGGCTATAGAGACATGATCAGTGGTTGTTTTCTAGCGAGGAGAGGTGAGAGCAGTGTACAGGAGCAACATATACGATAAGGATGAGGGATAGGGGTGCGAGCGGTTCGGTTTGGACTCAAATCGAACCGACACCGGACCGGACGGCTCAGTTTCAAAATCGGTGCGGTTCGGTCGGTTCGATTGGTTTTGTCGGTTTTCGGTTTTCACTTCTCACTCCTAATGAGGGAGCATTCGTGGGCTTAGCGGCTGATCGAAGAAGGAATCGTGGGAGGCGACGAAGACGATGAGCAGGAACAATTATCCTCCACTTGAGGAGGAGTCTTGCAATTACTGAGCGGTTTTTTGCAAAATTGTGCGGTGGGGACGATGAATAGGGACAGTTGCATCGGCTGTCGTGGGTTACAGGGAAAAAGTCTTGAGAACAGTGATTGGAAAACAGATAAAACCTATAAGGAACCGGGACGTCGCACCCCGGGCTCGCGGCGTCGCACCACGAACGATTGTTGCTCTGGAATCTCTGACAAATCAACAATGAAAACAAACTGCAGCACCCACACCTATTTATAACAAGAGGTGGGCACCGGACGTGAATGACTATAATTGACCGTTATGGCCGAGGTCCTAAAACACCAAAAATAAATCCAAAAAAATAAAACAGAACACATAAAAATTATAGCGCGACGAACTGGACGCTCTCGCGGTCTCGGATCACCGATCCAATCATCACCTTCTGCGCGAATATACAAAAGTGGGACCCGCCGACGTGCGACCCGTAGTCTGATGACGATCTTCATCAACTAAGTATATAAATTAAACATTTTGAACCAACTCAAAATCATTTTGTTTTTATGAACATACTAATTTTTTGTTAGTATGCATATAATTGAGGCAATTCCAAGATGCTGCTAGATTGGATTTTTTTATCATCTAGCTGGATCTAACACGAATCCATTGCTTATTATGTGATTTGGTTAAGACCGTGCTCTGCATAATTTAGAATTGGTTAGTGCTGGAGTAGAAAGCTCGAGAGACTTCAAGATTTCTTCTGGAAAGAAAAGATCTTATTTTAGAAATAATATAGACTCATCCACATAATTAACTCTTTCGGATTAGAGTTGCCTGCTGGGCTCGACATTTCGTCAATGATTTCTACCTTTTCTCCCCTCAAGTCTCCCCCTCCTGGATCTGATTTAGCATGATTAGGTCCTCTTTTGGACTTTACTGGAAGCTCATTAGATGATTTCCAGCAGTGCTGAATTGTCGACGTGCTAGGTGATGAAGGGGAGAGAAATTCTAGATGTCCCAAAACCTTGATGGGAACGTTGAGATTGTGAGAGAGGAAAATATAGACTATTATGAATTTGAGGAATGAATTTTCATTAGGAATTGGGGCCTTTAAATCTACACATATGATAGCAATAATGTAAATAAAAATAGATAAAAAAAGCTTTTAAATATCGTAAAGAAAACACAGTAATTCTATCCTTCTTCAACCACATGGCTGACCATCTTAGATACGACAGTGTGGCTTCTTTTATCTCGATCTTGTCTGCTTTTGTATGATTTTTTTATTCCATTTTCACCTACATATTCCTAATTGCCTCCTTGCCAAACTCGAATTTTGATCATCGAATACTCATATGAACATAAATGATAGATATACGATCATGATTAGCCCAAGATTTGATCATGAATCACACGTCTCTTTTGTGAATTTTTTTATTCTCGTAAAGTTATGCTCCAGGTGGGGAGATATCTTTTCCTCAGTCTCTTTAATATACCAGTTGGCTATGCCAAAAAATCATCATTTCTTGCTAATGCAACAAGTCTACGTCAAGGGCTGAACCCATTATTCGAAACTCAAAGGTCGCTCAGATATTGAGTTGAATGCGAATCAATTACAATTGATTTGACCCAAATCACATTTTGAGTCGATTTTGAGAATGCCCTGAATCGCTCAAAATATGATTTGAATCAACTCGAATTGATTAAAATATTATGTAGTACTAAGGTTGCTTGCAATGGGGATGGTAGTATTTGTTACATGTTAACTTTTTAAATGCAATAAAATATCTTATCATTCAAAAAGTTTGTGGAATTCTTGAATTTATGGGGTTGTCTGGAGTATTTTAAAATAAAATCAATTTTTCCTCCGCAGGTTGCAGATGAGCTTGTGGCTGAATTTGCAGATCCCAGTAATAGTTTGACAGCGCCAGATCAGGTTCTATGCTCGTGCCTAGATTAAAGAAGCTAACTAATAATTTTTTTTAATATGATTTTTTTATAATGCTTTTTCATAATCCGTGGACAGCAACAATATGATGAGAAGAACATAAGAAGAAGGGTCTATGATGCCCTAAATGTTCTCATGGCAATGGATATCATCTCAAAAGACAAAAAAGAAATTCAATGGAAGGGTTTACCTAGGACAACTCTAAGCGATATTGGAGAATTAAAGGTTCAAAGTTTCTTATTCTATAGATGGCATAGCCATGTTTCATTTTTAATCAACGTCATTATTATAAAACTATGAAGAGATGTCATGTACTAGATTGAGTTTTTTCTGCTCTTTTACAAAAGTCTGATCACCATAGCTATGAAAACTATTACAGGTTGAGCATGCATCTCTCAAGAGTAGAATTCAGAAGAAGACAGCCTATTTGCAAGAATTGGAAGATCAAGTAAGATTAACTAATGGAATATGTATTTATTGATGAATGTTTTGATGTTTACATAACTAATGGAATATGTAATATGGTGCTTGTATGCATGATAAGTAATTCATGTCTGCTTACAAGTCTAATCATCGCTGAATGCAGTTAAGTGTGTGATTGTCTTCTGTTTTCTCCCAAGTTAGTATCTTCCTGAACTAGCTTCCTAGTATACTTCACATATATCATGCATTTTAGTTTGTAATAGATCTTTTTGTAGGATGCATGATCTCATTTCCTGGGATAAGTATAAGTTTGTTAAAACTAGCAGACATGCATGGGGTCCTTTCGTATGTAGTGTGTTAGGCTGATAGTACTCAACCGTCACTTGAGCGACGATCGAGTATTATGGCCACCGCACACAACACACTATACATGTGGGGAGTCTATTCCCAATCACTAGTATCTATAAACAACATATATATATACACACACACACGAGTGACAGTGCACGGGCCCCCCGTCCCCTGTGCGACAGTACCTTGCACGCAGCGACGGACTTAGCCCTCCCCCGGCGAGTGGGCTTATTTAAATTTTTTTCATGGGCACGACATTTGTTGTGAGCACGACATTTGTCGCGGGGTGTGACATTTGTCGTGGAGGGAGACATTTGTCATGGGAGGCGACATTTGTTAAGGGGGAGACACATTGGTCGAAGGATAATGGGAAGGTAAATTATATATTTTTTACTTTCTGCCCAACATCTCCGTTTGTAGTCCCTATCATTTTTTCCACCATCTGTAGAGCAACGAACTTTAGTGAAAATATACATCGAGCTAGCATTATTTAGCTTTGATAGATCCATATTGATTCTATGCATTAAAAACAAATGTTTTATCCAAGTTTTATAGATCTTTCATAATAACCACACATGCATTTAATTATATTGCTCACTGAAGTAGGAAATCATATTTATGGTGCGAAGTAAATGCTATCCAAGAACAATTTGTAACATTTACAGAGGAAGTTTGTGCAGGTAATTAAAAGTATTAAAAATCAAACGTGACAATGGGATTGAGCGAGACTTACCGTGAAGGCAATGTTGACCGCATTGCTTATAAAAATTTTCAAGTATGTACAGAGTGTATTTCCAGATGAGCAAGCCACCATGAGAAGTTTTACTTCCTAATCCGTCGAGTGTTCACTACACAAATGGATCAAACTATAAACTTCTTTGCAAAGAATAAGATATCCGAAATTTGAATCTTATATATGATGCGTGTTACGATTGCGCACACGCCGGCCCGTTATCTTAATTTCAGCATTAATTGTTTTTTTGTTATCCGCACCCCCTCATGTATATAAGAGGGGGGAGACTATCTTAATAGGTATGCTTTTGGATGTTTGGAATTTAGGGTTGCTCCCTAACTATCTTCTTCCTCTCCTCATCCCCTCGTCTCCTCCCCTCCCTCGTCTCCCTTCTCCCGTAGCCATTCTTCTCGATTGTAATACCTCGTTCGTATTTCAATACCTAGTTCGTACTACTTGGTCCGACCTGCAGCTTTGCCCGCAACATCACCGCCGGAGAAGCCCGCGACATCGCCCTGTGTTGCCCTCTCCCGCTTCGCTGCGTCGCCCAGTGGCCACATCGCGATTTCAGCGCGACATCGCCCGCGCCAGCGCCCGTGACGCCCAGTTGCTGCATCGCCGACCATCGCGTCGCTCCGCCTCCGCGATTTCGGCCGTGACATCGCCCGCGACGTCGCCCCGCTCTTGCATCGCCTCGGAATCGCCACCGTCCATGACCCGCTCCACCTGCTTGCATCCCGACAACCCCGCCGACCCCATGGACAGCGACGCCATCGCCCGTCGCCTCGACGCACAGGACCAATCCATCGCCTCTCTCCACTCCTCCCTTTCCTCCATCCTCACTCGCTTGGACTCCCCGGTACCGCCGACCACCGCCTCGGCGGCGGAATCCTCCGCGGCGTCGTCTATCTTAGGGTGACCCCCGTCGGTTGACCCTCCACTGGCTGCTACGCTACTGCTGCCCCTGGCAAACCGCCCCGCCCTCTCCCTCGACATTCCGTCCTTCGCCGGCGTAGACCCAATGGGGTGGATCGCCAAGGCGGAACAATATTTCGACCTACAGTCCACTCTTGAGCAGGACAAAGTTGCCCACGTCTTCGTCGGATTGGATGGCTCGGCTCTTCATTGGGCTCATTTGCTCCGCCAGTCCAACCCCGCCCTTACTTGGGCAGATTTGAAGCAAGAAATGATTGGCCTTTACGACTTCCGCTACACCATCTCCGCTATCGAGCGTCTGTGCGGCGTGCGACAATCGGCCTCTTTGGAGGAATACATTGATGAGTTTGTTACGTTGGTGACCCACGTTCCGGGCCTTCCGCCGGATCACTACCTTGCCTTCTTCATGCAAGGCCTCCTCCCCATTATCCGCTCCCGCCTCCGCACGCACAATCCGCGGACGATCTCCGATGCTCTCAACTTGGCCTGCTTGGTCGAGGCCGACATCTACCCTCGGCCATCCGTTCCGCTGGCGGGCCTTCTGCAGGGTCGACCACCAACAGTCCCGCCACGACCAGGACACGGGGATCAGCGCCCTGGGCGCCCTCCGCCCCAACGCCTCTCTAACAACGAGTACAATGACCTTCGCAGCAGGGGCCTGTGCTTCTGTTGTCGTCAGCCATACTCCCCTGCGCACGTTTGCGCCGTCAAAGAGTTCCACGCCATCATCGGCGACTGTGACCCGGAAGTCACTCGGGAGGACTTCGAGTCCCTCGGGAACCCCTGGGGGGTCGGCCCCTCAGGCACTGTTGTCGCCACGGACCGTCCGCCTCCAGCTCACTGACCACTGCCTTGAGGCCAAGGCAGTTTTTCCAAACGCCGACATTGTTACGATTGCGCACACACCGGCCCATTATCTTAATTTCAGCATTAATTGTTTTTTTGTTATCCGCACACCTCATGTATATAAGAGGGGGTAGACTATCTTAATAGGTATGCTTTTGGATGTTTGGAATTTAAGGTTGCTCCCTAACTATCTTCTTCCTCTCCTCATTCCCTCGTCTCCTCCCCTCCTCCGGCTCCCTCCTCCCATATCCATTCTTCTCGATTGTAATACCGCGTTCGTATTTCAATACCTAGTTCATAGTAATGCGTAAGCTCGAATTAAACCCAAGATAATTAATAGATCTATGGAAAAATTGGGTAAAAAAAAGGATGAGAGGAAGCGGGCGAGAGATCAAACCTTGCAAGAATGCAGACAATATCTCACTTGTTCTTAAATGTTGGTACAAAAATGCTTTCTGTCCAATCATAAGTTTGATTTATCCATATCATCACAATCTTAAACATCTCTCTTGTTCTTAAATGTTGTACAAAAATGCTCGCGCGCTCATTTTTGCTCCCCCTTTGCTCGCCGCTTCCAGCCAACCTTCTCAGGAACCTTCGCCAGAACACGTTCCCCTCTTCTCCACCCACCGTTCATAACCCCGAAGCCCCTCCTATGCATAGTACAACCATAACAATTGACATAATCACATGAATAGCTAGAGAAACAAAATACTTAATTCTTTATTTTTAAATAAAAGCCATAATGACAACCCGCTTATTCATAGGATGAATTTAGTAGCTATGCTTAAAATTTGAGTGCTGAATTCAGAAGCTGCTGAATTCAGAAGCTATGTTTATTCTTAGGCCCACATATTTAAATAAAATGCTAAATTCAGTAGCTATGCAAACCTGGAGAGGAATTGCTTATCGAGATACATCTTCAAATTGAGGGCCGATTTGTAGGTGAGATCTGTAATCAATTGTTTTATCTCCACTAAGTTCCTCCTAGCATGAGTAAAAACCACAATCAGCAGTAGTAAACTTCTAAGAATCTGGTACGAGAAGTTTAATGGCAATACAAAAGCTGATTAGAATAAACTTTGACGAACAAATTTTATTAGAAAGAGAAAGAGTTAATAAGTAGAACAAAAAGCTATGGACATGGGACGCGTATCTTATTCCCTACTTTTGAGGCAGGATGCAAATTTTGAATCATCAAACATAATGGAAGAAGCAGTAAATCTTACTCTTCACGCAAGTAAAAGATCAGTTTGATGAGCATGAACGTTACAAAAAAACCAGTAATTACCTAATCTTCAATTCAATCTATAGAAATTGAGTAGGTGGATATCCTACCATGATCAAAAGCAGCATCCTAAGTTGCAGCATCTTTATGCGAGAGAGTTTCTACACAATTGCATTGCTGCATCCAGCCAACACTCCAGATGTGATTGCCTAATGTTGAAGCACACCAAAGTCAACCCATGGAACTTAAACGCTGGTGTTTCCATTAAATAAGAAGTAGCACGAAAACCTTAGTGCAGAGAGGATGGAGCGGTGAGCATCGATTCCCTTGGCACGCCATTGAATGAATGAAGGCTACACAGATGGAAGAACATCTCCACCATTGAGGATCTCTTTCATACACGGGGCTTCGACTAACCTCCCATCCGTCGGCCATCCGTTCCGCTGGCGGGCCTTCTGCAGGGTCGACCACCAACAGTCCCGCCACGACCAGGACACGGGGATCAGCGCCCTGGGCGCCCTCCGCCCCAACGCCTCTCTAACAACGAGTACAATGACCTTCGCAGCAGGGGCCTGTGCTTCTGTTGTCGCCAGCCATACTCCCCTGCGCACGTTTGCGCCGTCAAAGAGTTCCACGCCATCATCGGCGACTGTGACCCGGAAGTCACTCGGGAACCCCTGGGGGGTCGGCCCCTCAGGCACTGTTGTCGCCACGGACCGTCCGCCTCCAGCTCACTGACCACTGCCTTGAGGCCAAGGCAGTTTTTCCAGACGCCGACATTGTTACGATTGCGCACACACCGGCCCATTATCTTAATTTCAGCATTAATTGTTTTTTTGTTATCCGCACACCTCATGTATATAAGAGGGGGTAGACTATCTTAATAGGTATGCTTTTGGATGTTTGGAATTTAAGGTTGCTCCCTAACTATCTTCTTCCTCTCCTCATCCCCTCGTCTCCTCCCCTCCTCCGGCTCCCTCCTCCCATATCCATTCTTCTCGATTGTAATATCGCGTTCGTATTTCAATACCTAGTTCGTAGTAATGCGTAAGCTCGAATTAAACCCAAGATAATTAATAGATCTATGGAAAAATTGGGTAAAAAAAAGGATGAGAGGAAGCGGGCGAGAGATCAAACCTTGCAAGAATGCAGACAATATCTCACTTGTTCTTAAATGTTGGTACAAAAATGCTTTCTGTCCAATCATAAGTTTGATTTATCCATATCATCACAATCTTAAACATCTCTCTTGTTCTTAAATGTTGTACAAAAATGCTCGCGCGCTCATTTTTGCTCCCCCTTTGCTCGCCGCTTCCAGCCAACCTTCTCCGGAACCTTCGCCAGAACACGTTCCCCTCTTCTCCACCCACCGTTCATAACCCCGAAGCCCCTCCTATGCATAGTACAACCATAACAATTGACATAATCACATGAATAGCTAGAGAAACAAAATACTGAATTCTTTATTTTTAAATAAAAGCCATAATGACAACCCGCTTATTCATAGGATGAATTTAGTAGCTATGCTTAAAATTTGAGTGCTGAATTCAGAAGCTGCTGAATTCAGAAGCTATGTTTATTCTTAGGCCCACATATTTAAATAAAATGCTAAATTCAGTAGCTATGCAAACCTGGAGAGGAATTGCTTATCGAGATACATCTTCAAATTGAGGGCCGATTTGTAGGTGAGATCTGTAATCAATTGTTTTATCTCCACTAAGTTCCTCCTAGCATGAGTAAAAACCACAATCAGCAGTAGTAAACTTCTAAGAATCTGGTACGAGAAGTTTAATGGCAATACAAAAGCTGATTAGAATAAACTTTGACGAACAAATTTTATTAGAAAGAGAAAGAGTTAATAAGTAGAACAAAAAGCTATGGACATGGGACGCGTATCTTATTCCCTACTTTTGAGGCAGGATGCAAATTTTGAATCATCAAACATAATGGAAGAAGCAGTAAATCTTACTCTTCACGCAAGTAAAAGATCAGTTTGATGAGCATGAACGTTACAAAAAACCCAGTAATTACCTAATCTTCAATTCAATCTACAGAAATTGAGTAGGTGGATATCCTACCATGATCAAAAGCAGCCTCCTAAGTTGCAGCATCTTTATGCGAGAGAGTTTCTACACAATTGCATTGCTGCATCCAGCCAACACTCCAGATGTGATTGCCTAATGTTGAAGCACACCAAAGTCAACCCATGGAACTTAAACGCTGGTGTTTCCATTAAATAAGAAGTAGCACGAAAACCTTAGTGCAGAGAGGATGGAGCGGTGAGCATCGATTCCCTTGGCACGCCATTGAATGAATGAAGGCTACACAGATGGAAGAACATCTCCACCATTGAGGATCTCTTTCATACACGGGGCTTCGACTAACCTCCCATCCGTCAGAGCATCATGATAGAGTCAGAGGATAGATTTGTACTTACTGAACTCAGATCCTGCCTCCCATATGTCAGAGGTTGATTATCAAGTCTGGATGATTTGTATTTACTGAACCCAAATCCTGAGACCGCCAAAATTTCTGGAACACACATAAAATCACTCATGGAGAAATTAGTTTTCAGCCTCAAAGATACAATGACACTGAACGACATTCTGAAAATCCCTAGCTCACCTCTGTTTTCGCAGTAGTTTTGCGCCAAAGATCCATGAGACGCCGGAGCAGAAAGAAGGCGTAGTAAGCAACGAATCTTGAAATTGTTTTGGTACCTTGAAAGAGGGCGGAGTAAGCAACGGATCTTGAGTTTGGTTTGGTAGCTGTAGTTGGAAGTCGCAAATGTTTGCGTGAGAAGCTTCTGTTGTCGTCGGTTGGTACCTTAAAAGAGGGCGGAGTAAGAAACAAATATTGAAATTGGTTTGGTAGGTGGAGTTGGAAGCCGTAGAGGTTTGCATGAGAAGTCCTGTCATCAGAGGCTCTCTAGCAGATGGATGTGCGAGTGGAAGAATGACGGTGTGGGTTTTTCTGCTTCGGATCCGGCGCGGGATGGCGTGACCTAGATGAGTGCAGGGGAAGAACAACAAGGATCGACTTGTGGGAGGGGAAGAGCAAGACGGTTGCGTGAGGTAGGGTTTTGCGAGCGCAACATTTTTGACGAGGAGCGGGGGGGGGGGGGAGTTTTGTTTTAATCGGACCGACGCCGTTTATCGTATACATTTGATTGGAGGGATGAGATTTGAGGAATGGTTGAGAATCGGATGCGGGAATGATTTATTCATTTAATAGGCGCAGGTTTTTGATCAGACGGTTGCAAAATGAAGGGGCGGTCAAGATTTAAGGAGTGGTAGAACTCAAGCCTCAAATGTGCAAGAATGTTTTTCTTTTTATAATATAGATATATATTTATATATATAATATTATGCTAGCTTTATGGTCCTATTTCAGTACCATGTCCAACACAACTTTTCGGGCTTAAATTCATTTGATCACCCTATTTTAGGACCATGATTAACCAAAATTTTACTTATGAATGTAACTGCCTTCTTCATTTGGCTGTTTTACAGTCCTGTTACATGCTCACAGTGTGACGTGACATTATACCATTTAAGGGAATTAATCACTTTGCTTATGAATTTCATTATTACAAAGTGATGCGACATTAATTTGGTATTGGCTTATCTTATTTCTTCTATAACTTAGATATGGATATACATTGGAAATGGGATAAGTTTGATATTGAAAGGAGCTAGGTCACCTTATAGACTTATTCTCTTTGGATCCACAATAATACCACCTTTCTAACCATATCTTCCTGCTTCCTCTTCTCCATGTAATGTTTTTCTTTTTGTGGAGCGAAATAAGCCTTTGCAAATTAGATGCACTCTGCATTACCTGGAAAGGTTTTCTCATGAGGAATACAGTAATATATTTTTGGTTATAAAGATTTGGCAATAAATCGAACACGGAAAATATTTTTTCTTCATTCTTTGTAGCTTACATCTCTAGTGAATTTTTATTGTACTACGTTTCTACAACATGCAACATGATTTACCCCTAACCAATAGGAGTGCAATTAGAACTTGATTAACATTTGCACTTTTAGAAATCTGAATATATGTACTATATGCTATACAATGTTTATTCCCTAAATTTTGTTTTAATCTGGCAAGTATTCCTTTTCAATACCTCCAACAGTTAGCCCTATGTTAAACAAAACAAATATTTAGAAGGGCAGTTTAAGAATTTTTTTTAAGGTGTATGTTATGAACCAATTATTTTTTATGTTTAGGGCTTTCCTTACATTCCCAATGTTTTCCTTAGGTTATTGTTAGATTTCTGACTTAATTGCTATATTTTCATTACTCCTGGCTTGATACAAGGAGAATTTTCTCATTTTACGGCCATAATTTTCATGGGCATCCTGGGATTCCATATTCACGTATATACTCCCATTATTTGATAATTTTGTGAAGAATTGATAAGGCTATGTTACTTTACCTGAAAGTTGTTGCAAGAGTCATACATTTACCCTAAATTTTATTCACTATTCCCTAGGAACATTATGATTTTATCCAAGCGGGTTGGTTGAAGTGGAGAGGCGTGTCAGAGATCTTATGTGATCGTAAAGTACCACTAAAACTTAAGGGCAAGTTTTACCGTACTGCAATTAGACCCGCGATGCTCTATGGTTCTAAGTGTTTGGCAGTGAATTGTGTACATGAGCAAAAAATGGGAGTTGCAGAGATGAGAATGCTTAGGTGGATGTGTGGACACACAAGATTGGATAAAATTAGGAATGAAAGTATTAGGGATAAGACAGGAGTAGCACCAATTTCAGAGAAGATGCGAGAAGCTCGTCTAAGATGGTTTGGACACGTACAATGGAGACCATTAGAGGCACCTGTTAGGCGTTGTGAGAGTCTAGTCACTAGGCATGTTAGACGAGGGAGGGGTAGACCAATAAAGAATTGGAATGAAACTATAAAGAAAGACATGATGTACTTAGGCATAGTGAGATTATGACAAAAGATAGGGCGCAATGGCGATAAAGGATCCGTATAGCCGACCCCACTATAGTGGGGGTAAAGGCTTGAGTGTTGTTGTTGTTGTTCCCTTTTCTAATTTTGTTGCTGTGGAGGCATGAAAGGCTACACTTGAGGTTTTATCTAATTGCTATCTGAATAAGAAGTTTTTTTGACTGGTTAATTTTCTTCTTAAGAGAAGATAGTTACAAGGAAGACAAGTTTATTAAATTGAGGTTTAAATATTGATATTACTTGTTATGATACTTTTGTAGGAAACTAACCCCCAAAAGTCTTGATGTGCTTATATGTAGCTATTGTTTATGGATTTTTCTTGTTGCGACAAGTAAATATTAGTTTCTAGATCATACTTATTGTTTAGCATGTATCCTGATCCAATCCAATTTTGACATCAAGATCATAGGTCTTCAGAACTTGATCCAGAGGAATGAACAATTACATGACTCGGGCAATGTTTCTTCAGGTGGAGTGGCTTTACCATTTATTCTTGTTCAGGTAGAACTATTTTCTATTTATCTTACTAAATTCTATGATTCGTATCTTGTATTTGCATCAATGGAGAAAAAGTAAGATGTGTTTTCACTGGCACTGTTGCACTTAGTTTATAGATCTGTGCTAGAAGACAAACAGTGAAGTGTTTATTTAGTGCTTACACGGATCTCCCAGGTTTCAGCGTTTGAATTTTTTAAATATGAGGACTGAATTCATCACTTTAGGTAATAATTCAGGTGATACCATTTTATTTTACTCTAAGAATATATTTTACCCAATTTGTGGCGGCTGGTAGGCCTTAACTGCTTTGGAGAGGGTTCTTAGATATATTGAGCCATAGTGCCATACAATATCAGAAAGTTGCTTCTTTAAGATACTGAAATGTGTAGAAGTGTTTACTCAAATGCAACATTGATGACACCAAAATCCCATCTTTATATGTAGGTAGTATATCGTTGTCGCTTGAATATCCTCTTATGACATTTCAAATGCTTTTGATCAAAGTGAAACATGCATCTTTTTGTTTGGGGATCTTATTCAGGTTAGAGTTTCTACCAGTTCCTTTTAAACTGCCTAACTTCCATTTTATACAATTTTGTAACATAGTATGCAGTAAGGAATAGATGTCCACTATTCACTCGGGCAATGTTTATTTGCTTGGAAGGAATTGAGGACATGGAATTAGCATTAGAAGTCCATTTTCATTGGAATTGGTCCTCCAATTCCAATTTCTAAGATTCAATTCCGGCCAATCGAATGGACCTTGAATGTTTTTGAGAAGTTTTGATGTTAAAATTTGCTCCATGAATTATTCTAATGTCATCCCGACAATTAACATATTTTGGAGCTCATGGTAGCAAATTAGTAGGAATTAGAAAATAGCACATTCTATGTTAATAGCTAAGTTATTAAAGACGCAAGGCGTATCGAGCCGCAAAATAGTATTGGAGCCCAGGTGCAGGTGCGCCTGAGGCACGTGAGGCGCAAAAATGTTTTTTTGTAATGAATAAATGTACATTTGTAAGGTTGTAATGATTCATTTATAGTTTGTGCTCTTAAATTTATGCCCAATTTCATTTGTTTTTACTATCTTATGAGTAGCCAAATAACAATTCAGTGAATTGGGCACCCAGTTCAATGATTTTCAGTGAATTGAGTGGATTCAATTGATGAAAATCAATGAATCGGGTGCCCAATTTATTGATTCTCAGGGCAAATTAAATTTCATTTCAGAGCAAATTAAGTTTAAATTTTAGTATTTTCAATTTTAAAATAAGAATATATTAATAAATACATCATATTTTTAATCAATTCGAGTTGATTCAAATCATATTTCGAGTGATTCAAGGCTGACTCGAAAACGACCCAAAATCATATTCGAGTCAAATTGAATCGACTTAAATTGAGTCGATTCAATTTTAACCGCTTCTGATTCGGCTCAATATTCGAGCGCTTTTCGAGCGACTTTCAAATTTCAAATATTATGCTCAGCCTTAACAACGCCATGCTTCCTCTGTCCAGTTTCCATTCGAAATTGACTACATCAAGTGTCTGGATCGAGAAGACACTCCAGCGGGCTCGCCCTGCGGTCACGCTTCCAATCCATCATAGTCTTCCTTGACGATCCTTTCTTCTGCATCCAACGAAGATCACTGTCCAACACCAAGTAGTCTTAACTTCGATGGCCTAGGGCCTGTCTCAACCTCGAAGGCCCACGAGGAATAGCCGACCCATCATCGACAACTCCATCGTCGATCTCCTAAGCCACGATCGAGGCCGCCTGCGGTTCTCGAAGTCATGTCTTGCCAGTGCTAGAGGAGCCCCGCTGCTATCGGTTCTTCCAAGCATCTTTTCTCGACCTGACAAGTTTGTCCGCATCTTCTCCCATAACTATTTGACGGAACCGTGCCTTCTTTTCTGCTAGACGCATGCCTTCTTATCGAGCCGGTCGACCCACGCAGAGCAGCCCACGCCTTTCCCTTCCTCGAGCCATCCGCACTTTTCCAACTAGGGATATAATTAATTGATTTAATGAATTAATTTTTAATTGGATTACTTAATTAGTTAATAATGTTGGACATGATGCTAAGTGCCACCAATGAGGCTATCCTTCGTTCGTTGATGACTTTATATCAGGCTTCCATGACGCAACTCTTCACTGAAATCAATAATGGGTTGATGTCAGTGATTGATCCACCAAGACCGCCAATTACGACGTTGCAACCCCTGTCACTACTGGACCATGAAGGCCACCTTTAGACGCAATTTCCACCGCCCCCTCCATTGATTCCACTAGAGCAGTCGTCTCTTCCACTGATGCCCGTAGAAGCTCCATCGCTCTTCGTGATTTTTGTCGTCCCACCTGGCCACCATCGCCTCTAGTGGTTTCCGCCACACAGTTTATACCGCCAACATCTTCGCCCCCAAGCCTTGTGGCGATGCCGCCCCAGCTTTTGTCACTGCCACCAGTCCCTGAGTTCGCCTTCCCACAGCCTCTGCTCCAGCCTCCTGCTTTGCTGACCCCTATAGATCCATTCTTTCGCTGACCATTCCCCTATCACGCCACCACTTCTCATCGCCGCAACTCCCCTACCACCTAGTCTTTCGTCGTCCTCGATCGTTCATCGGGCACACTTGCCCCGACTTTAGTTTTGCCCGACAGTTCCCCCTCAGCAAATGTCTCTGCCACACCAGCTCCTTGCAGTCTTTTATGATACCTGTGAGCATGCTGACGCCCTTCCGCCGAACTCAGCCTCTGCTTCAGTGACACTACCGAGAGTTGTTCTGGTGGGAAATTAAGGAGCCAGATGACCACGTCGTGGAAGCTTTGTTCGAGCTTTAGGGCAAGCTCGATTTGAAGGATGGGTGGAATATTAAGGTCCCACATCATCTATTATTTGTAGCGAGTCTTTATGTATCGAGTTTGAGTTGCCCAAAGCCTTGCTCAAAGGGTAAGCCTGGGAGATGTTGTAACTCGAGATAATCTTAGTATGCTGCTAGAGCAATCTTTCTTCTACTCATCATTCCCAACCTTTCACTTGCACAAAAGGAGTATCTGACTAAGTTGGGATAACGGGCAGAACCACCGAATCATTCGAACTAACTAGTCATTGAATCAACTGGCTGACTGTACGGTGGGTTCTTAAGAGAGAAAACAAACATGAACACCGTGCTATATGAGTTGAGTCGTATCAAATCGAGTTCTTAGAGTCTAAATGTTTTTAGTGTTATTTGTTATTTTGTTTTTGTTTTAGGATTAATGTCTTGTAGGTCCAAAAATTGACCCACTTGGGTCATTGTTTGACTGGGGAATGAAGTAAATTAAATTTTTTTTTATCTCTCTAAGTACCTCTCTTTCTCTAGTTCTCTTCTACCCATTTCTAGGGTTAGCGTTGAGCTCAGGTCCCCTTGTATCTCCACCTCAACTGCCATTTCCGATGAAGTCTCAAAATAGTCCCGTAACAGGATCGAGGGAGTCAAGCATTCCAAGCTATGGAAGCGAGCTCCCAGGTGACGAAGGCGAGCTCGTCGGTTGACGGAAGTGAGGCTACTGATTGCTGAATGTGTGAGATTCTTGGTGCTCCTAAACCCTAATTTAGAGTTTGATTGGATGTAGAACCGATTGGTAGGAATTAGAAAATAGTAGATTGCAGGTTAATCAAAATTAGAGCTGCACCCTCGCAAGGCATTTTCGTGTCAACCACTTGGGGGTGGGGGGCTGATTCTCCCTAAGAATCCCTCTACAAAGAGAGTTACATAAGACTCGCTACTCTCCCTTATTTAAGGGAGAACTCGCTAGAGACTAACTTACTAAAATGCCCATCGAGAGGGAAAATACACTAGACGCAATATCCATTAAGGTTGACCAGAACAAATGTGCAATCTTTATTGAGGCTAAACTAAAGTTTCAGCACATTCGTTTGAAACTAGCGTTGTTACTTTGATTGTGTGGTCAGGGAAGTCAGAATTATAAATGATAAGTAAAATTACAAATAACTAAATTATTTGAGCAATATAGCTGAACATGAGAATCTTAGTAATAATGTGGTACTGTAGCGATTTTGATTCTAACAGGCTAAAATTGCTGTCTGGTCCCTTTAATTTTATAGTGTTTTATTCTTTTAAAAGGTGATTTCCTATTTTTATGACTTTACTAATGGTTCTCTTGTTCCTGAACAGACGAGACCACATGCAACTGTTGAGGTAGAAATATCTGAAGACATGCAACTGGTGCATTTTGACTTCAATAGGTGATTGAAAAAGTAGTTGGCTTTCAACATTTTTATATTTGTGTTGTTATTTGCATGCAAGTTGAAGTGCATCAAGGGCTGCTCAAAAATTCATAAGTTGGGTATGAGGAGCTCTCTCAAGGCCTTGATAAAGGAGGCTCCGGGATTGATTCATGGCCTCAACAACCTACCCATTAGTCAAAGTCCCGATGAGGGTTAGCCTTGGGTGATTTGGTTGAGATGTTTGGACTGCAATCCGGCTAGGTAGGGTTAGTTGGCCACCACGCCCCCGCCTTTCAGCATACACAAATCCATCTTTAACATTCAATTTTGGCTATACTCATCTCATATATCGAAGATTTTTTATTGATAACACCCTTATTTTATAACATTTATTTTTATAATATTAGCCTTCAAATCTCAATATTATTCTCTTATTGCATAGTAGACGGTGGGCACTTCTTTGTTTTAACCACTTAGTCTTTACTCTAGTGGTAATGTTGCCATCTGCATTCTCATTTTGAATAATTGATCAAGGTGTTTAAATTATCACACCTAGGTATTTTAACACTCTAATAAGACAGATTGGTAATTGTTAATATCACCCCAACTAAAAATACATTATTGTATATGCTAGGTTGTAGTTTGATTCAATAATCCCGATTGAGGCAAATCCAGTTCAACAATTAATATATCATTTTGACACGGAAGCAAGGCAACACATTATGATGTGCAATAACTTCCTGTTGGAATATGATTGAATATTGAGTTTTATGTTGTTACGGTGTTAGCATGTGGTAGTGTGTATCTTCATGTACACCCATATATATATGGGAGCCTAGTGTAAAATCGTTTGAAATCATAATTCTATTTTTCTCAACATGGTATTAGAGCTAGCTTTAGGGTTTTTTCCGATCCCGCTGCTCCCGCACAGGCCGTCCTTCCCGCTCCCGCACAGCCGTACCTCCCGCATAGCCCGTCTCGTTTCGGCACCGCCGCCCTCCCGCTCTCCGCCTTCGTCCGCTCAGCCGTCGACCGCTCTCCCGCTTCTTCTGCTCTAGGGACGCTGACTCCATGGAGTCTTGATTTCCTCGATGCCGGCGGTCCCTTCATCTCTTCCCCTCTTTCTATGAGGGATGTTTTTCCTTCAACAACATTGTGATTATTTGGTGCGTCCTTGATTTCTATTCGGTGGCCTCTCTTACTCCGGCTTTCGTTGGATCTTACCGCCTCTCCTGCGCCTGACTCTCCTGAGTGGGTTCAGTGGGAGTCGGACAACTTCCTGGTAATGTCTTGGCTGCTTAACTCTATGACGGAGTCCATCTCTCAAAACTATCTATTCTTGGATACTGCAACGGATATTCGGGCAAGAGAAGAACACAATCACATCTTTGAGTTCCTCCATGGTTTACATAGGGATTTTGATCTGATCAGCATTTAGATTCTTGGCCGCTCTCCTCTATCTTCTCTGCCCGAGGTGTACAGCTTTGTCCAATAGGAATTCGATTGTCGTCTGACTCTGCTTCCAGACTCTGCCACCAAGGGATCTGCCCTTGTCTCTCTTTCTCGGCCCGGGACTCGTCCTGCTCGCAACACTAGATTGAGGACTGCGGAGAAAAATCACCTAGTCTGTGATTATTGCGGGAAGGCCCGCCATATTAGAGACACCTGCTTCAAGCTTCATGGTTTCCCAGCTCGAGGCAGCCCTGCCTCTCGTGGTGGCCGGGGAGGTGTTCGTTCTCAGCACAAGCCTCCTCTGCCCCGATCTGCCCACTTGTTAGATGTTGGGGAGGATTCTACTGCTCCTCATTCTCTGGATTCCAATATGGCCCCCTTGGTTCTTTCGGCTGAAAAAATTCCGGCGTTCCGCCGGATGATGCTCGGACCTCCAGTGGAGCCGTCTAGTTCCGCCTCCTCTTCTTATGCTCATCAGGGACCCGCATGTGCTTACTCAGCTTCCTCCCACCTCTCCACTCAGTGGATCATTGATTCCGGGGCTATAAACCACATGACCGGCTCAACCACAGGTTTTGTGTCATACACACCTCTGTCTGGCAGGGACAAAGTGAGCATTGCTGATGGATCGCTATCTCCTATTGCTGGGAAAGGATCTATTTCATGCTCCTCTTTTACCCTCTCCTTTGTTCTTCATGTTCCCGCTCTCACCCACAATCTCCTATCTATTAGTCATCTGACTAACTCTATGAATTGCTCAGTGACTTTTTTCATACCTCTTGTGTTTTTCAGGACCTGAAGACGGGGACGGTGACTCTGATAGACTATGCAACGGGTTCTACGTGTTCGACCCCTCTGCGTCCACTCCCTCCAACATTGCTTGGCCTCCCAAAGCCCTTCTTGCTGCTCGTCCCTCTCAGTTTGATTCTTGGCATTGTCGGCTAGGACATCTTCCTGTCGCTATTATGAGGCGCTTTCTTCCTCATATGTCTTCTACTTCATTTAATGTTTTTCATTGTGATGTGTGTGATCTGGCTAAACATCATCGTAGTACTCTTCCTCTTATGTCTTCCCGTAGCTCTGTTCCTTTTGCAGTTATTCATACTGATGTTTGGGGCCCTAGCCCACTGTCTCTATTTCTGGTTGCTCGTTGTTTGTTTCTTTTATTGAACATTACTCTCGTTGTACCTAAGTTTACTTAATGAAGCATAAAAATGAGGTATTCTCTATTTTTCAGCGCTTTCACAAGATGGTCACTACTCAATATGGTGTTATTGTTAAAATCTTGCGTAGCGACAATGGTCGTGAATATATAGACGCTCCCCTTAACAACTATCTGAGTGACCTAGGTATCATTCATCAAACCTCTTGTGTGTACACCCTTGCTCAGAATGGGGTGGCTGAGCGTAAGAATCGACACCTTTTTGAGGTGGCTCGGTGCCTCCTCCTTCGGATGCATCTTCCGAAGTATTACTGGTGTTATGCGCTTCTCTTCACTGCCTACCTCATCAATCGTATTCCTACGCGGGTCCTTGAGTTTCAAGCCTCTCTCACCACTGTAGGGGTTCGTCTTACCTCTCTCTCTCCCCGTGTTTTTGGATGTTTTTTTTCCACACCCACCCTAAAACCAAACTTGATCCCCGCGCCCTGAAGTGTGTGTTTATTCGCTACTCACCTACTCAGAAGGGCTATTGGTGCTTCCATCCTGTTACCAAGCAGGTATTTGTTACCATGGACGTCACCTTTCGGGAATCTGAATCTTATTATGGGAACTTTTCTCAGGGGGAGATTACAACTATGGAAGTGAGTTCCCCTCCTTCTGTTCCTCTACTTATTCCTCCGTTTATGGTGCCACCTCCCGTTTATACTGCTCCTGTTCCTCCGGTGCCCCTACCTACTTCTGGGAACCCTGTGCCACCTCCCGTTCCTACTGCTCTTGTTCCTCCGGTGCCCCTACCTACTTTTGGGAACCCAGTGATTCCTCCTCTTTTGTAGGTCTACATGCGACGTAGAAGGGGTACGAACACTCCGACTCTTGCTATTCAACCAGTGTCATCATCCGACCCATCGTCAGGTATTAGCAAAGGTAGTTCTACTTTTACCCTGCATCCTCTTTTCTACTTTGTGATTTGTTACTCCCTATCTCTTACACATAGAGCATTTGTCACCTCCTTGACCTCCATTTCTATTCCTCAATCTTGGTAGGAAGCTCTTTAGCATAGTGACTGGAAGGCAGCCATGTTGGAAGAAATGGACGCTCTTAACAAGAACAATACTTGAGAGCTGATCCAACTCCCTAAAGGGAAAAAGAGTGGTGGGATGCAAGTTGGTTTTCTCTGTGAAGCAAAACTCCCAAAGTCTTGTGGAACGATACAAAGCCAGGCTGATGACGAGAGGATATACGCAGACAACGGGCATCGACTATCAAGATACTTTTGCTCCAGTTGCAAAATGAACTCCATCAGGATCTTGCTTTTGATTGCTGTGTGTAAAGGGTGGAGTCTACTTCAGCTGGATGTGAATAACACATTTCTCCACGGTGATCTTAAGGAGGAAGTCTACATGTCCTTACCTCCTGGTGTTAGCTAAGAAGGATCAGCAAAGAAAGTTTGCAGGTTGAAGAAAGCTTTGTATGGCTTGAAGCAATCTCCGCGTGCGTGGTTCGGGAGATTTCACCGGGCTATGATCTCTTTCGGGTACAAACAGAGCAATGCTGATCACACCTTGTTTGTGAACATAGCGAGGATAAGGTGTTTGCTCTCATTGTCTATATGGATGATATAGTAATAACCGGCGATGATACCGAAGAGGTTGGACTTCTAAAGTCCAGATTGTGTAAGGACTTTGAAGTGAAGGATCTCGGTCCCCTCAAGTATTTTCTGGGCATCGAGGTGGCTAGATCCAAGCAGAGGATCTTTATATCTCAAAGGAAGTATGTTCTGGACTTGCTTGAGACAACTGGAAGGCTCGTGTGCATGCCAGCAGATACCCCAATTGAGGTCAATCACAAACTTGGAAGAGATGGAGGAGAAGTTGTTGATGATGTATCTGGCTTCCAACGACTGGTGGGAAAGCTTATCTATCTCTCACACACTCGACCAAACATTTCCTATGCTGTGAGTGTCCTTAGTCAGTACATGCATTCACCTAGATCACATCACTTGGATGCTGCTTACAAAGTTCTGAGGTATCTCAAATCCACCCCTGACAAGGGAATTTTGTTCTCACCAAATGAGGCATTGACCGTGGAGGTTTATACAGATGCGGACTGGGCAGGTTCAGTTGATGATCGAAACATCCGGTACTATTCTCTTGTTGGGGGAAATTTGACAACCTGGAGAAGCAAGTAGCATGTTGTAGCCAGATCCAGCACAAAGGTGAAATTCTGTGCTATGACGCAGGGGTTATGTGAAGGGTTGTGGATCAGGTCGATCGAAGGACCTTGGCGTGGAGTGTGACGATCCAATCAGGATTTATTGCAATAATAAAGCTGCAATCAACATTGCCCACAATCTGGTGCAACACGATCGCACCAAACACTGTTTGTTCCATCAAACCATCAGCTCGCAGATGTGCTTACCAAAGGGCTGAGTCTGAACTCGTTTGACATAATACTGAGTAATTTGGGCATGACAGACATTACACGCCCAACTTGAGGGGGAGTGTTGGAATATGCTTGAATATTGAATTTTATGTTGTTACGGTGTTATCATGTGGTAGTGTGTGTATCGTCATGTACACCCATATATATATATATATATATATATATATATGGGAGCGTAGTGTAAAATCGATTGAAATCATAATTCTATTTTCCTCAACACTTCCTTTGAAATGTAAGCGCCTTCCAATGATACCAGTTCTTCTATTGCCTCAATTCTTCGGCTTACCGCAAGTAGCTAATTTTACCATGATATAAGATTAAGGTTACTTTTTTTGTGTGGACGTCGACTACATCTCCAATTGTTTAGATTCTCCGCCAGTAGCGTATTTCTCTTTGATCATTTAGAGTCGTTGCATCGTCTTCCTTGTTGACTTCGGGGGTTGTTCCGAACATACCACTATCTTCCTCGCTTTCTCGACCGTGTCACTGCTCTTGTTGTCTGCCTTCTCCTTTGCCCATGGCATTTTCTTTTTGCTTAACCTTTTTTAGTGTCCTTGAGTTCTTCATTGTCATACTTATTCTTCTCGGTATTAGCTTCACTATTTAGTGGAACCCCTATTGAGCCCTTTTCTTGTGTTACCGAGTGTCTTATTGTTTTTTTTCACTAAGTTTGGTTCATTGATTTTTTCAGCAATGCTTCTTCTCATGTGTTACTTTCTGATTCCAACTACTTTTTTTAATTTTATGTTGGACACCGCGGTTAACTCTGCAGCACCTTGTGGATCTGCTCATTTTAGTTTTCTCTCGATATAACAGTTTACTAATTAATCTACTGTTACTACTGTGATTCTTGATAGCATAAAGTACCTTATATGTTCCTATTTCATTCACTTGAATCTATGCAAACATCGATTGGTTGGCCACATTGATGGTACCATTATGGAACCTCCATGCACAGGTTCAAAGGGAGAAATGAGACTCAAATGACATGGTGATGTCTTGGGCCTCTTGGCTACTAAATTCTTTGGGTGAGTCTGTCAGTTGGAATTATATTTTTCTCATCTCAAAGTTGATAGTTGGGTTCATGCCAAGATGAATTACTCTTGTTAGCGGAACTATTCTGAGGTCTAGCAACTTGGTTCTTGAATTGCTCGGTTAGTTTGGCGGAGAGTTGATTGTCTCTCAGTATAATTTAGAATTTGGCAAGTTGAATAGAGGGTGGCTACTTTGATCATGTGATTCTCAAATGGCTGAGGATATAGAAGTGGTTTAGGCTAAGGATGATTGATATAGAGTGTTATCTTGACTTCAGGGATTAAATCAAGAATTTAATTTGATTATATTGCAGATATTTGGGCACCCGCCTATTCCCTCCCTGAGGCAGGACAAATGTAGTGGGTATTGTGCCATAAGAGAACCCTAGTGAAGTGATGTTAGTGAAGTGTCTTGGAGGCCTATTATGACGCAATGCACATGTGATTGTCCAACATTTAATTGCAATAAATTCTGAAATTAATATTAAAACCCGCAAACCTTCACGCTAGAAATTAGGCGTTAGAAACACAAGCAAGATTTAGTCTAATTTAAGAAGAGAGTACTTCGATTAAACGATTGACTAATGATACTTTCAAGTATAATTAAAATTTTGCAAGTTCTTACAAATATAGATTTCAATTTGTATGTCTTATCATTCAAATAATCAACACAGAGTAATATAGACTACAAACTAGAACTTACATGGATAATCGGAGTCCAGAGGGGCAGTAAAGGGCTGATTTGGAGGTCTGGACAGCAGATTTTCTGAAATCATGCGCTATTTTAGACTTCATGGACTGAGAATTTGCACTGTTTGGGTTTCCAGTGGATTTGATGTAATTGGGAGAGCTGTGGGACCGTAGGCAATGCAAAGGGGCAATCAAGTACGTGGGACCGTAGGCAATGCAAAGGGGCAATCAAGTACGTGGGACCGGTGGATGGAATTGAGTATGGAGGCTGGCCGACCGGTGCAAGAACCAACTCCACGGGCCGGACTTGATTTTGGAGGCTGGCCGGAAGATGCAGGAAACCTGGGCATGGCTAGAAGTGGCCTGAAAGAGGGTGAGTTTAGATGACTGGTTTGTGTGGGTGGGTGGGGAGGGGGGGGGGGAATGGATGTTGGATACAATTAACAGGGATTGGAGTCCCAATCCTGGAGGATATTGAGTCTAGGGCATGGAGTCCTGGAGGTTTTCACCAGTTAATGGGAGTGAAGTGAAGGGAATAGGGGAATTAGTGTGTGGTTAGGTGGTTTCTGGGTGATTGCAAGTAGTGGTATGATGAATTTTGAGAGATTAATGGCTGACTAATGGATTGTTTGGTAGTAGTGGATGTAAAATGAGTGGTCGGAGGGGAAAATGGTGGAGACCTGCGGCCGGGCCGATGGTGGCCGACGACTAATGGTGATGGAGGGGAAGTGGTAATTGACCAAATGTCGGGACGGGGGTGCCCTAGTTTTCGACACCTAGAACCCATGGAAACGGTACCACAGAATGATCACACAAACTCAAAATGTCTCTCCAAAAATTGCAATGTCTGAAAATCAGCCCTCATACCTCTATTAAAAGACTGAGAATCCACTATGGATGGACAAGGTCGGCCATAACATAAATCCAATAATTTTACATGAAATAATAATTTCTTAAAATTGCATTTTCATTTCTCTTTGATATATTCCTCTTTAATTAATATTATGCTATCTCAATGCATCTAGCTCAATCAAAATCTTTATATCTTCTCTCTTGTTTTAGCTATTCTTTATATCTCATTTTCACATAGTTCCAAATCTACTATGTAAATCATAATAATTGTAACTTTTATTTTGCTCATTACACTCTTAGACTCCATTTGGGAGGGCTTTTTATCTCCGGTACGGTAGCTAGAAAACGCCACTGCTCTCATAGATCCGTTTTGGAGTCCAGTGGCTACCGCATCTGCCCAAAATGATAGAAAGGTGCTTTTAGAAAAGTCAGGAGAGGACTCCAGCCTATCTTTTCCAAAAGCCCCCGTTCGGCTTTTTCTTCTCCCACGCCACCCGCACACAGCTTTTTTCCTCCCGCGCTCTCATTAAACCGCTTGCCGAGCTTTTCTCCACCCACGCCTCCCAATCCTAAGCGTTGCTTTTTCCTCCCCCACAGCTCCTTCCCTGCCAAAATAATAGGACGAACTGCACCGGAAAATGAGGTGTCAGAGGACATGCGAGAAGCCCAAAATGAGCTACAAGAAGGGCCTTTGGTCGTCAGAAGAAGCCCAACAATGGCAGCATTGAAGGCGAGAAGATTTCGAGATTTGTAGCAGCTATTAGGGTTGTGAAAGCATGGTTTCTCCAATCCAGGAATTTGATTTTGCGTATATGCTTGAATTCATTTGTTTTTAGTCATGTGTGTCTTTATACATTCAGCAAGCTTGAATTCCTTCAAAAATGGCATCCATTCATACTCAGTTGAGACCAATCTTAAAATTTAAACATGTATGTATTGATGTTAACTAGTACCATTTTAGCACGAATGCAATATATGAATGAATGTGATTTATGAATGATTTTTTACATACATGAGAGTGTTTGTATTGATGTTAACTTGTATTGTTGTAATTTGTATATGAAGAGTTTTCTGGAACCTAGGACATTGATTAGTTAAGTCGTTGTAAGATTTATGAATGCTTATTTTGTATTTTTTCATAGATTTGCCAAACAGTTTATAATGTGCTTCTCTGTTCTGAAAAGTTCTGCAAAAAGAGTTCACCCAAGCAAATCTCTATTTGCAATAGACCTTTTCCAATAGCTCCTTTTTTCCCAATAGATCCTTTTTCTACCCTTCTTTTGTTGCCACTCCTTTCCTTACCACCACCGCTCTCCCAAACAAACCCTTAGTAAGGCTTCTCACCATCTTATACTTATATAAGATTTTATGATATTCAATATTTTTCACTCTTTAATGGATATTTTCTTCTCCAATGAGATAATTATAATTCCCAAGACAAGAGGACTCTCAAAGTATATAAATTTGTGATATGTGAGAAGGTGTCAAATGTCAATATAATCAGTTTCAAATTGCTAAGTAAAGATCTTGGCTACACGACAAGCCTTGAGTCGTTCTATTGTACCATTAGAATTCTGGTTAACCGCAAACACCAACTTACAACTTAACCACCTTTTGTCCCAGAAGAAGGGAATCAAATTTCATGTCTGATTTGAGCTCGGTGTCGTCAATTTCTTTAACATGGCAGCACACTACCTTAGTTGAGAAAGAGCCTTCGCAACCGACGGTGGAGGCAACGAGGCAATCAAGGATGTAACAGTTCTCATTGCAAATGGTGTAAGACGATGATAAGATACACATTTATACATTTAGTGAGATGTAAAAGAAAATTTACCTTTTCTTAAGGCAATAGGTTAGATCTACATTCAAAGGTCCGACTGGTGGTGTGGGTAGTGTGTGCGGTTATATATGAGGACTTGTAGCGATGTGATCAGTAAAAGCTGGGAAATGTTTAGTAGGGTTAAAGATATGCTTCTAACGGCAAACTTAATGACAGTAGGAAGGAGAAGAGATGGGTGGAGTAGTAGGAGCAGGAGGTGGATTAGTTTCAGAGTCGGTGTTCATTAGAATAGGGAGATGCATCATAGGAGTAGTGGAGGGAGGTATGGATGAAAAATATACCTTGTCTTCAAGGAAGGTCACATCATAGGAGACAATTGTGCAAGTGATGGTGGGATCGTAGCATACATAGACTTTTTGAAATTGAGACTAGCCCACAAATATCATCTGTTGTCGATGGTCAAGTTTATCATGAGTGGGTGCTAGGATGTGAGAGTAACAAAGACATCCAAAAACTTTTAGAGGGAGTGATGGGTCATAGTTCGTATGTAGGATGAAGAGTGGGGTTTTGGTTATGGAAGATGCTTGAAGGCATGCGATTGATGCAAAACTATGCATTTAAATATCATGTTCTAGTGGTGTTTGAGAGCATTATCGGAGAGAAAGACTTTGACAGATGTAGCAAAATAATTATATTCATCCATAATTGAAATTTTAAAGGTTCCAAAATATCACTACTACATCAAAGTTTTGTTTACAATCAGAGTTGTTTGGGGAGAAGGTAGAGCGATGTTGTTTGCCTAAGATATATTACTCACAATAATAAAAAAAACGAATTAGACATAAGACGTAAAGAACTAGAGATAAATTGTGGCGTCAATGCCACTATATGATTGAGGTGGTCATAGATGTATTCGACTTCTGGTTCACATAGTAGAATCCATTTTGCTCATATCCACTATCAATTAGTTGCTTAATCAGCAGATCCTGTATGCAAAATGAGAGGAGAAATTGTTACGGAGCAATTAAGATCACATGTCAGTTGACAGATTGATATGAGATTTGGGGTATTATGCAAATGTAATGTTGGGGAGATATATATGTGGACCCTGAAGCATTTATTGGGCAACCATCATCAACATAAATAAACATGTGGTGCATGTTGCGAAGGTTGGTGGAACCATCTTTTGACATATGATTGGAAGCACCTGAGTCAGCGATCCAAGAACCAACATAAGATAAAATGGATAATCTGAGGGAAGAGAAAAGCTTTGCAAGCGCTGCATGTGAGAGGATTATACATAGTTGAGTCAATTCGACAACATAGTGATTGTGTTGTCCATCCAGGGAGTCTGTGAGAGGAGATGTAGATTTAGAAATGGTGCTGAGAATTGGTGTTGTTGTGGTACCTGTAAGATAACCATGCTTTTGCCAACATTTTTCTTAATCGTAATTGGTGCATCACATCCCACAATATAGGCCAGCACTTGCAGATTGACCCCGACCATGACCCTGGAGTGTTGGGAGGTTTTTTAACTCCAAGTCGATCCCCAATCGCTCTTAGTTTTACCGCAGCTATAGAAATCAATGCACCTCGACCTCGTGCAGTAAGAGCAGAAGACATGACATTAGTCGTAGTAGACTACGAGGAGAGGCAATAAATTGTTGATAAGGTGGTCGTTAGTGGTTTACGGTGTTGTGAGGGAACAAAGGAACAAGCAATATCATAGGAGTTTGATAGGTGTGCGAGAAGTAAAATACCAACAAGAGCTTCTCGTTGGAGTCTGGATACATCAAGATTTGTGGGGATTGGCTCAAAGACTTCTCGTTGCTCCAGGAGACCGCTAAAGAAAGAGCCAAAAATCATGTATACCTTTTGTCAGAGATGTGAAAGTCATTTGCTAAAATATGTCATAGAGTTTGTGTGAATTATTTTTAGATGCGTACAAGGATTGAAAATGAGACTAGTAGACTACACCTCCTTGGTAGTTTGAAATGATATAAAAGGCATGTAACAGCTAGTATCCATTGAGTTTGATAGCCACACTATCACCATCGGGTCATTTTTTAACCGTCGTGTATGTGACATCCTTAGTATCCGAAAGCATGTCCGTCAAGTGACGGCGAAGTCCTTTATTTTTGAGAGCTTTCTCGACAATATTAAACCAGAGCAAGCAGATGGCAGCCTAGATGAGATATTTATGAGACGTAAGTCAATCTTGAAGTCATCATGAGAAGAAGCCGATTTAGCATTTTAGCAATGCCGGCCATAAAAAAACGCTGCCAGGAAAGATGTCGAATGCAGTGAGAGCATCTTAGTTGAGCTAGACATCAGTTGCACGAGAGGAGGCGTCTCGAAGGGTTCCTTATCGATCGTGAGTTTCCGCCCGAGGGTTGTGTCATGGTGTTAGAGATTCTGTATGCACGTGAGAGAGAGAGAAAGAGACAGAGGGGGTGAGTGAGAAATAGAGAGGTGTTGCGCGAGTGAATTGGCTGCTATGCGAGAGGTTTCTATTTGAGAGATGTGTGGGAGAATCTGCGCGAGGTATTTCAATGATGCAAATGCCGAGCGATTCAACTTTGTACGAGCGAGCGAGAGAATAATGAAAATTTTGTCATACTCTAGTACCATGTTGCAAAGGATAAATCTTAATTTTTTACCGATGCAAATAAAGGTAAATATATAGATATCATAATGTTGTCCTAAAACTCACTAGGCAATGCAGGACTAGGCAATGTGGGACTAGGAAATGTGGGACAAATGCATATACATACAAGAACAATTTACATTGGATGGATGTAGTGAGTGTTGATAGGAAAAGGATCAAAATGTAGGATTCCCATTAACAATAGTGTATATATATACATGTACAAGAGAAGGTGTTCACAACACCCAGGGTGAGCCTAAGCAAAGTCTACCATAAGAGTGTACAGTATATCTAACATATCTAACACCCCCCCCCCCTCAAACTCACGGGGGATCATACACCAAGAGTTTGGAAAATAGGTAGACATGCTGACCCCGCTTCTGTGACTTAGTCATCAAATCTGCAATCTGCTGCTCGGAAGGAATAAAGGAAGGAGCGAGAGTGTCACGACCATATTGCTCACGTAGGAAGAAAGCATCCACCCCGCTATGCTTGGAGAGTGAGTGCTTCACCTGGTTTAGAGTAATCTGAATGGCACCGGTGTTATCACAGTAGAGTGGAGCGAGATCCTGAGAAGATACACCAAGGTTCTCAAGAAGCCAACGAAGCCTAATAATATCCTCAGCGGTTGTAGCCATGACCCGAAGCTCAACCTCAGTGCTGGAGCGAGAAACACCAGTTTGTTTTTTGGACTTCCATGCGATAAGTGAAGAACCCAAGAATAGGCAGAAACCAGTGACAGAGTGACGGTCAACACAATCACTAGCTCTGGTAGCATCCGAGTAAACACAGAGCTGTAGAGAACTACCGTTGGAGAAGAAGAGACTGAGAAGTCGTCGCCCGGAGATAGCGCAGGAGCCGCAGTAGGTGACCATAATGCACAGAGATAGACACGCTAACAAACTGGCTCAACACACGAACAACATGGGCAATGTCGAGCCGAGTAATGGTGAGGTAGACGAGACTCCAAACAAGGTGGCGACAGCGAGTAGGATCAGAGAGTGGAACCCCATCATCCAGACGTAGTTGAAGGTGAAGCTCCATAGGGGTGTTCACTATACGAGAGTCAAAGAGAGCAGCCCGAGCTAAGAGATCTGATGTATAATACTACTGAGAGAGCTGAAAACTGCGGTCTCTAGAGCTGATCTCAAGGTCCAAGAAGTACCTCAGTTGACCAAGGTCAGTCATCTGAAACTGCTATTGAAGGTGATGTTTGACAAAGGTCATATAAGAAGGATCATCACTAGTAATAATAATATCATCCATGTAGAGTAACAAAAGTGTCCGACCACGAAAGGAGTGCACAAACAGAGCTGGATCATGTGAACTTGACTGAAAACCGGTGGCTGTAATGACTGAGCTGAAACGTGAAAACCACACGTGGGACGTCTTCTTGAGCCCATAAAGTGCTTTTCTCAAGCGGCAGACAAGGCCTGGAGAAAAGGAGACCAGGAGGAGGAAGCATGTACACCTCCTGCTGAAGATCGTCGTGAAGAAAGACATTCTTCGCGTCGAACTGAGACAGTGACCAGTGGCGAACAGCTGCAAAAACAATAAGAATACGAACCGTAGTTATATGAGCGAACAAAGCAAAATTCTCGTCGTAGTCGCGTCCCTGCTCCTGTTGAAAACCACGAGCCACACGTCGTGCCTTGTACTTTTCCACAGAACCATCAGAGCGAGTCTTGATCTTAAAAAGCCACTTATAAGTAATAGGAACAACATGGGGTGGAAGAGGGATAAACTCAAAGGTATGAGTGTGATCAAGTGCCTCCAACTCAGCAGACATGACAACCTTCCACTCAAGTATCTGGGCAGCTTCACGATAGGAAGTCGGCTCTGGAGTATTGCAGATAGTAGTAAGAAGGTTAAATAGGTCCAGTGCATGGTGACAAGGCTAAGACTGTTAGGAGGATGTCTCTCGCAAAGTGGGTAGCGACGCGCTGGAGGATCATCCATAAAACACTCACTGGAGGCGACATATAATGGGTTTGGGGGCACTGGAGGTGAAGGAATAGAAGGAGGAAGACGAGTGTAGTGATTTGGAAGAGAAGGGACACGGTTCCCGATGGACAACTCATTAGAGGGAGAAGTGTGTGACAAGTGAGAGGAGTGAGGAGGTGATGTAGCAGACTGCAACCAAGGAAAAGATGGTGACAGAGTAGATTGCGACAAGGGAAGAGGAGGTGGACATACCATATGAGAGAATACATGGGGCGGGGAGATGAGAATAGTGAGAAATTGCATGTCAGAGAGAGTAATAGATTGAGTGTGAGGTCGAGGAGGCAGAAGACACAAAGAAAGGGTGAGACTAATCAACGGTAACATCATGTGAAATGCGAAGTCGGCGTGCAATAGGGTTATAACATCAATGACCCTTATGCTCCGTATTGTATCCAAGAAAAGCACAAGGAACATACTGAGTAAAGAGCTTGGTACGCTCGCGCAGAGGGAGTTGAACATAGTGCCGACAACCAAAAACACGAATATGAGTGTAGCGTGGGGGTCGAGAGTACAAACACTCATTTGGACTATGGCCCTGAAGGAAAGTGGAAGGTTGCAGGTTAATAAGATACACAGTAGTGGAAACAACTTAACCCCAAAATGAGGAGGTACGTGGGAGGAGATGAGAAGAGTGCGAGCTATCTCAATAATGAGACAATGCTTTCTTTCAGCGGTGTCATTCTGAGTGTGAACATCAAGACAAACAATCTAAGGGAGAATGTCGCGAGTTGCTAGCAGATCGCAAAAAACATGAGAGAGGTAGTCCCCCCTGAGTCAGAATGGAATACGTTTGAAAACAGAAAACTGAGTGCGCGCCATAGCAGAAAAATTAACATAAATTTGAAAAAAATCAGAACGAGAATGCATAAAGTACACTCAAAAATAATAAGAATAATCATCAACAAAAAGAACATAATATTGGCGTCCGCCCTTGGATACAAAAGGTTTGGGACCCCATACATCTGAATGAATTGGATCAAAAAGACGCTGAGATCTAGACTCACTAGACTGATAGGAGAGTTGTAGCTGTTTACCAAACTTACAACTTGAATATGAGTGAAACCAATCAACTGAAACACGACCAAGGAAATCATGACTGATGAGAGAAGCTAGACACGGGCTACTGGGATGACCGAGACGGTGATGCCACTGAGAGAAGCCCACCGAAGGAAGACATAACGGAGAAGCCACCGATGGCGATAAAGTGGATGGAAGATGTAGGCGATCAAGGACGTACCTCGCTATGGCGACGGTCAGCTCCAAGGAGTGTCCCTATCAGACGATCTTGCACACAACACACACAAATTCATCAAAAATAACAAGACAACCATGTGATGTGAGTTGGCTGACGGATATAAGGTTTATGAAAAACTTGCGTATGTAGGCAACACCAGGAACATGGAAATAGCTGGTATGAAGGAGGCCACAACTGGTGATGGGGAGAATAGTGTCATCTACGACCATGATGCTAAGGTCAGAAGTGATGGACTGAAAGGACAGGAGGTGGGTGACATCATAGGTCATGTGAAAATAGGATCCAGAGTCAAGCAACCAGTCAAAAAGAGATATCTGTAAGGGCGGAGACAGTCGGCTGAGAAGCAGAGGCGTCAGAAGCATCCGATGAGTGTACAAACTCTATGTTATTAAAAGCGCGCCTAAGGCTCAAGGCTCACCAGGCTCAGGCGTTTGCGCCTTTGTGCGCCTTTAGAACATAAAAGGCACTCCCGAGTGAGATATTGTTGCAAAAATTTTTTAAAATAAAGAAAAAATAAAGAACTCAATAATTTTTGATTGATTTGGTATTTGTGAAAGATAATTGTGCGTTGGGACTTAGATATGATGCATGCCACCACATTTATTCTATTTTTTAAGAGATAAATGATAGTAATGAATGGTTAATTATTATAATTGATGAAGAATTTGATCGAGAAGACGAAATGATGTTTGATGTTGATTATTTAAAATAACTATGGTTGCTCCTTGTCTTTGTCAGGTGCTCGCTTATGCTTTGAGCCTTGCGCCTAGGATTCAAGACCACCTTGCGCCTTTAATAACTGCAGAGGAGCGAGGCAATGAACCGTGAGAGAGCTGTTGAACACATGTTGAAACAGGGAGTGACTGTGCTAAAGCAAAAAAATGAGCTGAAGGTGCACCGTGAGCACGCTGCTGACCAGACTGCTGAGTCCTTTGAAGCTTGCGACACTCAGATTTGACACAATAAAGACACTGATAGTGGTGGCAGCGGGCAGGCGAGCGATGTGGAGCACAAGACTGAGCAGCAGAGGGCGCCGGAGGAGGAGGAACATGGCGCACCAGAGCACTTAACCAAACGAGGGTAGCAGTGGAGCACTCACAAGAGAAGACTGTGGTAGAAGCTGGGGAGTACCAGAAGAGCATGCGACATTACACCAGGAGGAGCAGCAATGTCCAAGGAGTGAAGATGAGTCTCCTCAGCAATCACCAAGGCCAAGGTATCGCTGTGAGACAACGGAAGATCCCGATGCAGAAGCTGTGCTCAAACAGGCTCTAATCGTACCGTAGGCACATAGTAAACTAGTACATACGCTGGAAGTCGCGATCCTGGGATGTAGCAACACACTGAGTGCAAGTAACGTGGGAGGAAGGTGCCATCTCTTCACACTGATGCCAGAGGTCCAAGAGCTCAACAAAGAAAGCATGTACAGACTGATCACGCCGGTAGCAAACACCAAGGGTCTGAAATAAAGAGTAGCGCAAAGCCTGGTTAGATGGAAAATAGAGGAAATGCAAGTGATCCTACATCACCTTGGCCGTAGGTAACTCGTAGAATATCATGCGAATGTTGAGCTCACAGGACTGACAGATGACAGCTATTGCGTGAGGGTCGTCAGAGCGCCACCTCGTCTAGTCTGAGCGCTGGGAGGAAGTGGTCGTGTTGGCAGTGGAAGAGAGGGAGTCCTTAGGATTGGCATTTGGTGGGGGCGTAGCAGGCTCGGTGCCGTCAATGTGGCCCCATAGATGGAGACCACGCAGGATCACACTGACGGTGGAGGACCATGCCTTGTAGTTTCGCCCATCGAGGATGGCATCAGCCCTCTGGAGGAAAGTAGATGAGATGTGAGACGATGCCATTGAGTAATGGAGGACAGAGGTGGCCTGAGAAGAAGACCAGCCAAGGAGGTCAGGGCTGCGGAATCAGTCGGAGGAGGAGACCAAGGCCGGTGGTTAGGACTCCCGCGGAAGGTGTTGATGTCGACGGGATCGCAACCCACAGGATCGCAGCCCCACGGGATCGCAGAGGGAAGAAGAGCCGATCGGGATCGTCGACGCCGAGGAAAGAAACAATGATGGTTCAACAAGATCGCAACTTTACGGGATCGTCGGGCAAAACGAGCGACAGATCGGCGGGGTCGTAGAGATCGGCGGGATCGTAGAGATCGGCGGGAGAAACCAGCTCTTGATGAGATTGTAGAGGAAGAAACCAGCGACGGGAAGTGGATCGGCTATCGAGAGGAGAGGCGAAAGCGGATTGCCCTAAGGAACTCAAATGAGTGGGTGTTCATAAAGCATCATGACAATGTAGAATGATGCAATGCACACAATTATCCGACAAATAGTTTACAATAAATACTGAGAAATTAACAATTTTAGGTAGAATTATTGTTATGAGTGCTTCAATTAAATAATAAACTACTTGGTCTCGCAAATAGAACCTTTCGTAGGCCAATTTGTACCAAATAATATCCACAATCATGTTTTTATTAAATAAACAATGAGTGATATGGACTTCAAAATATGAACTTATACATGCATTAGGAGCCTGGGGAGGTGAACCATTACTGAATTCTGCTGCTGGAATGCAGATCTTAGCTGGAACAGTTCAGATTTCAGGGTGCCTGAAAGCGCAAAGAGGGTTAATGATTTTAAGAGGGGCTGGAGTGGGGTTTAGCTTGTTGGAGGAAGGCTGTTTAGAGGAATAGAAGCCCAGTCAGCCTGCAGAATAGGGAGAAAATGTGGATGCTGGAGGTCCTTGACAGTGGCTGGGTGGGTGCAAGTGGGTTCGAATGTGCAGGTGGTTGCTGGAAGTATTAGGGGATTTGGGGATCTTGTCTGGACTGGAAGAGAGCCGGACGAGTAGGATAATACCAAAAATATTGAAATTTGAGTAGTGCATACTATATGAAATTTGGGATTCACGTTTCCTCCTGAATGCAAGTAAATGGATGGAGTATAACTGCTGAATTGGAGCAGTTACTGGTGGTTAGTGTTGGGGATTTAGTGGGAATGGGTAGTTAAGGGGTAGTTGTTAGTAGTTAAATGGTAGTTATTTGTTAGTTATATTGATTTGGGGCAGGGGAAAAGATAGTTACAGCTGGAAACAGAGAAAACACTGGTTAACAAAGGTTACGAGCCTTTTTTGGGCGGTTATTGAGTGGTGGGGTTGTTATGGTGAGTGGGGTGGTTAGTAAAAGTGTTACCTTGACTTCATTACCAAGAGTCTACGGAATCCGCACCATGAGAAGATCGCGAGAGTTCGAAAATTCTCTCCAAATTCAATCAGCCCCTGAACCTCTATTTACAGTCTTAGCATCAACTATGAACCGCCAAGGTTGTTTGGAATATAAATATGCTAATTTTATATGAAATAAAAATACAAAAAATAAAAGAATATTTTGTCGTCGCTCTTAATGCGACTAATGACTCGAATCATCTATACGAGGATCTTATCTCCGTCTCCTGTGTATGTAGATTCATGCAGGCTCCAATAGGTATCGGCCCATCCTCAATCCGTGGTCCCATCAATTCCCCCCACTTAAGAGCAGTCATCTATGGTGAATGAAGATGATCATATTCCTTATGAAGCCCAGGGGTAAGTAAATTGAGCTTCTCTTGCATTATCCAAGTATCAGTAGTAGTAGGCAGCCCTCCAAATGAACCAAATATCCCCATGTAGATCTGTATGGTGTCATCTTTGGTAAATGAAGATGATCATATTCCTTATGAAGCCCAGGGGTAACTAAATTGAGCTTCTCTTGCATTATCCAAGTATCAGTAGTAGTAGGCTGCCCTCCAAATGAACCAAATATCCCCATGTTGATCTGTCTGGTGTCGCTAAAAGCTCATGACTCACAATATCTGATACACTCTCGATGAAATCGTGTACGCTCATTTGTGCCAAAATTGGAATTGGTGTCGGAGTAAGAACTGGGGAATATGTTGGTGACTGGGCAAATAGTCTGAGGCTCAAACTTAGGAGGTCTAATGAAGGTGGTGGCTAAGGCTTAGAGTTGGTGTCTGGGAGTTGTCGTATACTCATGCGGCTCATAATACATAGTCAAATTCTCAATGTTAAACTCATGCTGCTCATAATACATAGTCAAATTCTCAATGTTAAACTCATGCGGCTCATAATACATAGTCAAATTCTCAATATTAAATACATGATGAGTTCTCATATTCGTATAAGAATATTTAATTTGTAGTCATCCCACCCAATTCACGATCATTCTTGCCCTTAGGGATATTTAATGCAATGCAACCCTTTTCACCTTTGACCTGCACCTTCCCACGCCCATCCCACAGCACCTCCCATATCAAAAAATGAAGGAAGGGCTAAAAAAATAAAATAAAATTCTAGTGTTAAGTCATACGTTTAGTTAGTATGACAGCCATAAATAAACAACTTACCTTTGTAAACAAGCTTATGCTTGAAAGATAAAAATTACACTGTTTTATGGCTGGTGGTTTTGTTTGATTTATCCCCCATCTCTATCTCCATCTAATCTCTAATGGTGTCGGCCCTTGAATTGATTTGACAGCACGCCCTTCAAACTGCACGATGACACTTTTGTGCTCAAGGCGATGAGATTCTGCGAGAGAGCGTATCGCGTTGGCGCACACGAACGCGTCCCCGATGGTGGCGGGCATTCGATCATGCGGGACGTGTATCCGCCCCAAGTACTGCAGCTGGACTGGCACCGCCCTAGGAACATCCTGCCCTCTCCGCCACCGGTCCCTGGTATTTTAAAAGCTCGTGTCAAGCATGAACACCGGACTCGTTAGCAACCCGCTTCTTCAGTTCGGCGTACTATGTATGTATTGATACCTCATCATTTTTTCTCCTGTATGGCTACAAGAAGGCGGCTGCGTTGCTGTTTCCTTGTAAGCATGTGTGGCTGGTTTAGAAATCCTTGTTGCTGTGATGTAATTGCTTGCATCCTTTTTTTTAACTAATTTTTTCCCTATTTGGTTAATAAACAATTAGGATTGTTTTAAATGAGGGTTATAATATGATATGTTTTTTCTTCTTTTTATTGATGGTAAAATAATGGTAAAAATCAAGAATTTATATTATGTAATTGTTATGTATAATTATGTTATATAAGTATTTTTACTTTTTTTACTTAAAACAGTATAAACTATGGTGGAAAAATATATTATTAAGCTGAATAGTGTGATGGTTATAAGGAAAAAATATTTCATTCTAAAAGACTGTTTTAATATATAATATTGATATATTTTTTATTTCTAATTTAAAATTTTTTAAATATTAAGAATTTTTCATATAATTGTTTTTTAGTTGTTATTATAGAAATATGGAAAAAAATATGGAAAAAATACTTAATTATGGAAAAAAAAATACAATCTAACATATATCTTTTAATATATATTGTTTGGCATTGAATACCCTACTAGTCTTAATTTTGGCTGAACCATGCCCGGGTAACCCTAGCCTGTGAGCACCACCATAGCCTAGGCTCTGTTTGGCATAGTGATGGCAGTCATGAACGCATGAGTTAAATCATCATTCGTTAAGGATCACCTAACAAATATCATCCGTCTGAACATAAAAGTGGATTAAGTTCCTTAGGTGTTAATATGTTTATTAACGAATGACAATTTAATCCCCACATGTTCATGACCATCACCATTGTGCCAAACAGAGCCTTAGGCTATGTTTGGTAACCCATTTTTGCTGGGCGTTTGGAGCAAACGTTGCCGGATGGCGGGAAAACAAACGGCCTCTAGCGGCATTTGCTCTATCTACTCCCGCTGCGCCCTAAAGAACGGAGCAAAAAGCTCCGTCTGGAGCCCCACCTCCAGTTCGAACTCTCCAGTTCCACCTGCCGCTTGCTCCCTCCACCGTTGAATCAAACGAAGCCTTAGCGTGGCTCTATAAGAATACTTGGGTTGACTCGAGTCTTGCCATTGCTGGTCAAATGTAGTGCGCCGGGAGGGATCGGTTTAGACCCGGAGAAAATCAAACCATTACAAAATTGACACTTTTGGGTTTCATTTTGTTTCGATTAGCTCATTAATTTGTTTGTTTTCTACTTCTCAACTCTTGGGCTCTGTTTGGGGGGACTTATTTTCACCGGTCAAACGGTTACGATCGCATGGTCCGGTTCATGCGTAACCGCTTGACCGGTGAAAATAAGTCCCCCCAAACGGAGTCTTAAGTGCCGTATCCCAGTAAGAAATTTTTTTTGTGGATTTTCTTTTTCTAAATTAAGCAAAATTTAGAATCGTGATCAATGCTTGCAATCCACAGGAAGTGAAGTAAGGTATTTAAAATCGTGATTAGCTCATTAATTTTTTTTTTCTTTCTAAAATTACTTTAAATATTATAATATAGTTTCTTTCATCCTGTCATTTAATTTGCCATATGGTTATTTAGAATCGTAATTTTTTTGTGTGTTTTCATTTTATTTATGTGCTAAAATTCTTGGCATGACAAGATTGATACAACTTTTTGGCGCAGTTACAGGTAGGGCTGTTCATGAACCGAATCGAATATCTCTTCAATCGAATCTAAATTTCACATAGAATACAAACATTCGGATTCGGATTCGTTCGAATATTCGGATTTGGATTCGAATTCGACATGAAATGTTGAATTCGAATTCGGGTTCGAATTGAGATTCGAATAGGGATTCGAATTCAAATTCGAATTTTTCAAATAGGAATAATAAAATATATAATTTTATTAAATATATATAATTTTATTTAAGTAATTTTACTATTCGCGAATATTTCGAATAGGGATAAACTTATTCGTATTCGGATTAAAAAATTATTCGAATCCGAATTTGGATTCGAATCCGGATTCAAATTTGAAAATTACGAATATTTATCGAATCTTCAAGAATCGAATCCCGAATTATTCACGAACTATACTATTAGTTAACAGCCCTAGTTACAGGTGATGCAATTTTTTAATATCAGAAGTTGTTTAAATATTTTTAATCATACTAAAAAAACTATTATTAGATTACAATATATATATATATATATATATATATATATATATATATATATATATATATATATATATATATATAAATTTTGTGCTTTTTTATTTTTGCGTGATTAAAGTAATTTTCACTTAATTTTTGATGGATTTAGAAGATACTATGTTTGGCGAATACGGGGAACGAAATGTCTCTTTTGGTTACAGCACATTAAAGTATCTTTTAATTTATTATTTCCTTTTAATAGTAAATATAACCCACTTTGAAAAAAATTAAATAATATATAATATAGCAACATAAATTTGGTAGAGTGAATATTTCACTAAATATTTTTTTCCTTATCTATAGTATTTTTTCCTTACTTATATGTAATATAGCAACATAATATTTTTTCACTAATTACATATAAGGATTGTGTCATCTGTTTAAATGTATTCTATGCTTAAGATATGTATTGATATATTCATGTAAATAAATATTTAACTAAGAAAATGATATTGAAAATATGATAGCTAGCTTTTCTATTAAGAATTTAAATTTAGTAATGTTATTTATAAATATAGATTAAAGTTGTTAAAATTAATTTTTTTAGGATGCTGATATTAGCACCGCACTTTTGTGCATCACACAAAAAATTGATTTTTTTTTTAGATTTTTAAAATTTATATTAGCACCGCACTCGATCACTTAACCGTATCGCACTGCTGAATCTTTCATTGCACTTTTTTACTATCAGTGTTGCTCATTGACAGCATCACCGCCGGAGGCCCGGAACTTCCCTGACTTTTATCTCTCATGTATTTACTATATCTTCCCTGCCGCCGTCACACGCAATCTCCCTCTAAGCCAATGTTGCTCCCCTAATCCCAATGTTTAGGTGTTTCCCTCTAGAAAATCATCTTTCCCCTCCTCCCATACATAAAAGAAAACATTTTTAGTTAAATTTTGTTAGTAAAAGCTTCTGAAAGTAAGTATGGTAGGTTCGATCTTTTTGTTTCCAAAAGAAATAGAGAAAAAAAGAGCACGAGTCCGATGATCCTTCAGTATCTTTAAGTCTTGTGAAAAATGTTAGAATGCTTGCAAATAATCAACTTCATGAAAGAACGCTTGCTAATAAAAAAACAATTACTTGCGTACAACCAACTTTTAAAAACTATGCTTGCGATTAGCTATTAGTGCGAATAGTCAAAAATATGGTGCTAATATCAACCCCCATTTTTTATATCAAATATTAACACTTATTGGTAAAGATTAATCAATGACACGTATCCTACATTCAAAACTCCAACGTTAACAAAACAAACTAATTTTTATACAAATTAATTTGTCGATTATTTGCATAAAACAAAAATTGAGTTTCTCATAATACGATGACTTTAATTTTTGGTCTAAATTTTTGCATAATACAAATATTTCTTTAAATATAGTTTACTAATTTGAGATCCAACAGTAACTAAGAAAATGGTTTTGCTATTACGATGACTCTTAATTTAGTAATATTATTTATACAACTAGTTTAAAGTTACTAAAATTGAATTCTTATATCAAATATTTCTAAAATAATAATACTTCTTTACATAAATATATATATATATATATATACTTAAAGCCTATAAATAGTGGTAGCTTCACAACATAACCGGATCTCACACTCCTTCCCTTCCCTAAAACCCTAGTTGGATCCAACTTAAACCTCTTGGGAGATAATGACAGAGGTCATGGCGGCGCGAGAACTTAACACTCCTCGTATTGTAAGAATCCTCGCCGCTCTCTTCAAAAGAAACGTCCGTAAAAATGAAAGAATCGCCGCAGGCTCCAGCCAGCCGATACCGAAGGCGGTAGAGGAGGGGGCAGCGGTCTTCTCCGGCGAGGATAAGGTGAATATCCTTATAGAGGTCAACCTACATAAAATTCTCTTGAATTCATTCTGCAACCCGTCTTGCTACGTCGTGACCCACAACAAATGTAAACTAGGAGAATGACAATACTGGTTGGTTGATGACCAGCAAAGAGAGAAGTTAGCCAAGCTTCGAGTGAGAATCCAACTTCACGATCAACCTTACTAAACTGTCAAACCAAACTTGAGGAGAATGCTTGAGACTATTAATGGATTTTTTGAGGTGACAAACATGAGGCTCTCTCGTGGTCTCAAATTCAGAAGGTTATTGCATGAAAACAATTTCTAGAAGGTCGCCTTTCAAAAATGCTTTTTTGATATCCAACTGATGTAAAAACCATTGTCGATGAACAACTAAGGAAATCAAAATCCGAACAGTATTTAAATTAGCGATTGGTGAGAAAGTTTCATCATAGTCGATGCCTTGTTGTTGAGTGAACCCCCGAGCCACAAGCCTAGCTTTTAGACGCTCAACTGACCCGTCTGGAGCATATTTGATTGCAAAGACCCACTTACAGCCGACACAAGTTTGTTCCAGTGGAAGAGCGACAAGATCCCAAGTCTTGTTAGCCTAAAAGGCATTCATTTCCTCATCCATGACCGCACGCCACCCCGGATGTTGAAGAGGTTCCTGTAAAGAGGTAGGTATAGAAATAGAGGATAAAAATAGCGTGAATTTTAGGAAAGCTGGGAAGAGGCGATGCAAGGATATATAAAATTAAATTTTTTTTCTAAAATTATTTTAAATATTATAATATAGTTTCTTTCATCCTGTCATTTGTCATATGGTTATTTAGAATCATGCTTTTTTTTTGTGGTTTCATTTTATCTATGTGCTAAAATTCTTGGCATGACAGATTGATATAAGTTTTTGGCGCCCTTACTAGTAGGGCTGTTCATGAACCGAATCGAATATCTCTTTAATCGAATCCAAATTTCACATAGAATACAGAGATTCGAATTCGTTCGAATATTCAGATTTGAATTCGAATTCAACATGAAATGTTGAATTCGAATTCGGGTTCGAATTGAGATTCGAACAGGGATTCGAATTCAAATTCGAATTTTTCAAATAGGAATAATTAAATATATAATTTTATTAAATATATATAATTTTATTTAAGTAATTTTACTATTCGCGAATACTTCGAATAGGGATAAACTTATTCGAATTCGGATTCGAAAATTTTTCGAATCTAAATTTGGATTCGAATCCGGATTCAAATTCGAAAATTACGAATATTTATCGAATCTTCACGAATCGAATCCCGAATTATTCACGAACTATACTATTAGTTAACAACCCTAGTTACATGTGATGTAATTTTTTAATATCAGAAGTTGTTTAAATATTTTTAATCATACTAAAAAAACTATTATTAGATTAAAAAATATATAAATATTTTATAAATTTTGTGCTTTTTTTTTTGCATGATTAAAATAATTTTCACTTAATTTTTGATGGATTTAGAGGATACTATGTTTGGCGAAACGGGAACGAATGTCTCTTTTGGTTACAGCACATTAAAGTATCTTTTAATTTATTATTTCCATTTAATATCTAATATAAACCACTTTGAAAAAATTAAATAATATATAATATAGCAACATAAATTTTGTAAAGTGAATATTTCACTAAATATTTTTTTTACTTATCTATAATATTTTTTCCTTATATATAAATAATGTAATATAACAACATAATATTTTTTCACTAATTACATATAAGGATTGTGTCCTCTGTTTAAATGTATTCTATGCTTAAGAGATGTATTGATATATTCATGTAAATAAATATTTAACTAAGAAAATGACATTGAAAATATGACAGCTAGCTTTTCTATTAAGAATTTAAATTTAGTAATGTTATTTATAAATATAGATTAAAGTTGTTAAAATTAATTTTTTTAGGATGCTGATATTAGCACCGCACTTTTGTGCATCACACAAAAAATTGATTTTTTTTTTAGATTTTTAAAATTTATATTAGCACCGCACTCGATCACTTAACCGTATCGCACTGCTGAATCTTTCATTGCACTTTTTTACTATCAGTGTTGCTCATTGACAGCATCACCGCCGGAGGCCCGGAACTTCCCTGACTTTTATCTCTCATGTATTTACTATATCTTCCCTGCCGCCGTCACACGCAATCTCCCTCTAAGCCAATGTTGCTCCCCTAATCCCAATGTTTAGGTGTTTCCCTCTAGAAAATCATCTTTCCCTTCATCCCATGCATAAAAGAAAACATTTTTAGTTAAATTTTGTTAGTAAAAGCTTCTGAAAGTAAGTATGGTAGGTTCGATCTTTTTGTTTCCAAAAGAAATAGAGAAAAAAAGAGCATGGGTCCGATGATCATTCAGTATCTTTATGTCTTGTGAAAAATGTTAGAATGCTTGCAAATAATCAACTTCATGAAAGAACGCTTGCTAATAAAAAAACAATTACTTGCGTACAATCAACTTTTAAAAACTATGCTTGCGATTAGCTATTAGTGCGAATAGTCAAAAATACGGTGCTAATATCAACCCCCATTTTTTATATCAAATATTAACACTTATGTGTAAAGATTAATCAATGACACGTACCATACATTCAAAACTCCAACGTTAACAAAACAAACTAATTTTGATACAAATTAATTTGTCGATTATTTGCATAATACAAAAATTGTGTTTCTCATAATACGATGACTTTAATTTTTGGTCTAAATTTTTGCATAATACAAATATTCCTTTAAATATAGTTTACTAATTTGGGATCCAACGGTAACTAAGAAAATGGCTTTGCTATTACGATGGCTCTAAATTTAGTAATATTATTTATACAACTAGTTTAAAGTTACTAAAATTGAATTCTTATATCAAATATTTCTAAAATAATAATTGTATAACCCCGTATTCGCCCCTATATAATTTTAAGCTTTTCGGACGTCTTGTCGCTCTCGGTGGCCAATTTTGACTATAGCTTGGAAATATACTAGTAGGGGGAGGAAAAATTTGCCTCCCCCTTGCCCCATTCTTTGAGGGTCGGGTGCGGCAAGTTGGCTGGCACCCCCCGACGAGATAAAGTGCGAGGTGGGGGCAGCGGGGTCGACTGGAGACCATGGTCTCGTCCCCCCTGCCCCTTAGCCCCGAGCACGGGCGAGACCGGCCGGCAAAGCGGGGTCTCGCCCGCGCGGCCAGCTCGCCGGGCGAGACCGCCGGCCAGGCGGGTTCTCGCCCGCGAGGCCAGCTCGCCGGGCGAGACCGCCGGCTAGGCGGGTTCTCGCCCGCGCGGCCAGCTCGCCGGGCGAGACCGCCGGCCAGGCGGGTTCTCGCCTGCGCGGCCAGCTCGCCGGGCGAGACCGCCGACCAGGCAGGTTCTCGCCCGCGCGGCTAGCTCGCCTGGCGAGACCACCGGCCAGGCGGATTCTCGCCCGCGAGGCCAGCTCGCGGGGCGAGACCGGCCGACCAGGCCCTCGCCCGCGCGGCCAGTTCCCTCCTCTCGGGTGTCCGGGGGGGGGGGGGGCCTGGGGAGGGTGTGTGGTTTGGGCCTCCTCTCGCCCTTGGACCTCTTGGGGACGTGCTTTCACTGTTATGCCCCCGGGGTGGAAATTACCTCTTTGTCCCCCGGTGTGGAGGTTTGCTATTGGCTTGAGGCATATTTGCCTTCGGGGCATTTTGGTCATTTTATCCTCAGGACTTGGAAAATCTATAGATAGACCCTTGAAGGTGCCTTGGAGAGCATTTTTGCTCCTTAGCCATTTAAATCCGCTTGGCTTTTTTCCTCCAAGGCACCTAGCTCAAGCATTGGCTAGGGAGGGGGAGACCTCAAAGGTCTTTTGGGTGTGAGGTGGGACCTCCACGCTAAGGCCGAGGGTCTGTTCATAGCTTCCTAGGTATTTGGTCCGTGACGTTCTTCCGAGTGTAGTAAGTGTGAGGTCACCCCTCTTTTGGGACCCCGAACTCCACAAAGGACATTTTTGGCTTCAATAATAATACTTCTTTATATAAATATATATATACTTAAAGCCTATAAATAGTGGTAGCTTCACAATATAATCGGATCTCACACTCCTTCCCTTCCCTAAAACCCTAGTTGGATCCAACTTAAACCTCTTGGGAGACAATGACAGAGGTCATGGCGGCGCGAGAACTTAACACTCCTCGTATTGTAAGAATCCTCGCCGCTCTCTTCAAAAGAAACGTCCGTAAAAATTAAAGAATTGCCGCAGGCTCCAGCCAGCCGATACGGAAGGCGGTAGAGGAGGGGGCAGCGGTCTTCTCCGACGAGGATAAGGTGAATATCCCTATAGAGGTCAACCTTCATAAAATTCTCTTGAATTCATTCTGCAGCCCGTCTTGCTACGTCGTGACCCACAACAAATTTAAACTAGGAGAATGATAATACTGGTTGATTGATGACGAGCAAAGAGAGAAGTTAGCCAAGTTTCGAGTGAGAATCCAACTTCACGATCAACCTTACTAAACTGTCAAACCAAACTTGAGGAGAATGCTTGAGACTATAAATGGATTTTTTGAGGTGACAAACATGAGGCTCTCCCGTGGTCTCAAATTCAGGAGGTTATTGCATGAAAACAGTTTCTAGAAGGTCGCCTTTGAAAAATGCATTTTTTATAACCAACTGATGTAAAAACCATTGCCGATGAACAACTAAGGAAATCAGGATCCGAACAGTATTTAAATTATCGATTGGTGAGAAAGTTTCATCATAGTCGATGCCTTGTTGTTGAGTGAACCCACGAGCCACAAGCCTAGCTTTTAGACGCTCAACTGACCCGTCTGGAGCATATTTGATTGCAAAGACCCACTTACAGCCGACACAAGTTTGTCTCGGTGGAAGAGACAAGATCTCAAGTCTTGTTAGCCTAAAATACATTCATTTCCTCATCCATGACCCCACGCCACCCCGGATGTTGAAGAGGTTCCTGTAAAGAGATAGGTATAGAAAAAGAGGATAAAAATAGCGTGAATTTTAGGAAAGCTGGGGAGAGGCGATGCAAGGATATATTAAATTAATTTTTTTTCCTAAAATTACTTTAAATATAATAATATAGTTTCTTTCATCGATCCTGTCATTTGTCATATGGTTATTTAGAATCGTGATTTTTTTTGTGGTTTCATTTTATCTATGTGCTAAAATTCTTGACATGACAGATTGATATAAGTTTTTGGCGCAGTTATAGGTAGGGCTGTTCATGAACCGAATTGAATGTCTCTTCAATCGAATCCAAATTTCACATAGAATACAGAGATTCGGATTCGGATTCGGATTCGTTCGAATATTCGGATTTGGATTCGAATTCGTCATGAAATGTTGGATTCGAATTCGGGTTCGAATTGAGATTCGAACAGGGATTCGAATTCAAATTCGAATGTTTGAAATAGGAATAATTAAATATATAATTTTATTAAATATATATAATTTTATTTAAGTAATTTTACTATTCGCGAATACTTCGAATAGGGATAAACTTATTCGTATTCGGATTGGAAAATTATTTGAATCCGAATTTGGATTCGAATCCGGATTCAAATTCGAAAATTACGAATATTTATCGAATCTTCAAGAATCGAATCCCGAATTATTCACGAACTATACTATTAGTTAACAGCCCTAGTTACAGGAGATGCAATTTTTTAATATCAGAAGTTGTTTAAATATTTTTAATCATACTAAAAAAACTATTTTTAGGTTAAAATATATATTTTTTTTATAAATTTTGTGTTTTTTTATTTTTGCGTGATTAAAGTAATTTTCACTTAATTTTTGATGGATTTAGAGGATACTATGTTTGACGAATACGGGGAACGAAATGTCTCTTTTAGTTACAGCACATTAAAGTATCTTTTAATTTAATATTTCCTTTTAATAGTGAATATAACCCACTTTGAAAAAATTAAATAATATATAATATAGCAACATAAATTTGGTAAAGTGAATATTTCACTAAATATTTTTTTCCTTATCTATAGTATTTTTTTCTTACTTATATGTAATATAGCAACATAATATTTTTTCACTAATTACATATAAGGATTGTGTCCTCTGTTTAAATGTATTCTATGCTTAAGATATGTATTGATATATTCATGTAAATAAATATTTAATTAAGAAAATGACATTGAAAATATGGCAGCTAGCTTTTCTATTAAGAATTTAAATTTAGTAATGTTATTTATAAATCTAGATTAAAGTTGTTAAAATTAATTTTTTTAGGATGCTGATATTAGCACCGCACTTTTGTGTATCACACAAAAAATGATTTTTTTTAGATTTTTAAAATTCATATTAGCACCGCACTCGATCACTTAACCGTATCGCACTGCTTAATCTTTCATTGCACTTTTTTTACTATCAGTGTTGCTCATTGACGGCATCACCGCCGGAGGCCCGGAACTTCCATGACTTTTATCTCTCATGTATTTACTATATCTTCCCTGCCGCCGTCACACACAATCTCCCTCTAAGCAAATGTTGCTCCCCTAATCCCAATGTTTAGGTGTTTCCCTCGAGAAAATCATCTTTCCCCTCCTCCCATGCATAAAAGAAAACATTTTTAGTTAAATTTTGTTAGTAAAAGCTTCTGAAAGTAAGTATGGTAGGTTCGATCTTTCTGTTTCCAAAAGAAATAGAGAAAAAAGAGCACGAGTCCGATGATCCTTCAGTATCTTTAAGTCTTGTGAAAAATGTTAGAATGCTTGCAAATAATCAACTTCATGAAAGAACGTTTGCTAATAAAAAAACAATTACTTGCGTACAACCAACTTTTAAAAACTACGCTTGCGATTAGCTATTAGTGCGAATATTCAAAAATACGGTGCTAATATCAACCCCCACTTTTTATATCAAATATTAACACTTATTGGTAAAGATTAATCAATGACACGTATCGTACATTCAAAACTCAACCGTTAACAAAACAAACTAATTTTGATACAAATTAATTTGTCGATTATTTGCATAAAACAAAAATTGAGTTTCTCATAATACGATGGCTTTAATTTTTGGTCTAAATTTTTGCATATTACAAATATTCCTTTAAATATAGTTTACTAATTTGGGATCCAACGGTAACTTAGAAAATGGCTTTGCTATTACGATGGCTCTAAATTTAGTAATATTATTTATACAACTAGTTTAAAGTTACTAAAATTGAATTCTTATATCAAATATTTCTAAAATAATAATACTTCTTTATATAAATATATATACTTAAAGCCTATAAATAGTGGTAGCTTCACAACATAACCGGATCTCACACTCCTTCCCTTCCCTAAAACCCTAGTTGGATCCAACTTAAACCTTTTGGGAGACAATGACAGAGGTCATGGCGGCGCGAGAACTTAGCACTCCTCGTATTGTAAGAATCCTCGCCGCTCTCTTCAAAAGAAATGTCCGTAAAAATGAAATAATCGCCGCAGGCTCCAGCCAGCCGATACCGAAGGCAGTAGAGGAGGGGGCAACGGTCTTCTCCGGCGAGGATAAGGTGAATATCCCTATAGAGGTCTACCTCCATAAAATTCTCTTGAATTCATTCTGCAGCCCGTCTTGCTACGTCGTGACCCACAACAAATGTAAACTAGGAGAATGACAATACTGGTTGATTGATGACGAGCAAAGAGAGAAGTTAGCCAAGTTTCGAGTGAGAATCCAACTTCACGATCAACCTTACTAAACTGTGAAACCAAACTTGAGGAGAATGCTTGAGACTATAAATGGATTTTTTGAGGTGACAAACATGAGGCTCTCCCGTGGTCTCAAATTCAGGAGGTTATTGCATGAAAACAATTTCTAGAAGGTCGCCTTTGAAAAATGCATTTTTTATAACCAACTGATGTAAAAACCATTGCCGATGAACAACTAAGGAAATCAGGATCCGAACAGTATTTAAATTAGCGATTGGTGAGAAAGTTTCATCATAGTCGATGCCTTGTTGTTGAGTGAACCCCCGAGCCACAAGCCTAGCTTTTAGACGCTCAACTGACCCGTCTGGAGCATATTTGATTGCAAAGACCCCCTTACAGCCGACACAAGTTTGTCCCGGTGGAAGAGCGACAAGATCTCAAGTCTTGTTAGCCTAAAAGGCATTCATTTCCTCATCCATGACCGCACGCTACCCCGGATGTTGAAGATATTCCTGTAAAGAGATAGGTATAGAAAAAGAGGATAAAAATAGCGTGAATTTTAGGAAAGCTGGGGAGAGGCGATGCAAGGATATATAAAATTTTTTTTTCTATAATTACTTTAAATATTATAATATAGTTTCTTTCATCCTGTCATTTGTCATATGGTTATTTAGAATCGTGATTTTTTTTGTGGTTTCATTTTATCTATTTTCGAAAATTCTTGACATGACAGATTGATATAAGTTTTTGGCGCAGTTATAGGTAGGGCTGTTCATGAACCGAATCGAATATCTCTTCAATCGAATCCAAATTTCACATAGAATACAGAGATTCGGATTCAAATTCGGATTCGTTCGAATATTCGGATTTGGAATCGAATTCGGCATGAAATGTTGGATTCGAATTCGGATTCGAATTGAGATTCGAACAGGGATTCGAATTCAAATTCGAATTTTTCAAATAGGAATAATTAAATATATAATTTTATTAAATATATATAATTTTATTTAAGTAATTTTACTATTCGCGAATACTTCGAATAAGGAAAAACTTATTCGGATTCGAAAATTATTCGAATCCGAAATTGGTTTCGAATCCGGATTCAAATTCGAAAATTACAAATATTTATCGAATCTTCAAGAATCGAATCCCGAATTATTCACGAACTATACTATTAGTTAACAGCCCTAGTTACAGGTGATGCAATTTTTTAATATCAGAAGTTGTTTAAATATTTTTAATCATACTAAAAAAACTATTATTAGATTACAATATATATATATATATATATATTTTATAAATTTTGTGCTTTTTTATTTTTGCGTGATTAAAGTAATTTTCACTTAATTTTTGATGGATTTAGAGGATACTATGTTTGGCGAATACGGGGAACGAAATGTCTCTTTTGGTTACAGCACATTAAAGTATCTTATAATTTATTATTTCCTTTTAATAGTCAATATAACCCACTTTGAAAAAAATTAAATAATTTTTAATATAGCAACATAAATTTGGTAAAGTGAATATTTCACTAAATATTTTTTTTCCTTATCTATAGTATTTTTTCCTTACTTATATGTAATATAGCAACATAATATTTTTTCACTAATTACATATAAGGATTGTGTCCTCTATTTAAATGTATAGATATGTATTGATATATTCATGTAAATAAATATTTAACTAAGAAAATGACATTGAAATCAGCTAGCTTTTCTATTAAGAATTTAAATTTAGTAATGTTATTTATAAATCTAGATTAAAGTTGTTAAAATTAATTTTTTTAGGACGCTGATATTAGCACCGCACTTTTGTGTATCACACAAAAAAATGATTTTGTTTAGATTTTTAAAATTCATATTAGCACCGCACTCGATCACTTAACCGTATCGCACTGCTTAATCTTTCATTGCATTTTTTTAATATCAGTGTTGCTCATTGACGGCATCACCGCCGGAGGCCCGGAACTTCCCTGACTTTTATCTCTCATGTATTTACTATATCTTCCCTGCCGCCGTCACATGCAATCTCCCTCTAAGCCAATGTTGCTCCCCTAATCCCAATGTTTAGGTGTTTCCCTCGAGAAAATCATCTTTCCCCTCCTCCCATACCTAAAAGAAAACATTTTTAGTTAAATTTTGTTAGTAAAAGCTTCTGAAAGTAAGTATGGTAGGTTCGATCTTTCTGTTTCCAAAAGAAATAGAGAAAAAAAGAGCACGGGTCCGATGATCCTTCAGTATCTTTAAGTCTTTTCGAAAAATGTTAGAATGCTTGCAAATAATCAACTTCATGAAAGAACGCTTGCTAATAAAAAAACAATTACTTGCGTACAACCAACTTTTAAAAACTATGCTTGTGATTAGCTATTCGTGGGAATAGTCAAAAATACGGTGCTAATATCAACCCCCATTTTTTATATCAAATATTAATACTTATTGGTAAAGATTAATCAATGACATGTATCCTACATTCAAAACTCCAACGTTAACAAAACAAACTAATTTTTATACAAATTAATTTGTCGATTATTTGCATAAAATAAAAATTGAGTTTCTCATAATACGATGACTTTAATTTTTGGTAACAGTAACTAAGAAAATGACTTTGCTATTACGATGACTCTTAATTTAGTAATATTATTTATACAACTATTTTAAAGTTACTAAAATTGAATTCTTATATCAAATATTTCTAAAGTAATAATACTTCTTTACATAAATATATATATAATTAAAGCCTATAAATAGTGGTAGCTTCACAACATAACCGGATCTCACGCTCCTTCCCTTCCCTAAAACCCTAGTTGGATCCAACTTAAACCTCTTGGGAGATAATGACAGAGGTCATGGCGGCGCGAGAACTTAGCACTCCTCGTATTGTAAGAATCCTCGCCGCTCTCTTCAAAAGAAACGTCCGTAAAAATGAAAGAATCGCCGCAGGCTCCAGCCAGCCGATACCGAAGGCGGTAGAGGAGGGCAGCGGTCTTCTCCGGCGAGGATAAGGTGAATATCCCTATAGAGGTCAACCTACATAAAATTCTCTTGAATTCATTCTGCAGCCCGTCTTGCTACGTCGTGACCCACAACAAATGTAAACTAGGAGAATGACAATACTGGTTGGTTGATGACGAGCAAAGAGAGAAGTTAGCCAAGCTTCGAGTGAGAATCCAACTTCACGATCAACCTTACTAAACTGTCAAATTAAACTTGAGGAGAATGCTTGAGACTATAAATGGATTTTTTGAGGTGACAAACATGAGGCTCTCCCGTGGTCTCAAATTCAGGAGGTTATTGCATGAAAACAGTTTCTAGAAGGTCGCCTTTGAAAAATGCATTTTTGATATCAGACTGATGTAAAAACCATTATCGATGAACAACTAAGGAAATCAGGATCCAAACAGTATTTAAATTAGCGATTGGTGAGAAAGTTTCATCATAGTCAATGCCTTGTTGTTGAGTGAACCCCCGAGCCACAAGCCTAGCTTTTAGACGCTCAACTGACCCGTCTGGAGCATATTTGATTGCAAAGACCCACTTACAGCTGACACAAGTTTGTCCCGGTGGAAGAGCGACAAGATCCCAAGTCCTGTTAGCCTAAAAGGCATTCATTTCCTCATCCATGACCGCACGCCACCCCGGATGTTGAAGAGGTTCCTGTAAAGAGGTAGGTATAGAAATAGAGGATAAAAATAGCGTGAATTTTAGGAAAGCTGGGGAGAGGCGATGCAAGGATATATAAAATTAATTTTTTTTTCTAAAATTACTTTAAATATTATAATATAGTTTCTTTCATCCTGACATTTGCCATATGGTTATTTAGAATTGTTATTTTTTTTGTGGTTTCATTTTATCTATGTGCTAAAATTCTTGGCATGACAGATTGATATAAGTTTTTGGCGCAGTTACAGGTAGGGCTGTTCATGAACCGAATCGAATATCTCTTCAATCGAATCCAAATTTCATATAGAATACAGAGATTCGGATTCGGGTTCGTTCGAATATTCGGATTTGGATTCGAATTCTGGTTCGAATTGAGATTCGAACAGGGATTCGAATTCAAATTCGAATTTTTCAAATTGGAATAATTAAATATATAATTTTATTAAATATATATAATTTTATTTATGTAATTTTACTATTCGCGAATACTTCGAATAGGGATAAACTTATTCGGATTCGGATTCGAAAAATTATTCGAATTCGGATTCAAATTCAAAAATTACGAATATTTATCGAATCTTCACGAATCGAATCCTGAATTATTCACGAACTATACTATTCACGAACTATACTATTGATACCTCATCATTTTTTCTCCTGTATGGCTACAAGAAGGCGGTTGCGTTGCTGTTTCCTTGTAAAGCATGTGTGGCTGGTTTAGAAATCCTTTGTTGCTGTGATGTAATTGCTTGCATTTTTTTTTAAAACTATTTTTTCCCTGTTTGGTTAAAAAATAATTAGGATTGTTTTAAATGAGGGTTATAATATGATATGCTTTTTCTCCCTTTTTATTGATGATAAAATAATGGTAAATATCAAGAATTTATATTATGTAAATGTTATGTATAATTATGTTATATAAGTATTTTTACTTTTTTACTTAAAACAGTATAAACTATGGTGAAAAAATATATTATTAAGCTGAAGAGTCTGATGGTTATAAGGAAAAAAATATTTCAATCTAAAAGATTGTTTTAATATATAATATTGATATATTTTTTATTTCTAATTAAAATATTTTTAAATATTAAGAATTTTTCATATAATTGTTTTTTAGTTGTTATATAGAAATATGGAAAAAATATGGAAAAAATACTTAATTATGTTGAATTAATAGAAACAGTGTTTGATGGAAAAAAATAATACAGTCTAACATATATCTTTTAATATATATTGTTTGGCATTGAATGCCTCAATGCCCTACTTGTTTTAAATGAGGCTTATAATATGATATGTTTTTTCTTCCTTTTTATTGATGGTAAAATAATGGTAAATATCAAGAATTTATATTATGTAATTGTTATGTATAATTATGTTATATATGTATTTTTACTTTTTTTTACTTAAAACAGTATAAATTATGGTGGAAAAATATATTATTAAGCTGAAGAGTGTGATGGTTATAAGGAAAAAAATATTTTTAAATATTAATAATTTTTCATATAATTATTTTTTAATTGTTATATAGAAATATGAAAAAAATACTTAATTATGTTGAATTAATAGAAATAGTGTTAGATGGAAAAAAATAATACAATCCAACATATATCTTTTAATATATATTGTTTGGCATTGAATGCCCTACGAGTCTTAATTTTGGCTGAACCATGCCCGGCTGCCCAGGTAACCCTACCCGACCATAGCCTATTAGGCTTCGTTTGGTAACCCGTTTTCGCCGGGCATTTGGATTTGGGGCAAATGTCGCCGGGCGGCGGGAAAACAAACAGCCTCCGGTTGCGTTTTCTCTGTCTGCTCCCGCCGCGCCCTAAAGAACGGAGCAAAAAGCTCCGTCTGGAGCCCCTTCTCTCCACCTCCAGTTCAAACTCTCTAGTTCCACCTGCCGCCAGCTCCCTCCACCGCCGAATCAAACGAAGCCCTAGTGTGGCTCTATAAGAATACTTGGGTTGACACGAGTCTTGCCATTGCTGGTCAAATGCAGTGCGAGGGGTAAGAGGCATCGGCTTCGACCCAGAGAATTGAAAATCTAACCATTACAAAATTGACTCCTTTATGTTACATTTTTTTTTTCCGATTAGCTCATTAATTTGTTTGTTTTCTACTTCTAAACTCTTAAGCGGCGCATCCCGGCAAAAATTTTTTTTTTGTGAACTTTTTTTCCCCTAAATTAATTAAAATTTAGAATCCTGATTGCTACTTGCAATCCACAGGAAGTGAAGGTATTTACAAAGTTCGGTGAAATACGCCTTTGATATAGCGAATCAATTAATATAAATGATAGACTTTATCTACATGCTAAAATTCGTGGCATGCATGACTCAATGATATCAAGTTTTTGGCGTAGTTGTAGGTGATGCAACTTTTTAATATCTGATGTTGTTTAAATATTTTTAATCATATTAAAAAAATTTATTATTAGATTAAAAAAACTATATTTTCTAAATTTTGTGCTTGTATGATTGTTTGTTTGTTTAATTTTATTTTTGCATGATTTAAATAATTTTTACTTAATTTTTGATGAATTTGGACTTGGATGATACTATGTTTGGCGAATACCGAACAACCGACTATTGACAGTGGGCACGTACTAATGTATCTTTTAATTTATTATTTTCTTTTAATAATGAATATAACCCACTTTTAAAAAAATTTAAATAATATATAATATAGTAACATAAATTTGGTAAAGTGAATATTTCACTAAATATTTTTTTGCTTATCTATAGTATTTTTTTCCTTATATATAATATACCAACATAATATTTTTTCATGTTTAAATGTATTATATGCTTAAGAGATGTATTGATATATTCATGTAAAGAAATATTTAACTAAGAAAATTAGAAAATATGGCAGCCAGCTCCTCTATTAAGAAGAATTTAAATTTAGTAATATTATTTATAAATCTAGTTTAAAGTTGTTAAAGTTGTTAAAATTAATTTTTTTATGATGTTGATATTAGCGCCACACTTTTGACTATCCATACTAAAAATTGATTTTTTAGATTTTTAAAATTCATATTAGCACTCAATCACCTAGCTGCACCACTGCTGAATCTTTCATCGCACTTTTGGCTATCAGTGTTGCTCATTGATGTCATCACCGCCGGAGGCCCAGAACATCCCTGATTTTTATATCTCTCTCATGCATTTTATATATCTTCCCTGCCGCCGTCGCGCCCAATTTCCCTCTAAGTCAATGTTGCTCCCCTAATCCCAATGTTTAAGTCTTTCCCTCTAGAAAATCATCTTTCCCCTCTTCCCATGCATTAAAGAAAACAATTGCTTGCGTACGGCCAACTTTAAAAAACTATGCTTGAGATTAACCGTTAGAGCGGATAGCCAAAAATGCGATGCTAATATCAACGCCCATTTTTTATAACAAATATTAACTATTCGGTCAGTTTTCTATTTTAAACACTTAATTGGTAAAGATTAATCAATGTCACGTGTCGGATATTCAAAACTCCAATGTTAACAAAACAAACTAATTTTGATACATATTAATTAGTCGATTATTTGCATAATACAAAAATTAAGTTTCTTATACTACGATGGCCTTAAATTTTGTTCTAAATTTTTGCATAATACAAATATTCCTTAAAATCTAGTTTACTAATTTTGGTACTAATTTAGTAATATTAAATTTATACAACTAGTCTAAATTTAGTAATATTATTTATACAACTACTCTAAAGTTACTAAAATTGAATTCTTATATTTCTAAAATAATAATACTTTTTTATATAAATAATTAAATATATACTTAAAGCCTATAAATAATGGTAGCTTCACAACATAACCGGATCTCACACTCCTTCCCTTCCCTAAAACCCTAGTTGGATCCAACTTAAACCTCTTGGGAGACAATGACAGAGGTCATGGCGGCGCGAGAACTTAGCACTCCTCGTATTGTAAGAATCCTCGCCGCTCTCTTCAAAAGAAACGTCCGTAAAAATGAAAGAATCGCTGCAAGCTCCAGCGAGCCGATACCGAAGGCGGTAGAGGAGAGGGCAGCGGTCTTCTCCGGCGAGGATAAGGTGAATATCCCTATAGAGGTCTACCTCCATAAAATTCTCTTGAATTCATTCTGCAGCCCATCTTGCTACGTCGTGGCCTTCATCTACCTCGACCGTTTCCTTAATCGCCATCCGTCCGTCCGGCTGAATTCCTCCAATGTTCATCGCTTGGTCATTACCGCCATTCTCACCGCCGTTAAATTCTCCGACGAACGGTATGGCCATGCCTCCCTTCTATTTGAACCTCAAGAACAACATTTTTAGGTTTAATTATTGTTCATACAAAAATGATTTTCTTAATTAATATATCAAAATTTAAACTATGATTTCATGAATGTTTTTTTTAAAAAAAAATTAATGGCGTTTTTAGGGTTCCCTTCTATTTGAACCTCAAGAACAACATTTTTAGGTTTAATTGTACATACAAAAACGATTTTCTTAATGAAATTATCAAAATTTAAACTACGATTTCATGAATGTTTTAAAAAAAAAAAAAAATTAATGGTGTTTTTAGGGTTCCTGTTAAAGAAAAATTATTCGGCATAGCAAAATCCAATCTTTATTATTCTCATCGTGTATACCGTCCTTTTTTCTCAAATATTTTCTCATAATAACATACACGTAGATATTAAAAAAACATTAAAACAAATAATAATAAAAATATTTATATAATATTAATATATAGATAACAATAATAATAATATTAATAATAGACAATTGTTAATCACAATCATTTTTTGTTATTCGCAATCCCAAATTTTAAAAAACACTTCATTTTTTTGCTTTAACCGCAACCCTAAACTTAAAACTCCTTGCACTTCCGGGCACCTTCTTTCTCAGCTAGCAATGGGGTGCAACAAGTCAAATATCGTGTTGCAGTTAACATTGAAGTGCGACAAGATAAAATTGAGTTACGATTAACAATCCCCTAATAATATTATTATATGAAAGTTATTTCTAATTCTTTGTGTTTTTTTAAATTGGTCAAAAAATGCAATATTAATATTAATATAAAAAATAATATGCAGATATCAGGACACAAATGCCTATTATGCAAAGGTGGCGGAGATCAGCCTGTCTGAGATGAATGAGCTGGAGGTGTGCTTCTTATTCGGAGTGCGGTTCGATCTGCACGTGCGGCTCGACGACTACAATGACTGTTGTGATTTTCTGGAAAGACAAATTGAGAGCTTGTTTTTCGATTCCTGCATTTTACCGTAAAGTGCAGATATCTAAGGGTTTGTAGGGATACCTACACGCATCTCAAAGTGTTTTGAAATATGTGCGCTTTGAGATATATGCGAACATCCACACAAACCTGCACTTTACCGTAAAATGCACCATGCGCTTTTCTCCCCCCTTACCTCCTTTTTATTTTATTTTTCAGCACATGGGAAAAAGCGCTTATCCATGATTTTAATGTAACTATTTTTCATTTGATGTTGAAATTCACTGCAGATCGAGACAGAAAAATATTGAGATTTTGTGTTTTATTGCGAGAAATAGAAATTTTACAGCGTTGTTCAAACAAATAATGTGATGTATGTATATTAATATATTATACGAGTGAGTTGCAAGGGGCTTAAACCCGTGCCTCTCATGATATTATTCCGGCCACGAAATTGTCCAACATGTCAGTGTTCGCGCTGCTCGCAAATTCCTATATGTCAGCGCTCACATATTTGCTTATATGAGAGCACATTTTTAAAAATAAAAGAAAAAAAGATGAATTTAAAAAAATGAATTTTTTTTAATAAATAAGAATAAAATGGGAAAGCAAATATTTAACCAAATAGTATTTTTCTCTTTTATAGAATTATAGTATAGATGTTAAATAATTTTTTTTAGTGAATATTACCAATTTTAATGGAGATAGAACGTGTTGGATATTATTATCGAAGGTAAGATTAAATTTGAACATCAATATTACACCAAATTCAAGGTTTAGTCGTAATAATGAATATATTTTGGGGACAAAACGGTCATTGAAACTCCTCTCTGTTAGCTGTTTTTTACCTGACCAATAACACGTGTCGAGCCTTCAAAACGCCAACATTAACAAAATTAACAAAGTATTTTTGATGCAAATTAATTAGTAGAATGTTTACATGATACACGTGTAGGGTCAATTTTTCTTAGATTCGAATATTGCCTTAGGCCGAGGGATCCGGATCTTCTGCAGTTCCTCCGGGAACTGCAGAGGTGGAGTTCGCAAACTTGCGGATTAACGGAGCGAAATTAGAAAAAGTGGTTAACATGAAAGTTGTAGATATCTTCGAGACGAATAACTTTCATGTTGAACATTTTTTGATTTGAAGTCGTTTAGACCCCCGATTTGGGCCCCGAAGAAAAACCGTCCGCAAAATATTTAATTAATTATTTGCGGACGGTTTTTCTTCGGGGCCCAAATCGGAGGTCTAAATGACTTCAAATCAAAAAATATTCAACATGAAAGTTATTCCCGGAGGAACTGCAAGTTTGCGAACTCCACCTCTGCAGTTCCCGCTTCCCGGAGGAACTGCAAAGGATCCGGATCCTAGGTATACAGGCTTTAATTACATGAAGGATTTTTTATTTCCATCCAATCAGAAATCAATATGTGGATGTTTTTCGAATTTACGATGCATGTACATTTAGTCATATTATTTATAAATATATAAATGGTTTGGACACTACAAAAGGAGAACATTAAAGGATTTATTTTTAGGTCAGGACTCATGACCTAAAGAAAGGTCAGGACAACTAATGAGGAGCTACAAACTGCATGGGTTCCGCACAAAAGTGTATGACACAAGTCACAAGTGCGTGGGCCTCACCTCCATTGCAAGCTCCTTATTGGTGAAGGATCATGAGCATCATCAGGAGTCCTGACCTAAATATTGCTCACATTAAAGTCACCTATTAAACGTTGTGAGAGTCTAATCACTAGTCATGTTAAATAAAGGAGGGGTTGACAAAACTATTTGGAAAGACATGATGTACTTGGGCATTAGTGAGATTATGACAAAAGATAGGGCCGACCCCACTATAGTGAGATAAAAACTTGAGTATTGTTGTTGTCTTTATAAATCTATATCAAATTTTTCTAAAATAATAATATACTTCCATAAATATTAATAAATACTTAAAAAGCCTATAAATAATGGCAGCTCAAGAGCAGTGGCGGAACTATGATTTCGATTGGACTCAGACACCTTACAAAAAAAAACTAATTATATAATTTTTTCTAACTTGTTTATCCATCAAATAAGAATACAGTGCTACAGAGAATTGATCAAATAAAATCATAGACAACAGAACATGCAAATTAATTAACTAGAGAAAACAGAACTGCAACAAATATGTAAAGATGGAAGAAGTTACATCAAACACCCAATTCAAAATTTCACAATTGAAAAGCAGAAATTATGCATGCTTTTTTGCATCAGATTAATTCTAATTGAAAGAACCAAAAATGATATCCAATACCTGATTTGTTATTTCTTGAAAAATCAGATTCCTGAAAATAGTGATATCCAATCCTGAATATAATACCTGTTATCGATTTTGATTCCTGAAAATATGCAAATCTGGGCTTAGAGTTAGGACACACCTACAATAATATCTGAACAGAGAATCAGACCAATACCTATTATGCCGCTCACCCTGTTGGACAAAGAGGATTTAGATTTTTTGAATCAGGACGACGATTGATAAGGGGCTTGAAATCATCGAACGAAGAGGACCTTGAAATCGCCGGACAACGAGGAGCTTGAGATCACCGGATTTGGAGCTTCAAGTTGACGATGACGCACCCAAATGGGAGGGGATACAGAGTATTTGGACGGAAGCGGGAAGTCCTCTGCTCGCGATTTGGAAAAAGGCAATTTGGGAAATCTAGTTCGGAAAACTGTATCACAAATTAAAATCTGCTCGTGCGTGCCCATAACCCAGCCTGCTAAATTGGCTTTAGGCACTCCAAAATGCGGTTAAACTAGTTCAGGTTTGAGCCAAAATGATTATATATAGACCTAAACTTATAAATATAATTTTTTTATCCAAAAATTTCAACCCGGGCACGTGCGCAGGTGTGCCCGTGTACAGTTCTGCCCCTGCTCAAGAACTAAGACAGTCTAATTGGACCGGTCTATCATGAGCTTTGTGTGATCTACAGCAATGATATAATAATAATTTTAATATAATGTTTTAAAATTGTTTAATAATTAATTTAAACAATTAATATGGTATATTAAAGCCAATAAATTAAATAAATACTATAGTACTATAGTTATAATTTCAATAAAAATTTAAAATAAGATTTATAATTAATTTAATATAATTTGAATGTTATATACATTTGTATCTTGAACTTCATCATTTTCCATCATGTAGTTCCTTTGTCACCTTCACATTGTGGTCCAAGTTCCTCTTTATTATCATCCCGACACAAATGCCGATATCAACGCCCTCAGATGTTCGTCCTAGCTACCTTCCATCGACAATGGTAAGTCTAAGATTTCGTTTGGTTCGGCGTTTGGAGTGCACGTTTGGCGTAAACGCCGCCACACGCTGGGTAACCAAATGCCCGACGGCAACGTTTGAGCCCGCCCGTTCATAGGAAACGGAGGAAAACGACGGTATTCAAACCGCGGCCTCCCCCCTTCATTTTGAACAGCGGCCCCATTCCTCCCGCCGGCTGCTCCAAACACCAAACCAAACGAAGCCTAAAATGAACTTGCGTGAAAGCAATTTGTCGGGACCACGACATATTCGTTATAATAATTAATTTTTATTTTGCAAACTGAATATTTTTATACATGATAATTTAATAAAATAAACACTGTATATTGCTAACTGGGGCAAATCTAATTAATTAATTAATCATCTAACACTGACAACTCCATTTAAAAATTAGATATGCAGGGGTCCCTTTCCTTTGCGGGCCAAGCCCACAATCTTCACTATTGTCTTTTTGTGGGCTTATCATTTATCTATTTTTAAATGAAATTTTGAGTGTTAGATGACTAATTATATTTGCTACAATTAATTATCAGTTAACAATATGCTCTTTGTTTTTTTATTTATCATATATAAAAATATGCATTTACAAAATAAAATACAATAATTATAACTAAAATTAATTCCACTCTAGCTCCCCTACACTTATCATTTTCGATGAAAGGTCGCGAGGACGAACATCTGTTGGCGTTGATATCTACATTAGTGATGAGAATGATAATGAAGAGGAGCTTGGACCACAATGTGAAGGTTGAAGGTGACAAAAGAGCTTTATATTAAAGAATTATATTAAATAATTTTTTGGTTTAATATAATGTGTTGAATATTGTATTAAATTAGTTATAATACCCATTTAAAACATCATACTAAATTACTATTATGTCATAAATTATTTATTTAATTTATTTCCTTACACTTATATACATATAAAATTAATAGAGCTAATTAGTCATAAATTATTAAATATTATAATTAATCATATATTTCTAGTTAATTAAAAATTAAATTAATGAGAGAAATCTACATTCAGCACCGTGCACAAACCATCCCCGCGCATTGAGGGTTTGAGGAAGGGTCCCAACACTGTGTTGGTGAAATTTAAGCAAATCATTCCCAGTATTTTAAGACTTGAACCCGTAATCTCAAGATCACACAACAACAACATTATTAAAATTGAAATTATTCATCAAAAAATTATACACAAATATAAATACAAGATCAATAATATACAAAGAAATAATTGACAACAACATTAATTAACCACACTATTTCAGATCAGGATCCTACGAAATGGGAGAGATTCATTTCACGGTACAAATTAAATGTTTGTTGATCCAACATGATCATCATTCTCCATCCATTTACGGTTTTTTTATATCAAAAAAATCTCCACCACAAGATACCTTTCAAATATCTCTTGTCGGTCAATAGAAGATGAAATTCGTCAAAAATGAAGAGGATCAGGATTCCACTATTCCCTAGAATGCTCCTCTTTTTAACACGTTGGCAAAATTTCAACCTCACCCACATAAAGGCTCCGTTTGGGGGGGACTTATTTTCACCGGTCAAGCGGTTACAACCACATGAATCGGAGCCTTAATTAAGGTCAGATTCATGCGGTCGTAACCGCTTGACCGGTGAAAATAAGTCCCCCCAAACGGAGCCAAAATGAAAACACATTACATTTCTCAAATTTTTAGGACTTTTTCTTGGGTCCGAGTCCCGGATTACGCGAACCCCAAATCAGTGGGTCCCGCACAAAAGTGCATTTTTCATGCCTCAATTTGTTGAGGGCTCCGCTCAAAGTATTCTACGAATACACCATCAAGTTTGGAATGAGTATTTATAGTACTTCCAGCGTAGAGCCTAACCCTAGTACGACACGAACCCGTTAACCTATTCCGAGTCGGGCTAACACGCGTGCGGACATATAATTAAATATCTAACAATCTCCTCCTATGTTCGCCGTGTACCCAGACTTTGGATAGAGGGTGGTGTGTGCAAAGTTCAACCAAACCGTGAATTATACACAACCGTGTCCTGCACCTGTTTCAAACAAGATTAGACTTGAACACATAAATTAGAATGCATGCCTAAGTAAAAAAAACTCAGCTGCAACACAGAAATAGTCTCAGGTACAACAAGACACAGACCCTATACGCCTGGTGTCACAAATCAATAGAGAGCTATATAAAGTCCAAATAAAACAGTGCATAAAAGAAGAGCTAAACAGTGCTCTGAACAGAAGTAGCAAAAGAGAAACTAATAACGCTCTAAAACTCATCATCCAAAAGATCATCCTGATCCGAATTCCAGTCAACCAGTGCTCCTCCTAACCCAGCAGCTCCTGCAATTTCAACAAAGAATTTCATTTCAGAATGAATTCTATCCTTTGCAAAATTATAAATATCTAGTTCTACAAAAAGAACTTAGTATTAATCATTTTAATTGGCTGAGAGGACACGTTCACAGAGTATTATAGTTTTACCTCAGAACCTGATATCTGTTTCAACCGAAACGATTTCAGACTTCTGGACACCGCAGCTATATCTGTGATCCTATATAGAATGTCACAGTTACTGCTCTTCTAAAGTTAATTGGAACTCATCAAGTTTGGAATGGAACCAATCTCTAGAAGAAGAGACAAGACCAAGTCAGATTGCGTTATCAAGTTTGGAATAACACTTTCCTCCAAGACAAAATCTGAATCCAGGTGAAGTTGTTAGCATCAAGTTTGGAATGAAACAACTTACCAGATCCGAACTCAGCAACCAAGAGCATCAACGGAGCACAACATGCTTGCTTTGACAAAGGAAATCAGAATAGTCAAAACATTTGGACAAAAGGCTGAACTAAATCGCCTATTGCTGAACTAAGGCCGAAAATCTAAATCGCCTTTAATCTTATTTCCCCCACTGTTTTGATTCGAGTCATTTTAAGTCAAAATTTGAATGAAGCTTTATTCCTTTTATTTTGTAGGAATAAAACAATGGATCGAGCCACTCGGTTATCGGAATCTTTCGAACGTACATCAATCAAAGTGATAATTTCTTGAGCCGAGCCAAAATTCTTTCAGATAATTCAGTAAAGCATGTCTCAGTCGTACATGTCTCCTCTTAGTATTATAAAGAGCATTCTTAACGACTTGAACTGCTGCTTGATTATCACAGTACAAGCTCAACGAGTTGACTTGTAGCTTAGACAAGGGAATGTCTAGAATCAAGTTCCTGATCCAATCTGCCTCTTCACCGGCCAAGGCTAGGGAAAACAACTCGGCTTCCATAGACAATAATGCTATACAGGTCTGTCTTTTGGATTTCCAAGTGATAGTAGCTCCACCCAAGGTGAATATATATCCACTGATAGACTTGCTGTTTCCGGCTTCTGAACACCACGAGGCATCAGAATGTCCTTCCACAGTAGGTAGGTAACCAGTGTAGCACAGAGCATGATCTTTAGTACCTCTCAGGTATCTTAACAGCCTGTCTAGGGCTTCCCAATGCTCTTTGCCTGGATTATTGGTAAAACGGCTCAGCATGCTAACCGAAAAAGCAATGTCTAGTCTTGTACAACTTGTAGCGTACATGAAACTACCAATTATTTTGGAATATTTAACTTGATCAATGATGGTCTCTTCATTAGGACTCAACTTGACATTATGATCAAATGGTGTCTCAGCCGGCCTATAGTTATCATATCCCTAGGTAGAAAGAAGTTGCTCTATATAATGAGCCTGACTAAGAGTAACTCGACCCTTGTCAACTCTGACCTTCATACCTAACAGGGTATCTACACGACCGAGGTCCTTCATGTCAAGAGCTTCTGCCAGAGTGGATTTAATATCCCTAACTGCAGCAAGATTAGACCCCAAAATCAACATGTCATCTACATATAAGCATATGATGACTGTCTGATTCGACAATGAGCGGTGATAAAGGCATTTATCTGAGAGACTAGACTGAAATCCGAGACTCTTTACCACCTGGTCAAACTTCATGTGCCACGTCTCAAGCGCTTGTTTAAGCTCATAGATTGATTTATCCAGTTTGCACACTTTATCTTTTTGATCTTTCTGCACATAACCTTCAGGTTGTGTCATATAGATCTCTTCATCAAGCTCTCTATTTAAGAAGACTGTCTTCACATCCATCTGATGAACTATAAAGTTCTCGATATATGCTAATACCAGAAGAATCCTGATAGTCGATAGGTGACATACAAGTGAATAAACATCAAAATAGTCTATTCCCCTCTGTTGTTTATAACCTTTAGCGACGAGACGCGCTTTATACCTGGCTATAGACCCATCACTATGAAGTTTCTTCTTCAACACCCACTTGCATCCTAGGACTTTAGCGCCTTTCTGCAAGTCAACTAGATGCCAAATATTGTTATGTAGTAGCGATTCCATCTCATCATCAATGGATTCTGCCCACATCAACGAATCTCTAGATCTCATTTCTTCCTGGTAGAAGAATGGATCATCCTCTAAGTGATAGGTGACGAAATTCTTACCAAAGTTCTTAGGGATTCTCTCTTGTAGATGCTCTAAGTGGAACAGGTTCCATCTATAGAGGTTGGGGAGTAGTGCCAGAAGGGCTTGCTTCAGATTCTACGATAGATTCTGAAATCATATCCTTGACAATTTTATTTTTAAAGAATATAGCATCTCTAGACTCTATCACAGTTTTCGTGGATAGATCGAGAAATCTGTCTGCTGCACTATCTTCTGCACTACCTAGATAGACGCATGTTGTCGTTCTAGGTCCCACCTTAGGCCTCTTAAGGTCTTGTATACGCACATAGGCAATACAACCCCAAGTCTTTAGAGTATTGTATCTACAAGGATGATCGTGCCGTAACTCATACGGGGTAGACGTGAGCTGAGAATGAGGCACTCTATTCAGAATGTGATTTGCAGCACGAACTGCTTCTCCCCCACAATGAATTAGGCATGTCAGTTGTTAGGAGCATAGAATTCAATATCTCTGTCAAAGTTCTATTCTTACGCTCGACAACACCATTTGACTGGGGTGAGTAAGGAGATGTTGTTTCCAGGATTATTCCCTCAGAGACACAGAATTCCTTGAACCTAGTAACAGTGTATTCTCCTCCTCGATCACTTCTAAATCTCTTAATTTTCAAGTTTAACTGATTTTCCACACGAGACTTGAAGGTGTTAAATGTCTCAAAAGCTTTGTCTTTCGATTTTAACAGATATACATGACAATATCTTGAAAAATCGTCTATGAACGTAATCAGATACTTCCTTCCCCCTCTAGTGACATGACTACGAAAATCACAGAGGTCTGAATGTATCAATTCAAGAAGTTTTGTGCTCCTAAAAACCAATTTGAAAGGCTTTCTAGTGATTTTGGTCTGAGCACACACTTCACACTTGTCAAATCGAATCGATAGATCTAAGAGGATGTTATGACTCTTAGCTAGATCTAGCATCTTCCTGTAGTTTACATGTCCAAGTCTGTTATATAACAACTTAGGATCAATAAGGTTCGAACTAATTTGGTGAATGCTATCATTGTTTAAGCTAAGTCTGTACATTCCGTTGATCAGGTACGCACACCCAAAATAATGTGAATTGACTGTTAATGCCATTCTACTGTTTTGAGTTGTGAAGGACGTCCCAGCCTTATTCAACAGACTCACTGAAATCAGATTTTTAGTTAAAGAAGGCACTACTTTAACATTATGCAAAAATAAAATTTAATCTGATGAGAGGACCAGCTCGGCTGTCCCTGCATGGGTCACCTGAGTCTCTCATCCATTGCAGTTCTCCACCTTCTCCTGGACCACCTGGACGTCAGCTAGTAGACCTCTGTCATTCGTCACATGACAGGTAGCACCGTTATCGAGCCACCACTCAGATGACGAGCTGCGGTGACTGCTCCCGATCATAGCTACAAAGGACTTGGCATCTGAAGCATCTGCCAGCATGTTCGCTATATTTTGTGGAGCTCCCTCAAAGTATTCTACGAATACACCATCAAGTTTGGAATGAGTATTTATAGTACTTCCAGCGTAGAGCCTAACCCTAGTACGACACGAACCCGTTAACCTATTACGAGTCGGACTAACACGCGTGCGGACATATAATTAAATATCTAACACAATTTACACGGCAGGACCACTTAAAGGGGTATTTCTCTCGTTCTCATTGGTCCCGAACGACAGCTGACGTTCGGGACTCGGACACAAGAATCTCTTCATTTTTAAGCTGTGCGCTTCTTCCTACGTGCCAGGAAATTAAATATAATTATTATTTAGGTGTCAAAAAACAAGCTCTCAATCTGACTCTCCAGAAATGAATAATAGGCATCATATACATCCACTCGCACGTGCAGATCAAACTGCACTCCGAACAAGAAGCACACTTCTAGCTCATTCATCTCACACAGGCTGATCTCAGCCACCTTTGCGTAGTAGGCATTCGTGTCATTATATCTGCATAATAATAATATAATTATTATTAATTGCTGCTTTTGAAAAATAAACAAAAAATTAGAAGAATTAGTAATACTAATATATGGATACTATTATTCATGCTATATTATTATTAGTATATATAAATAACTGCATATATGTTTTAATGAGAAAATATATTGAGAAATAAATACATGTTTATATATCGTAAAATATGATGGTTGTTATTCTCAAATCATAAATGTTTATTCGTTGATTAAATTTTTTATGTTTATATATAAATGTTTATTCGTAGATTAATTTTAAACTTTAGTAATCAATTATCAATGACTTCTTCTCATGAGTAATGTCCGATAATGAATGAACATTTTTTGTCAATATTTTTTGTCAATACTGGAGACAAAAAATGATGAACTTCATGTCAAAAATTTAAAATTCACACCCAAAATGGTGAAATTCATGTCAAAATGGTGAAATTCACGCCAAAATGGTGAAATTCACGTTAAAATGATGAAATTCATGTTAAATTTTTGGGTTGAAGTTGTCGGCATATGATCAAAAGGTTGTCATAGAAGTTTTTTCGTTGGCTGGCCTTGCTCAGGAGAAGAAGACATCAATTGTTAAAGTTTAAAATTGATCTACGAACAAACATGAAAAAAATGATTTGCGGATAAACGTTTATGATTTACAAATAACAACTGCCTAAAATATTTGAGGGAGCCCAATATATTTTCTTTAATGGGATCTAAGAACATCATTTTTTTATAAAAGCTCCGTTTGACGTGACAGTGGCGGGTTTGTTCACACGATAATTATGAATCGTTGTTCGTGAATGTCCGGCCTCACCTAAAGAATTTTTTTCACTTTTATGTTCAAAACTAGTTTTTTTGGGTGGTGGTCAATCATTGTCATGACAAACATACATTTTATGATTGCGAAGTTTTTGCTCAATTTCATTGGAGCAAAAATGTTCTTCCAAACGGAGCCAAAATAATTTCTCAAAATCATATTTCAAAATTCAAACTTTTAATTAAGAAAATCATTTGTGTATGAACAATTAATTAAAAAAAATTTAGAGATACTAAAAATAAATTATTTATTTTAAATTTTTGTTTATGGTATGTTTATTTTTGATGATTATGAATAAATAAAAATGAACAATATTTTTACTATAATAATTATTAATCTTTTTACTAGCACATACTTAAGCTTTCTTTGGCAGGTGGCGGCGGTCGTAAAAGTATGGGTTAAAAACCGTCATTCATTAAGGATCATCTAACCAACATCATCCTTTTGAATATAAAAGTGAATGAAGTTTTTTAAGTGGGCGTTAACAAATGACAATTTCACCCCTATGTTCATGACCACCATCACGATGTCAAGCGGAGCCTAAATCATAAGTGCTTTTGAAAATCAGAAAAAAAAATATATATATAAAAAAGAATGGAGGGGTGCTGTACGATTCGTCGGAAAATTTAACGGCGGTGAGAATGGCGGTAACCACCAAGCGATGAACATTGCAAGAATTCAGCAGGACGGATGGGTGGCGATTGAAGAAACGGTCGAGATAGATGAAGGCTACAACGTAGGAAGAAGGGCTGCAAAATGTATTCACGAGAATTTTATGGAGGTAGAACTCTATGGGGATCTCCACCTTATCCTCGCCGGAGAAGATCGTCGCCCCCAACTTCGCCGCCTCCGGTACTGGTTGGCCAGAGAAGGCGGCGATCGGATCATTATTACGAATAGTTCTTTTGAAGAGCGCGGCGAGGACACTTACAATCAGAGGAGAGCTAAGATCTCCCCTGGCCATGAGGTTTATTTTGGATGTAAGATAAAGTCATTATTTATAGACTTTTTAAATATTTAATTATGGAAGTATTGTTATTTTAGGGATATTTGAGATAATAAACTTAATTTCAGCAGCTTTAAATTAAACTAGATTTATAAATTATATATATGATTAAATTTAAAACCTTCATAATAGTAAAGCCACCATATCTTTTAAGATTGGATGGAGCCTGGATTTGATAATATTATAAGGCCCCTAAATAAACACTAAATAAAATTGAAAATTTATATTTTATGGACTAAATATTTATTTTATTCACTAAAAATAAGGGCAGCCCAGTACACCAAGTATCCCCGCATAGCTAGGGTCTGGGGAAGGGTCCCATCACAAGGGTGAAATGTAGGTAAACATTACCTATATTTTTACAGCTGCTTCTAAGACTCGAACTCGTGACCTCAAGGTCACATGACAACAACTCAACAAGCTAGTTCCTCTTCATTTTATTCACTAATTAAATGAAAAGATTTATTTAGTAAAAAAACTTATAATTTTGTTTAAAAAGTATATTTTTTTATGACAAAATATATTGTCACAAATATTTTGACTCTAAAAACCTATTTTATTGTACTGAATATTATTATTAAATAAGATTGTGACTTGTGAGTGTAGATGACTAATTAGATTTTTTGGCAATATACTTTTTGTTTTTTTTATTCCTCATATATGTAAATATGCATATTACAAAATAAAAAACAATAATTATAAATGTGTGGAAATTCAAGTAGAAAGGAAAACGAAAAAAATCACAAATGACATAAATTTATGTGGTTCTCCACAAGATGGACTATGCTCATGAGCAACAACAGTCTGATTTTCACTATCAAGAACAAAAACGATTACAGACAGATGAACGAATTTCCTAATTCAGAAGAAATCACAAATCCCCAGAAAAACTTGAGAACTGTTTCCAAAATTGTCATTCACAAGAATGAATGACCAGGAGTTTATATTATATTTCGCGCAAGAAAAAGATTAACATGCCCTTGACACGTGTCTGGGTGTCTTAGGTGTGTGCCCCAATCAACGTGTCTTTTTATCGACAAACCGTCTAGCAACCGCTATGGAACCGTCAGAACATCACTCTACCGTTTAGTCCGTGTGTGTGAATCAAAACGTTGCATCTCCTCCTTCTGGATGCATCCACTGACTTCTGGAATGGTCCCAACTGCTAAGTGCATGGCCTCGGCACACGCCTGTGTTCCTTATTTGCCAAGTGCAAATACTCTTGGTTGGTCGGGGGGTATTTGGAGGCAGATGACTCAACCACCTTCTCTTTCTCCACATAACAAGAACCTACCACTTGTGTGGCAATGATCATTTGGCCGCGAGCCTTCGACGGACCGCTCCTGAACAAATACGCTAAGTGGCACACCTTCCTACATATGAAGCATGTTTGGTATCCAAAAATGGTGGAGGGAGCTACCTCTTAACGGTGATACTTTTTTCCTTTGTCTCCCACTCCCAGTATTCTCTTGTAAGGAAGTGCCTTGAATTCAGATCGAACTCTTTGAGGAGTAGCTCTCCAGATCCATGTCCAACGCTCTAGCCATATCCACCAACATTCGAAACCGGTACCTAAGGGACTTGGTTCCTACCAACCTCAGTCTAAGGTCTTCAAAAACTGTTGAAAATAATATGCAAGGAAACAAGAAGGGGAGGAGTAAGGAAATGACAATCAACAAAAGCATTCACTAACTGAGTACATGACATAGCTCATTCTTCCAGTTTGTTAATCCCCTTCCAGGTGAGCAAGAAGGGAGATAAAAAAGAATCAAGGCGAGAGGGTAGAAAAGTAAAACAACATTCCAACAGAAAGAGACAAAACACAAGGCTTAAGATGACAACAAGATCACACAACCTAGGGGAGCGGGGGTCCAATAGAGTCCAGGATGGACGAAATGGAGAGGATCCATTTCATGGACTGGATCTTTTACTTTTTGATCCAACAGGTTCTATTTTTCCTAACCTTTTATTTTTTTTAATTAAAAAATATTTTGTCCACTAGATTTTTTTGAGGCTAATCCTGTCCACTAAATATGAAATGGATCCCCTCCATTTCATTTGAAATGGAGAGGATCCTAATCCTCAAATAGCGGCAGAGCATTGAACTGCAGGGAGTTTTTCTTCCCCCTTTACTGTCTTCCCTTTTTCTTCCATCTCTGTATCACAAACTAAGAGATTTCCTTCCTTGTTAATAGTCTACTCTTCTGGACTGACGTGAGTATCCTCCAACACCTCCCCATACTCATGGCAGCCTTGCACGTGCATCTTCTACCGCAAGTCCTCAAATGAATGTGTAGGCAGTGGCTTTGTGAGAAGATAAGCGACTTGTTGTTTTGTCTCACTATATTCTAGGGTCATTTCCCCTTTGGCTATGAGGTCTCTGGTATAATTGATTTTGATTTCAAGATGTTTGGTTCTTTTGTGAAATATAGGGTTCTTGGCAAGAGCCATAGCAGAGGTATTGTCAATGTTGATGATGACTGGATTTTCTTCTTCTCCTTCCTTAGCAAGTTCATGCATCAGGTTCTTGAGTCACATTGCCTCTCTGACTACTTCACCTAAAGTTGTGTGCTCGGCTTCCGTAGATTAGAGAGCGATGGTTTTCTTTTTTCTGGAACACCGGGAAATGGGTTTGGAGCCCAGGTAAAATAGATACTCAGATGTGCTCCTTCGATCCTCAGCACAGCCTGCCCTGTCAATGTCTGTGTATCCCCTTAACTTAATCTTCTTATCCTAGCAGTACTTGAGACCAAAAGCTCTCGTTCCATTCACGTATCGTAGAATTCACTTGACACCTGCTAGGTGTTTGATTGAGGGTGCTTGCATGAACCTTGAAACAATGCTAACTGGTGAAACTGGGAACCGGTTTCTGTGGAGTTCGAACCCTTGGGGGGAGGGGTGAACGCACACTTACTTCTCCTAGCAAGCTGGATTGACCGAAGACTTGGGACTCAAAACTGACCCAAGGCTCCAGAACGGAGGTCCCACCACACACCCGGAAGATCATAGATCGTTTCCCCTCCTTAGCCTGTGTTGAGCTAAGGGCACCTCAGAAAGCGCAAGAAGATCTGGGAATTAGAGAATTGGAAAGTTTGCCTTCTGAGGTACCCACTTGGGTCTATTTATAGATTTCCAGGAATGACCTGCAAATAGCTCAACTCTGTTGTTCTAAACGGTTATATGCAACCAAAAGGAGGTCTGCCAACATCAAAACTCTAATGTTCTGAGGAGATAAGTGCAGACCTAATCACCTTTAGCAGACCAAATTATATTAACCACAAGATATCTGCACCCCCACTCACAGGGGGGAATCAGGACCAGCTCGCCACTCAATTGGGCGGACGCGGCCTAGCTCTCGCAGCTCGCCTCTCTCTAGGAGAGCGCGAGCCGGGCTCCTGCGACTCGCCTGCCCCTTGCACGGAGATGGACAAACAATATCGACCGGATGGTCACTTAGGCAAGTGCGGGCTGGTCGAGCTGGCTCGCGCGGTTCGCTCGCCCTGCTTGGAGGAAGTGGGCCTACTGTCCTGGCCCGCTCGTGTAACAACTCCGCTGTAATGACCGTATAATATGGGTCCGACCGGGGCCCCACAACATACAGACGCCACAGCTTTGACGTTAAAAGATGATATTAACTACCCAATCTCAAAACTCAGAATAAAGCAACAGCGGAAACATACCAAATAACTATAAGTTATCCACCACTAAATAGGAGTATCAAAAATAGTCTTAAGGCCTTATACCAAATAAGTCCAAAACAGAAAGACAACAAGGTCAAACATCAACGTGCAACAACACTCCTAGGCTACCTCGGCATGCAAGCTGGAATATACCAAAACATGAAGAAATACAGTCAAGAAGAAAATGAGCTAGTAAGCACAACAAACACTTCATAGGGCTTAGGGCCTTTCGGCCGGCGCACTTGCTCCTGCTTGCGCTCCTTGCCCTGTAAAAATTTGTAGTAATGTGGTTAAACAAAGGCTGATCTCTACTGTGTAACCAACACATCTCCTCCCGGCCGCCCCTAACGGACCCCGGGGTACCCCTCCAACCTGCAAGTCAGCAATTCGTATGCCATATACACAAACATGTAAAGCTTTTAAAAATAAGTTTGGATGTCTCAAACAACAAACACGTTCTCTATGCTGAGCACAGAATAAATGGGCCCTACTATGCAGCATGTATGCAGTCCCGGGCTTCGCCCAAGGCACCCTATCGCGTATGCAACTAGCACATCATCATCACAACTGGGTACTTCTAATTCCCCATTGGCGTAAAGCCGCAAACAAAAGGGGACTACAATGGCCCTAACAGCCTAAAAGCCGCTACACGGAAATCTTTCCAAGGCCCCACTCGCTCATAGGTCTTAAACCCGGGCTTACCTGCAAACTCTGACTTCTCGCGTCAGGATTCCGTCTCACACACACAAATCGATTCTAAGAACCCTTGCTAGACCCCATCCGATCATGGCTTCATTTCCCGGGCTTGCCCTACGCTTGGCGTTCTCGTCAGTCTCATAGAAGGGGACTAGTCTTGCCGGGACACTCTCCACACATGACTTGCACGTCACAGGATAGCCAGTCGACCACGGAGACAAAGCCACGCCTTAGCACATCACAATACATAGCCTTTCCCTTTCCCTACCCTAATCCTCCATTTGTACTGCAACGTTCCCGCACACCAAGGAAACCATCTATCGCCAAATACGAAGCTAACCTTGTCTGATTTCGGCTACGAGTACTCACTCGAGAAAAAGAGGAAAAACACGTGCGTCACAAACGACATCTTGCCGCAACGGATTTTTACAGAATCCTTAAGGCTTGCTATGCAATATCACCGAGTCGGACTAATGGTCGCGACTACGGCTTCACCCACATTGCCTAATCCACTAAAGGAGGGGATCTCTAATGCAAAATCATACCGGGGACGTATACAATCAACCCGGAGGTTCCTCTTGAACCATGACAACCCAAACCCCTCTCATTTGAGAGATCTGGTGCCCAAAAACTTGAAAAGAAAAGATGTTATGCGCGCATCCTAGAAACCAAGAGGAGAAGTGTCGTTACCTTACGACCCCTCTTCCTAGCCATGGAGAAACTTGGTCAGATGAACACCACCGCAACGGTCTTGCCTTCGCGGATCTGGACTTGGCTCGAGAAACGGGGCACCAAAGCTTCTCCGGCGGCCGGAACTCTCCTTCGCCTTCTTCCTTGCTCTCCCTTCTCTCTAAACTTTAGAAAGAGAAAGCTCACAATGGAATGAGGGTTCTAAACCCTATTCCCGGCCAAATACCAGCAGGGGAAGGGCTGAGCCGTCAGATCCTGCTTGAAGGAAACGAACGGCCACGATTCTCCCTGAAAATGAATTTCCTGGGCCGAATACGGCTTGTGAAACGCCCGTATCCAAGGTCATGTTCCTCACTCGCCGCAAACCTGGGATTACAGAATAGGACACGGTCTGTGACACGGCTTGGGACACGTTCGTGTCAGCATTCACATGCCCGTGTCATGGGCCGTGTGCCTCAATCGATGCTGAAAACGTCGAATCCCGAACAGGACACGACCATCTGATACGCCTGTGTCACATGCCGCGTGCCAGACACGCCCTGAGACACGCTCATGTCCCAGGCCGTGTAACTATCTCAACACAACCTGACAAACAGTCCGAGTAGGACACGACCTCTTACACGCCCGTGTCTCAGCCCGTGTTCCCTGACTCGACGCTCGTCGAGTTAATTTCGTCGACCACTCGGAAAGTCGTCGAACTCAAGCACGACACGGCTTGTGAAATGCCTGTGTCACAGGCCGTGTCACCCTATACAAACTCCATCTTGGCCTGGAAATGCCACCCATTCCTTTTTGAGTTTTGGGGTGTTACGATTCTCCCCCACTTAAAAGAATTTCGTCCCGAAATTAAAATAGAAAGTAATCAAACTTAAAATGGTACCTGGGTATAAGAGCTCAAGATACTTCTCCAGCATCGTCTGCTCTCGCTCCCATGAGAGCTCCTCACATCCGCAGTTGTCCCATCGGACTTTACGAGTTTGACCTCTTTGTTCCGCAACTGCTGAATTTCTGAATCTTCTATACTAACTGGACGAACTCACGTTCTCAAGTCCTCTTCTATCATCATTGATGCCGATTCGATCACCACACTAGCCTATACCAAATCTTTCCTCAAGACGGAGACATGGAAGACATCGTGTAATCCACTTAGCTTCGTAGATAAAGCCAACTGGTATGCTGCTTCTCCCACCCGTTCTATAACCTCGAAAGGTCCCAAAAACCTCAGACTCAACTTCTTGCGTCGGCGAATCCACGAAACTCCTTTGAACGGGTTGATTTTTAGATAGACCCAACCGCCTACCAAGAACTCCACCTACCTGTGGCGAGCATTAAAATATATTGCTTGCCGATCTTGAGCTACCTTCATGTGCTCTTGAATGGTTCGCACCAACTCGCATGCATCAGCTACTACTTTTTTCCCCAAAAGTTTGGTGTCTCCCACCTCTGTCCAAGACATCGGTGTTCAACACTGCCTCCCATACAAAGCTTCGAATGGCGCCATCTTTATACTTGCTTGGTAACTGTTGTTATAAGCAAACTCTACCATGAAGAGATGATCTTCCTACTTCTTGCTGAAGTCAAGAGTACACATCCTCAGCATATCCTCCATAGTGCGGTTCGTTCTTTCGGTTTGCCTATCAGTTTGAGGATGGAAAGCAGTACTGAACTTGAGGTTCGTGCCCAGACTCTTCTGAACCAACCTCCAGTCCTTAGACGTGAAACGTCCATCGCGATCACTAACTATACTCTTAGGAATCCCATGTAGTCGCACAATGTTGCGAACATACAATTCTACCAACTTCTCCACGTCGTCCTCCTTCCGATTTGGGATGAAGTTTGCCACTTTTGTCAAGCGATCCATGATCACCCAAATTGCGTCGTTACCCTGCTGCGATCTTGGTAATCAATGAACAAAGTCCATGGAAATGTCATCAAATTTAAACTCGGGAATAGGAAGAGGCTTCAAGAACCTGCCCGGCTTCTGACACTCGGCCTTCACTAAGGCGCAAGTTTGGCACCGACTCACGTTCAAAGCAATGTTCCGCTTCAGACCAGGCCACCAAAAGGATTCCTTCATATCCAAGTACATCTTTGTACTGCCCGAGTGAATGGATTACTTCGTAAAATGAGCCTCAAACATCAACTCCTCATGGAGCTTGCCGAACTGCGGTACACAAATCCTTCTATCCTTCCTCAGAATCCCATCCATCATCTCCCAGACGCTACTCTCGCCCTTTTGAGATTCCACCATGAATGGCTGGAACTCTACATCCAAATGGGTCGCTTCCCGAATACGATCGAACAAGTTATTCTGCATTTCAATCCAGTTCAACTGAGCCATGCTAGACACGCTTCTGGCTACACACTCCATGCCAAGGGAATCCCAATACCGCACCAACCGCTCATCATGAGCTTCGATCCAATTCCCTTGCCTAGAGTATTTTATATTCAAGGCATCTGCCACCACATTGGCTTTGTCTAACGAATACTGAATCGCCACCTCGTAGTCTCTAAGGAACTCAACCCACCTGCGCTGCCGTATATTCAAATCCTTCTGATCTAGTAGATACTTTAGGCTTTTTTGGTCCGTGAAGATCTCCATCTTCACACCATAAACATAGTGCCGCCACAATTTCAGCACAAAGATTACCGCTGCCAATTCCAAGTCATGGACGAGATAATTCCTCTCGTGAGGCTTAAACTGCTTAGACCCAAAGGTGATCACACTGTCATATTGTACCAATACGCAGCCCAAACCGCATCCTGATGCGTCACTGAAAATTTGAAATCCTTCAGTCCCTTTCGGCAGACTTAGGATTGGAGCTGTCATCAATCTTTCCTTCAGGGTGTCAAATGCCTGAATGCACTCCTGAGTCCACACAAACTTCTGGTCCTTACGAGTTAGTGAAGTAAGGGGTAGAGCTATCCGCGAAAGGTTTTCCACAAACCTTCTATAGTACCTGGCTAGTCCAAGAAAACTTCGGTCTTCCGCCACGGTCCTCAATACTGGTCAATCTCTGATGGCTTTCACTTTTGTTGGATCTACCGCCACCCGATCACCACTAATCACATGGCCCAAAAATGCCACCTTCTCTAACTAGAACTCACACTTCGAGAACTTTGCATAAAGCTGATTCTCTCTCAACACTTGCAAGACCACTCTCAAGTGAGTCTCATGCTCCACCTCTGATTTGGAGTAAACCAGGATATCGTCGATAAAGAAAACTACAAAAGAGTCCAAGTATTTGCGAAATACTCGGTTCATCAGGTCCATGAATACGGATGGTGCGTTCGTCAACCCGAACGGCATCACCCAGAACTCAAAGTGACCATACCTCGTACCAAACGCTGTCTTAGGTATGTCCTCATCTCGAATTCGCAATTGATAATATCCTGACTTCAAGTCTATCTTTGAATATACCGTCAACCCCACCAACTGGTCGAACAGATCGTCTATCTGAGGAATCAGATACTTATTCTTGACAGTCAATTTATTCAACTCTCGGTAGTCTATACACAACCACATACTACCGTCTTTCTTCTTCACGAACAACACCGGCGCGCTCCATGGCGAAGAACTGGGTTTGATATATCCCTGCTCTAACAGTTCCTGCAACTGTACTATGAGTTCGGCCAACTCTTTAGGTGCCATCCTAAAAGGAGGATGTGACACCGGCCTAGCCTCTGAAACTAACTCAATTGAGAAATCAATCTTCCGTCGAGGAGGTGCTCCAGGAAGCTCATCAGGAAACACATCTTCGAACTCTGACACTACGGGCACTTCTCCGAGTGATAACTTGGAAAGTCGAACCTCCAACAAAGCTACAAGAGCTACTCCGCCTTGGTTAACTGCCCGCACCAACTGCATGGCCGAAACCAGGGAAAGAGCCGCTCCACAGAGGCCCTCAAACTTAACTTCTGTCTCCGGGTCACCACCTTGGATAGGCAGTCAATACTGGTGCGCTGCTCTGCTAGCCAGTCCATTCCCAATATTACATCGAACTCAACCAACAGTAGGACCGTTGCTATCAACATGAATTTGACTCCGCCTAGTTTCCAATAAATGCGCCCCCTTCGCCTTGGTGGTCATGCATGACCTATTGGGCATGCGCACCTTCAGTTCTGCGTCCGCCGAGAATAACTCAACTCCAATCCTCCAGATAAAACTTTCCGCAAGAAAGGAGTGTGACATTCCCGTATCAAACAACACCCTAGCGGGGTATCCGGAAACTAATATAAAGCCCGTCACCCCATCGGGTTGACGAATCACTTCTTGCTGCCCAAGGTTGTAGGCCCTTGGTTGCACCGGTTGGAACCAAGAAGCGCTCGACTCCACCATCTTCCCTTTCTCTGCGGCACTGGGGTCGGAGCGCACAGTCTGCTCCTGCCTTGGCTCATGCTCAGCGCCTCCTTGAGTACAAAAATGAGCTATGTGCCCCACCTTACTACAATTAAAGCATGTCAGTGATCTCTTAGAGCGAGATCCTCCGGACGTCCAGTTGCTTTTCTCATCGGACTTGAAAGGGTGAGGCTTTTTCTTCCATCTATTCCCTTCAGGCTTCCCTTGGGATTGAGAAGGCATCCCTTCCCCTTGCTTGGGTGTGAAACCCTTGCGGCGTTGGGTTCGCTCCATATCGCTCTCCAAAATTCTGGCAGCCTCAACCAGTTCATTGAAACCTGCGCGTTTCATAGATATGAGGGGTTGCCTCAGGTTCTCCCTCAGCCCGTGATAGAAGAGGTTGCCCCTCTCCTCATTGTTCGTCATGGTCGTTCCAGCATAACGACCCAACCGAGTGAATTCCTGAACAGACTCGTCCACGGTCTTGTCCCGCTGCACCAAGTGCAGGAATTGCCTCTAAAGGGCTAACCTCGTTGATGCAGGAATGTACTTTTTTTCAAGAAAGCATCCCCAAACTCATCAATGGATGGAGTGCGTCCAAGAAACTGCCGACCGCTATGGCTCACCCACCACAGCTTTGCGTCTCCTTCCAACATGAAGGCTGCAAACTCGGATTTCTTCTCCTCCAACGTTTAAGGGAGTCGGTAACAGGAAATCAGTCTCTAATCACAAGACTCAAACATAAGGACTCTCATGGTCCCGCAATACTCCTATGTGGATAACTTCTTTTATGCGATTCGATTATGACTTTCGACCACGAATCCTCTCCTTGGAACCTAACCTCCCTCTAATACCAAATTGTAACACCTCCCCTGTAATGACCGTATAATATGGGTCCGGTTGGGGACCCACAACATACAGACGTCACAGCTTTGGCGTTAAAAGATGATATTAACTACCCAATCTCATTACTCAGAATAAAGCAACAGCAGAAACATACCAAACAACTAGAAGTTATCCACTACTAAACAGGAGTATCAAAAATAGCCTTAAGGCTTTACACCAAATAAGTCCAAAACAGAAAGACCACAAGGTCAAACATAAACGTGCAACAACACTCCTAGGCTACCTCGACATGCAAGCTAGAATATACCAAAACATGGAGCAATACAGTCAAGAAGAAAACGAGCTAGTAAACACAGCAAACACTTCATGAGGCTTAGGGCCTTTAGGCCAGCACACTTGCTCCTGCTTGCGCTCATTGCCCTGTAAAAATTTGTAGTAATGTGGGTCAGCAAAGGCTGACCTCTACTGTGTAAGCAACATATCTCCTCTCGGATGCCCCTAACGGATCCCGGAGTACCCCTCCAACCTGCAAGTCAGTACTTCGTATGTCATATATACAAACATGTAAAGCTTTTAAAAACAGGTTTGGATGTCTCAAACAGCAAACACGTTCTCTATGTTGAGCACAGAATAAATGGGTCCTACTATGCAGCATGTATGTAGTCTCGGGCTTCGCCAAAGGCACCCTATTGCGTATGTAACGAGCACATCATCATCACAACTGGGTACTTCCAATTCTCCATAACGTAAAGCCGCAAACAAAAGGGGACTACAATATCCCTAACGGCCTAAAATCCGCTACACGGAAATCTTGTCAAGGCCCCACCCGCTCATGGGTCTTAAACTCGGGCTTGCCTGCAAACTCTGACTTCTCGCATTAGGATTCTGTCTCGCACACACAAACCGATTCTAAGAATCCTTGCTAGACCCCACCCGCTCATGGCTTCATTGGTCGTGCTTGCCCTACGCTTGGCATTCTCGTCAGTCTCACAGAAGGGTACTAGTCTCGTCGGGACACTCTCCCCATATGAGTTGCACGTAACGGGATAGCCAGCCGACCATGGAGACAAAGCCATGCCTTAACACATCACAGTACGTAGCCTTTCCCTTTCCCCACCCTAATCCTCCATTTGTACTGCAACATTCCCACGCACCAAGAAAACCATCTACCGCCAAATGCGGAGCTAACCTTGTCCGGTTCCAGCTACGAGTACGCACTTGAGAAAAAGGAGGAAAACACGTACGTCACAAACGGTATCTTTCCGCAACGGATTTCTACAGAATCCTTAAGGCTCGCTATGCAACATCACCGAGTCGGACTAACGGTCGTGACTACGGCTTCACCCACAATGCCTAATCCACTAATGGAGCGGATCTCTAATGCAAAATCATGTCGGGGACGTACACAATCGACCCGGAGGTTCCTCTTGAACCATGACAACCAAAACCCCTCTCATTTGAGAGATCTGGTGCCCAATAACTTAAAAAGAAAAGATGTTATGCGCGCATCCTAGAAACCAAGAGGAGAAGTGTCGTTACCTTACGACCCCTCTTACTAGCCATGGAGAAACTTGGTCGGATGAACACCACCGCAACGGTCTTGCCTTCGCGGATCTGGACTCGGCTCGAGAAACGGGGCTCCGAAGCTTCTCTGGTGGCTGGAACTCTCCTTCACCTTCTTCCTTGCTCTCCCCTCTCTCTAAACTTTAGAAAGAGAAAGATCACAATGGAATGAGGGTTCTAAACCCTATTCCCGACCAAATACTAGCAGGGGAAGGGCTGAGCCGTCGGATCCTGCTTGAAGGAAACGAACAGCCACGATTCGACCTAAAAATGAATTTCCTGGGCCGAACGCGGCTTGTGAAACGCCCGTGTCCAAGGCTGTGTTCCTCACTCGCCGCAAACATGGGATTACAGAACAGGACATGACCTATGACACGGCTTGGGACACGCCTGTGTCAGCATTCACACGCCCGTGTCATGGGCCGTGTGCCTCAATCGACGTTGAAACCGTCGAATCCCGAACAGGACACGACCATCTGACATGCCCGTGTCACATGTCGTGTGCCCGACACGCCCCGAGACACGCCCGTGTCCCAGGCTGTGTAACTATCTCAACACAACCCGATAAACAGCCCGAGCAAGACACGGCCTCTGACACACCCATGTCTCGGGCTGTGTTCCTTGACTCGACGCTCGTCGAGTGCATTTCGTCGACCACTCGGAAAGTCGTCGAACTCAAGCACGACATGGCTTGTGACACGCCCGTGTCACAGGCCATGTCACCTCATATAAACTCCAGCTTGGCCTGGAAACGCCACCCGTTTCTTATTTGAGTTTCGGGGTGTTACACCTCGCCTGCCTGGCGGACCTAGAGAAACTGAGAAGAAATCTGGCTAAGTCCAGAAGCGTTGAGTGAAGACAGTTCACTCAACGCCAAGCTCAGAAGGTATCGACAGGACAAGAAGCGTTGAGTGAAGTCAGTTCACTCAATGCCAAGCATTGAGTGAAACAAGTTCACTCAATGCCAAGCTCAAAAGGCATCGATAGGACAAACTTCACTCAAAGCCTTAGAAGATGCAGTCAGAAAATCTGTCCTGACTCGCTCGCCTACTGGGCGGACCCACTCGGCGAACACTGGGTCGTACACAATCCTTGCTCTTTTTGATCAGCTTTGCAAAACTCGGAAAGAATCATCAAACCCCACGTGTTTGGTGAGTGTTTGCTGAGCTGGAGGGAATTTTTGGTGGGTCCCACCAATGTGCTATAAATACACCACTATGCTCAAGGGAAAACCCCCTGTCCTTCTACTTTTCTTTCCTTATGAACTACTGTAGCTGAGCGATGCTTATATCAGAAAAATGTGTGCTCGCCTAGCGACCGCGCGGGGCGGGAACGCAGGCGCAGATCATTGATGCTACCTGATGTTGTTGTTATTCCAATTTGACTTCTCCTTATTTGCAGGAGGCGCCTCGTGAGGGCGGAGGCAGAGGAATGGAGCCGAGGCACTCCTACCCGCATGTGTCTGAGCGAGTTGTCAGCCACTCGGCTGCGGGGCATGCCCTTCCCATGATCCTGACCGCTCCTCTCGTGACCAGTGAGTTCTTGACCCCTTGACTTCTCTTTCCAACTAATTCCCCCCTCATTCTGATTTTGATATTGCAGCCTCTGCCCCAGGAGCCACCGACCGTCCCTCGCTGGTTCCGCGATCGCCGACCTACCCTGGGTTGGGAAAATCCTTTGCGAATCTTGAAGGAGAGCTCTTCTAGGGCCAGCCAGGTACTTCCCGCTCGCATGCCAGTGCAGGGGGACGTGTCGACCCCGGGTGAGTTTGTGCGCTTACTTGCTTGCGACTGTCTGCCTGCTTGTTCTGACCCTTGTTTTATGCAGGTTTCAATGTAATCTCGTCGTACGATGTTAATATCAGTGAGGGGTACTCGCCTCCCCCTTCCGCGGACCGCATCTCAGAATATCTGGGCGACCCACATGGTGTCGAGGAGATGAAGAGGCAGGTGACCCGGTTGTTCCAGAAGCACTCCTTGATGCTGCAAGAGGTCCGCGACAGGGTGGAGTAAGATAAGGCAGAGGCAGAGGAGCGCTTCGCGGTCCTGTAGGGTGTGAGGTGCCCAGAAGACGACGATGGGACAACTTCGCCGAATGTACACATTACGCGAGCAAAGGAGAGACTCAGGCACTCCACGGAGCAGGTTGACCTAGCCCAGCGGGAACTGCTGGCGGTTCGCGAGTATTACTACCCTCGCCTACCGCCCCATTCTGGGGTGCGAGGGCAGGGCAGGTGGAAATGGATTCAATAATGATCCATACACCCCTTCCTCGCTCTCGGCTTGCGGGCCTGGGTCGCACCTGTCTCTATCTCGGCTCGCGGGACAACCACTGCAAGCTTTGTTATTTATCTCTACTCTGGAGTACCGAACTTTCTTGTTTATTATTGTTTGAAACTACACGCCCGCTAATGGGCTTATGTTTATGTGTATATTAATTCTTATTCTCTGTTGCTTGTTACTGCTTAGCTTTGTTTAGGCGAATGCTGACGAGCTGTCTTGCTCGCCTACCCCCTCTTTAGGCAGGCGCGAGCCGATCTTGTTCGCTTGCCTCTCTGACAGACGCGAGTCGGCGGGGATCGCTCACCACTTAGACGAATGCGATACAGCGTGGCTCGCTTGCCACTTTCCCACTGCTGGATGGTCTTCATAGGGCCGCGACGAGTATACGGGAATTAGTGGAGGGCTCGGAAGTTAAAGCGTCATGGTACATTTTGCTATCCACACATTTCCTGCTGACGGGACGTTTTCCCGCCCTTTCTCTGTCTATAAATAGGTCACGACCCTTCTTCCCACCTACCGTATTAAAAATCTTTCGCGTATTCTCCACTCCTGTGATTCTCAGCCCGCCTCTTCTCGCAAGAACTTCAGTGTCCCGCCCGATTAACTGATTGCGAGATGGGAGGAAGCGGTGGCGATGCCGAGGGAAGGGGCAAGTGTGCATGGACCTTTTCCGACTACCCCTTCTTCTTCGCCACCCTCGTTGAGGGCGAGTTCCTCACAGTGGTCGGCGACTTCGTCCCACCTGGATTTGAGGCGAGATGACCTTAGGAGGAGGAGAAGATCAATGATCTCTCAGAAGCAGAGCTCGCCATCCTCGTCGCTCACTTTGATGCGGGCCTCCGGCTTCCCCTATGGCCTGAGGTTTGGAAAATTCTGAAGTAATTTGGGGTCGTCCTCGGCTAGCTGACCCCCCAACTCGGTAGTTGTTGTGGTCGGGTTCGCCTGCTTCCTGTGGGAAGAGCGGATCGAGTTCAGCCTCGCAGTCTTTCGCAAGCTATTCTCCTTCCGGGCGAACAAGGACAACACTGCATACTTCTCCAGCAACCACGATAAGGTACGTGAGACAGTAAACAAGAGCCACAACTAGCTCCAGAAGTTTGTCTTCATCTAGGGAGACTTCGACAACATCCCCTTCTCGCCGATCCAACTCAGCTAAGTGAGCTACCACCCACCTAGCCTGGGGGACCATGAAGCCAAGCTCTGCGGGTTCTTTGAGGGGAAGAACTTTGAGGTCGCATTCCTCCGAAGGAACGTCGACTCCCCCACCCCCGTTCCGCCCGGGGGAGGTAAGCTACTCGCACCTGATCTCGTTTTACTTAACCCCTTTTCTTTGTTATTCTAACTCTCATCATGCAGGTGAGCGGGACCTCCCCCTGCACCCTCCTTATGAGAGTGCGCGAGTCGCTTCTGGCGAGCTCGTTCATGCCGAGGCGGCGGGTGCCGTGCTTCGTGAGATCCCGGTCGTCTCCTCCCAGAAGCGGGTCGCCCTCGAACAACATCCTCCTTCGCCGCCGTCCTAAAAATCGAAGACCGCGGGCGGCGCACCTCCCGCCTCCCGGGAGAAAGGCAAAGCTCCGGCGAGCCATCAATCTGAAGCAGCTGCCACCCCGGGTGCTCGACCAGAGGGCCTCCCGACGAGTCAGTTGACCCCTCCAAGACGCGAGAGCAGGCGTCCGCTGACAAACCCGTGTCGAGGGGGCACCACAACTTCGACTATGGCGAGCAGCACCCGGATGAGCTCGGTAAGCCCATCCTTCAATAAGACCAAGGGGAGAATCAGGCATCAATCTCAACCATGTTGCCGAGCTGGCTGGAGCAGGAAACCACCAGCGGGGAGGCCTAAACCTTCTCCTTCGTCTTATATGCGCGAGAGGACACCGCGGTCTACGACCAAGAGGCCACGCGGGCACTCGTGCACGAGAGCGCACGGGCCCAGCTACGCGGCTTGGAGCTGGCCCATATGGCGGACTCGTCGAAGACAAGGAAGAGTCCCACCGCCTCGTGCTAGAGGAAGAAGAGCATCAACAGAATCGGGCGGATGCGGCCGACGCCGTTTTCGCAGGATACCTAGGGGGTGGTAAGTCTCAAGACTTTGGAACAAGATCCTTCTCTCAAGATTGCCTCTAATGACATTTTGCTTTTCTCGCAGGACGCGACGACGGCCAAGTGCCTTGGCTTTCAATTCGCCACCCTCGAGAAGGAGAACAAGGCATTGAGGGTGCGGGTGCGGTAACTAGAAGCCGCAGCTCCTCCTACGCCCTCCAGCTGCAGTTGCCGGCTCGCCCACTACTCCGAATATGAGTTGGAGGAGATGATGCAGAAGAACACTGCCAAAGCCGCGAAGTTCACGCTCTAGACCATGTAGCGGTACGGCCTCGTGACGAGCGAAGGCGCGGGGCTCTCGACGAGCGATGTGGTACCAGAGCTGTTTCTTCCGGTCCCGAAGCCGGGTGACGAGTGCTTCCAACCCATTTTGGAGAGCTCGCCTCGCTGAACCCCTGCGCCACACTCCTCTCTCTCCTCTCTTTTTGTAATCTGTATTTTCTTTTGTTTTTCTCGCTTTAATGTACATGCGAGCTGAGTCCCCTGCCTTGTAATCTTTTGCGATTAATACATATGCTTTTTCTGAAATGATATTGCCTTTGGTAATCTTTTTTCCTTTTCTTTTTGCGTACTCGCGACCCAGCTCAGCCTTCCCGCTCGCCGCCTCCGAACCCGCACCTCGCTAGTGAGATTGCGCGACTTTTAAGGACTTAACTTAGAGAAACGATAACATTAGGTAGTCGGCCCGCGAGCGGCAATCCACCGCCTTTACTCTGAGAGCTTCTCCTCGGTGCCCGCAAGACTTAGGCCTAGGCGTGACTCGGCCCGCACCCTAAGTGCTTGGCCTGCGCGAGCTGGGACCCATCTGGCACGACCTGGAGGCTTGCGAGTGCCTCGCGCAATTGACCCTCACAACCCGGGTCGCCCTGTCTGTACTGAAGATGCATGTCGAGTGGGAGCGGCGAGACCTAGCTCGCTAGGAGGGCTATGCGGGATCCATCTTCGTCGAGAGGGTTATTCTCACAGAGCCTCATTTCTTAGAGCAGCTCCTTGAAAACTTCAACGGAGAGGGTATACTCCTTCGAGTGACACACAACCCTGCCAACTAATGGGAGCCTGACGGCGGGATCTGCTCGGGGTCTGGGTAGACACCATTGAGTTACATCCATCCCTGCCAGCTAATGGGAGCCTGGAAGTGGGATCTGCTTGGGGTGGTCTGGGTAGACACCATCAAGTGACATCCATCCCTGCCAGCTATTGGGAGCCTGACAATAGGATCTGCTCGGGGTCTAGGTAGACACCATCTAGTGACATCCAGCCCTGCTAGCTAATGGAAGCCTGATAGCGGGATCTGCTCGGGGTCTGGGTAGACACCATCGAGTGATATCCAGCCCTGCTAGCTAATAGGAGCTTGACAGAGGGATCTGCTCGGGGTCTGGGTAGACACCATCGAGTGACATCCAGCCTTGCCAGCTAATGAGAGCCTGACAGCGGGATCTGCTCGGGGTTTGGGTAGACGTCATCGAGTGACATTCAGCCCTGCCACCTAATGGGAGTCTGACAGCGGGATCTGCTCGGGGTCTGGGTAGACGTCATCGAGTGACATCCAGCCCTGCCAACTAATTAAAGCCTGACAGCGGGATCTGCTCGGGGTCTGGGTAGACACCATCGAGTGACATCCAACCCTACCAGCTAATGGGAGCCTGACAGCCGGATCTACTTGGGGTCTGGGTAAACTCCATCGAGTGACCTCCAGCCCTGCCAGCTAATGATAGCCTGATAGCGAGATCTGTTCGGGGTCTGGGTAGACACCATCGAGTGACATCCAGCCCTGCCAGCTAATGAGAGCCTGATAGCGGGATCTGCTTGGGGTCTAAGTAGACATCATCGAGTGACATCAAGCCCTGATAGCTAATGGGAGTCTGGCAGCGGGATCTGCTCGGGGTTTAGGTAGACACAATCGAGTGACATCCATCCCTACTAGCTAATGGGAGACTATCAGCGGGATTTGCTCGGGGTCTAGGTAGACACCATCGAGTGACATCCAACCCTTCTAGTTGGTGGGAGCCTGATAGAGGGATCTGCTCGGGGTCTGGGTAGACACCATCGATTGACATCCAGCCCTGTCAGCTAGTGGGAGCCTGATAGCGGGATCTGCTTGGGGTCTTGATAGACACCGTCAAGTGATATCTAGTCCTGGAAGCTAGTGAGAGCCTGACAACGGGATCTGCTCAGAGTTTGGGTTGACACCGTCGAGTGATATCTAGCCCTTCCAGCTACTGGGAGCCTGACAACGGGATCTTCTCGGAATTTGGGTAGACACCATCGAGTGATATCGAGCCCTGCCAGCTAGTGGGAGCCTGACAACGGGATCTGCTCGGGGTCTTGATAGATACCATCGAGTGATATCCAGCCCTGCCAGCTAGTGGGAGCCTGATAGCGGGATCTACTTGGGGTCTGGTTAGATACCATCGAGTGGCATCAATCCCTGCCAGCTAGTGGGAGCCTGGCAGCAGGATCTGCTCGGGGTCTGGATAGACACCGTCGAGTGATATGCAGTCCTGCCAGCTAGTGGAAGCCTGACAGCAGGATCCGCTCGGGGTCTGGGTAGACACCATCGAGTGACATCCAACTCTGTCAGCTAGTGGGAGCCTGACAGCGGGATCTGCTCGGGATCTGGGGTTGTGGGTTCTTCACCCATTTATATAATCCATTGCAAATAAAATCTATGTCAAACAGTATGGAATGTCAAGAGATTTCATATTATAAAAAGATGTTACGTACATGGTTAAGGGATAAAAATGTTTCAGGTCATCACCTCTCCAGGGACTCAGGGTCTCGCCCTCCATATTCTGGAGGCGATAGCCCCCTGACTTCAATGCTTCCTTGAAAATAAACGGACCTTCCCAAATTTGGATTAAGCTTTCCCACGACAGTTGATCTTCCCGTGACATCTACCTTTTTCAGGACCAAGTCCCCTTCCGCGAACTGTTTGATTCTAACATGCTTGTCAAAATATTTGGCCATCCGCCGCTTAATTTCTTCTTGCATGACGGAGGCCAAATCTCAAAGTTCCTTTATCAGATCTGTCAAAAGTAGCGAGCAAACGACTAGAGTAGTGAATAAACGACTAGAAAACAAGACAAAACTTTGAATAATTGAAATTTTATTATCCAAAAAGATATCTTTTACAAAGGTATGACCTCCCTTTTATAGAATGGAGGAGAGAGGATAGAATACAAACTAACAATGTGAGACTAAAACTATACAAAGGTATCCGAGCGGCTAGAACAACAGACCGGAACGGGCCGTGCGGTTAGACAATATGTTAACCACAGGGCAATACCAGAAGCAGGAGAGATGCGGTAGGAGACCGATAGATCGCCCGGTTTCCACGGAGATACACCGCCAGACCGCCGGACACCACACAGCAACATCCTGGAAACCAACCCGCCGGTCTCAAGCCGCCAGACCGCCTGGTCTATAACTCGCCAGGCTCAAACCGCTAGACCGCCCGGTCTCATACTTCGACACTCCCCCTCAAGCTGGAGCATAGATATCAATCATGCCCAGGTTGTCACAAATGTGGAAGAAGGAAGTAGAAACCGGCTTGGTGAAGATATCTGCCAACTCTTTGTCGGAGGTGACGAACAGAGTGCAAATCTGTCTCTTCAAGACCTCTTCACGGATGAAATGGCAGTCGATCTCTATATGTTTCGTTCTCTCATGGAAGACTGGATTTTTGGATATGTATATAGCGGCCTTGTTGTCACAGAACATAGGTAGAGGATAGTCATAGACCTCTCCTAGGTCAAGCATGAGAGCCCGCAACCATTTCAACTAACACGTGGTTGACGCCATACTCCGATATTCGGCTTCTGCACTAGACCTTGAGACAACAGACTGCTTCTTGCTCTTCCAGCTCACAAGGTTACCTCCAACAAAGGTGCAAAAACCCGATGTAGATTTACGGTCACCTTTATCATCCGCATAGCTTGAGTCTGAGTAAGCTTCAACTCTTAGATGACCATGCTTCTGAAAGAGTAGCCCTTTTCCCGGTGCTGATTTGACATACTCTAGTATCCTCAAGGCAGACTGAAGATGACATTCCCTGGGAGCTTGCATGAACTGACTGACCTTGCCAACAGCATAGGCGATGTCGGGTCTGGTCACCGTGAGATAAATGAGTTTGCCCACCAAACGTCTATACCTTGTGGCATCGGATATAAGAGGTGAGTCATCTGTCCACGTTTTGTCCTCTCCAGTGGCCATGGGATACCTGGCTGGTTTGGCACCGGTCAATCCTGCCTCTTGTATAAGATCAAGAGCATACTTCCGTTGGGAGAGAACCAACGAGTCGGGCTTCCGAGAGATTTCTATCCCCAAAAAATATTTCAGGGAGCCCATATCCTTCGTGACTAAGTGTTGACGGAGGTGTTTCTTTGTCAAGTCCACCCCAGCCTTGTCATCGCCGGTAAGAAGGATATCATCCACATACACCGCCAAAACCACAAGGCCCGATGTGGTTTCGCGAATAAATAATGAGTGATCGGCTGAACTTCTTGTAAAGCCAATGGCAGCCACAATGCCACTAAACTTGTCGAACCATGCCCGAGGGCTCTGTTTAAGACCGTAGATGGCCTTCTTCAACTGGCATACTCGTGTCTCCCCCTGAGCAACATACCCAGGAGGTTGCTCCATATAGACATCCTCCTGAAGATCCCCATACAAAAAGCATTCTTGACATCAAGCTAGGAAATAGCCCACTCCCTGTTGACGGCCACTGAAAGAAGAACCCGGATGGTGCAGAGGCGAGCAACCGGGGAGAAAGTATCAAAGTAGTCAACTCCATAAGTCTGAGTAAAGCCTTTGGCCACTAGTCGGGCTTTGTAACGATCCACAGTGCCGTTGGGGCGAAACTTCACAACGAACACCCAGCGGCAGCCAACCACATCAGTACCTACCGGTGGAGGAACAAGGGTCCAGGTACCCCTGTCATTAAGAGTGGTGATTTCCTCATCCATGGCAGATTTCTAATGAGGAATAACAAGAGCCTCCTGATAAGTGCGGGGAGTGGTAGTAGTCAAGATAGCCAAAGCAAAGCACCTGCGAGAGGGAGTAAGCCGATCATAGGAAACAATAGCCACAAGCAGGTGTTGGGTACACGCCCGCACCCCTTTGCGAAGAGCGATAGGAAGATCCAGGTCATCTTGTGCCTCAGGGACCGGAGCGTCTGTGGCGGAGAAAGCTTGCCCGGGACTAGAGAGACGGCTGCGGAGAAGAAGGAGGGGGTATAATAGATAGAGAAGGAGACGGAGGAGGAGATGATATAGGAGGGGAGACGTCGATCTGCGTGGAAGGATCACTGAGAGATGGTGGAGAGTAAGAGACCGCAGGAGGAAGCGGGGATGGAGAAGAAAAGTAGGATGCATTTTCGAAGAAGGTGACGTCCGCGGAAACAAACTGTTTGCGCAGAACGGGGTCAAAGCAACAATAGCCTTTTTGAGTGGTCGAATATCCCAAAAAGACACATTTGGTGGAACGGGGGGACAGCTTGTCATGATTAGCAGACGGAGCATGCACAAAGGTCGTACACCCAAAGATACGAAGAGGAAGAGGAAAGGGTTCCTTGCCCGGGTAGAGGATTGAGAAGGGGGTCTTGCCGTGGAGAACCGAAGAGGAAATGCGATTGATGAGATAGCAGGCAAGAAGAACAGCATAGCCCCAGTAGGAGCGAGGCACCTGCATCTGCGTCATTAGAGTGCGAGCGATGTCAAGGAGATGACGGTTTTTACGCTCTGCCACCCCATTTTGCTGGGAGGTGTAAACACAGCTGGTCTGATGAATAAGACCATGTTGCATACAAAAAGAGGAAAACTCATGACTGAGATATTCTTTTGCATTATCAGAGCGTAGCACTTTAATAGATATAGAAAACTGAGTTTTGATCATATAGTAAAAAGATTGTCATACAGATAATAGTTCAGAGCGATCTTTTAAAAGATACACCCAGGTACATCTAGAGAAATCATCAATAAAGGTTACAAAGTAAGAACTACCCCGACCAACGGTGAGAGTAGGAGCAGGTCCCCAAACATCAGAATGAATGAGATCAAAAGGGCGGGAGGAACCACGGCCTTGCTTCGGCGGGAATGAGGAGCGGTGATGTTTGCCAAGCTGACACGCATCACAGTTGAGCGGAGAACTGGTCTGAGGTAAGTGGGGAAGAAGCTGACGAAGAATCCGAGGAGGAGGATGTCCAAGGCAAAGATGCCATCGAAGCAGATCAGTAGACGTGGAAGAGAAGGCGGACAGAGCGGAAACATTATCGAGGAAGTAGAGGCCGCCACTCTCAGTCCAAGTAGCAATCGTCTGTTGGGTCCTCGGGTCCTGAAAACAATAAGAAGTAGGAGTAAATAATACAAAGCACTGAAGTTGCTTGCATAAAGTAGTAACCGGGAGCAAATTGTAAGGGAACTTTGGGACATAGAGAGTGTCCCCTAAGCGAAGCGACGGGGTGACTTGAACCATGCCCGTTCTGTGAACCGGGGAAGACGAACCATCCGCAACAAGAACCGGGGGTAACCGATCATGCGTCTCTAGGAGAGAGAAGCAATAAGGGTTTCCGGTCATGTGATTTGTAGCACCAGAGTCAATCAGCCATTTACCTTGGGTAACGACGTGTGCACTACCTGAGGTCGTGGACACAGAAGCAGATGGCCGAGAGGAGGCAGAAGTATCACCGGAGGAACGAAGATGAGGATGTTTCTGCCAGCAGCGGTCAACAGAGTGGCCAGTACGACCACAGTGAGAGCAGAGAAACCTTGACGGACCGCACGTGCCAGACTGGCTGCGGCCACTATTGCCACCCCGCTGAGCTTGGTGAGCATAGGAGTCCTGTGGAGGAGGGGAGGACAACAGAGGACGTTGGAGCAGGGAAGTAACAGCGGCGATGCGAGCTGCGGTGGCATCCAAGATGGGAGATTCTGCTTTGCCCAAGATTTGCTGGCGGATCATATCAAAAGACTCAGGGAGCCGTAGAAGATAACAAACAACCAGGAGTTCCTGGAAGTGTTTGTGCTGCTCGGCCAAGTTCGCAGAGAAAGGGCGATTCTGGAGGATTTCAGCTCCAAGAGCTTGATCTTGCTGATAAGCCGCAGCAGGAGACATGGAAGGGCGAGCGAAGAGATCCGCATAGAGAGTATAAATGCGGGATGTCTGGGCCCCCTTCGAGTAGAGAGCAGCAAGGTGAAGCCACGCGGTCTTAACCGTCTCATCATGGCGTATGACAGGAAGACATTCATCGGAGAGGCTGTTAGCCAACCACGTGCGGACAAGCGCATCACTGGCATCCCAGTCATCAAATTCAGCAGAGTCTGGAGGAGGAGGGTCATCGGTGAGATGATGGCGTTTGCGCTGAGAGTGAAGAAGAAAGGTGAAAGAAACGCTCCAATCCGGATAGTTGGAGCCAACAAGTTTAGAAACCGTGCCAAGGTTGCTATAGGAAGTAGGATGCGGAGCTGGAGTGGCGATAGGAGTGGTGGTAGTGGAGGTCTCAGAAAGGGCCATAGGAGAAAACAGCGAGAAGCTGCGCGGTTAAAAGACAGGCCGCGCGGATAGAAAACAGCGGGAGGTCGAGCGGTTAAGAGAAAAGCCGCGCGGATAGGAAGAAGAGGAGCTGTGACGGTCACGATGTCAGACACCAGCGGCCAGAGAAGCCACGACCAAGCCGCAGATCCAAGCAGGGAAAGAAGTTGAATGGCTAGAAGATATTCCGCGCGAACAGAAGGGAGGAACAAACAAGGCAAAGGCAGCAAGTCACAGCGATTAAGGTAACAGGTCGCTGTGACCGATAGGCAGAAAAAGATAGGACGCGAGAGGAAGGGACAAGCTGCGCGGACAGGGCGCAAGCAGGCGGAAGAGAAAAACTGCGAGAACAGGTCGCGGGAAGAAAGGACAAGCCGCGCGGACAGGGCGCAGAGAATCAGCAGGAGAAGATCGAGTCCTCTAATACCATGTCAAAAGTAGCGAGCAAACGACTAGAGTAGCGAATAAACGACTAGAAAACAAGACAGAACTTTGAATAATTGAAATTTTATTATCCAAAAAGATATCTTTTACAAAGGTATGACCTCCCTTTTATAGAATGGATGAGAGATGATAGAATACAAACTAACAATGTGGGACTAAAACTATACAAAGATATCCGAGCGGCTAGAACAACAGACCGGAACGGGCCGTACGGTTAGACAATATGTTAACCGCACGGCAATACCAGAAGCAGGAGAGAGATGTGGTAGGAGACCGATAGACCGCCCGGTTTCCAAGCCGCCGGAGATACACCGCCAGACCGCCGGACACCACACAGCAACATCCTGGAAACCAACCCGCCGGTCTCAAGCCGCCAGACCGCCCGGTCTATAACTCGCCAGGCTCAAACCTCTAGACCGCCCGGTCTCATACTTCGACAAGATCCAAGGAGAGTCGTAACTCGTTCTCATTCTTGACCCTCCATATATTCTTCTCCACCTCTACTACCCGCGGTGTCCGAACCTCGAACTCTATCGGACGTATTACTTCTTAGCCATTGGAGAGTTTGAAGAGGGTCTCCCCAGTGGCCGTGTTGGGAGTGGTTCTCAGGGCCCAAAGAACTGAAGGGAGCTGATCCACCCAGCTCCCCTTCAGATTTTCAACCTTATTTTTCAACAAGTTTACAATTATCTTGTTTGCTGTCTCTACCTGCCCGTTACTACTGGGATGGCGGACCGATGCGAACCAAAGATCAATCCCAAGCTGATCACAAAAGCTGATGAACTCCGCACTGGAAAACTGTGGCCCATTGTCCGTGACAATGACCTAGGGTAATCCGTGCCTACAAATGATCTCCCCCCATACAAAGTTCCGGATTACCTGGGAAGTCACTTTGGCTAGCGCCTTGACTTCCAACCATTTAGAAAAATAATCAATCATGTCAAGCAGGAACCTCCTCTGCCCGCTAGCCCGGGGGAAAGGTCCCACAAGATCCATTCCCCAGATAGCAAAGGGCCAGGGCGCAGTGATGCTTCTGAGTCTCTGGGCTAATAGCAGTTTGAGTGGGGGTAATAGCTAACACTTCTTTGCAAACTCGGTGTCATCATGGCCCAGGGTCGGCCAGAAATACCCTTGTCTGACAATCCTTCCTTCCAGGGTCTTGCTCCCTGAGTGACTCTCGCACTCCCCGGAGTGAACTTCCTCCAAGATCCTTGAGACCTCCTCTTCGACCACGCAACGTGCTAGAAGCCTCGAGAGAGTCTTCCAATATAGCTTCCCATCATGCATTAGGTAGTATGCCGATTTATACTTGAAACGCTTCTTGTCCATGTATTCCGGGAACTATCCTGTGGACAAGAAGGTCGTGAAGGGGTCCATCCAGGAGAGACGCCAATCCACTTCCATTAGCTCACCCTCTTCAATGGAAGGGCGAAAGAGGTCGGTCAGGGTTCCCCCCGCACGGGGTCCGAACTTGGCCAAGTGGTCCACTTGCTCATTTTCCTCCTGTGGCACATGCCTGATGGAGAATGTTTGGAACATATTGATGACCCCTTTCACCATTGCCAGGTACAACTGGAGGGCGGGCTCCCTTGCTTTGATCTCGCAGTTGATTTGGGAGGACACCACCATAGATTCTTTTTGAACCACCACGTCTTGCACCCCCAACTCCCTGACCACTCGAAGCCCTGCGATCACTTCCCCGTACTCCGCTTGATTGTTAGTGATGGAAAAATGAATGACCACAGTTCGCTCAATCTTTGTCTCTTGTGGACTTTCTAAAATCACCCCTACACCCAAGGAGTGCCTTCCCGACGTGCCATCTACCTTCACATTCCAAGGAACCGAATGAGTGAGCTCAGTATCTGCCACCTCGACCATATAGTTGGATAGGAAGTCGGTCATCGCCCGAGCCTTGATCGAGAGGCGAGGAACAAAAGATATGTCAAACTCGCTCAACTCCACCGACCACTCTGCCTGTAACACCCCTATCCGTCGCATAGCATATAGCAGTAGGTCCGACCGGGGCCCGACGCCATATACTACGGACAGACCGGATGGTTACGCGTTGAAACCATACAACCAATCACCAACGTCCTACACAGAGTCATTCTAGCGGAAGCAAATTATTAAGTTGCACAAATTCAAGAACCCTGCCAAGCAGGAATGTCCACTACAGAAGTAACAATAGGAATGAAAATACAAAAGTACCGGCCTTAAGGCCTTACAAGGTTTGCTTAACAAAACATGTCTTACATACTTCGGCTCGCAGGCTGGCCATACATGAAATAAACGGAAAGCATAAAAAGGGTTAGGCCTTCGAGGGCCAGCACCGCAACATGGGCTTTAGCCCGCTATTTTCCGCTCGGCTCCGCAGCACCTGCAAGCACAAACCACCGCCCGATGGCAAACAAAAGCAACGGTCAACTATGCTGACCAAATTATAACGATCCCGCCCCCAAAATCGGGGCGGCGATGCTCTTTCCCTGCACTTTATTAGTATAGGCAATATATATTAATGTGAACACACATCAACACAGGCGTAGGCTCGCACGGCCACACACCCCGTGCACTCAGGGCACATTCTCGGCGAACCGGCCAACGTCACGTCAATTCAAGCCATAGAAGTTCCCAATCCACCACCGCCTCTTGGACGGTCATCCATATGAGCATTTTGCCTTCCTGGCCTTGGTCACGAAAATTTAAGCCATAGACCGCCGAAGACCCTCATCCATGCCAACGGTCCTACCGAACGACATAGACCGGGTACGGTTCCGCCTGACCCGTGCTCATGTCGCAATGGCAATTTAAGCCATATGCGCAGGTCAAGACTCACCGAGTCCCGTTTCCACCACAACAATCACATAACCCGGTTATGTTCACGTTGGCTCCCCGGCCACCGTGTTGGCAAAACCCGCTTTTGCCCAGTTTTCCGGGTGCACCTTGGAGTTAATCTCCAAGGCTCCCTGATGCAATCTACCACGTAGAAAACCCGAAAACACCCAAACATCCGGATTCTTGCCTGGTTCAAATGCAATGCAACATCACCGATCCGGACCAACATGTCTGAATAGGCTTCACACACAATGCTTATGTCCGTTTACGCATACTGACTCTACACAAGGGGGACTTCACATATCTACCCCAAGGAACGCTCCAACTCTTCGCTCACTCGCGAGAGCGGGCTTCCTATGCAAAGGAAAAGAGGGCTTCACATGCCCAAGGATGAGAAATCGTTACCCTTGCATTCTTCCGCGGCGCCATCGAAAACTATACGGTTGGAAAGCACCGCAACGGCATCGCCTCCGCGGATCTGGACTCGGATTGTGATTCGGAGCTCCGAAGCTCTTCCGGCGGCCGGATCTTGGACCCCTCCTTCCTCCTTGCTCTCCCTTCTCTCTAACTTTTAGAGAGAGATTGGCCAATGAAAAATGGGTTTCTAAACCCTATTTCCCGACCAAAACCACCAAGGAGCAGCCCCCCACCGTCGGATCCAAAGCCAAGGAAACGAACGGCCCGGATTAAATCCAAAATCATAAAATCTGGGCCGAACACGGGTTGGCACACGGCCGTGTAGCTCATTCGCCGTCTCGACCAAAATTGAAAACCAGCACACGGCCTTTGACACGGCCTCCGACACGCCCGTGTCACCTGCGACACGCCCGTGTCGGGACCCGTGTCATGCCCCCCGTGTGCAATTTATCAACACTTTGCAGTCAGAGGGGTACACGGCTTGGTGACACGGCATCAGACACGCCCATGTCAAACTAGACACGCCCATGTTCGTGCCCGTGTCACTACCCGTGTATCCCACCGCACAGCCCAGGTGTGACACGGCCTGGGACACACCCGTGTCCTAGGCCGTGTTCATCCACACGACCATCGTCGACCTGACCTGGTCGACTACACGGCCCGAGCTCGACACGCCCGACACGGCCTCCGACACGCCCGTGTCGGGGCCCGTGTCACCTGCACCAAAAACCTGACTTGGCCAAAATCGATTCCCGTCGCTCCTACAACAATTTTGGGGTGTTACAATTCTACCCCCTTAAAGAATTTCGTTCACGAAATTAATAAAGGGCAAACAGGACTTAACGTAAAACAGTACCTGAGCGGAACAATTCCGGGTACTCCTCGAGCATAGTCTGCTCCCGTTCCCAAGAGAGCTCCTCACGCCCGCAATTATCCCACCGGACCTTAACCATCCGGATCTCCTTGTTACGGAGTCTCTTGACCTCAACATCTTCGATACGAATGGGCTTGACCCTAGTCGTCAACCCTTCGTTCACTGGCACTTGGTCAACCGCGATCACCTGCGAAGGCTCTTGCATCGCCTTCCGCAACACAGAAATGTGGAACACATCATGTAATCCACTCAACTCCACCGATAGCTTCAAACGGTATGCAGCTTCGCCGACTCGCTCCAGAACCTCAAAAGGTACAAGGTATCTTGGGCTCAGCTTCTTCAAGCGTCTCACCCGCGAAACCCCCTTGAACGGCTTCACTTTCAGATATACCCAATCGCCTACCGCGAACTCCACGTTCCGGTGCTTGGCATTGTAATACTTCGCCTACCGGTCCTGAGCGATCAACAAGCGCTCCTGAATGATCCGCACTAACGAGGTAGCACTCTCCACCTCCTGCTTCTTGTACAACCTTGCCTCACCCGTTTCAAGCCACGATAACGGCGTGCGACACTTCCTACCATACAGGGCCTCGAAGGGCGCCATTTGTATACTCGCTTGGTAGCTGTTGTTGTACGCGAACTCCACCAAATAAAGGTGGTCTTCCCAATGCTTACCGAAATCCAGAACACACATGCGTAGCATGTCCTCCATCGTTCTATTGACCCTCTCGGTCTGCCCATCCGTCTGCAGATGGAAAGCTGTGCTGAACTTTAACTTTGTTCCCAGCATCTGCTGCACCAACCTCCAATCATTTGACGTGAACCGCCCATCGCGATCACTCACAATGCTACAGGGCACACCATGCAGCCTAACAATATTGTCAACATACAACTTTGCCAATTTCTCCACTGGATCATCCTTCCTATGCGGAAAGAAATGCGATACCTTGGTTAGCCGATCTACGATCACCCAGATGGCGTCGTTCCCCTTCTGCGACCTTGGCAACCCGTGCACAAAGTCCATAGATATATCGTCGAATTTCCACTCCGGTATAGGCAAGGACTTCAGAAATCCTCCCGGCTTTTGGCACTCCGCCTTCACCAAGGCGCACGTTTGGCACTTAGCCACGTACAATGCCACATCTTTCTTGAGCCCCGACCACCAAAACAACTTTTTGAGATCACGATACATCTTCGTGCTCCCTGGGTGGATTGAGTACTTGGTATGATGAGCCTCGTACATCAACTCCGCCCGGAGGTTACCCCCACTCGGGACGCACAACCGATGATCCTTCCTTAATAAACCATCTTCCACCGAGAACTAGGAATTTGACCCATCCAGAGCGGCCTCCATAAGCTCCTTCATGGAGTCATCTAACTCCAATGCCTGCCAAACCCGGTCAGCCAGGTTATACTACACCTCTGTCCAGTTTAACATTGCTTTGGCGCTCGTCTGCTTGTCAACGCAACAGATCTCAAGCTCCTCCAACTCCCGTACTAGCCGCTCATCAAGCACCGATAACCAGTTGGCTCGGGCGGGAGCCCTGCGGCTCAGCGCATCCGCAACTGCGTTGCCCTTCCCGGGTACATAATGTATTTTGAAGGTGTAGTCCCCTAGGAACTCCATCCACCTCCTCTGCCTCATATTAAGGTCCTTTTGATCCAACAAATATTTTAGGCTCTTGTGATCGGTGTATATATCGACCCTTACGCCGTATAGGTAGTGCCTCCACAACTTGAGTGCAAATATCTCCAAGTCGTGCACCAGATAATTTCTTTCATGCACCTTCAGCTGACGCGATCCATACGCTATCACGCTCCCATGCTGCAACAACACGCAGCCCAAGCCACTACCCGAAGCGTCGTTATACACCTCGAAGCCCTCGGTCCCACTCGGCGAACTAAGCATTGGCGCCGTGGTCAACCGTCTCTTCAGCTCCTCAAAAGCTTGCACGCACTCTTGCGTCCACAAGAATTTCTGATCCTTCCTTGTCAAATTCGTGAGAGGTAATGCTAACCGCGAGAAGTTCTCTACGAAGCGCCTGTAATATCCGGCAAGCCCGAGAAAACTACGGACTTCCGCGACAGAAGATAACGCAGGCCACTCCCGTATCGCAACAATCTTCGCCGGATCCACCGCTATACCTTCCCAACTCACTATATGACCAAGGAACCCTACCGAGGGTAGCCAGAACTCGCACTTGGAGAACTTTGCGTAAAGCTCATTCCTCCTCAAAGTCTCAGCCAAATGCAAGTGCTTGAAGTGGTCTTCTTCGCATTGCGAGTACACCAAAATATCGTCAATAAAGACGATCACAAAGCGATCCAGGAAATCTCTGAACGTCCTGTTCATCATATCCATAAATACCGATGGCGCATTCGTCAGTCCAAATGGCATGACCGTGAACTCGAAATGCCCATACCTCGTACTGAACGCCGTCTTCGGGATATCACACTCCCTGATCCTCAACTGATAGTACCCTGACTTCAAGTCCAACTTGGAGTATACCGACGATCCGACTAACTGATCAAAGAGATCATCAATCCTCGGGATCGGGTACTTATTCTTTTCCGTTAGCTTGTTCAACTCTATGTAGTCGATACACAGCCGCATACTACCATCCTTCTTCTTAACGAAGAGGACCGGTGCGCTCCAAGACGACGAACTTGGACGCACATACCCTTGCTCCATCAGCTCCTCTAGCTGAACTTTCAACTCTGCCATCTCCTTTGGCGCCAACCTATACGGAGCACGTGACACCGGTTTGACCCCCGGTACGAGCTCGATGGTGAAATCAATCTCCCGCTGCGGTGGGGCTCCGGGAAGACTATCCGGGAACACATCGGGGTATTCGCAAACCACGGGGATGCTATCCAACAGAGACTTTGGCTCCATAGCCCCCACTATTGCGAAGAACAGCTCTGCACCAGCACGAACCGCCTTCACCACCTAAAGAGCAGACATCAGTGTCATGCTCGACCCCTTTAGCCCCTCGAATGTAGTCTCCCGCCCTACACCCAGCTTGACCTCCTTCCGGTCACAGTCAATCCAAGCTTTCTGCTCTGACAGCCAATCCATCCCAAAGATCATGTCGAACTCTACTAGCGGCAGCAAAGACGCTAGCAAGTCGAACTCTTGGCTCCCAATGTGAACCTTTACGACGCACACCCTGTCCGCACGCATCGAGCACCCATTCGGTAGCAGCACATCCAACTTGTCCTTCGCCATCGAAGAAGGGACTCCGATGCGCGATATAAAGCTTTCGGACAAGAAGAAGTGTGAAGCTCCCGTGTCGAACAGTGCCCGTGCCGGACTATCACTAACCACAACAAAGCCTATACAAACAATATTAGGCTAACAAGCAATAGATAAAGGTATTAAAGCTAACTTGCTATAAATTAACTCATACCTGTCACCACATCCGCTTGCTTGATGGCCTCCTGCTGGCCCAAGTTATAGACTCTAGGCTGAGTCGGAGCATAGTGGGACGCGGTCGACTCCACCGCTTTGCCCTTCTCCTCGTAGGTAGCTCCTTATTTCCTTTCGGACTTTGACCATCCACTCCAGCAATCACGGGCAAAGTGCCCCGTCTTTCCACACGTGAAACAAGCGCCCGGGGTTCGATTGGTAGTTGCCCCCGAGGCACCTGAAGCAGCTGGACCCGATGTCTTAGCTTTCTTATAGAATCTGCGGTAGCCCGACTTCAACGTAGTCGGTGCCTTGAACTCCGCTTTCTTGCTACCGGATTCCTTCTTAATTCGCTTGGACATTCTTCATGTCCTTCTCCAAGGACCGGGCCGAATTGACCAGGGTCATGAAACCCTGCGCCTTGGGCCCCGACAGTAGCAATCTTAGATCATCTCTTAGCCCTTCGTAGAAGCGGCTCGTCTTGCGCTCCTCGTCTGCGAAGGTAGCACCGGCATATCTCCCCAACCGAGTAAACTCGTGGAGGTACTCATCAACGGTGCAATCCCCTTGCACCAACTTCTGAAACTCGCTTTCTAGCGCAATTATCTGCGCCGAGGGGAGGTATCGAGCCATGAATAGTCTCGCAAACTCCTCCATCGAAACTTCAGCCAACGGCCTTCCCCGCAACTGATGTAGCTCTAGGCCTTCCCACCATAGTCTTGTGTCCCCATCCAACAGGAACGTCGCTATTATGGTCTTCTGCCACTCTTCCGTTTCCGTCGCAGTCATCACCCTGTTGACCCTTGAGAGCCAATCCTCTGCTTGGGTCGGGGTTTCTGCCCCCGTGAATACCGGTGGGTGAAAGCCCATCACGTGCTTCAGTTGTCTTTCTATTGCTCTCCGAGGCAACTCTGGCTCCAACACTACTTGCTCAACCCTCCTTTGCTCTGCCGTCTGAAGCGGTACTTGCTCCATAGCAGGAGCAGGCTGCTGCACCTGCCTTGCAGGCTACGCATTGATCATTGTCATGATCGCTTCTGCCACCAACCTAATGGTCTCGGCAGACGGAGGTGTTGCAGGCGCATCGCTTGGCGCACTGCTCGCCTCAGAACCTGGCCGTTCAGACGGCCCAGCACCACTTCTGGTCACCTATAATCGTGCAAAACACCGATAAGCGACCCAAAAATTACTGCAAACCGCAATTATAGGAACACGCAGGTTCCTCAAACATGTATATTTTCATTCCTAAGTGAACATTCATGGGTTCTTTTTATGTTATAACGATGACGCACACATGTGCTCACCACCCCTTAAAGTGAATTCATCCACGAATTCATTTAAGCTTGACCGAAACCAGTAGTCTGATACCAATTTGTAACACCCCTATCCGTCGCATAGCATATAACAGTAGATCCGGCCGGGGCCCGACGCCATATACTACGGACAGACCGGATGTTTACGCGTTGAAACCATACAACCAATCACCAACGTCCTACACAGAGTCATTCTAGTGGAAGCAAATTATTAAGTTGCACAAATTCAAGAACCCTGCCAAGCAGGAATGTCCACTACAGAAGTAACAATAGGAATGAAAATACAAAAGTACCGGCCTTAAGGCCTTACAAGGTTTGCTTAACAAAACATGTCTTACATACTTCGGCTCGCAGGCCGGCCATACATGAAATAAACGGAAAGCATAAAAAGGGTTAGGCCTTCGAGGGCCAGCACCGCAACATGGGCTTTAGCCCGCTATTTTCCGCTCGGCTCCGCAGCACCTGCAAGCACAAACCACCGCCCGGTGGCAAACAAAAGCAACGGTCAGCTATGCTGACCAAATTAGAACGATCCCGCCCCCAAAATCGGGGCGGCGATGCTCTTTCCCTGCACTTTATTAGTATAGGCAATATATATTAATGTGAACACACATCAACACAGGCGTAGGCTCGCACGGCCACACACCCCGTACACTCAGGGCACATTCTCGACGAACCGGTCAACGTCACGTCAATTCAAGCCATAGACATTCCCAATCCACCACCGCCTCTTGGACGGTCATCCATATGAGCATTTTGCCTTCCTGGCCTTGGTCACGGCAATTTAAGCCATAGACCGCCGAAGACCCTCATCCATGCCAACGGTCCTACCGAACGACATAGACCGGGTACGGTTCCGCCTGACCCGTGCTCATGTCGCAACGACAATTTAAGCCATATGCGCAGGTCAAGACTCACTGAGTCCCGTTTCCGCCACAACAATCACATAACCCGGTTATGTTCACGTTGGCTCCCCGGCCACCGTGTTGGCAAAACCCGCTTTTGCCCAGTTTTCCGGGTGCACCTTGGAGTTAATCTCCAAGGCTCCCTGATGCAATCTACCACGTAGAAAACCCGAAAACACCCAAACATCCGGATTCTTGCCCGGTTCAAATGCAATGCAACATCACCGATCCGGACCAACATGTCCGAATAGGCTTCACACACAATGCCTATGTCCGTTTACGCATACGGACTCTACACAAGGGGGACTTCACATATCTACCCCAAGGAACGCTCCAACTCTTCGCTCACTCGCGAGAGCGGGCTTCCTATGCAAAGGAAAAGAGGGTTTCACATGCCCAAGGATGAGAAATCGTTACCCTTGCATTCTTCCGCGGCGCCATCAAAAACTATACGGTTGGAAAGCACCGCAACGACGTCGCCTCCGCGGATCTGGACTCGGATCACGATTCGGAGCTCTGAAGCTCTTCCGGCGGCCGGATCTTGGACCCCTCCTTCCTCCTTGCTCTCCCTTCTCTCTAACTTTTAGAGAGATATTGGCCAATGGAAAATGGGTTTCTAAACCCTATTTCCCGACCATAACCACCCAGGAGCAGCCCCCCACCGTCGGATCCAAAGCCAAGGAAACGAACGGCCCGGATTAAATCCAAAATCATAAAATCTGGGCCGAACACGGGTTGGCACACGGCCGTATGCCTGGCCGTGTAGCTCATTCGCCGTCTCGACCAAAATTGAAAACCAGCACACGGCCTTTGACACGGCCTCCGACACGCCCGTGTCACCTGCGACACGCCCGTGTCGGGACCCGTATCACGCCCCCCGTGTGCAATTTATCAACACTTTGCAGTCAGAGGGGTACACGGCTTGGTGACACGGCATCAGACACGCCCGTGTCAAACTAGACACGCCCGTGTTCGTGCCCGTGTCACTACCCGTGTATCCCACCGCACAGCCCAGGTGTGACACGGCCTGGGACACGCCCGTGTCCTAGGCCGTGTTCATCCACACGACCATCGTCGACCTGACCTGGTCGACTACACGGCCCGAGCTCGACACGCCCGACACGACCTCCGACATGCCCGTGTCGGGGCCCGTGTCACCTGCACCAAAAACCTGACTTGGCCAAAATCGATCCCCCTCGCTCCTACAACAATTTTGGGGTGTTACACTGCCAACCTTCCAGAGTGATACACCCCCTCAAAGATGTTCCAAAGTGGATGTTCAGTCACTACCCAGATAGAGTGGGCTGGAAATATGGTCGGAGCCTCCGAGCCGAGATGACTAAAGTGAAGGCTAGCTTCTCCAAAATAGGGTATCGAAGCTCTGCTTTCCTCAGGACCCTACTCACATAGTAAATTAGCAGCTGCTTCTTTCCCTCTTCCCAGACTAGGACGGAGCTCGGAGCCTCGGCCCCAACCCCAAGGTACAGGGACAAATCTTCCCCCTCCTTTGGTCCCTAGAGAAGCAGAGCCTGGGTCAGCTGCTTCTTCAAGGTTTGGAAGGCCTTCTCGCACTCCTCGGACCACTAAAACTTCTAGCCCCTCTCAGTGCTTTAAAAAAATATGAGCACTTCTCTCCCGCCCAAGAGAGGAACCTGCTGAGCCCTGTCAACTTCCCTGTAAGGCGTTGGACTTCCTTGGCATTCCAAGGCGACCCAAACTCCATGATTGTCATTACATTGTCAGGATTGGGTTCCACTCCCTCGGGGGTAAGGAGATGGCATATAAACTTCCCCCTGCTCGCCTCGAAGACACACTTCAAGGGGTTCAACATCATTTTATATTTCTACAGGGTGCTGAAGGTCTCTTCCAGATCCTGGAGGTAGGAGTCCACATTGTAAAACCCTCATCCGTTGTATAGCATATGACAGAAGGTCCGACCGGGGCCCGACGCCATATACTACGGACATGTAAGGAGATTACTTATTGTTTCCAAATACAAATTCAACCATGAACGCATCCTAACTCAAAGCATTTTAGCGGAAGCATTTAGGTTAAGAACCCATAACAGTAGGAATGTCCACTACAAAAGCTTGTACAAGAATGAGATATATACATCACACAACACATGTTTTGGCCTTTCAACCTTACAACTATTTCATTTACATCAAGTGACTTCATACATTGGCACGCAGATCGGCCATAAATGAAAACAATAAAAAGTTCGCCTTTGGGCCTTCAAGGGCAAGCCAATCGCAGCACAAGGGCTTTAGCCCGCTACTTCTAACTTAGCTCTCCAGCACCTGCACAAACGGCCCACACAAATGTAGCAAACAAAGCAACGGTCAGCATTTCGATGACCAATTTATAACAACCCCACCCCTTATTCGGGGCGGCGGTTCTCCTTCCCTGAAAACAGCAGTATATATATATAGTGACAATAACAAAGTGCATTTAAGCACCATTCACCACAGGCGTAGACTCAATGACCACACGTCCTTTGTACTTAGGGCACATTTTCAGTGTTCTGGACTTCTCGTGTATCACCACCGTTCAGAGGTATTTAACTTAACGGTAACCCTTGTCGTTCAGAGGTACTTAACTTGACGACTATGTCGTTCAGAGGTACTTACCTTAATGATAACCCTTATCATTCAGAGGTACTTAACTTAACGACTATGTCGTTCAGAGGTACTTAACTTAACGACTGACTGCCCATTCAGAGGTACTTAACATGACGACCGAGTCATTCAGAGGTACTTAACTTGATGACACAGTAGTTGGCCTCCACAGCTCAACTCAAACATAAGCCACACGACTTTGTACCATTTCAGGTTGACACCTACCATTGCTGGGCAATTTAAGCTCACAGCTCTGCATGCAATGGCCCCCAGGTCTGTTAGAGACAGGCCACACAAAATTTTAGCTCACTGGGAGCTATCGCCTGGCGACATCAACAGTTCCCTGAACTGTGATCTTTCCTGGGTATTTTCCTGGAGCTGAACTCCAGTACTTCCTGTTACTCTCCCTTCATAGGTACAACCCTCAGATTCCGTACAACTACACGTTTATACTCGGAGTCTTCTCCAGCATGCAAAATAAACATCACTAATCCAGACCAACTCGTCCAGATGGGATTCACACAGCATGTCTATTCCGTACTCTAGATTTCCGGATTTATATGCAATATTAAATGGGGATCATACTGATCTACCCATTGGAAACCACCTTTTCTTCACCTTTTGTTGAGGGGTTCCATGCAAGTATGCATATTGAGGACTTCACTTGTCCAAGGAGAAAATCATTACCCATGTAGTTTTATTTGGAGCCATGACCGTGATCTTTGATCCGGATGGAATTGATTGTCACAACTTCCTCTCCGCGGATCTAGCGTCGACTCGCGATTCCAATCCCAAGCACACCTTGGATCGATCTCCTCTTGAGCTCCTGGACTTTTCCTCCTCTTCCCTCTCCAGAACTAAGCAAGTGGGTGTGAGAGAGAAAATGAGAATGAAATCTCAAGTTTAGCCTTTAACTGAAAGCTACCGCCGCGCGATAACTCATACCACCGCGCGGTATCATAGGCGGTGACTGCTTTGACCAGTCAACACCACTATTCAGAGCTATCGCCCCACAATAACTCTCTAGTGTCACGCGATTGCACACTCATCGATACGTCGAGAACCTTAAAGCGTTGAGTGCTACTACGGCGCGCTAGCTTCCTACCGCTAGGCGGTAACAACTCGAGCCTTGGGTCTTTTAATTCACTGAGCTATCGCCGCGTGGTAACCTCCAATGACCACTTCTCATTTTTGGGGTGTTACATACGTCCCGACTCTTGACCATGAAGTCGTCTACGTACACCTCCAGGTTCCTCCCTTTCTGCTCCCGGAAGACCTGGTCCATGATCCTTTGGTATGTTGCCCTTGCATTTTTCAGCCCAAAGGGCATCATTTTATAATAGTAGCACTCATCCCCTATAATAAAGGAGACATCTTTCATGTCAGGTGGGTGCATCCTGATATGGTGATAACCTGAAAACGCATCTAAAAAACTCATTAGAGAAAAACTGATGGTTGAATCAACCAGCGCGTCGATTCGAGGCAAGGGGTAACAATCTTTAGTAAATGCTTTATTTAAAATAGAGAAGTCGATACACATCCTCCGGTGGCCATCCCCCTTATTGACCATCACCACACTAGAGACCCAGCCTGAATACTGGATCTTTAATACAAACCCCGCCTTCAGGAGCTTCTCCGCCTCCTCTCAGATGGGATCAGCCAGCTTGTCAGTGGTGGTTCTCTTCTTCTGTCGGATGGGATGTGCATCAACGTTGAGGTTGAGGAGGTGGAAAGCCATATCCGCATCGATCCCCGGCATGTCTGTCGTGCTCCATGCGAAGATGTCGACGTTCTTTTGGATGCACTCCAACATCCTCCTCTGGTCCTCTGGGCTCAGCCCTCTGCTGACCCGCACCCTCTCCACCCTTCCTCCCTGGGTGAGAACCTCCATCTCCACCACCTCATCCGCTGCCTCCAGCCGGGACTACTCTCCCCACTCATTAGCAGCCCCCTCACCTGGGGCAAGAACTTCCTCAGCTTCCTCTACGACCACCACCATGGCCAGCTCCTCTAGAACTTCCTCCACCCCTCCCCCACAGGCACAGACCTCTTCCTCCTCTAACTCAATCCCCTTAGCTTCTCCCGCGGCCTCCTGGCCAGACAAATCCTCTATCCTCCTCTCCATCTCCTCGGCTCCTCCTTGTCAGGAGATGGAGTTGACCGCGGTCACGTAGCACTCCCTTGCAACCTTGGGGTCTCCACGGACCCGGACTTGGATACCCTCCCCGTTAAACTTGAGGCATTGGTGGAAGGAGATGGGTACGCAGCGGAAGGCGTTGATAAGGGTCCGTCCGAATATGGCGTTGTAGCTGTTGGGAGCGTCCACGATGATGAACCTACAGTTCCCGGACTGGCCACCCCGAGTTGATATAGAGCCCCACTCCTCCTTCTACCTCCTACCTCTCTCAAGAGAACCCGAACAGAGGCCCATCTGAGGCCAACACCCTCCTGGCCTCCACCTTCATCGCGTCGAACGCCTTTTTGAAGACGATATTGACGGAACTCTCATTATCCACAAGGATCCGAGAGACAGTAAAGTTCTCGATGACGGCCTGAATGACCAACATGTTGTAGAACGGATCTTCGTGATCCGGCATGTCCTTTCAAAAGAAGACAATCTTCTCATCTGGGGGTAGGGTTAGGGACGTGGAGGCAATGCTCTGGCAGTACATGGTGTGGAGGCTCACCTTGCAGACAGCCTCGACTCCCCCCCCCCATGTATTACTCGGATCCCTCCTCGACCCCGACAACGACTCGGTCCTCACACCTATCCTCATCTGCCCCTGACAGAACTTCCTCGATCCGCACCTCCTGGCGGTGCTGCTACTGCTGCTGGGCTTGCCCCCCTGGCCCCCCTCATCTCTAGGAATTCTGGGCAGGTGGTCGTCGCATGCCCTTCTTTCTGGTGGAAGTCACAGTAGGGCAGCTCCGCCCTGACCTCCTACCTCCTCCTATGGAAGCCTCTCCTCCTCACCCCCAAGGTTATCGCCATAGCCTGATGTTGATCGAAGAGAGGAGGTCTCTGGCCCTGCCTCCAACCTGGAGGGTTGAACAAGCCCTGCCCTCCTCCAGGGAAACCTCTCCTCTAGCTCTGATCCTACTAGCCTTGCTGCCTCCAACCTAGCCAATTGTTCGGCTCCTAGCGCCCCCACCTCGGTTGCTGCTACTGTTGCTGCTCCCTTTGTCTGGGCTCTGCCCTTCCGGCCTCCTGCCCCTTGTCATCTCCTGGCTCCTTCTCCTCCTCCGTTACCCACCTGGCTAGCTTCTTGGAAAATGCCGGGTTCGATGCCTCCCCCTCAACTTCTCAACTTGCTCTCTCCATCAGCTTCTCAAAAGACACTGGGGGCACCCGCTTCAGCTTTATCCTGAAGAACCCCTGCTGCAGCCCCAGGGTGAAGGCCACCATGAGGGTGTGCCCTAACATCTCCTGCACCTTGAGGACCTCCTCCTATAACCTATCCACGTAGCTTCCCAACATCTCGTTCACTCCCTACTTGATGAGGAACAAAGACTCAGACTCCTTCTTCCTCTTCTTGGAAGTTGTAAACCTCACGCAGGTCCTCAAAATAGTAGATGGAGCTGGCTGAAAGATGTTGGAACCAATCCCTCGCCTTCTCCTTAAGGGTGATGACTGTTGGGTCCGGCTTTCCTTCACTTGACCCGTGACGCTCTGCTACTTATTTAAGAAATTAAGTAGCACCCTTTCTAACAGTCCGGGCTTTTGGAACAGTTGGGTATGCATTTGATCCTACATTTGGTATCAGAGGAGGTCACGGGTTCAAGACCAAGGGGGGCGCTATTAAATCCCGATTTTTCCCTTTTACCTGTGTGGGTCCGGCGGGTCAGGCAAACCGTGGACATGTGGTAACCCCACCTCTGAGCCATATGGTAACTCCACCTCTGAGCCGACGGGTTGTGCTGGACGTCGGGAAGGGATTGTTGGGTCCGGCGTTCCTTCACTTGACCCGTGACGCTCTGCTACTTATTTAAGAAATTAAGTAGCGCCCTTTCCAACAGTCCGGGCTTTTGGAACAGTTGGGTATGTGCTTGATCCTATAATAGTAAAGAGTCGGCATTTGAAAGCATCCGACATCTGTCAGATCGAAACCACATTATGAGTGCAAAAGAACTTTCCCTCCCAAATCAAGGGATATGTTAGGTGAGGGGGGAGAGGTGGGCTCACAGGGCGCACTAAAGACCTCTCAAGTTCTAGGTGGTCTCATATGGGTTGATGGCACTAACTTTTCTACCAACGTGGGCCATATTTATAGGCATTTACATGGGGGTATTACCCCCATATCCATATGGGGCACCCCTATACGAGGTTAATACAATCATCAGTGAGCTTGGGCGAGCTGATCTCGACTCCAATGAGGTGCTGATGATTCCTAACAAGGTGTCCATGGATTGACTACTGATATGACCATCATTATATTTATAGAAGATGAGGGTGCACTTAGACCACTCCCCCATGATCTCCACCAAATTAGTGGAGATGATGGGTTTGACCGTCGCGCACGTGATTGCCACACACGATCACCGCACGTGATCCCACTACGCGCACACTGATACCACAACAGATCGTCAGTGTCGTCCCACTGGCGCCGGGTGGCTCGCGTCAGGCCGCCACTCCTCGTGGTCGCCTCCCACGACCGCGAGATCGCTCCCCGCTCGGGGGGACGCTTCCCGTGGCCGCGAGGCTCTGCCCGCTCGGGCGGCCGCGCCCCCCGACTCCCGCGGTTGCTAGGCTCTGCTCGCTCGGGCGGCCACGCCCTCCCTCCCTGCCTACCACGGCCTCCTCTCGCAGCCGCGGGGCTCCGCGCGCTCGTGCGGCTGCGCCCGACCACCTTGCCTCTCGCAGCTGCCTCTCGCGGCCACGAGGAGACGCCCGCTAGGATGGTTGCACCCGGCCGCACTCCCTCCCGTGGTCGCGAGGTGTCGTCCGCTCGGACGACCGCTCCTGGCCCCCCTCCTCGCGGCCTCCTCCCGTGGTTGCGAGCTCCCGCCATAGCCGAGCATCTCGCTGTCCACGACTTCCTTCGTCGACGGACGTCGTCGGCGGTTTGGTGGACCTTACATGGCGACCCTTCCCCATCGTTCGATCGTTCTGGTATGATCGTGGACATCCTTTTATGGATAACCACCCACTAACCATCATGGTTAGTGGGGGAATATTTTTTATTAAGATATCAGTCTATGAACAACGGATTTAATGATCATAATGCACACCCCTAACTATACTAAAAATATATGTTGGTTGTTACGGTGTGCGGATATCCGCATAACCACCGTAACCACCTCCTGGAGGCTATAAAAGGAGCCCCAGACCTCCTTATTTCTCACATTTTTTCCTCTCTGCTTTCTTCTTCCTCATGTCAAAGATCTGCCAGATTCCTCCTACGAGTCACCTTCAAGCTTCCGCCTCTCCACCAAAAATCCGTCTTAAGTCCACAAGTGAGCGACGAGCAGAAGGTTCCTGCGATAAGAAGCACTCATTCGTGTGCAACATCCCACAAGTAACCTTATGCGGAGCAACCTGTTGCTCGCTGTGAGCCTGAATACCTCTCTCATGCCCATAAGTGTAACGAGGCGCGACCTGTCGCCCTCGATTCTTAAAGAAAGTTATAACCCAAAAAAATAGTGGAATTTGACCGGCACAGACCCGATCACGTGTTTTTTTACCTAGTTGAGGGGTTTTCCACGTCAAAAAATCACGTGCATAATATCTCTCTCTCATTGACTATGTGCGCTCTCGACTGCTCCACGGGCTAAGGCGACGCAAGTTAATCTTGTCTGACCGGGGCGTCGAGTTTGGCCGCAACAATTTGGCGTCATTTGTGGGAATGAAAGAGTTCCCAGCATCCTCAGAAGACAGTACTCTCGCCTCAGCGGTACTTAACGTCAGCTTCAATGGCGAAAAGAAGAGTTCGAACTACCAAAGGATCTATCCCTGGGGGACGCATTGAGCCGGCTCACTCACATTCACTCGTCAATGCGCCGCTCGAAGCAGATACTTTACTTGCCCCCGTCGTGGCTTTGGAAGGATGTGTTTGTCAAATAGAGGAGCAACAGACTGAGATGCTAGTTCTTCTCAGGAATCTAAGAGCGCCTCCTGCTCCTGTCCAGCCACCAACACCAGTCAACCCCCCGTCTCTGCCAAATCACGCTCCAGCGCAAGAAGTCCCTCATAGGGAGGAAATGTCGGAATAACTCTTTGATGTGGCTAGTTCCACCCACCCTCTTCTGAGGGGTGCTGGAGCAGGCCACCGTCATCATTACGTAGAAGAAGAAGCTCAGTCGCTACTGTTGAAACCGAGAATTCGGTCTCAATGGAGTTCACCCTTGGGGAAGGGGTGATCGCGCACCTACTTCTCTCCTGCAAGAAAAACAACAAGGAAAAAGAACTGGACCAAGGACCCAGCGGGGAGGACCCACAACACACCCGGAAGATCATTGAGCGCTTCCCCTCCTTAGCCAAATGCCGGGCTAAGGTACCTCAGAAAGCGCTGGAAGGCAGGAAGACAAGTGAGCATGCCCTCTTAGGTACCCCTTGGGTCCTATTTATAGATTTCTGAAAACGACCTGCAAATAGCCGACCTCCGTTGTTCTGAACAGCTATGTGCAGCCCAACTAGGTCTGCCAACAGCGTAACTCCGCTGTTCTAGCTGGCTATGGGCAGGCCAGAGGGGGAAAATGGTAAAAACATCTCGCAGATCACTGGGCGATGTCGAAGTATGAGACCGGGCGGTCTGGGCCTGGCGAGTTATAGACCGGGCAGTCTGGCAGTTTGAGTCTGGCGGGTTGGTTTGCAGGATGTTGTTGTATGGTGTCCGGCGGTCTGGCGGTTTATCTCCGGCGGCTTGGAAACCGGGCGGTCTATCGGTCTCCTACCGCATCTCTCTCCTGCTTCTAGTATTGTCAGGCGGTTAGAATATTGTCTAACCGCGCGGCTTGTTCCGGTCTGTTGTTCTAGCCGCTCGGAACTGTTGTATAGCTTTAGTCCCACATTATTAGTTTGTATTCTATCCTCTCTCCTCCATTCTATAAAAGGGAGGTCATACCTTTGTAAAAGATATCTTTTTGGATAATAAAAATTTCAATTATTCAAAGTCCTGGCTTGTTTTTTAGTCGTTTGTTCGCTACTCTAGTCGTTTGTTCGCTACTTTTATCATGGTATCAGAGGACTCGATCTTCTCCTGCTGATTCTCTGCGCCCTGTCCGCGCGGTTTGTCCCTTCTTCTCTGATAGTTTAACTTTCAAGGCAGCCTAAACACCTAGAGGGGGGGGGGTGAATAGGTTCTGCTTCTCTTTCTAAAACTTCTAGGCAGAATTCAATTCATTAACTAATATAATAAACACAGCAATCACAGAAAACAAAACATCACAGATTGCACTATGTTTTATAGTGGTTCCCCAAGGTCTGGGTACATCCACTTTCCCCCTTCACCTATCTAGCAGTATGCTAGATTCGGCCAAACTTCCACTTATCTCAGATCAATAGATCTTACAACTCAGAACCCCACTGGTTCCTACAACTCAGGCACAACTGCCCTACCTCAGCCTTGCCCCAAGGCCTACAACTCAGAGAATATCCTTCTCCTACACTCAGGCAAACAGCCCTACCACTCAGAGTTCAACACTCTTACACTCAGCCTTTATAACATAGGCTTACAACTCAGATCTGTATAAACAAATCCTACAGAAATATAGAAAAGATTGTTTTAATTGTCTTGCCAAAGTTGAGAGAGAAAAGGCAATGACAATTCTTGATCAGCTGATGCAATCAACTGTTTCTTAGCCTTCTTCAAAGCTTCTTGAAAATGTACTTAGCTGAGTTGATTCCAAACAGCTTCTTGAGAATCCACTGGTGGATTCTTTCTTCTTCTTCAAATTCTGACTTGATCTCTCTCTATCCAGAACTTTGAATGATTCTTCTAAATTCTGATTAGAACTCTTCTTAGATCTATCCTTAGATAGTCTTCTTAGATCTCCCGGAGAAGATCTTCTTAAGTGCCTAGCACTTTCTTGAAATGAGTAGAATTGTAATCCTTCTCCACTTTCTGATCCAATGTATTTCAAAAGGTCAGTTCTATATGTTGTTAATTTTTTTCTCCTTCTGAATCTGTCTATTTATAGACATTCTTCATGGTAACCGGCTGATCTGGTTTCTAACCGTTTTCTGACAAGTCTGACAACTTCAGTTAACCGGTGATAACCCACAGCTGTCAAGTCTTCAAACAAGTCCTGTGCCTTAGTCTTGAATCACAAGTTGTTGAAACAGTCTGTCAGAAAGTGTCGAGACAATCTGTCTATTTGTGTCGACATAATTGACTTTGGTGTCGACACAGTCTTCAGTGATGTCGACTAAGTTTCCTTTGAGTCGACACAGCTTCTTCTGCAAATAACTTGATCTTGACTCTTCAGTGTGTCGACACAAGTCCTGTGTGTCGACACAATTGTTGTAGAATCATAACTTTAGTTAAGTGTCGACTTAGCCTTCAGGTGTCGACACATTCATTTTTATAACTCTGCTATTATGTGTCGACTTAACCACAATGTGTCGACACATTCTGCTGGTGTCGACTAACTTTAGGTCGACTATTTTCTTCTGTGTCGACACATTCAGATGATGTCGACAATCTTGAGATCGACTATATTCTTCTGTGTCGACACATTCTCCCAATGTTTGAGGTCGACGCTTTTCTTCTGTGTCGACACAATTTCCCAGTGTTGTGTCGACTCTTTTTCTGTGTCGACACAAATTCCCAGTGTTGTGTCGACTATTTTCTTCTATGTGTCGACACTGCTTCCTTTGTGTCGACACTTGGACTTAGAACTTTTTTCATACTTTAACAATTCTCCACCTGCACATGTCAACTTAAAATAACATCAAATACACCTTGATGTATATCATTAAGCTAAGTTGGGCTTCTTCAAATCAGGTACACATTCTCCAATGTACCCAACAATCTCCCCCTATTTGGAGAAGTCATAACCCCTATAGCCAATGATATACACCATTTATAAACAGTACTAAATGATGATTAATGACATAGCAGGAATACTTTAAATATAAACAAAACATAACATAGAATAATTCATCACAGAATGCACATTATAATATGCCAAACAACATTTTGTTTATAACAGGGTAATGTTTGATTACAAAGTTTTACATTTGATGAGTACATCACAACATTACAAAATATTTAAAACAAAATCAGGATTGATCAGGCTCTCTAATCATAATCCCTTTGCCAGACTGAATTGTAGCTGTCACAGGAGCTTCTGATTCTTCAGCTAACTTCTTTCCTTTAAGATCAGCCTTCTTCTGAGCTTCTTCCTTGATCCTTTTCCTTTCAAAATAATGAAAAGGCTTTGGGAAGTATTTGCTTGGCTCCTTAGCATCTGATGGCAGTCTTCCCAGCTTGGCTTTCCTTCTGAATTGTACAATTTCCTCTTTCCTTGCCTCATACTTCTGCCATTCAATTTCATTGTACCACTTTCCTCTTTCATGAACTTTATCTTGTACAGCTTTCCATGCAGTGAGTATGATGTTCCTTGAGGTAGGACTCCACTGCTCATAATCTGGCTTCAGTACAGCCTGCTCTCTGAATTTCTTCTTTGCCAATAGAGCATCCTGCTGTTCTTTCAGAATAGCCTCAGGCTTATCAACTTTTCCAAAGACAATATTAGTAACCTCCTTTGGAGGACTATACATTCCTTGAACTTGCTGATCAATCAAGTCAAAATCTGGAGGGGGGTATATGACTTGGGCAACCTCAGGTTGATTGCCTTCAAGTAGATTAGATTGTATTCCTGACTCAGCTACCATAGCATCATCACACAATGGGGGATATCCCAAAGTGGCTCGTATGCTATTGGTCACCCACTTGGTGTGCTCAGAGCCTGCATGAATTAGCATCCTCTCCCCCTTTATGGCTTCTCTTGAGACATGATCTCTAAGATCTTCTTTTTGAAATCGAATTTGGCCATCCAAATAATTCACTCCCTCCTTGAAAAATGGTCTTAACTTTTGAAGCTTTTCAGATATTCCTTTTGAGAGGTTGTGATGGCAGTCTTAACAGATGCAATAGCAGCCTGAAAATTCTTATCAAATTCTTCCATTTCTTTGGCTCTATCTGCAGGCATCCCTGGAACAATCTTCTTCACCTCTTGAATGATCTCATTATGAGATTCAGTTAAATTGTCATTCATTCTTATTTGATTTTCCAGAACATAACTTTGCTTCAAAGCAATATCATCCACCTTTGTAGAGATAGCCTCCTGTTGTTTAGCCAGATAAACTACAGCATTGCCACCCTTGTGGAAGCAATCTGTCATTTCAGTTTTATGCAAGTTTACTTGAAATTGGATGGACTTGATATCCTGAGCTAAGTCAAACTGAACTGACTTGCTATTTTCATCAACATACTTCTCCAGAGCCATCCTTTGGTCATCCAATTTTACTTGAAGATCTACCATAAATTTATTGTAATCAAAGGCTGGAGAAACTTGTGGAGTTGTTGTCTGCAATGCCTGCTTATAGTTCTTGCTTCTTCTCTTAAAGACAACAAGTTTTCTTTTCTTTGCCACTCTGGCTTCTTCAGTTTCTGTTTCAGAGGAAGTATCTACATGAATTCTTTCTTGTGGATGATGAATTGTATCTGTTCCAGGGAGTTGTTGCTCAGCTTCAACATCCACAGGCTCATCCTCTACCTGTGTTTCCACAGCAGCTTCCTGATCAATGTCCATCTCTATGGACTTCTCAATATCTGGTCCACCTCCTTCTTTATCAGCAGCAGTATCAACATCTGGGAATAACTCCTCCATAGTAAATTCCAGTTGAGTGGTCACTTCTGCAGCAGTTAAATCTTGAGAAATGTTTAACTGTGCTTCCTCTTGGACTTGCACCTCAAAATTTGTAGTGGCAGGAGTAGGTGTGGACACTAGCTCCCCCTGAACCTGTGCAGTAATAAGAATATGAGCAATGTCTTTTATAGTAAAATACATTAGCTCCCCCTATACCTAAGCAGGAGTAGATACCTTTGGAGCAGAAGTGGAAACTGGCTCCCCCTGCATCTGTGCAGGTGTTGATACTTCCTGGACCACAGTTGAGTCAAGCTGTGTCCCTTCTTGTACTTGTTCAGATTCTTGAATTGGTGTAGGGGATTGCACAAGGGTGTCTGGCCTGCTCTCTTCAGGCACATCCTTTGACAGCACCCTATCCCACCTGGAGAATAGTCTCATATCCATTCTTCTCATATGGTTAATCTTACTCCCTTGCAGCTGTTGCATCACATCAGGAATCACCCCAGTGAAGTACAGGCTCATGATCCTAGCCATGTTAGGCTTCTTAATTCCCTCTTTGATCTTGTCAAAGAGCACCCCTGACCAATCAGTAGGAATAGTAAAAACTATCCTGGTCATCAGGCTGAACATATAGGCAGAAATCCTATCATGTCCACCTGTCTTGCAGAGGATTACCTTTCCAACTACTTCAGACAAGAACTTCCCTTGCTGATTCATTCCCTTTCTGTTGAATGCAGCTCCAATCTTCAATCCTGAATCCAGGCCACACCATTGAAGGGCTTCCCTTGTCTTAGATATAGGAACGTCCTCTTCATTCTCAACCACTTGCAGTTGAAAGATCTTTCTTAAACTTCTTTGATTAATCTTTACCTTCGTCCCTTGAACAGTGGACTTAATCTTGAGGCCAGTAGAATGGACTGATGCAGAGATAAAGAACTCGTGCACCTCCTTCTTCCAGATCTTAGTTGGTTCTGAAACGAGAAATTCTAACCCTGATGCAGAGAGAAGGGTGATAACTCCTTGAACATCAGGCGGCGCCTCTGCAAAGGCCTGGCGCACTAACTCATATCCTTCATTGATGTTATCTTCAATCCTTGGCGCCATCGTTGTGTCAAGAAAGCTTGAGAGAAGAGAGAAAGAAAGACTGTCGACACAGGGTTTGAGTCTCGAAAACCTTGAAAGCGTGTCGACACAAAGAGCTTTTGACCTATTTATAGCTTCTGTTGAAAGAAGTTCAAAAGGCGCCAAAAACAGTCTAAATGTGTCGACACAGACGGAATGTGTCGACACAAGCTTCTATTATCTCGACATTTCTTCAGCCTAATATGTGTCGACACCAATTTGTGGTTATGTCGACACCTTGGATACATAGTAGAAAGACAGAAATTCTGTGTCGACACTAAGGACAAGTGTCGACACATATTCTGTAAGTGTCGACACCATAATTCTGGTTGAGTCGACATTACATTTCTGGTTAAGTCGACAATAAAATTCTTAAGTGTCGACACATATTCTCTGTGTCGACACAATATTTCTGACTTGTCGACATAATTTCTCTGAGTCGACACATTATTACTGAATGTGTCGACACATTTTTACTTTGCCAATTTCTGTAACTTCAATGTGTCCTTTTTAACACTTGATTATGTTGTTACTACTTTTACTTACTTATAAACCATTTCAATAGCATTGTTAATGATTTTGTTTAATACATTAATCAATGGTTAACATACCTAATTCAATTTTGAATTTATTGAATTTGGTTTCATCTAAAGGCTTAGTAAATACATCTGCTATTTGATAATCTGTTTTTACAAATTCCAATGAGATGTCACCTTTTTCTACATGTTCTCTAAGAAAATGATATTTGATTTCTATATGCTTAGTTCTACTATGAGAAACTGGATTATTAGCAATAGAAATAGCACTCTTAGAATCACATAAAAGGGGTGTTCTACTTACCTGAATACCATAATCTTTAAGCTGATGCTGCATCCATAATAGCTGTGCACAGCAGCTTCCTGCAGCAATATACTCTGACTCAGCTGTGGAAATTGCCACACTAGTCTGTTTTTTACTACTCCAAGATATTAGTCTTCCTCCCAGGAATTGACAAGTACCTGTAGTACTCTTTCTATCCTCTCTACATCCTGCAAAATCTGCATCTGAATAGCCTGTTAGTTGAAAATCTCTATTCCTAGGGTACCAAAGACCTAGAGTAGGAGTGCCCTTTAGATATCTCAGAATCCTTTTGACTGCAGTATAATGAGATTCTTTAGGGCAGGCTTGGTACCTAGCACAGACACATGTTGCATACATAATGTCAGGTCTACTAGCAGTGAGATATAGTAGAGACCCAACTATTCCTCTATACAATGATTCATCAACAGGTTTACCTGCCTCATCTTTGCATATTGGCATACTTGTGCCCATAGGAGTTCTCATGGAGGAGGATGACTCCATACCATATTTTTTAATTAATTCCTTGGTGAACTTAGACTGGGATATAGGACAATCCATCATCAGTCTGTCTTACTTGGAGTCCCAAGAAGAACTTAAGTTCTCCCATACTGCTCATCTCAAACTTCCCTTGCATAAGTTTGGCAAACTTTTTACAAAGGTTGTTTTCAGTAGATCCAAAGATTATGTCATCAACATAGATCTGGACTAAGATGATTTTTCCTTTGGATTCCCTAAGGAATAGAGTTTTGTCTATCTTTCCTCTTGAGAATTTATTCTCAATGAGGAAGGTAGACAGGGTTTCATACCAAGCCCTTGGAGCTTGTTTTAACCCATACAAAGCTTTCCTAAGCTTATACACAGAATCAGGTTTAAGAGGATCTATAAAACCTGATGGCTGCTCTACATATACTTCTTCTTTAAGATCACCATTCAGAAATGCTGACTTCACATCCATCTGGTATACTTTGAAGTCTTGGTAGGCTGCATAGGCAAGGAACATTCTGATTGCCTCCAGCCTTGCTACTGGAGCAAAGGTTTGATCAAAGTCAATCCCTTCTTCCTGCCTGTATCCTTTTGCAACCAATCTTGCTTTATTCTTTACTATTATTCCACTTTCATCTAGCTTGTTCCTATAGATCCACTTAGTTCCAATTATGTTGTGGCCTCTTGGTTTAGGAACAAGCTCCCAGACTTTGCACCTTCTAAATTGATTCAGCTCCTCTTGCATAGCATCAATCCAGTGCTGGTCTTGGATAGCTTCTTCAAACTTCTTAGGTTCCATTTGGGACAAGAAACTAGAATGCAAAACTGTGCTTTGATTTCTGCTTCTAGTTTGCACTCCTTGTCTTGGATCACCAATTATCTGATCAGTAGGATGATCTCTTAGATATCTTATAGCTGGAGGTAGATTCCCTTCAGGTTGTGCATCTCCAGCTTCTTCATTCTGCTGTTCCTCTTGGTTTTCATCAGCTTCCATTATCTCTTGTACTCCCCCTGGACAGCAGCCTTCATTTTCCAATGCTCCCTCTTCCTTTGAAGCTTCAGCAATGGAGAGCTTGTCCATCTTCTTGCTTATACCTGTTGAGTCATTTGATCTACAAGACAACTCACAATTGATTAATCTTGTTTCATCAAAAACAACATGCACAGATTCTTCAACAACTTGAGTAGTTAAGTTGAAGACTCTATATGCCTTACTATTTGTGCTGTACCCAACAAAAATCCCATCCTGGGATTTGGCAGCAAACTTAGTCAAATATGACTTGCCATTGTTAAGTATATAGCATTTGCAACCAAAGATCCTAAAATAGGATAGGTTTGGTTTTCTGCCTTTCACAATCTCATAGGGAGTCTTTCTGTGGCCTTTGGTGATAGAAGCCCTATTGATGACATGACAAGCAGTGTTAACTGCCTCAGCCCAAAAATATTCTGGGAGAGAGGTGTCACTCAATAGAGTTCTACCAGCTTCAATTAATGTTCTATTCTTTCTTTCAGCAATACCATTTTGCTGAGGTGTTCTAGGTGAGGAGAACTCTTGGAAAATCCCAAAGTCTATACACAAGTTTGTTATGCTTTCAGATTGAAACTCAGTACCATGGTCACTTCTAATTTTGACCACTGTACTATTCAGTTCATTCTGAATTTGCTTTACAAAATTAAATAATACACTTGGGGTTTCAGATTTTTGTCTCAGAAAGAACACCCATGTAAATCTAGAATAGTCATCTACAACCACCAGAGTGTAGACCTTCCTACCTAGACTGTGAACTGGCATAGGACCAAAAAGATCCATATGCAAGAGGTATAAGCACCTCACAGAATCCTTGTTTTCAAGGGTTTGAAATGAGGTTTTTGTCTGCTTGCCCTTTTGACAAGCTGAGCATACCCCTTCCTTTATACACTTAACTTGAGGCCCATTCCTCACTAGTTCTTTACTAAAGAGTTGGCCAATTGTCTTGTAGTTTAGATGAGCCAATCTCTTGTGCCACTTAACACAATGAGAAGCATTGTCATCAGCTACAAGACAAATGGGGGATGCCTTATTCTCACATTCAAAATTAAGGCAATACACATTTCTCTTCCTATACCCAGTCAATATGACCTCTTGATCACTTGACCTTTTGATATGACATCCATCCTTACCAAATGAAATGTCATATCCTAGATCACTCAGCTGGCTTATGCTTATTAGATTATGTTTCAAACCTTTTACATAGGCCACTTGGGTGATAGTAATTAGGTTTGAAGAGATGTTACCAAATCCTTTGATGACTCCTTTTTCAGATCCACCAAAGATCACTTTATGTCCATCTTTGACAGATGAATACTCCTTCAGCAGCCCCTTTGTTCCAGTCATGTGTCTGGAACAACCACTATCCAAGTACCATATAGGGGCATGGTAACTTGGATTCACCTGCAATACAGAATTACTTACCCTTAGAACCCAAGTAAGTCTTGGGTCCTTGGTTCAGGTTAGCCTTAATAAAGTTATCATAACCTCTTCTAACAGGTAGACTTTTATTCTTTATAACACTTGTGTTATACCAGCAGTCCAATGCAAAATGACCCCTCTTGCCACAGCACCAACATTCAAACTTATTGTATCTAGATCTAGATACATCCTTGTTAGAAGCATTTCTGTTCATTGCTGGTGCTGTTGCAACTTCACCTACTGATTTCTTAAAACCATAGGGTTTATGACCATAGGTAGGCCTGCTTGCCTTAACACCCTTGTTCTTCAGAACATTTGTCTTAATATGATCCTGAATGTCTTCATGATCATATATGTTAGAAGGCACTTTCTCCTTACCAAACCTTATGGGGACTGAAAGGTTTAGTGGCTGAATAGGGGCTTTGCCTTTCCTCTTGAATCTGCCAGCCCTGGAGTTACCCTTAAATCCTAATCCAGCCTTACCCTTCTGAGTGACAAATTCATCTATCAAGGGTAAGACAGATTTTGGCTTAGAGTAACTAGCCACTAAATCCCTTTCAATTCTAAGTCTGTCCTCCAAACTCTTTACTTGATCATTAGTATAATTAATTGTGCTCATCTGAATAATAGTTATATTCTTCAGCTTGGCAATTTCAGCTAACTTTTGATCAAGGACTTTTTCTAACTCAGTTATTGCAACCCTTAGATCAGCAATTTCCTGAGCCTGTGATTTAACCAGGTTCTTGCTCTTCTTAAGGGCCTGCAACAGGTCCCCATACTTGTCTATCAATTGATAGACATCTCCTTCAGATCCAGATACATCTTCATCACTTGATGCAGATGTAGCTGATTCTTCACTTGTATTACAAACAGATGTACAAGAAGGACAGTTTACCTCATTAGAACCAGACTGATTCTGGCATAGGTCCTCTTCTGATCTAGTCATCAAACCCATGCATTGATGTTCATTGATGGAGTCTAGCAACTGCATAAACTCCTCTTCCTCAGATGCAGCATATAATCCAATATATGCTTCAGCTTCAGATCCTGATTCTGAAGTTGACTGGTCTGACAGACTTTTATCTTTCTTTGCTACAAAGGATTTCTCCTTCTTGCCTTTCTGATAAGTCTTCTTCTTTTCTGAAGATTCCTTCCTTTTGTCAGGACAATCAGCCACTACATGTCCAGGCCTATTGCAACAATAGCAGACAATCTTTGAAGTAGTGGCTTTGCTGGGCTTTGACCTGTTTTTCTCTTTCCTTGATGACCTTCTTTTCTGATAATAGTCATCTACTTGCTGTGATGAGGAAGGCCTAGACTTCCATTACTTCTTTTTCAAGAACCTTTGAAATTGCCTAGTGAATGCAGCAAAGTCTGCATCTGAATCACTGCTGACTGAACCCTTATCTGAATTTTCAGAACTACCTTCTTCAACTTCCTTAGGAGGAGATGGTGATTTCCTCCTATTCTTTCTGGTGGCTTCAGCATTAAATGTCACAGTCTTTTCTCTATGCTCTCCTCTTGAGTTTCTTTCCTCCTCCTTCCTTACCATAAGTTGCATTTCATAGGATAGCAACTTTCCAAACAGAGTTGGAGGAGATATCTCTGCCAATTTTGCCACTTCTCTTATGGCACAGATCTTTGTATCCCAATCCTTTGATAAGGATCTTAAGAATTTGTCATTCAGTTCATAGGTACTGAAGACTCTTCCATAGGAAATTAGCTCATTCACAATTCTATAGAATTTCTTATAGCACTCAGTTATGCTATCAGATTTTCCTTGTCTAAAACTTTCATACTCCTGATTTAGCATAGATTTTCTGTCCAGCCTTACTTCTTCTGATCCCTCCATGTAGACAATCAATGTGTCCCACATCTCCTTGGAGGTCTTGCAGTGAATCAGATTTTGAAATGTTGAATCATCTATGGCACTGACAATGATGTTCTGTGCCCTTTTGTCCATGGTTGCCAAGATGATTTCATCCTTGGTCATTTCAGAATAAGTCTTTGGTGTTTGGATATTTGCATCAAGAACAGATATCTTCATTGGTATGAAGGGGCCTTCCTGTACTGTGATGTAAATCCTTGGGTCAGATGCTTCCATAAACAATCTGACTCTTTCTTTCCAGATCCCAAAGATTTCCTTCTTGCATATGGGTAATTTCATTGACCCTAGCTCCTTATGATTCTCTCCAGAACCCATCTTCTTGATTCTTGAATCTGCCTATCAGATCTACCTCAGACTGTTAAGTCCTTTTTGAGGAACCTGGCTCTGATACCACTTGATAGTTTAACTTTCAAGGCAGCCTAAACACCTAGAGGGGGGGGGGTGAATAGGTTCTGCTTCTCTTTCTAAAACTTCTAGGCAGAATTCAATTCATTAACTAATATAATAAACACAACAATCACAGAAAACAAAACATCACAGATTGCACTATGTTTTATAGTGGTTCCCCAAGGTCTGGGTACATCCACTTTCCCCCTTCACCTATCTAGCAGTATGCTAGATTCGGCCAAACTTCCACTTATCTCAGATCAATAGATCTTACAACTCAGAACCCCACTGGTTCCTACAACTCAGGCACAACTGCCCTACCTCAGCCTTGCCCCAAGGCCTACAACTCAGAGAATATCCTTCTCCTACACTCAGGCAAACAGCCCTACCACTCAGAGTTCAACACTCTTACACTCAGCCTTTATAACATAGGCTTACAACTCAGATCTGTATAAACAAATCCTACAGAAATATAGAAAAGATTGTTTTAATTGTCTTGCCAAAGTTGAGAGAGAAAAGGCAATGACAATTCTTGATCAGCTGATGCAATCAACTGTTTCTTAGCCTTCTTCAAAGCTTCTTGAAAATGTACTTAGCTGAGTTGATTCCAAACAGCTTCTTGAGAATCCACTGGTGGATTCTTTCTTCTTCTTCAAATTCTGACTTGATCTCTCTCTATCCAGAACTTTGAATGATTCTTCTGAATTCTGATTAGAACTCTTCTTAGATCTATCCTTAGATAGTCTTCTTAGATCTCCCGGAGAAGATCTTCTTAAGTGCCTAGCACTTTCTTGAAATGAGTAGAATTGTAATCCTTCTCCACTTTCTGATCCAATGTATTTCAAAAGGTCAGTTCTATATGTTGTTAATTTTTTTCTCCTTCTGAATCTGTCTATTTATAGACATTCTTCATGGTAACCGGCTGATCTGGTTTCTAACCGTTTTCTGACAAGTCTGATAACTTCAGTTAACCGGTGATAACCCACAGCTGTCAAGTCTTCAAACAAGTCCTGTGCCTTAGTCTTGAATCACAAGTTGTTGAAACAGTCTGTCAGAAAGTGTCGAGACAATCTGTCTATTTGTGTCGACATAATTGACTTTGGTGTCGACACAGTCTTCAGTGATGTCGACTAAGTTTCCTTTGAGTCGACACAGCTTCTTCTGCAAATAACTTGATCTTGACTCTTCAGTGTGTCGACACAAGTCCTGTGTGTCGACACAATTGTTGTAGAATCATAACTTTAGTTAGTGTCGACTTAGCCTTCAGGTGTCGACACATTCATTTTTATAACTCTGCTATTATGTGTCGACTTAACCACAATGTGTCGACACATTCTGCTGGTGTCGACTAACTTTAGGTCGACTATTTTCTTCTGTGTCGACACATTCAGATGATGTCGACAATCTTGAGATCGACTATATTCTTCTGTGTCTACACATTCTCCCAATGTTTGAGGTCGACGCTTTTCTTCTGTGTCGACACAATTTCCCAGTGTTGTGTCGACTCTTTTTCTGTGTCGACACAAATTCCCAGTGTTGTGTCGACTATTTTCTTCTATGTGTCGACACTGCTTCCTTTGTGTCGACACTTGGACTTAGAACTTTTTTCATACTTTAACAATTCTCCACCTGCACATGTCAACTTAAAATAACATCAAATACACCTTGATGTATATCATTGAGCTAAGTTGGGCTTGTTCAAATCAGGTACACATTCTCCAATGTACCCAACATTCTCGCGACCTGTTCTCACGGTTTTTCACTTCCGCCTGCTTTCGCCTTGTCCTGACTGTCAGTCACAGCGACCTGTTACTTTGATCGCTGCGACCTGCTGCCTTATTCGCCTTGTTTGTTCCTCCCTTCTGTTCGCACGGACTATCTTCTAGCCGTTCGACTTCTTTCCCTGCTTGGATCTGCGGCTTGGTCGAGGCTTCTCTGGCCGCTGGTGTCTGACATCGTGACCGCCGTAGCCCCTCTTCTTCATATCCGCGCGGCTTGTCTTTTAACCGCGCGGCTTGTCGCTGTTTTCTATCCGCGCGGCTTGTCTTTTAACCGCGCGGCTTCTCGTTGTTTTCTCCTATGACTCTTTCTGAAACCTCCACTACCACCACTCCTATCGCCACTCCGGCTCCGCATCCTACTTCCTCTGGCAACCTTGGCATGGTTTCTAAACTTGTTGGCTCCAACTATCCGGATTGGAGCGTTTCTTTCACCTTTCTTCTTCGCTCTCAGCGCAAACGTCATCATCTCACCGATGACCCTCCTCCTCAAGACTCTGCTGAATTTGATGACTGGGATGCCAGTGATGCGCTTGTCCACACGTGGTTGGCTAACAGCCTCTCTGATGAATGTCTTCCTGTCATACGCCATGATGAGACAGTTAAGACCGCGTGGCTTCACCTTGCTGCTCTCTACTCGAAGGGGGCTCAGACATCCCGCATTTATACTCTCTATGCGGATCTCTTCGCTCGCCCTTCCATATCTCCTGCTGCGGCTTATCAGCAAGTTCAGGCTCTTGGGGCTGAAATCCTCCAGAATCGCCCTTTCTCCGCGGACTTGGCCGAGCAGCACAAACACTTCTAGGAACTCCTGGTTGTTTGTTATCTTCTACGACTCCCTAAGTCATTTGATATGATCCGCCAGCAGATCTTGGGCGAAGCAGACTCTCCCACCTTGGATGCCACCGCAGCTCGCATCGCCGCTATCACTTCCCTGCTCCAACGTCCTTGTTGTCCTCCCCTCCTCCACAGGACTCCTATGCTCACCAGGCTCAGCGGGGTGGCAATAGTGGCCGCAGCCAGTCTGGCACGCGTGGTCCGTCAAGGTTTCTCTGCTCTCACTGTGGTCGTACCGGCCACTCTGTTGACCGCTGCTGGCAGAAACATCCTCATCTTCGTCCTTCCGGTGATACTTCTTCCTCAACCTCCGCCTCCTCTCAGCCATCTGCTTCTGTGGCCACGACCTCAGGTAGTGCACATGTCGTTACCCAAGGTAAATGGCTGATTGACTCTGGTGCTACAAATCACATGACCGGAAACCCTCATTGCTTCTCTCTCCTAGAGACGCATGATCGGTTACCCCCGGTTCTTGTTGCGGATGGTTCCCCTTCCCCGGTTCACGTGACGGGCATGGTTCAAGTCACCCCGTCGCTTCGCTTAGTGGACACTCTCTATGTCCCGAAGTTCCCTTGCAATTTGCTCTCGGTTACTACTTTATGCAAGCAACTTCAGTGATCTGTATTATTTACTCCTACTTCTTGTTATTTTCAGGACCCGAGGACCCAACGGACGATTGCTACTGGGACTGAGAGTGGCGGCCTCTACTTCCTCGACAATGTTTCCGCTCTGTCCGCCTTCTCTTCCACGTCTACTGATCTGCTTCAGTGGCATCTTCACCTTGGACATCTTCCTCCTCGGATTCTTCGTCAGCTTCTTCCCCACTTACCTCAGACTAGTCCTCCGCTCAACTGTGATGCGTGTCAGCTTGGCAAACATCACCGCTCCTCCTTCCCGCCGAAGCAAGGCCGTGGTTCCTCCCGCCCTTTTGATCTCATTCATTCTGATATCTGGGGACCTGCTCCTACTCTCACCGTTGGTTGGGGTAGTTCTTACTTTGTAACTTTTATTGATGATTTCTCTAGATGTACCTGGGTGTATCTTTTAAAAGATCGCTCTGAACTATTATCTATATGGCAATCTTTTTACTATATGATTCAAACTCAGTTTTCTATATCTATTAAAGTGCTGCGCTCTGATAATGTAAAAGAATATCTCAGTCATGAGTTTTCCTCTTTTTGTATGCAACATGATCTTATTCATCAGACCAGCTGTGTTTACACCTCCTAACAAAATGGGGTGGCGGAGCGTAAAAACCGTCACCTCCTTGATATCGCTCGCACTCTAATGACGCAGATGCAGGTGCCTCGCTCCTATTAGGGCTATGTTGTTCTTCTTCCCTGCTATCTCATCAATCGTATTCCCTCTTCGGTTCTCCACGGCAAGACCCCCTTCTCCATTATCTACCCGGGCAAGGAACCCTTTCCGCTTCCTCTCCGTATCTTTGGGTGTACGGCCTTTGTGCATGCTCCGTCTGCTACCCGTGACAAGCTTTCCCCCCATTCCACAAAATGTGTCTTTTTGGGATATTCGACCACTCAAAAAGGTTATTGTTATTTTGACCCCATTCTGCGCAAACAGTTTGTTTCTGCGGACGTCACCTTCTTCGAAAATGCTTCCTACTTTTCTTCTCCATCCCCGCTTCCTCCTGCGGTCTCTTACTCTCCACTATCTCTCAGTGATCCTTCCAAGCAGATCGATGTCTCCCCTCCTATGTCATCTCCTCCTCCGTCTTCTTCTCTCTCTATTATACCCCCCCCTTCTCCGCAGCCGTCTCTCTCTAGTCCCGGGCCAGCTTTCTCCGCCACGGACACTCCGGTCCCTAAGGCACAAGACGACCTGGATCTTCCCATTGCTCTTCGCAAAGGGGTGCGGGCGTGTACCCAACACCCGCTTGCGACTGTTATTTCCTATGATCGGCTTACTCCCTCTCGCAGGTGCTTTGCTTTGGCTATCTCGGCTACTACAACTCCCCACACTTACCAAGAGGCTCTTGTTATTCCTCATTGGAAATCTGCCATGGATGAGAAAATCGCCACTCTTAATGAAAAGGGTACCTGGACCCTTGTTTCTCCACCGGTAGGTACTGATGTGGTTGGCTGCCGCTGGGTGTTCGTTGTGAAGTTTCGCCCCGACGGCACTGTGGATCGTTACAAAGCCCGGCTGGTGGCCAAAGGCTTTACTCAGACTTATGGAGTTGACTACTTTGATACTTTCTCCCCGGTTGCTCGCCTCAGCACCATTCGGGTTCTTCTTTCAGTGGCCGTCAACAGGGAGTGGGTTATTTCCCAGCTTGATGTCAAGAATGCTTTTCTGTATGGGGATCTTCAGGAGGATGTCTATATGGAGCAACCTCCTGGGTATGTTGCTCAGGGGGAGACACGAGTATGCCAGTTGAAGAAGGCCATCTACGGCCTAAAACAAAGCCCTCAGGCATGGTTCGACAAGTTTAGTGGCATTGTGGCTTCCATTAGCTTTACAAGAAGTTCAGCCGATCACTCATTGTTTATTCGCAAAACCGCATCGGGCCTTGTGGTTTTGGCGGTGTATGTGGATGATATTCTTCTTACCGGCGATGACCAGGCTGGGGTGGACTTGACAAAGAAACACCTCCGTCAACACTTAGCCACGAAGGATATGGGCTCCCCGAAATATTTTTTGGGGATAGAAATCTTTCGGAAGCCTGACTCGTTGGTTCTCTCCCAACAGAAGTATGCTCTTGATCTTCTACAAGAGGCAGGATTGACCGGTGCCAAACCGGCCAGGTATCCCATGGCCACTGGAGAGGACAAAACGTGGACAGATGACTCACCTCTTATATCCGATGCCACCAGGTATAGACGTCTGGTGGGCAAACTCATTTATCTCACGGTGACCAGACCCGACATCGCCTATGTTGTAGGCAAGGTCAGTCAGTTCATGCAAGCTCCCAGGGAATGCCATCTTCAGTCTGCCTTGAAGATACTAGAGTATGTCAAAGCAGCACCAGGAAAAGGGCTACTCTTTCAGAAGCATGGTCATCTGAGAGTTGAAGCCTACTCAGACTCAAGCTATGCGGATGATAAAGGTGACCGTAAATCTACATCGGGTTTTTGCACCTTTATTGGAGGTAATCTTGTGAGCTGGAAGAGCAAGAAGCAGTCTGTTGTCTCAAGGTCCAGTGCAGAAGCCGAATATCGGAGTATGGCGTCAACCATATGTGAGTTAAAATGGTTGCGTGCTCTCATGCTTGACCTAGGAGAGGTCTACGACTATCCTCTGCCTATGTTCTGTGACAACAAGGCCGCTATTTACATATCTAAAAATCCGGTCTTCCATGAGAGAACGAAACATATAGAGGTCAACTGCCATTTCATCCGGGAAGAGGTCTTGAAGAGACAGATTTGCACTCCGTTCGTCACCTCCGACAAAGAGTTGGCAGATATCTTCACCAAGCCGGTTTCTACTTCCTTCTTTCACATTTGTGACAACCTGGGCATGATTGATATCTATGCTCCAGCTTGAGGGGGAGTGTCGAAGTATGAGACCGGGAGGTCTGGGCCTGGCGAGTTATAGACCGGGCGGTCTGGCGGTTTGAGTCTGGCGGGTTGGTTTGCAGGATGTTGTTGTATGGTGTCCGGCGGTCTGGCGGTTTATCTCCGGCGGCTTGGAAACCGGGCGGTCTATCGGTCTCCTACTGCATCTCTCTCCTGCTTCTGGTATTGTCGGGCGGTTAGAATATTGTCTAATCGCGCGGCTTGTTCCGATCTGTTGTTCTAGCCGCTCGGAACTGTTGTATAGCTTTAGTCCCACATTGTTAGTTTGTATTCTATCCTCTCTCCTCCATTCTATAAAAGGGAGGCCATACCTTTGTAAAAGATATCTTTTTGGATAATAAAAATTTCAATTATTCAAAGTTCTGGCTTGTTTTCTAGTCGTTTGCTCGCTACTCTAGTCGTTTGTTCGCTACTTTTATCAGGCGAATAGTCCCCTACAAACCCTACTCGACAAGGGCGGCGAGTGCTCGATGGAGAAGGCACTCGCCGCCTATCTGCGACCTCAGGAGAGTACGGGCCCGACTTGCCCTACTCACGCGTCGTGGGCTTGTCGATCGGTTCAAACTCGACGAAGGGCCCGGTGCTCGACAAAGGACCCAGAGCTCGACGAACAGCCCAGAGCTCGATGAACAGGGCTTGGCGAGTTCGAACTCGCCTCCCAGAAGAATCCCACCCCGCATGGGAGAGCCGGATATTACCGAGCTCCCCCTCCTGCCGAGCTCGCCCAGGGACTCGGACTGCCCAAGTTAGCCTGTCTGGCTCCTGCTGACCCACTCGCCAGATACTGGGTTGTACACAATCCCCGCTCTTTACGAGGTTGACACAAGTTCGGAAAGAAACATCCAATCCCATGGGATTCGGTGAGTGTGGTAGGAGCACAAGAATCTTTCAGTGGGGTCCACCAACGACTATAAATATGCGTCTGCGTACTTGGGTGACCTTTGTCATTCCCCCTTGCTCTCAATTTGCCGAGATGCCTTTCCCCAAGGAGCTCCAAGAGAGGCTTGCGAAGGCTCGCGAGTTCTCTGTTGCCCGCATCGCCAGTGTGACTGTCATTCCCCTTAACATCCAGCGAAGCGCCCCAACCGAATCTAATTCTGCTAAGATGGCGAAGCCAGACGCAAAAGCGTCCGAGCGCGTCTTCCAGGACTTGAAAATTACCCTGGAGCCTGAGACCGGCTCCTCTACCCTGCCTGCCCCTGGTAAGGAGGGGAATTTCATTGACCTCTACGTCGACCCGGACTGCCGAGGTGGGGACGGCAAGGTCACCTCTCCGCGATCCGAGATTCTTCCTGCCGACCCGCGGTTTAAGGCTCCGGAGGTCCGTCAATGCGACCCGTCCCCGCCCTTTGGGACTCCAGGGTTGAGCTCGCAAAGACCGGGCTTGCCAGCCCGCGCTCCCCTTTCTCATCCTGCCGAGACTTCGAGGGAGGGTGCTGGAATTATCCCAGTGCCGGGCTTCATCCTTCTTTCGCCGGGAACACACCGTCTGGGCCGAGGTAAAAATCTGAAGATACCTCCACCCCGCCTCTCCCTCGAGGCGCCGAGCTCGTCAGGCAAGTTATCCTTTACCGGTTTTCTCCTATAATTGTCCTGGCGTGCTCGCCCTCCATATTGATGTCTGAATATCCTTGCAGCCTTTCTCAGTCAATCGGAGGTTGACGGATCTTTGGAGCGAGCTCGCCACTCGCCCCTTCTTTCCCCGAAGACCTTAGAGTCCTTCCTGGACTCCGAGCTGGAGGGCCCCGAGCTGACGAAGCGAGGAATTGGGGTCCTCAAAAAGATGGTGTGTGAGCTCCACCAGTTGCTGGAGGACAACGACGTGCTGAGTGCGCGTGGCTGGTAGGTGAGGCGAAGGAGGGCCTGGCCGGCGAGGCGAAGTCCCTTTCACTGCTTCTGGAGGAGCTGGACAAGAACCTCCTGGCCGCCCGGGGATGCTCTAGGCGGATCCGCGAGCTCCGTGGCTCGCGCCGATCTGCGGGGAAGGGGACGTGAGGCCTGGGTATGTAGAGAATGGCCCCCCCTGCCGGGCCTAACGGTACTCGCCTCCTACCCCCCTCAACTCGCGCGTATACTGAGCTTGCTGCTGCTTTGTTCTAATTTGATTTCTTTTAACAATATCCCTCCCGGGCCTATAATAACTTAGAATATTTTTAGATTTTATTTCTTGTTGTTCGAATATAATATCTTTTGCTTGGCACATGATAGGAAAAGTTTGGGAAGTCGGCGAGCTGGGTTAGGCGAGCTGGGTCGATCGGTCGGCTCGACCCTTGACTTTTCTTCCTATAAATAGGCCCCCTCACCTACCCCGACTTACTGCTTTTTCTGCTTCCGTACCTTACTTCCCTTCTTGCCTTTCTCCTACCTGTACTCGCCCCCTTAAATCTTCCGTGAGCATGGGAAAGACCAATCCCGATTCAGATGGCCGCTCTAAATGCGCTCAAAATTTCACCGACTACTATTTTTTGAGGGACACACCTCCGAGTGGGAGTCCGCGGAGTTCATTGCCGACTTCGTGCCTCCCGGCTTTGAGGCACGTCGGCCCAGGGAAGGCGAGTCCATCAACACCTTCTACCCTGACGAACTCTCCTTCCCCATCTCGCATTTTGAGGTGGGGTTGCGCATTCAGCCCTGGCCGGAAATCCGCCAGATCCTCAAATACTTCGGCGCGGTGCCCACGCAGCTGAACCCGAACTCTATCGCCATGATGGTGGCGTTCGCGAGCTTCCTCCGCCGGGAGCGAATAGAGTTCAACCTGACCGTCTTTAGGAAGCTCTTTACTTACGAGTCCACTCCCGATGACGTCGCCTTCTTTGGAGGCTCCTTCATCAAGGTTCGCGAGATCGCGAACAAATATCACAACTGGATGACCAAGATCATCTTCATCAAGGGAGATCTCGGCAACGTCCCCTACTCACCTCAACAAAAGGGCGAGGAGGTATACCGACCCCCCACCGTGTACGGCAATGATGCCGAGCTCCACAAGGACTTCGAGGTCGCCTTCCTCTGAAGGGGCCTCGACTCGCTCCTCCCTGTCCTTCCTTGCGAAGGTATACCTTTCAACTTCCTCCCTTCTAGATCTCTCCAAATACATCAGAGTTTTGACTAAGTTATTATGCAGGGGAGCGACTGATTCCCGAGAACCTGCCTTTTGCGAATCCGAGACTACTCCCTGACCCCCTCGCCCGCGAGAAAGCGGCTGCAGCCGCCTGTCGAGATGAGCCGTCGTCGTCCAAGACTTCTGGCAAGAAACGGGCTGATCCCGCGGGGTCCAGATCGCCTCGCCGACATCCACCTCAGAAGAAGCTGAAAGCGGTGGTGGTTTCTCGGGCGAAGCAACAACAACAATAGCCCAAGTATATTAGCTCGCCTAAGCCTTCCCCGGATGGGTCGCTGGAGATCCCGCTGAAGGAGACGACCAGCAAAGAGCGGAGGGGGGGAGGCTAGCCCTCTGCTCCTGCAGTCAAGAAGACCCCAGTCCGTGAGTCGGGCCCGCCGAAGGGTCACCCCCTCTTCGGCCTTGGGGGGAGGTGGAAGGACTCGGTCGGTGAGCCCGTGGTCTAATGGGATGAGTCGGCCCACAGGGTCTCTGTCTCTACCCTCCAACCCTTCTGGGCCGACCGCGAGCCCTCCTCCAATCAAGCCTACACGCTCGGCTTCGTCCTCTACCGCCGCAAGGATGTCGCAGACTATAAGCGCATGACCCTATACCAACTCGGTTATGAGGGCCTGCAGGCCCATATGCGGGCGCTAGAGCTCCACCACATGGTGGTTCGTCGCGACTTCAACCTCAGCCACCTCCTGCAGAAGGCTGAGAAGAAGCGCGACCTTGCCCAGGACAAGTCATCGACATGGAGAGGAGGCTCGGCATTGCCGAGGATTTGCTCGCCAAGGGTGTCAGCGGACTAGTGAGCACTGGTTACCCCTTTCTCTTTCTACTTAGGATTTTTCAGCTTCAGATTCACTTACCTGTTCTTGCCTCAGGATGTCGAGGCCGCTAGGGAATTGCAGGCTCGCGCTATCGGGCTGGAGGAAGAGAATAACCAGATCCGTACCCGCTCCGCCGAGCTAGAGGCTCATTCTGCCGAACTGAAGGCTCGCACCGCCAAGCTGGAGGGAAAGAACGCGCAGATGAGCGAGGAAAATTGGAGGCTTCAAGGCGAGATCATCCGTCAGGCGGGAGCCTTCCTCCCTCCAAGCGGTAGCAAGCCCCCCTTCCAATCAAGAGCCTGAGGATCTTCGGCGAGGCTGAGGTCGTTGAAAGGCTGCGGGTCAACTCAATCGAATCCGCTGAATGCACCCTGCAAATCATGAAGGATATGCAGGTGCTGGCGGAGGGCTGCGAGGAGGTCATGGTCTGAGACCTTATGCCGAGTCTGTTCCCGCCCACGCCGCCAAGCGAGAAGGAAGACAACCTCGATCAATTCTTCGGGAAGGATTCCCAGACAACCCCTCGGGCAGAGCGGGCGGAGATCGCCAATCCGAGGGAGGAGGCGAGAGCTGACTCGCCCCCTTTTTCTTTCTTGTAATTCTCTCCCCTCCTTTGTAACCTTGCCTAGGCGAGTTCTCCTTTTTGTAACTCACTTTATACTTAATGAAAAGTAAAAAATTTATCTTCTTTTTCTTGAACTTTCTTTCTGTGATGCACTCGCCTGTGAGCCCTCCTCTTTGTGGGACCTCGCTAGGATAGAACTCGCTGCTAGAGTGCCCGTTTAGGATTCGTACCTACGAGAGGATTATCAGAGCTCGCCCCTCCAGGTCAACCAGGAATAGGCCCCCTACCGAGCTGAGTCCACCACTACCTAGCTCGCGCGCAAGTTGCCTCTTCTCTTGCCGATATCGAGCCGAAACTGTCGGAATATTCCACAAGTAAAACTGAAGGGGGTGGAATGCCTTGCTGGAGCTCTCCTTCCTCAATAGGAGGCTTAGGATGGCTCACCTTCTTCTTGCCGAGTTGAGCCCGCGAGTCTCGAATCGACTACAAGGACCTTTTCCTCTACTCCCTCGAGTGATATCGACCCCTGTCAGCTAGGTGAGATCCTGACAGCGGGATTTGCTCGGGGTCCGGGACAGACTCCCTCGAGTGACATCCAGCCCTGCCAGCTAGGTGAGAGCCTGGCAGCGGGATCTGCTCGGGGTCTAGGGCAGACTCCCTCTAGTGAAATCCAGCCCTGTCAGCTAGTGAGAGTCTGACAGCGGGATCTGCTCGGGGTCTGGGGCAGACTCCCTCGAGTGACTTCCAGCCTTGTCAGCTAGGTGAGAGACTGATAGCGGGATCTGCTCGAGGTCTGGGGCAGACTCCCTCGAGTAACAATGTAGAGAATCTGAGGTAGTCTTGGGTTATAAAGACTGATGTAGGACTTGCTTGTAAGCCTGAGGTAGAAACATGTTGCTATCTCTGAGGTAGGACTGAGATAAGTCTGAGTTGTAAGAGTGGTAGTCACTCTGAGGTGTAAGATCCAATGAGGGATCTGAGCTGTAAGATCTATTGATCTGAGTTTTAGAGGAGTTGGCCGAATCTAGCTCTCTGTTAGATATGTGAATGAGAAAGGCGGATGTACCGTTGATTGGAGAACCGATATAAATTGTTTGTGTATTTTCTGTGTTATTAAAAGATACTAACTTAACAACAATACACCAAGTACTTTTTAAAAAGTCTTAAAAGATCTAAAAGAAACCTATTCACCATCATCTAGGTGTTTAGCTATCCTTAAAAAGACTTTCAGATAGATTTTTATAAAATTATTGCAAGGGTTATGTTTCCATAGGTTTTTAAAATTATTGTAGGTCTATGAATTTGAAGGAGATTTGGAGATATTTGAAGGCTTTAAACAAAGATGATTGACATATATTATTGAGATTAATTTTCTATTTGAAGGTTTTGGGTTCATTTTACATATTGTAGTATTGGTGTGTTAATAGCAATGTGATGTGTAAATAATTTTTTTTGTGTTATTAAAATTTGGCTGTCAATAGTCAAAATTGATGCGCTTTTAACATTAGTCATAAAGATTTTTCCATAACAACTTGTGAGCAATCAACATCGTGCCATATCTTTCTTGCCGCATTGCTCTCTCTCTCTCTCTCTCTCTCTCTCTCTCTCTCTCTCTCTCTCTCTCTCTCTCTCTCTCTCTCTCTCTCTCTCTCTCTCTCTAGCATGAATGGGCCATTAACATTTGTTGTTGGCCTCAGCATGGCAAATAAGGCTTCCCTCCATTTTGAAAGGTTCCCCTTCAATGATTTTGAGTTCCCTTCATTTTGATTTTGAGTTGTTCCCATCAATTAGTATGAATCCTAAACATCAAACACTATACAAGCCTTCATTAAACATTATGAAATAAATGTTTTAAAATTAAAAATTTCTAACATGGACTTGGATCTTTCTGGGAGTGAAGCTAGGTGGAAGCGGCCACAACATATTTTAGATAATGGTAGCGCACATAGAGATGTGTGTGTGCGAAATCCTAAAAATGTATTTTTAGAAAAAATAATAATAATTTTTTTAATAAAAATAGTTATAATTTTTTAGAAATCTTCCAAGATCTATTTATGCATAAAAATACATTTTAAAAATAAGGTCGGGCGGAAGATCGGAGAAATTCTTCAGTCCGGGTCCCAAACACCAGCTAGCGTCCGAGACCAATGAGAAAACTGAAATTGCACGCGGGGCCCACACATTTCTGGCGTCTGACATGCACTTTTGCATGGGGCCCGCACACTTGTGGCCTCTGATTGGCCCCAGACGCCTTCAAGGAACCCGAACATAAGAATTAATCTGAAGATCGGGGTTTGTTAAAATCGACCAAAAGTCTGTTAGGAGATGACATTTTTTTGACAGTAAGAGTACAGACCTTCTATAGCTGGTCAGCTAGCTATAATTACCTATTTCTTTCACCTTAATTTTCACTTAGTTATACTTAGCTACTCTATTTTTTTTTTGCAAATTCACTTAGCTGTAGTTAGCTAATTTAAAATATTTTTGCAAATCCAATTAGATACAGTTAGCTACTTTTTTTTTGCAATTCCACTTAACTACAATTAGCTACTAATTTTTTTTTAACAAGTCCACAAAGCTACAGTTTATTAATAAGAATTTTTCCTTACATAATTATTTTTCTCGGAACTCATTATGGAATTGAAATGCATATGCACGCTTTCAGGAACTAAGCATTAACTGGACGAAACAAAATAATATAGCGTTCTCGGGATGAAGACATAGTGCTGTTTTTGGTTTTTAATTGTCATGACTAGTAGATTCAATTGACATTTTAAGTCATTTTATTTAAATTTTATCTCAAAGTTTGTTACTAGGTTGTCATGCCACCTTTTTAGAAATCTAGGGTTATGATAATGTATGCAAAAAGTTTCATGGAATTCATGCGAAAGAAAAAAAAAGAGGAAATAGAGCTTTAAGGCTCTGTTTGGCGCGACGTTTTCACAGTGGGGTGCTGCGGTTTTCGAAAACGTCGCGCCAAACAGGAATTTTGGGAGTGCGACTGGAGTCGCCACCGCCCCCAAAACAGCAATTTTTCTGTGATTTGGAGTCATGATTTTTTTTTTCACGACTCCAGATTGCAGTCGTGTGCGGGAGTAGATTTTTCACGAGATAGCGAAACTCCAAGCTCCTCTGTTTGGCTGGAAACCTCCAGCTCTCCTATTTCAGTCGGCCATCTCCACCAAGAAGTCATGGACGAAACTCCTAGCTCAAGATCCACCCTTCTCCAAGCTTTGACCACCTCTCCCATGGTCGAAACTGGCCTTCTAGCTCCTCTGTTTGGCTGGCAACCTACAGATCTCCTCTCCCGGCCGATCATCTCCACCAAGAAGCCTTCGATGAAACTCCTAGCTCCAGATTTTCCCTTCTCATGGCTTCGACCACTTCTCCCATGGCCGAAATTGCCCTCCTCCTCCAAGGAAACCTCCAACTCTCCTATATTATTATTAATATAGATATATAAATTATATATTACTAATTAATTTTTAATTATGTATAAATGTATATAAATGTTATATAAGTTGTATATTTATAATATTTTATTTATATAATATTTAAAAAATAATGTATTATTAATAAATATAGTATTATTTATATAATATTTATAAAATAAAATTACTAAACAACGCTGCAAACGCTGTTCTTCCAAACAGATTCATAAATTCTGTCACCACTCTACAAAACAGCAGATTATTTCAGCACTGCTTCCCACCACTATTTCTCCAGTCGCTCCAGCCACGCCAAATAGAGCCTAAGTGAATCAAGAATGCAAGAAAGTGTTGTAATAACAAATCTATATAAATATCAAAGTGTTGTAATAATTCCAAATAAATATGGGTTAAGAAGCACATACATTTACTTTACACATCATTCTCGTTGTCGTCATCTCCCAATTCAAGAATTGTTTCTCGCTCTTCGCATCAGATCCCACAACAATCATTGTCGTCATCCGACATTGGAGGTCGATCTGGAAGAAGCGCCTCCCAGATGCCACCAACGTCATTAACAACGCCCGAATCTGTGGGCATGAGGTGTTTGTTCAACTTATTGAACATAGCAATCTCTACTAGACCTGAGCGCAGAGTTGGTCGTTTAGGCGCTAAAACATTGTTCATTCCACCTAGATCACACTCCAACCCTCCAGATGAAGCTTTATTAGGCAGAAATATTGAGGTAGTCATATCAAGGCATGACAGTTTGTCCCTCTTCATATACCACCAATTTGGAAGATCAGAAAATTGTTCAGGACATTTTATGCGATCGAGAGATTTTAGTTTCTCGATTTCTGCCTTTACGATCAATTCGAGTGTCATTGCGACATCGACACTAACATCGGCATCGATTTGAAGCATATCTGCAAACAAATCATCACTCTCATTTGCACGAGATCGTTTTGTGGCTGGAAGTTGCTCCTCATCCATCTCCTTAACTAATGTGGATTTTGCAATCCTCTGCGCAAATCGATATTAACTACTATGAACGAGATTGCGTTGCAGTGCCATCCACACGCCGTTTTGATGTCAACACGAATCAAATTCTTTGCATAAATATACTGCTCGACCATGAGTTTTGGAACGTTGATAGTTAGACCACCATCTCCTATAGGTAGTCTGTCAGCCACAATCTTACATTTACTAGTGGTTAATGCATTGAATGAGATGGAGTGCTTGGTGGCCCATACAGTAATCACATACTGAAAAACATAAATCATGTAGTCAGATTTCAGTTAAACGAACTGTATGTTAACTTAAAAATCTTAAAATACACCTAGAACCAACGCGTTGGATTTGCTAAGAATGATTCTTGGGAACATTCTAGCTGCTCTTTAATCTTTGCAATGTTCGCATTGACGGTCATCATCTTATTGTACAAGACATCATGCAATAGATTCAAGTTGGTTGTTGCATTGCTGGTGGATTTCTAAGACATTTTAATCCACATTTGTTTGCCCTCTTTAACACAATTGCCATGCAAACAAAGAAACCAATGATTGCCTTTGCTATCAGAAACAATAACCTTGGTTTTCCATAGAATGGGAGATGCGTTTCTCAACTTAGCTTCAGGTATAACTTTTTTTGATTGGCTTTACGCTCACTGCCTTGAGAACCGCATGCTCCTCTAGGAATTTTTCGATTCGCTCGGAAATAGTTACATCACATGCATCTAATGGATCTGGTGACCAACCTTAGAGGGAGGAGGGGTGAATAAGGTTTTAAAATTAATATAAGAATTACAAATGATTTTCACAAGGAAAAACTGGTTCTAGATGCTACCGCGGGGCGCTAGCTTGTTAGCGCGCGGCGGTAGGTCACATAACTTGTTTTTCTCCGTAAAGCTTCCCCTTTCAGAGATTCACACACTCTTCAGAGATCTACCAGCATACAACCACGAAACAACAACAAGAATAAAGAACGAACAATATTTTTATTCAAAAGTAATGAACGTGACTTACACTTGAGAACAACTAGATCTCCATGACACCGGAGATCGGAGGCGGTGAAATACAAACTCCTTTTCGTTTTCTATACCCATTACCCACCCACTACCTGGATCGGTTGTCTCTCTCCCTTTCCCTTACCGGAAAGGTCTTTGAGACGGCTCTTCACCTTCCTTCCCGGAAGTGTCTTAGAGCCCCACTAGATCCCCCGATCTAGACGTCTCTCCCCTGGACGAGTTCTCACGAAATCCATCCCGGATTATTATGACCCTCCGGTCGATTTTCCTCACACCTAAAACAGATAAATCAAAAGAAAAATACAGAATATAAGATAAGAAATAGAAAACTATTTCACCCTCAGATGTAGAATTCCTCCGAAAAACGTTGCGAGATTGATGCTCTTGAAAGTCGTTCTTGTTGCAATCGATCAGCCGCGAATGGTCGTTGAAGATTTCGTTCACCTGAAATTCTTCGATCACGAACGGGAGGAAGAAATAACACTTTTCCTTTGATGGAGATGTAAGTTTGTCCTCTCCTGATAGCGGCCGAACCCTAGAGTGCAAAGTTCTCCTTCTCGTTATCACCATGGAAAGAGACGTGCAACTTTGTATAAGTTTTTAAAAATAAGCTACCGTCGGCGGTAGAGTAAGCACTCGGCGGTAGGTCGGCGGTGCGAAGATTACAGTTGTCCTGCAGAATTGGAAAAATATCCCAATAAATATTTTACCCCTTATGCTGCCGCGGCGCGGTACCCATCTATCGCCTGACGGTAGCTCGAACTTCTCGACGAAGCCATCTCGATGCGCATTGAGAGCGCTAGCGCCCAGCGGTATTGCTAGCGCCACGTGGTAGGTCACCGAGCGCTCGATCAAAATAATCCCGAGCTAGCGCGGGCGGTAGTGCTGACGCCATGCGGTAGGTCCCCGAGCGCTCATTCAATTTAAATCCAGGCTAGTGCTCAGCGGTAGCGCGCGGCGGTAGGTTGCTGAGTTGAGTTCTTTGATTCTTTTGAACCTGTAAACCTGCACACTATGCCGAACGCAAGTATGATCAAATATAACCTGAGATTTGATATTGTCAAACTAAAGAGATGTAAACCATAGACCCCAACAACATCATCCTCAAACATGTCATAGACTGCCAAAAACATGTCGTGGACTACCTCAGACATGTTATGGACAGTTGCAGCAGAGAAAAAAAAGAATCTTCAAGAGAGAACAAAGTAACTTTATAACAAATAATAAAGACATGTTGCTAACCTTCTTATAATTACAGTTTCATAGACTAATATGTTCTCACTTCCTATCATTTTGACCTAATAAAAAAATAAAATTCAGTATTTGGTGCATTCAAAAACATGATTTATCTAAACTAAATTGTTGTTCTTAGACTTTTGAAAGTCTTGATTTCAAGAACAACTATTCACGTAGAGGGGGGAGGGGGGAATAAGTCCAATTTAAAAATTTAGGCAACTTATCGATTAAAATCACAGCATAGTACACAACACAGTACACAGAGATTTATAGTGGTTCCCCAATTGATGGGTACATCCACTTTTCCCTCTTCGCATATCTAACAGTATACTAGATTCAGCCAAACTTCCTTCTATCTTTCTCAGATCCTCAGATCTTACAGCTCAGAGCCCAACCGGCTCCTACAACTCAGGCGCAAGCCCTGCCACTCAAATCACCAAGATCCTACAACTCAAGTTCTTCCCAAGAACTCTACCTCAGAGTGACTCCACACTCTTACAACTCAGGCAATCCTGCCCTACCTCAGTGTGAATCCACACACCTACAACTCAGGCAACTCCTGTCCTACCTCAGCCTTTATAACACAGGCTTACAACTCAAGCCTTAGCCATACCACTCAGATTCAAAATGAATCTTACACAGAATTATTCAAGATTATGAATTACAGACACCAGAAAAAAATTCTCTGTGCCTGTCTACCTGGACCGAGCAGATGTCAGCCCTAACTTCGTCTTCAAAGCAACAAGATGATACAGCGATCTTGAAATGATGCTCGGTTTGTTCTGAAATCAACTAGCAGATTAATCTGCTTCTTCTTCTTCAGGAATATCTCCCGATATAAACTGAGCAGATTTCAGCCCTTCCTTCTTCTTTAATCCAGCGAATTGATCTTCAGATTCTGGCTCAGCTTGGATCGAGAAGATAACTTCAGCTAGGGCACGCCTAGACTGATTCGTCTTTCTCAGAGGATTACTCTGAACTTGCTGGAGTGGATGTTGATTGCACCAGCAAACTTAGAAGCCCTTCAGATTTGAACTTGAGGTTCTTGGCTTCTACAATAATGGCGGATGAAGACGACGAACTCCGCTTCTCATTTTTTTCCAGAAAATTAATCCAATCATCCATCCTTAGATATCGATCTCTTCTACTATTTATCATCCCGTCATATTGGCGAGATGATCGACACGTGTCTCAGTTTTAACGGTGGTTAAAACCTCAGCTTTATTAACTTGAGATTCGATGTAGACTGATGGTGACGTTAATGTCGATTTGCATCGAATCTGAATTTTGTTGATTTATTGACTTTGCCGAGTCAGCATCATTCTGGACTTAGCAAAAATATACTAAATTTTCTGAAATCTTGCGTTCGACGAACTTCAAGCTCAGCTCGACGACATTTGAGCTCAGCTTGACGAAACAATGAAGCTGAGAATGACGAAATCTCTCAGCCCAGTTCTTTCTTCAGGTGAAGGCTAAGGTCAACGAACTTCGAACTCAGTTCGAAATCTGAGCTCAGCTTGACAAAACAGTGAAGCTGAGATCGACGAAATCTCCCAGCCCAGTTCTTTCTTCAGGTGAAGACTGAGGTCGACGAACTTCGAACTCAGTTTAAAATCTGAACTCAGCTTGACGAAACCGTGAAGCTGAGATCGACGAAATCTATGAACTTCGGTCGACGAAAGCCAAGCTCAGCCTTTCTTGATCCTTTCTCCACCTTGAACTATGAACTCTGAACTCCGGCCGACGAAATCTGAACTCCGATCGACGAGTCTGATAGCTGAGTCCTTCTTATAGGTAAAAGATGAGATCGACGAACTCTAAACTCCGAACTCTGAGTTTCTAGCTCCGGTCGACGAAATCTGAACTTCACTGTTTCTTCTTCACAGTTGAGACTCTTCTGTCTCAATGGTTCCTTCTCAATTGTCTCAGCGGTTTCTTCTTCACAGCTGAGACTCTTCTGTCTCAGCGGTTCCTTCTTAACTGTCTCAGCGGTTTCTTCTCAACTGTCTCAGCTGTACAACCTGTATTCGTCGAGAATGGGTCCTACCACAGCCAGGTCAGTAGAAGTCAATGTCAACAAGTCAAGACAGAAGTTAAAGTCAGCGCGCAAGACCGTAGAAGGCCTGTGCGAGTATGGAGAGCTCCCCTCACATACTCGCCCGGTAGGCGACTAGGCGAGATACTCACCCAGCCCGCGCGAGTCCCTTTGGAAGTCCCCTAGTCACCAGGGGGTGGGGTATAAATATGACCCCCCTTCCTTGGATTTGCCTATAAATAGGACCCTAGGGGTACGAGGAGGACCGAAAATCCTTCGCAAGATACTCGCGAGCTTCTCTTTCCGGATACTAACCGAACCTTTGGATTCCATTTCCTTAGAAGACCAGGTTGCAACCTCGCGACTTAGTCGTCGGCTATTCTCTCTCGTACCTAGTTCGGCCATTCTTGGTTGAGAAGGGGCTGCTCCTTTCGAGCATCCGGGTACGTGGTGGGACCTTCCTACCGCAATATCCGGGGTTCTGTTTGCCCTAATTCTTCATCCTAACCGTCTGGCCTTGCCTATGAACCGGTAACCTTAGGCGGCCCTGATCCGAATTCTGAGGTTGGGATTTTCCTGGCTTCAACATCAGCAGTTTCTTTTTCACAGCTGAGACTGTCTTCTATCTCAGCGGTTTAGCTAAGACCAACACCTCTCTCAATGTTTTGTGTTGATCTTCTTATCTGTCTCAGCGGTATGCTGAGACATTCTTTTCAGCTATCTCAGCGGTTTTGCCTTAGTCAAATTTTCTGACTTCCAGCTACCTCTTTCTGTTCACTTGTCCAATCAAGGACAAACTACATGCAAGAACTCAACCATACATCAAATATAACCATGTCTATCTCATTGACACGTTTGACATCATCAAATCAGGGCCATTAGGATCAATAGATCCAACAATCTCCCCATATTTAAAGATGTCAAAACCATTGATCTCAAAACCACTGATCAATTACCTTAGGCAATGCGATACACATTACACAGGCAATAAAAGCATATTCATATTAAATTTAGTGGAATGAATTTTACCTACTTCCCCTGGATTGCTGTAGGGTGAGTTACACCTCAGAGGATTACTTCTTAACTTGATCCTTTCTTGCTTGATCAACCTCGTCTCCCCATGACTTTCTCCTCTTGTGTTTCTGCTATGAAGGAGCTGGATCCTTTCTGATAGTCATTTTCTATCTCTCCCCCTTGAGCTTGATCAACCAAAGGTAAACATGACCTCTATCTCTCTCCCTTTTTGACCTCTTCAGATAGTTAGGAAGGAGCATCGGTCATTTTCTCCCCTTGTGTTCTCCTCCTAGCTGATGTAGATGAAGCCAAGATTGCAGCTGCCAACATGCCCCTTATACAGGGCTGACTTATATATCACTTGATACCACTTGACAACACTTGAAATTCAGTATCACTGGAAATTCTCTACACCACTTAAAAAGACTACTTGAAAGTCTCTAGCCATACAGCTGTTGATACCACTTGAGAAGAAGCATCTTTTCTTATCTTGCATTCCACTAGGTCTGCAACACCTACAAAAAGAACAAACCTGTACCAAGCATAATACCTTAGGGAGTACCTGAAGCTATTCTAAGTTCAACATACCCAAATCAATTTTGAAGGTGTTAAACTTGGCGTCATCTAATGACTTAGTGAAGATATCAGCCACTTGTTTGTCAGTGGAGACAAACTCTAGACAAATATCTTCTTTCTCAACATGCTCCCTAATAAAATGATACTTAAGTTCTATGTGCTTAGTCTTGCTATGTGAAATAGGATTCCTAGTAATAGAAATTGCACTAGTAGAATCACAATATAGATGAGTTCTACTTATCTTAATGTCATAGTATTCAAGCTGATGTTGTATCCACAGCAATTGAGCACAACAACTACCTGCTACAATGTACTCTGACTCTACAGTGGAGATAACAACACTAGTGTGTTTCTTGCTGCTCCATGATACCAGTCTTCCACCTAAAAATTGACATGTATTAGTGATACTTTTCCTGTCTTCTTTGCAACCTGCAAAATCTGCATCTGAAAATCCAATTAGCTCAAAATATCTATTTCTAGGATACCATAGACCAAGATCTGGTGTCCTCTTAAGATACCTTAAAATTCTCTTTGCAGCAAAATAATGAGATTCTTTAGGGCATGCCTGATACCTAGCACAGACATATGTAGCATACATGATGTCAGGCATACTAGCAGTCAAGTATAAAAGGGAGCCAATTATCCTTCTATACAAAGACTCATCAACAGGTTTTCCTGCCTCATCTTTTCCTACAGGCATACTTGACCCCATTGGAGTTCTCATGGAGGAGGCATTCTCCATACCATATTTCTTAATTAACTCTCTTGTGAACTTAGACTGAGATATGGACAAGCCATCATCAGTCTGTCTTACTTGGAGTCCCAAGAAGAATTTTAGCTCACCCATGCTGCTCATCTCAAACTTCCCTTGCATAAGTTTGGCAAACTTTCTGCAAAAGTTATTTTCAGTAGATCCAAAGATAATGTCATCAATATATATCTGGACTAGGATGACCTTGCTCTTAGATTTTCTTAGGAATAGGGTCTTATCTATTTTCCCTCTTGAGAATTTGTTCTCAATGAGGAAAGTAGATAATGTTTCGTACCATGCTCTAGGGGCTTGCTTCAACCCATATAAAGCTTTCTTTAGCTTATAAAGAAAATTAGGAAAGTGAGGATCTACAAAACCCGGTGGCTGATCCACGTATACTTCCTCTTTTAAGTCTTCATTCAGGAATGTTGACTTCACATCCATCTGGAAGACTTTTAATCCTTGATAGGCAACAAAAGCAAGAAATAACCTTATTACTTCCAGCCTTGCTACTGGGATAAAGTTTTGGTCAAAATCTATTTCTTCTTCTTGTCTGTATCCTTTTGTCACCAATCTGGCCTTATTTTTGACAATAATGTCATTCTCATCTAACTTATTCCTGTAGATCCACTTTATTCTTATGGTATTATGACCCTTTGGTTTGGTAACCAGCTTCCAGACTCTATACCTTTTGAACAGGTTCAGCTCTTCATGCATAACTCCAATCCAGTAAGAGTCTTTGATAGCCTCTTCAAGCTTCTTGGGCTCTATTTGTGATAGGAAGCTTGAACATAGAGCTGTGTTGATGCTCTTGCTCCTTGTCTGTACACCATGTCTTGCATCACCAATGATTTGGTGTGCTGGATGGTCCCTCAGATGTCTCTCAGCTGGAGGCATTCTTGCTTCAGCTTGCTGTTCTGCATTGTTCTCAGCTGACTGAACTTCATTGTATTCAGCTGACTGTACTGCATTGTCTTCAGCTAACTGTTCTTCATCCTCAGCTTATGAGTCTTGAGATCCCCCTTCACAATGCCCATCTTCTTCATTATCTTATCCTGTTGGATCCATTTCCCTGATGGTAAGCTTGTCCATCACATCCTTTAAACCTGCAGAACTAGAAGAGGTGCTTGGCAGCTCACAGTTAATTAGGTTTGACTCATCAAAGACAATATGTACTGATTTTTTTATAACTTGAGTAGTCAAGTTATTGATCATATATGCCCTACTATTGTTGTTATACCAAACAAATATCCCTTCTTGGGACTTGACAGCAAACTTAGTCACATTGGACTTACCATAGTTTAGAACATAGCACTTGCTACCAAAAATTTTGAAGTAGGATATGTTTGGTTTTTTTCCTTTCAGAATATCATAAGAAGTCTTCTTGTGGCTTTTGGTGATGGAAGCCCTGTTAAGGACATGACATGTAGTGTTTACTGCCTCAGCCCAGAAATATTCTGAGAGAAATATGCCACTTAACAAGGTTCTACCAACCTCTATGAGAGTTCTATTTTTCCTCTCAGCAATCCCATTTTGCTGGGGTATTCTAGGAGAGAAGAACTCTTGATGAATCCTAAGCACTTCACAGAATCTTGTCATGCATTCAAACTGAAGCTCAGTGTCATGGTCACTTCTGATTTTGACCACAGTACTGTTAAGTTCATTCCGAATTTGCCTAACAAATGTCTGGAAGACATCAGGGGTTTCAGATTTCTTCCTTAGAAAGAACACTCAGGCAAATCTGGAAAAGTCATCAACAATCACAAGGGTGTAGAATTTCCTACATAGACTAAGAACTGCCATAGGACGAAATAGATGCATATGCAGGAGGTATAAACACCTCACTGAGTCTTTGGTATCAAGGCTCTGAAGGAGGTCCTGGTCTGCTTGCCCTTTGGCATGCTGAGTAGATACCCTCCTTGATGCACTTTACCTTAGGACCATTTCTCACTAACTCTTCACTAAAGAGTTTTTCTATTGTCTTGTAATTCAGATGAGCTAGCCTCTTATGTCATTGGATACAATGTGAAGCTTTCTCATCTACAACTAGGCATATATGTGAGTCCTTACTCTCACAAACAAAATTGAGACAATAGACATTTTCTCTCCTAGTGCCTGTCAAGATGACCCCTTGCTCACTTGACCTCCTAATTTGGCACTCATCATTGAGGAAAGAAATATCATAACCAAGATCACATTGCTGGCTTATGTTTATTAGGTTATGTTGTAAACCTTTCACATAAGCTACTTGTGTGATAGTGATTATGCCATTAGATATCTTACCAAACCCTTTGGTTACTCCTATTTCTGAACTGCCAAAGATGACTTTGGATCCATTTTCAACTGGAGTGTATTCCTTCAGTATGCTTCTTGTTCCAGTCATGTGTCTGAAACATCCACTGTCAAAGTACCATATAGGGGTATGACTACTTTGACTCACCTGCAATAAATAAATCATCTTTCCTTAGGACCCCAATTCTTATTGGGTCCTAGGTGTAGGTTAGATTGAAATTGAACATTCCTACATGCAGCTCTTCTGACAGGTAAGCTGACATTATCTCTTTGGACACTCTTATTGTGTCAATAATCAATAGCATAGTGGCCCACTTTACCACAGTACCAACACTCATAAATGTTGTACCTTCTTTTAAGGGATGGCTTTACAACATAGCAGCCAACATCTCTCATTCCAACAGGTCCAACAGCCTTTTTCTTAAGTCTTCTAGCCACAGTCTGATTTGAGATTTATCTGGCAGCAGAGGTACTAGGAATATCTTAAACCCTATCAGCAGCTATCCTCTTTTCAGAGTGCAAGCTTCTGATAGCTTCAGATATACCCAAGTCTGGTGTGCTGATAGACTTTTCTTGAGTCTGATTGTTGACTGGCAGACTTTGAGAATGAGTTGCAGCCTTATTTTTGAGTGTTGGGGCTGGTACACCAAACACAAATGGTCTAGGATGGGCCATTTGGATTTCTTCATGGGCTACCTTATAAGCACTAGCACCCTTGTCATTCCTAACACCATACTCCCAGTGACCATAAATGCTCTCATGGTCATACCTGTTAGATGGTAGCACCACTTTCCTGAAAGAAATTGGAGGCTAGTGGCTGCACTAGAGCTTTGGCCTTCCTTTTGGAATAGGCAGCTCTAGTCCTCCCTTTGAATCCTAACCCCTTCTTACCCTTTTGGAAGAAGAAGAAATCAATCAAAGGCAGCACTGAATATGGCTTTGAGAACTTAGCCAATAGCTCCTTCTCCTTTTGGAGTTTACCTTCAAGATTCCTAATGTGGTTATTTTTGAAGGTGATTGTGCCCATCTGAATAACAGTAATGTTTTTCAGCTTGCTGACTTCTGTTATCTTCAGGTTAAACATGTTTGCTGAGTCTGAAACAACCAGCTTCAAAGAGGCAATCTCCTCAGCCTATTTTTTTGGCTAGTAGCCTGCTTCTCTTCGGTGCTTGCAGGAGTTCACCGTAATCATCAATCAGTTGATTGACATCTCCTTCAGATTTAGAACCATCTTCATCTTTTGATGTAGATGCTTCTGATTCTGGACTAGTTGCATAATCTGACACAGAAGGTGTAGAATGTACCTTACTAGGGTCAGGCTGCTCCTGGCTGGGTCCTTCCTCAGTTAAAGCCATCACCCCAATACAATGGCTGACTTCTTCTCCTTCTTCAGATCTGGCAGCATCATCAGTTTCTCCAGTGATTGTAGCCAGCATTTCTAAGAAGTCTGCTTCTTTTGATTCTTCTTTAGCAGTAAATAGCCCAATGTAGGCTTCAGCTTCATATACCTCTTCTGACTCTGATGATGAGGAGTCAGTCCAACTCTTTTGCTTTTGGGCAATAAAGGACTTCTCCTTCTGCTGATGTTCCTTCTTTCCACCAGCATCCTTTCTTTTGACAGGGCAGTCAGTTATGACATGCTCTGGCTTGCTGCAACAATAACACACCACTTTAGAAGAAGTATGTTTACTTAGTTTAGAGCCATACCTGTCCTCTTTAGAGGATTTCTTCTTGCCCTTGTAGTAATCTTCCTTGGGATAAGAAGAAGAGGATGGTCTGCTTCTCTAGTGCTTCTTCTTCATAAATTTCTGAAATTGCCTAGAGAAGGCAGCAAAGTCTTAATCAAAAATGTGGCAGTCTGATGTGCTGGTTTCTGAGCTTTCTGATTCAAAATCAGCAACTCTCCTTGGTGGAGAAGAAATCTTTCTCCTATTATTCCTTATGGCTTCAGCTTTGAAGGCCACTGACTTGTCTTTGACTGTAGGCTTGCTGATTTTCTCCTCCTCCTTTCTAGTAGTCAGCTGCATTTCATAAGAAAACAGCTTTCCAAACAGGGTTGGTGGTGGAGTGTCTGTAAGTCTGACCACTTCTCTGATGGCACAGATTTTTGTGTCCCAGTCTTTAGTTAAAGACCTGAGGAACTTGTCATTCAATTCATAAGTGCTGAAGACTCTGTCATATGTCATCAGCTCATTCACAATTCTAAGAAACTTCTCATAGCACTCAATAATATCATCTGACTTGTTCTGCCTGAAGCTTTCATACTCTTGATTGAGAATGGACTTCCAGTCCTCCCTCACTTCTTCAGTCCCCTCCATGTAGATAACTAGTGTGTCCTACATCTCCTTAGATGTCTTGCAGTGGACTAAGTTTTGGAAGGTTGAGTCATCTATGACACTAACAATAATGTTTTGTGCCCTCTTATCCAATGTAGCCAAGATGATTTCATCTTTAGTCATCTCAAAATACTGTTTTGGAGTCTTCAGATTTGCATCAAGCACTGATGTCTTCATTGGGATGAAGAGTCCTTCCTGTACTGTGATGTATATCCTAGGATCAGATGCTTCAATGAAAAGTCTGACCCTTTTCTTCTAGATGCCAAAGGTCTCCTTCCTGCAAAGAGGAAGTTTCATGGATCCAAGTTCTTTATGATTCTCATTTAAACCCATTTTGGCCTTCTGATAGCTTCCCCTGAAGATCAACTAAAACTGTTAAGTCTATCTTGAGTAACCTCCCTCTGATACCACTTGAAAGTCTTGATTTCAAGGACAACTAATCACCTAGAGGGGGAGGGGGTAAATAGGTCCAATTTTAAAACTTAGGAAACTTGATTAAAAAGACAGCACAGTACAAAGAGATTTATAGTGGTTCCTCAATTGATGAGTACATCCACTTTTCTCCCTTCACCTATCTAGCATTATACTAGATTCAGCCAAACTTCCTTCTATCTTTCTCAGATCCTCAAATCTTACAGCTCAGAGCCCAACTAGATCCTATAACTCAGATCACCAAGATCCTATAACTCAAGTTCTTCCCAAGAACTCTACCTCAGAGTGACTCCACAATCTTACAGCTCAGGTAATCCTGCCCTACCTCAGTGTGAATCCACACACCTACAACTCAGGCAACTCGTGCCCTACCTCAGCCTTTATAACACATGCTTACAACTCAGGCCTTAGCCATACCACTCAGATTCAAAATGAATCTTACACAGAATTATTCAAGATTATGAATTACAGACATTAGAGAAAATTCTCTGTGCCTGTCTACTTGGACCGAGCAGATGTCAGTCCTAACTTCGTCTTCACAGTAACAAGATGATACAGCGATCTTGAAATGATGCTCGGCTTATTCTGGAATTAACTAGTAGATGAATTTGCTTCTTTTTCTTCAGGAATATCTCACGTATGAACTGAGCAGATTTCATCCCTTCTTTCTTTAATTCAGCGAATTGATCTTCAGATTCTTGCTCGGCTTGGATCGAGAAGATAACTTCAGCTAGGGCACGCCTAGGCTGATTCGTCTCTCTCAGAGGATTACTCTGAACTTGCTAGAGTGGATGTTGATTGCACCAGCAAACTCAGAAGCTCTTCAGATTTGAACTTGAGGTTCTGGGCTTCTGCAACAATGGCGGATGAAGACGACAAACTCTGCTTCTCATTTTTTTCCATAAAATTAATCCAATCATCCATCCTTAGATCTCGATCTCTTCTGCTATTTATAATCCCGTCACATTGACGAGATGATCGACACGTGTCTCAGTTTTAACAATGGTTAAAACCTCAACTTTATTAACTTGAGATTCACTGTAGACTGATGATAACATTAATGTCGATTTGCATCGAATCTGAACTTTGTTGACTTCTTGACTTTACTGAGTCAGCATCATTCTAGACTTAGCCAAAATCAACTAAATTTTCTGAAATCCTGCGTTCAACGAACTTCAAGCTCATCTCGACGACATCTGAGCTCAGCTTGACGAAACAGTGAAGCTGAGAACGATGAAATCTCTCAGCCCAGTTCTTTCTTTAGGTGAAGGCTGAGGTCGACGAACTTCGAACTCAGTTCGAAATCTAAGCTCAGCTTGACGAAATAGAGAAGCTGAGATCGACGAAATCTCTCAGCCCAGTTTTTTCTTCATGTGAAGGCTGAGGTCGACGAACTTCGAACTCAGTTCGAAATCTGAACTCAGCTTGACAAAACAGTGAAGCTGAGATCGACGAAATCTCTGAACTCCGATCGACGAAAGCTAAGCTCAGCCTTTCTTGATCCTTTCTCCACCTTGAACTCTGAACTCTGAACTTCGGTCGATGAAATCTAAACTCCGGTCGACGAGTCTGATAGTTGAGTCCTTCTTATAGGTAAAAGTTGAGATCGACGAACTCTGAACTCCGTACTCTGAGTTTCCAGCTCCGGTCGACGAAATCTGAACTCCGCTATTTCTTCTTCACAACTGAGACTCTTTTGTCTCAGTGGTTCCTTCTCAACTGTCTCAGCGGTTTCTTCTTCATGGTTGAGACTCTTCTGTCTCAGCGGTTTCTTCTCAACTGTCTCAACTATTTCTTCTCAATTGTCTCAGCAGTTTTTCTTCACAGCAGAGACTGTCTTCTGTCTCAGCGGTTTAGTTGAGACCAACACTTGTCTTAACGTTTTGTGTTGAGCTTCTCAGCTATCTCAGCGGTTATATTGAGACATTCTTCTCAGCTGTCTCAGTGGTTTTGCCTTAGTCAAATTTTCTGACTTCTAGCTACCTCTTTCTGTTCACCTGTCCAATCAAGGACAACCTGCATGCAAGAACTCAACCATATATCAAATACAACTATGTCTATCTCATTGACACGTTTGACATCAATAAATCAGGGCCATCAGAATCAATGGACCCAACAACTTGGAATGGTGAACAAAAGATATGATAATGACGAATGGAAGTTTTATGTACAATTAACAGAGTGTTTAAGAACTATGATAAAAACTTTTAGGGTCCGTTCGTTTACACGGAATTGAAATTCGATATTGGAATTAAATATTGGAGAATATTGTGGAATTAAAAAAATGGTGACTAATTCTAATTCCAGTATTCACCTAATAAAGAATATTGTGTAATTAATCAATTCTTTTATTCGTTTGTTAAATAAAATTCAATATAAGAATTGAAAAATATTATGAAAAAACTAATATAAACAAATGTGCGTTATGCCCGCGATTTTTTTCGCTCGGGAACGATTTTTTTACTCGGCAGTGAGTTTTTTTTGCCCGGACGCGATTTTTTTGTCTGAACGCGATTTTTTTGCCCGGACGAGATTTTTTTCGCCCGACCATGATTTTTTCTCACGGGAGCGGTTTTTTCATGTGACCGGGATTTTTTCGCCCGAACGCGATTTTGTCGTTCGAGCCTGTTTTTGTCGTCCGGGAGTGATTTTTCGCCAGAGGGAAAAAATCGCTCCCAGGCGAAACAATCTCGTGCGGGAAAAAAAACACGCCCTGGCGAAAAAAATGCGGTAGGGCAAAAAATTTCGCGGTCCGACGAAAAAATCGCGCTCGAATGAAATAATTACGCCAGGGCGAAAAAATCGCGTCCGGGCGAAAAAATCGCGGTAGGGCGAAAAAATCGCGCCAGGGCGTAAAAAACGCGCACGGGAGAAAAAACGCGTTCGAGCGAAAAATGCGCCCGGGCGAAAAAATCGGGGAGAAAATATCGCGTGCAGGAGAAAAAAGCGCGACTGGGCGAAAAATTTGAGGTTGGGCGAAAAATTCGCGTCCGCGCAAAAAAAATCGAGCCCGGGCGAAAAAAGCGCAGCGGGGCGAAAAAATCACGCCTGGGTAAAAAAAGTCCGGTCGTGCGAAAAATTCGAGGCAGGGCGAAAAATTCGCGCCAGTGCGAAAAATTGTGTCAGGTCGAAAAAAGCGCGGCCTAGCAAATAAATCGCACCCGGGCGAAGAAATTGCGCCCAGGCGAAAAAATCGCGGTCGGGCGTAAAAATCACGTCGTGGTGAAAATATCGCGCTCGGGAGAAAAACGCGTGCCAGGGCAAAACACGCCGCTCCGACGAAAAATGCACGCCTCGTCGAAAATTTTGTGCTCAGACGAAAAAACCGAGCATAGGCGAAAAATCGCGCCCGAGTGAAAAAAATCGTGCCCGAGAGAAAAATCGCGCACGGGCGAAAAATCGCGCTCGGGCAAAAAAATTCGCTCCGAGGCTAAAAAATCGCGCCCGGCGAGAAAAATCGCGCTCGAGTGAAAAAATCGCTCCAGGGTGACAAAACGCGCGCTATGGCGAAAATACGCTGCCCTGACGAAAACTGCGTGTTTTAGCGAAAAACACCCTCACGGGCTAAAAACGTGCGCCCGTGCGACAACACGCGCTTACGAGCGAAAAAATCTCGCGTTTAACTTAAAAATGTCTCTCGACCGGAATTGTCCAATTTTTATATATATTGGAAAGAATTGTATTTAGTTCAAAATGAATTCATTAAAATTCAAATTCCAATGTAAAGCGTGCAAACGAACGACGGAATTAGAATTAGACCTTCAATTTCAATTCCAGGACCTCAATTCCGTGCAAATGAACGGACTCTTATGAGTTGTGAACGGGTCATAGAAGAAATGAGTGCCCCCAAAACAATTCACATTCAGTAATAACCTAAGTAAAAATCAAAAAGAAGAAATGAGAGCCCAAAAAGCATGAAGAGGAGGCATGAGCAGTGAGATGAACAACTGAAAATGATTGAGGCAGTACAAACCTGGGAAAAAAAATATGTGAAAAAGTCGGAAGAAGTTTCAACAACGACGAGTGAAGCCGAAGCGTGGAAGAGCGTCGTCGAGGGACGGGTGCGCCTGGAAGAGCCTTGGCGAGAGACGCCGATGTCTAGAACTGCAACGACAAGGGAGCCCTAGTGGCGCTAGGCGGGAGAAGCGGAGAAGAGAATCGCGGGTGAGATGGTTGCTCAGTGCGAAGTCCTATTGCAAGAACCAAAACCTATTAAAAAAATTCAAAATTAAACAAATTAATTGAATGATAATAATATAAAATAAATAAATAAATAATCATTTTCAGCTAGCTATACCCAGTTATAATTAGGTGTTTTACAAAACTTTGTAATTTTTTTGCTTAACTATAGCTAATTATTTTTAAAAAATTGCAAATATTACTTAACTTTGATTTAAATTTTTTTATAATACCTACTTATATTCAACTAGCTGCCAGCTGATCACAGCTGCTGTCTTACTATATGTATCTCATGCACGTCATGTTTCTAAAACTAAGAAGGAAAATTTTTAGGTACACGCGGGCATGTGGAGGATGATGCTCGCGATGCATTGGGAGCCGTTCGATCAACAAAAACTTTTGCTTATTTTTAAATATTTTTTCTTTCCTTTAATGCTAACGGTAAGATTTCAAATCCAACACCTAAAAATGTATTGCACCTAACTCGATGTACCCACGGCTACCTAAAAATTACTCAACCTAGAAATAGTGGATATGCGAGCGGACAAGCTTCTCCTGTCAGCGCGACGGCGGACCGCGGACGGCTTCTCCTCTTAGCGACGGCGGACGACTTCTCCTCTCAGCGCGACGGCGACTGCTTCTCCTCTCGGAGGATCGGCGACGGCGGACGTCTCTCTTCTCATCTTGCTCGGACCGGCAACGAGCGACCGCTTCCCCTCTCATCTTGCTCGGACAGGCGACAGCTTTGTCTCCTCATTTTGCTCGGACCGTCGGCCGCTTCTCCTCACATCTTGCTACCAACGGCGACAGATTCCTGGTTCATTTCTTGACTGAAACTCTCCTTTTGTTTTTGATGATTAAGATCTACATCATGAATCTGTTTGTGTTTTTTCCCACCTTCACCCTAGGAGCTGCACTCCCGCTATAATAGAGACTTAATCAATGGCTTTACTTGAAGCTTGAGGATGTGCTATCCCATCTCACCGATGCCCACATTGCCCACACCTATGGCATAAGCAACATCTCATCTTCTCTTTCATCTGCTATCATCACCATGTTTTCCCTCGAACGAATGCTGGAAAAGTTGGCTCTGATCCCACTCGGCCACGAATTGACCACCTAACACACAATCACACCTCGCTTCCTTGGAGCTACCCCACTTCAATCATCAATAATACAAAACCCTTTGTTGCATCTTCAATTCCAACCATTTTTTCTGAAAAAAATAGCCGACAAAATAGCCTCCTCAATCCTCATATATGGACAACAATCCCACCTTCGATTGGTTCCAATGGATGCATAACAAGTAGTTGTCCTCTTGTTACACATTCACAAAGTCTCTTGAAACACATTTTGGATCATTTCCATAGGTTGATACTAGGATACTCAGTCATGTAATAACTCATTCTCATCCATTGCTTTTTTAGTTCACAAAAAGGATTGTGTTTGTCTCTTCTGCATTGACTATCACACCCTTAATACGATCAGCATCAAAACATTTTCCCATCTCAATGACTAACGAGATGCTCAAAGAACTTAACCCACACTCTTCTCCAATTTCAACCTTCCCTTTGAGTTCCTTTAAATCAACATTTAATCAGCTCATACACATTCAATTGCATTACGCACCCTCTTAGGACACCACAAGCTCCTCATCATGCCATTTGTACTAAACGCCATTCCTTTGACATTGTAAGTAGCAATAAAATTGACTGCCCACCTATATTTGTTCTCTACTTACTCATCAAGGCACTCTACTACATCAAAGCTTCCAAATTCCTCTTTTCTTAAACACAACATGTATGCCTTGGTCTCCTAATCTTGGACGACGACATCCAAGTCGATCCCTTAAAAAATGGTGCCGTCAATGAGTGGAGCACAAGAAACCTACTTGCACTCCCTTGTATCATCCGCCAAATTGGATATTATCTTTCTTTTGTCTAACGTTGTCCCAACATAGACACTGTACTTACCAAGGTATTTCATAAAGATTCATTCATCCATGCACAACACAGCTTACCTTCTTTACTCTCATATGTGCGCTCGGCATAACATTAATTTTGCAACTCTTTGACTTCATTACACATTTCTTCCATGATACATATGAAGCACCTGTATGGGTACGAGTACCAAGTACAATATGTATCCAATACATTGTTATGAGAAAATAAAAAAACAAGGATGCGGGTACGTTTGGGGAATGATGCATTTAAAATTGAATTATATATACATAAACAAAATACACACACATACATGTGTATATATGCCACCTTTTTTTTAAAAAAGAGGGAGAATATAAAACATAAAATTGTTTATATTGAACAAATAGAAACACTACAAATTTAAAACATCTAATTTTCAAATACATAATAAAGAAATAAAATAATTAAATTTAAATCAAAGTCTTCATAGTTCAAACGATGGAAAGAAACTTAAGTTTAGAGTACATTTTGTTACACTAATAAACAAATGCTGCTAGACATTTACATGTCACATATGTTTTCTAAAAGACATGAATATGTCTTTTGTTTAATTTAGAAAAACAGACTATGGTACCAGATGTATCTGTCGAGTATCAGGTACGTTCCTGTACTGGAAACATACCCGGTACGAGTACGTGGACCTCATTGAATGCCTTTGGAATTGACATTGGTACCGTTATTCATAGCCTGACATTGATGCCTTTGGAATTGACATTGGTACCGTTCTCTCACAACTTGCTCACCTGCTTTCCTTCTTAATCCACAACTTCTGAACCCGCATGCAGACATCCTCCACTGATATACACACTATTACCTTGGTCATCCACAATTGGCGCTCCTATCTCCTCGATCGAGAATTCCTTATCCTCTTCGACCAACAAGGCCTCCAAAATTTACTATAACAAGCAATCCAAACCACTAAGTACCACTTATGTTTTCATAAGCATATTGGATACAGCTGTCGCATCAGTTACAAATCCCTTTGAAATAATCACATCATTGATGCTCTTTCTCACCCTCCTATTACCCATTTCCTCCATATCACAAATATTTCCATGCTACTTTCAATTGTTTGACTATCTTTATACCCTTCTCAACATCTCTCCTAGAAAATTGTAAGGCATATATTACTGCTTGCCAATCAACATTCTTTGCTATCGATTCAACAACAACACGCTTCACTATTAAATTTGTATCTTCATTTCTGCCAAAAATCATCTTTACTGAAATTTCTTCGGGAACTCCACACTAACCCTATAATTGTCAAGCCACGCAAGTGGGACCCCACTGCAATATACATCAATGGGTCATTGAATGAATTATTTCCAAACAAATCGAAGTGACATCAGTTATTTACCGACTTGGTTCAACTCTTACCCATCCCAACACAGGCCTGTGATGAAATCACCATGAATTTCATCATCAAACTCCCTCCTCATTCAACACTTGACCAAATACTCCCTTTATATCATCTATTCACCTTATACCACTTCATATCACTTATGTCACATTTCATAGGCGCCATGATTTTTGTTCACTTTGAGCCCTCGACAATCAAAATATACAACCCTCTTAGAAATATAGTTAAGGGTTATGTCCCAATTTTTCTCAGCTTATCTGGCATGCAATTTCTGAACTCTAAACCACCGCACTAAAAAACTAGTTTTTCCCACCACCCATAAACTAATTGTTTAGATAAGAAGGAGAAGGAAGAGGAAAATAAGAGGAAGAAGGATGAGGTAGTGGAAGAAAAGAAGAAGAAAGAGGAGGCAAAAAAGAAGAAGTGGAGGAGAGGAGGTAAAAGGATGAGGCAACGACGAATAAGGACGTTGAGGACGAGAAGAAGAAGGAAGCGGAGGAGAGGAGGAAGAAGGATGAGGCAGCGACAAATAAGGCCATTGAGGATAAGAAGAAGAAGCAAGCGGATGAGAGGAGGAAGAAGGATGAGGCAGCGATGAATAAGACTGCCGAGGATGAGAAGAAGGAATAAGGCCGCTGATGGCTAATGTTATGTGGTTAATCACTGCTTCTAGCAATGCATTCATAATTTTTGCATGAACAAGCCTAAATTGTGGTGTTGGCTTCTATGCTAGGCTCAGTACAAATATACGATAAGGGTGCAAATCAGGCCAGTTTCATCCAAGGTTATCAGGATCGAGATCGTTTAAGGGGTTGGATCGGATCAGATCGTAGGATCGGATCGTGGATTGTAAGATCCCACTACATTCTTAAAACAAGACTTAAATGTTGAAATTGAATTTGATATCAATTATATCATACAATTACCAAGGTTGCAGATGTCAGATGTCGGGGACACGTCGGTTTGGGTTTTCATGTCGGTTTTTTATATATCGGGGGATATATCAGGGATATTTCATATATCGGGTTTTAATATTTAATTAATTATATATTTAATTTAATATTATTTTTTATACATATCACAATGCCTATTTTGCAACCTATTGAAATTCTAAACATTAAAAACTATATGTAACATTTAACATACATTTTTATGAGATCGAATTTTTAAAAATTAAATTTCAAACGTACCTCAATCTTGATCGCTCATAGACTCATCTATAGTTGGCAGAGTAGATAAAATAAGATCTTCATCGGATGAACCCTCTAGATCTGTCTCGGTCACCTCAAATATTTTCCTTTTTCCCTTTCTTTGATAACCAACTATGACTTCTTTACTTGTAGCCGTTCTTTGAGGTCTCCTTTTCTCATGATCAGCGTCGACTATATTGCCAATTTGCGCCCATGTCAGCCCCTCTCCAGGAAATACTTCATCATCGTCATCTTCATTTTCATCCTCCTCAGGATCAACTGTCACCATCCACTCCTGTACCTTTCCAGAATCAATATTCTTCGCTGCCAATGGATCTCGAGACGGCTCTGAATATTTTGACTTCAGCAAAGCATTGAACTTCACAAATACTAGATCGTTCAATCTTTTGCTGTCGAGTTTATTCCTCTTCTTAGAATGTATCTACAAAATTTTAAAAATTATTAAATAATGCATACAATATTATAATAAGATATTTATGTTTAACTAAATAACTAAATGAAAGCATACCATCTCGAAAGTGCTCCAGTTCCTCTCACAGGCAGAGGATGAAGTAGTCAGACTTAAAATCTTCATAGCCATAGTTTTCAGGTGCGGCGTATCAGCACCGTTAAGCCTCCACCAATGCACTGTGAAAATCAAAATAATAAAATGACAACAAAATTCATATATACATAATACATTAATACATCATTAAAAATTATAATTAACAAAAATTAAAAATATATATTAAAATGTACCTGGGTTCAAGTCTGGATTTTGTAGCTGTCTCTTTGCCATGTCTTTACCAAATAACCCCTGTTGGTATTGGTAAACATCAAGCTCAGCACTGATGTGATCCTGTGTGGAAGGATCCTTCCTATATATCCTCGAGAGACACTCAACAAATCCACTCATTAACCTACCATCAGCCTCAATCTCCACTCGACGGGCATAATAAAAATGGGGGTTTAAGTAATAACCTGCACGGTGCACAGGTCTCCTTAATCTCCACTCGACAGGAATATTAAAAATTAAAAATATTAGTTTAAGAAATAACCTGCAAGGTGCAGAGGGCTGCACATCTTCTTCTCCCATCTGCTATCAATCAACTTCCATATAGGAAGATATTTGTTCTCTTCGTGATCGAGAACAGCAGCAACCTCTTCCCTCGCCTTTTTAATATCCCCATATAACCACCCCATGGAAGGTGTATCCCCGTCAACTCTTCTCAAAATCTTCACAAATGGTGTGAATATACCAACTGGCAGCTCGACATTCACCCAGAATCTGGCGCTCATCACTATCATTGCAGCCTACCATATGAAAAATAAATTTGTAAGAAAATTAAAAATACTATAAAACATCAGTTGCAGACATATTTTTTATATTTTAAATTAAATGATCAAATGAACAAAGATGCAATAGTTTTAACTTTTACCTGCTTTCCTCCTGCACTATTGGCCAACTTTGTTGCAGCCCACTTTGCAGATGTGAATAGACCCCTTAATTGATTTTTCTTCTCTAAGATACTCTCTAAAAATAGAAATGCTGTAGCGAATCTAGTCACACCTGGTCGAATAAGCTCATGAGAGTCCAACTCCTTCGTTGACTCTCTAAACATGTCGAGAGAGATGGTGTGACCGTAGATGAAGATAGAGAGCTGGCGGCCTAAGGAGATAGCACTCTTTATTTGCTTCAATTTTCCTATATCATGTAGCAGTAGATTAATAGTGTGAGCTGCACAACATGTCCAAAAAATCTTAGGCCTTTTTAAGGCCATAAGCTTTGCTGCAGCCATATTATTAGACGCGCTATCTGTCATAATCTGCAGGATACTGTCCTCTCCTGGGCTCTCAGGACTATCAATCGCCTCATCCAAGAAGTCAAAAATGAACTTTCCATCATGTGTGGAGGAGGACACATTCTTCGAAAGCCAGAATGCCACTCCAGCACTACAGTGTATCATGATGTTCATGACGCTTCTGCCCTTACGATCTGTCCACGCATCGGTCATGATCGTGCAACCATTCAATTTGCAGGTCTGCGTGAATGCACCCAACATCTCCTTGGTCCTCTCTACCTCAGCTCGCAGAATTTTTTCCCTCAACTCATAAAATGTTGGGATCTTCATCCCAGGTCCGCATAACCCTATGGCATGAGCCATCTGCTGGAAGGAGGAATTACATATGGCATTAAACGGGATCCCGTTTTCGTATGCCCATCTACCTATGTACACAGCAGCGTCATCTCTGGCTTTCTTTTTGTACTTACTCTCTATCGTGCTTTGATGAGAATCTTTTCCCTTGCTAGAATCAGTGGCTGAATGAACAAATTGGTCCATTGGACCCTTGGAACATGTGCTCCTACGTGTGTCAGTCTCCTCCAAATCATCCTCATGAACTCCTCCAATAACGACCTCATTCAAAGTTGCTTGCAACTTTGCACTCTTAGCTCTCTTACTCTCTAAGTTTGAGTTTAGAGCCGACTCTGCCTTCGCCCTAACGTCGGCGGGAACCTGAGGGTATGGCTTAACATTACCCTTCCACCCAGCCAGGTGATGCTTGAACCGTGTAATTCCACCGTTCACTGTTTGCTTGCAGTAATTGCACTTGATTCGGTTGGTGTCATTTGCAACCAACTTCTCACCAAAGGCCCAAAACGGATCTCGGCCAGTTGGTACCAATGATACGGGCACCTCACTTGATCCAGCAGAAGAAGCCATTCTATGGAAGTATGAAATGAAAGCAATATTAATTAGATGAAATAAAATAAAATAACTGCATACGTACATAATAAATCACGAGAGAAAATATTAATTGAAAAAAATCAACATCAGAAAATCCCCATAACTTCATTAGATCGTTAGATCTTCAGTCACCTTTCAAATCGCAACGTTTTATTTATCCAACAACATTTTGCATCATCAGTTGTATACTAGTGTAGACATTTAGCAGTAAGCCAACTAAAATGAAAGGCATCCACATTTTATTTATCCCCAACTATCATTCAAACCATCAAACCATTAAACTATCCAACAAAGCATCCACATTTTATTTATCAAAATTTACAAAGGATCTCACTTTTTTTATCAAAAGACACTTAGCAGTAAGGCAACTAAAATGAAGTTGGGTATACTTGCATCATCGATTGCAAAAATGAAGTTGGATAAATAACTAGCAGTAGGGATATTTAAAATCATTTGTTGACAAAGAAACAATTCAACAGGAAAATCTAAACTCCCAAATCAATAAAGCAACATCATTTTAGTATAGGCACTGAAATTAGTAGTATATGACACTGAAATTAGCCTTGCCTATAAACAACTCATTAGTATAAACAACTCATTAGCTTTGCCTATAAACAACTCATTAGTATAAACAACTCATTAGTATAGGCACTGAAATTTGTATAAGCAACTCATTAGTAACATCATTTTAGTATAGGCACTGAAATTAGTAGTATAGGGCACTGAAATTAGTATAAGCAACTCATTACCAACATCATTTTAGTATAAGCACTAAAATTAATAGTATAGGGCACTGAAATTAGTATAAACAACTCATTACCAACATCATTTTAGTATAGGCACTGAAATTAGTAGTATAGGACACTGAATAACTCAGTAGTATAGGCATATTAGAAATTAGAATGCACCAGAGAGAGGGGGGGAGGTAGGGAGAAGAATGCACCCGTAGGTATAGGCAGCAGTCAGTCACGCAACCAGTGTCGAGAGAGCCCGAGAGAGGAAGAGAGCCCCGGAGAATCAGAGAACCAGAGAGCACCAGCGAGAAGGGAGAAGAAAGCATGAGAGAGAGAGTGCCGACAGCGCGCGAGAGAGGGAGAGCACCAACAAGCTAGAGAGCACCGGAGAATCAGAGAACCAGAGAGCACCAGCGAGAAGGGAGAAGAAAGCACCAGAGAGAGTGCCGACAGCGCGCGAGAGAGGGAGAGCACCAACAAGCTAGAGAGCACCGGAGAATCAGAGAACCAGAGAGCACCAGCGAGAAGGGAGAAGAAAGCACTAGAGAGAGAGTGCCGACAGCGCACGAGAGAGGGAGAGCACCAACAAGCTAGAGAGCACCGGAGAATCAGAGAACCAGAGAGAACCAGCGAGAAGGGAGAAGAAAGCACCAGAGAGAGAGTGCCGACAGCGCGCGAGAGAGGGAGAGCACCAATAAGCTAGAGAGCACCGGAGAATCAGAGAACCAGAGAGCACCAGCGAGAAGGGAGCAGAAATAACCAGAGAGACAGTGTCGCCGACGCGCGCGGGAGAGCTAGAGCAGGAGCGACGGGGAGCGCTAAGGCAGAGCGACGGGGAGAGCTAGGGCAGAGCGGGATGAAGTGAAATGAGCGGGGATGAAATTAGATGAGAAGGTGGCTTAATAAAAAAAAATTTAATAAAAAAAATAATAAAATAACGCCCGATATCGGGCGTTATTTGGTGCCTACATGTCGGTTTTAACCGACATGTCGGCCCGCTATTTTCAAAACGCCATTACAAGAACTTGTGCCGGTTTTGTGTCGTTTTTTCTCCCAAACCTTCATGTCGGCCGACATGTCGGACATGTCGGCCGATATCCACAACACTGACAATTACACAAATAATCTATACCAAAAATTATATAATTAATCATTTCCATTTGTTTATTATAAGACTTTTATTACTAAAAATCTAGAATAAATCATAAGCCTAAGATAAAATAAGAACATGCATAAAGAAACAGTTATGATTGTAAATGTACCTGAGTAGTGTAACTTCCGACTCTACGCTAGCAACTCTAAAGCCAAAATGAGTAAGCATTTTTGTCTTAGCTGCCCCATCTTCGTCAAACTATCTTCAGTAACCAAATTATGAAGATGAACCTATAAATGAGAAAACATAAATCACAGAGACAATTATAAAGAGAAATTATAACATTGTCTAACACTTTAACCTCAGAAGCAAATGATGAAGCCTCAGGAGCTGCTTGACTAGGATGGAATCATGGAATGTTGCAAGCTTGCATGACAAAGTCTTAATTTGGTTGTAAGTTATAATGATGACAGATTAACAATACTCTCAGCCTATCAGATCGTTAAATTTGAAGTATAAAATCTAAAAAAAAAAACAAATCATTAACAGACATTTCAAATATAAGTCATCCAGCACATCAAATAGAAAATACAAAAATAATGTCTAAAAGAAAATAACAAATCGAAGAGTAGGTTCATGGTTCTTCTAATGGTCAATGAAAATCATCAAAAATCAGTACAAATCCTTAATCGGTATGTCGACCCTGTTCTCATCATCAAGTGTCACATTTTCCTCATCATCACCACTGACATTCTCGTCATCATCCCATTCACCCTCACTAATATAATCGATATCATCGTGATCACTGTTCATTATGGTGAGATCTTCAACTCCACCTAAAAAATAGAATTTAATTAAGAAAAGAGAGAATGATGCATGATCTATTTGAAAAATTGTGCATTATCAAATACTTTAAATTTAATATGAAACTTACCTTCTTCATTCAATTTCGTAGTGGTTTGTTCAACATTCCTTTCAATGCTATCATCACTATATGTTTCTTGAGCATCTTTATGTTGAAGAATCCTCAGCTAGTTGCCCTTGCGGGGAAGAGCTTGATCTTCCTTCTCTGTGATTCATTCATCATCAGAAGGGATATCCTCAAAATTAAAAAAACTTATCCTTTACCTGCATATCCCTTTTATCTTGTCTTTCCATCAACTTTTTGTTATACATCACAAACACTAGATCATTCATCTTCTTTTGATGTAACCGATTTCTTTTTTTTGCATGAACCTATGAAATATGAATTATAATGAGTTAATGACAATAAGAAATTATGAAACCATGCTTTTAAACATACAACAATAATTGAGGCATTGAGCTCACCATCTCAAATGCACTCCAGTTACGTTCACATCCAGAAGAGCTGCATGTTAGACTTAGAACCTGAATTGCAAATCTTTGCAATTCGGGATAATTATCACCGTATGAATCCCACCAATCAGTTGTAAATTTGAAAATTTTGCAACTGCTTAAACATAAAATTACATTACATGCTTATTGATTAATAATTTAAAATATTATAACATAATTTGTCTCACCTGGAGATCTTTTGTTCCTAGTTGCTTTTGCTGACTCTAACCCAAATAACTCTTTTGCATGTTTGAAATCATCCATTTGAATATCTATTTTCGTTCTCTCCTCTTCATTTGGAATCATCCGTTGGAGACAACTGTAGAATTCCAATTTTACTTCAGTATCTGCCCTAAATGATGGGCTAAAGTGTTAATGGGGATTCAAATAATAAGCTGCAACATGTAAGGGCCTATGAAGTTGGTTTGCCCATCTCTAATCAATGATGACCCATATTGGTTCATATCTACAACATAACACATAAAATAACAATTGCATGTTATGATATAAATCCAAACACAATGAAACTTAAATTTAAAACAAGTAAGCTATAACTACTTATTTTCTCTTGATGTTTTCAAAATTACTTGGAATCTTCTCCTTAGCTCGATCCATCTGCTCATATATAAATCCCATCACAGGGGCCTCTGAATTAACCATTCTAAGCACCTTGATGAGTGGAAATGCTGCTTTTAAACATATAGTAACATGAGACCAAAATCTAGTTGTATTCAAATTAATTTTTTGAATTGATTACCCCTCATTTGAACCGGCAAACCTACTAGAATTCCATTTAGCAGAAGTAAACTTCGTCATCAAACCACCCTTATTCTCAGAAAGACATCCCAATGTCAAGTAAGCTGTGACAAATCGGGTAACTGCATGACGGATCAACTCTCTACCCTTTGTAAAATCAAGTAGCCAAGTGTGTAGCAAAGTTCTGGAGTAGATGCACGATGTTATCTTTCTACCTTTTGCTATTGTTAATTTATGCAACTCAATTTTTTTCTCAAAATCTTTTAAAATCAAGTCAATGCAATGCGCAACACATGGTGTCCAATATAGATGTTTTATCTTCTTCATTAACATTTGTCCGACCATTTTGTAGTTTGAGGCATTATCCGTTACCACTTGCACTACATTCTCTTCTCCAATTTTCTCCATAACTTCATCTAACATTTGAAAAACCTTATCTGCAGATTTGGAGAAATCAGTTGTATCTATTGATGATAAGAACACAGATGATTTTTGGACTGATTTCAGTCCATAAATCAAAGAAGAAGAAGAACCAGGAAATCAACACGAACCAGGAAATCGGCAGCGGCAGGTGGGACGAACCAGGAAATCGGCAGTGGCAGGCGGGATGAAGACCTGATTGCAGCTGTGCGGGAGACCTGATTGCGGCTGTGCGGGAGCAACACCAGGGTGAGCCGGGAGGAAAAGCCGTCGGGGTTGGGACTCGGGAGAGGAAATAGGGTTTAGGAAAAGCCGGAAATGAAATTGGGGTTTAACAGACGACGGATCGTGGAATCGTTTAGGGATCGCGATCCTAACGATTCCACGATCCGGATCGCGATCCTAAAGATTCCACGATCCGGATCGCGATCCCACGTCGACGCGGCTTGATTTCGATCCGGATCGAAATGTAGAATCTGGATCGTAGGATCGTGCGATCCTACGATCCGAATCGCGATCCTGACAACCTTGGTTTCATCAAAAACGAATAAGCGATCTGTATAGGTTTAGTTCTGGTTTTTTTAGAACCAGAACTGACCCATGCACCCAGGGTATATAACTATATCTGATCCGTAAAGCTCCATTCAGTTTTGATTTGTTTCTCGGTTCCACTCATGCCTCTTAAAATTTTTCACATGGACTTTTGTACTAGTAATCCTGCCCAACTATTTATTCATTTTAAGCAAGTAGCAAACATAAAACATCCTTGATAAATGAAATAATATGATAAAACAAATTAGTGTTTAGAAGAGCAAATATACTCATACAATGTCTCCTTTATCTATAATAATCCATCGGGCAAGGGCCATCCTATAGGAGTCCTGATCATACTTCCATGAATGTAGATACTCAATTGACATTGTCATTTCTCTTGTTTCTAGTTTTCTTCTCAAAGCTGAATAATTTTTTTTAGCCAACCTCATTATATGTATATTTACCATGAATGCTTCTACAAATTACTTGTGTCATTAATGCTTGCACAACCATACATTTTACTACAATAATTACTCGCAGACTTATCAAACCTCTCACTCTCTATCTGCTTTATCTTAGAAAATGGACCGATATATTGGACTTGGACTTGTATTCTCTTTTTTGTAGATTAGTTGTGCCAGGTATATTGGTAATGTATAACCCGTAATTCGTCGAGATTAGAAGTACCCAAGCAGACGGCTATTCGCAGACCATTGGGCAAGCAGAGGCGAGCTTGGGAGAGCAGAGGCGAGCTTGAGCGAGCAGAGGCGAGCTTGGGCGAGCAGCAGCGAGTTTGGGCGAGTACCCCTAGATACTCGCTAGCAAAGGCTGGATACTCGCCTATACCCCCTCAGGATTTCTCTATAAATAGCCCCCCAGGGGTGCTAGAAATGGACTTTTGGAAGAGGTTGAGGTCTCCCCAAGTGGATAGTCGCTCAATCCTTGCCTGCCTAGTACCTCGCCTAGCCTTTTGGTTGCGGAGGGGAAGTTTCTCCCAAACTTCCGGGTACGTGGTGGGACCTCCCTGCTGGAGCACTTGGGGTGTGCTTATAGATAGTTTCCTCTCTCTCGTGCTTGCCATTTGAATTGTGACGTCAGACCGTAGAATCAGTAACCTTAGGCTGCCTTGATCCGAATTTTTGAGGTTAGGAATTTTCCCGGCTTCAACAGGTACCATGCACAACTGTAACATGATCATCACCAAACTTATCACATGTTACTTGTTGGGCATTAAAAAGATCATTTGTGTCTCCTTAATTTGACATATTGTTATTTGTTATCTACATTATTTGAAGATAAAGCAAAAAAAATAAGAAATATTGTAATAATAAAATTTATGCATTATTTTTTAGATGGAATTTGTGGAAGATTGCTTTCTTGTTTCTAATAGAAATTGTGGTTAAAAGCCAAAAAATCATCTACCACAAATCAGCGAAGAATTGCACTTGCAAAGAACTTGTTAAACCTCTGAAGACTGGAACTGGATCAGGCTCCTCTCTTTATTGATAATAGATTATCTCAATCTGTGCATGTTTTGTACTTTTATTGGTTCATAACTTTCTTATTTGGAATGACCTTTGCAAGTCTCATATTTTATAACCGGGGGATAATGTTCCTAATTTCATGCCTTGCAGCGAGGAAACTAGTGCTTATTGATTTATAGATGGGCGATAGTGGTCCATATCCATTCTCTAACATTGGGAGGAATGCAAGAGGCAAGCTCTCACATTTATTAGATCACTAATTGTGTTTCAGGTTTTCCATGTAAGGTACAAATGTGCATTTAATCCTAAATTGGGAGTAGTGATCTAATTGTATTGAGTTGGCTTGTGATGCATTTCAAAGTATATAACCCTAAAGATTTTATCATGTTCACGTTTCTTGTGTTATTTTCTCGTCGATTGAGTTGCTTATATATCTTACTAAAATAAATTAAGGCTTTGATATGCGATATTGAAAGTAAGACTCAAAATCTATAGCTCAGGGCATTTGGGAATTTGATTGTGGAACCTATGGGCTGTTATCTTAATAATAATGCATGAAGCACTTATATATCTTGTTTGTTTTTATTAACATGACATGTACAAAACACCAGACATTTGGGTTAACATTCTAAATAAATGAAATTGTGCGCTCTCATATTTTACTAATGTATCATTATTATTTCTCAGGCTAGTTCAAGTAGTTTAAGCATTTTCATCTTCTAGGTAGTTTAGCAAATAGTCCAAGTCCGTGCACTTATTCTCAAATTGCGTAATTATCTTCTATTAAATGCCCTCTTGTGCTATGGAATGCAAGTAAGAAGAGGATCTTGTCTCTCCCCTCACATTTTCTCTCTCATCCTCTTTTAGGTTTTTTCCAAGGTTTCATCCTTGCTTCCGATATCCTTTTGTCGAGCGCCTACTCTCGTAGCTTCTTCCTCTGAACACATATTCTTCAGTCTATGAGTGCTTTGTTTCTCGATCGAGTGCTCCTATTGTATCTATATACGAGTGTGTCTTCTCTCCTACCATGCATTTGTGTTTCTATACGCTCACATTGTTCTCCGGCCTTGTTATTGTCGAAGCCCTTGGCGCAACTTCCTCCGCACACCATTTTTACTACAGTCGATATGTGTAGCAACGCCTAGGGTGAACACACATCGTATCTGTCTGTCCAACAATTGCCGAACACACCACGAACGCGCCATCATCCCCTTCCAATGGATTGACGACCTAACAACCAATGAAGCTTGTTAATAGATTATAGAAATTATGAGCCAAGTAACCTTCAATACAATTCACACTCACATTGATGCTTTGGCAGTATCGAGCTCAACGAAAGCCGCCACTTAAAGTTTATACGTGAGAGGCTTGAGCGGCCAACATGATGCATTGTAGGAATGAGCTAATCAAGTTAGGTTGTAGGGAGAAGCCACACGCGGGCTTATGGGAGAAACCCTTGCTGTTAATTTCCAATTGAGATCTCTTGAAGAAGGTGGATACTGTCATGGTCGATCACAACTAGGGGGGACGATCTTCACATGCACTGTACATGAGCAGATACTATGATGGCGGTAATGTACCACGCTATGTAAAATTGGAGTTTCTCCTCGTTGACATGGATGCCCCTTGTGATGGCTTACATGGTGCATACACTTCTTCATCAACCATAGGACACCGTGGGTTGAATGTATCAATCTAGTATTCTTTCACCTCATGGACACGACACAATTGTGGTTCTTTCATCTGTAATTAGAGCATCAAATATGTCTTGGAGGATTTCAAAATTTTTTGCAACGCACTTTCTTTAAATATCGAATGTTCGTTAAAAAATGCTACGAAGTGAAGAGTGCATCTTATTGAAAATCTCTCGTCGTTATTGAATTGAACCTACAATACGTGCAAAACCAGTTAATTGATATCTAATGTTTGAATTTTGCTTCACAATCTCACTTTGAAATTGGTAGCTAACATATACCAAAACAATATTTATCTCCGCAAATAAAAAATATTTCTGAGAATAATAAAAAAACAGCAATTTGACCACACAAGAAATTTTAATAGTTGTTGTTAATGCGTGTTTAGCTAAAGTAATCCTTGCATCATATATTTCTTGTTGCGGGTCACCCGGTTTTTCCCCGGTCCGGAGAATTGGACCGCCGTAGCTCCGAATTGGAGCGGGCACGCAAACAGTCAATGAAAAATAGCAACAAAAGACAAAAAGCTTTTTTGACGTGTAAAACCCAAAAAGGGTGAAAAACCACGTGGCCGGATCTATGCCGGGCCAAAATCCACTATTTTGTTTGAGTTTACAAGAGTTGATAGATTTCTTCGGAGGGTGACATGCCAGTTCTCCGTTACATGTTCAGAATATGAAAACAACAGAAAATAAATTAAGTCCTTGGAGCCTGGGTGGGAGCGCTCCAGTGGGGAAAATCGCTAAGTCCTCGGAGCCTCGATGGAAGCGCTTTTGCTGAGCCGGAGCCTTGATGAGAGCGCTTCTGTTGAGAAGGATGCCACGTATTTGAAGCCTTGAGATGCTTTCACACTAGAGAGGGAGGGGAGCGAACTCCGAGCGGAGGAACGATCTAAGTCCCACGACCTCGCCAGATAACGTCAGAGCTTTCTCTAGCCTCTGGAGTTGCTTGTTTTCAAATGAAGACCTGAAGGCTTTTTTATAGTTTTTTAGGGGGATATGATGGTAATTGCGCCGGACTGAATTTGTGTTGGCGGATGACGTTGTTCTGTTTCGGTCACATGGATCACACATTTTAGCGAAATGACGAAAGTACCCCCTGGCGATTCGGGCAGGTTGCCCGATGACGGAGGTGGCTGGAGAAGGCCGAAGGTGGCGGGGAGTCCGACGTGCGCGCGGGGGGGGGGGGCACCCTCGCGCTGTGCACGCGCGTAGGGAGCACGCTGTGCACACACACAGTGAGTGTGTGCCTGCGAACGCGCGAGTGATTTTTGGCCCCCTCGAGCGTGCGCGACTTGTATGCGCGGCTCGCTCGGTCGGGTCATATTACTTGTGCGTTTTGGTCAAAGTCCTACCGGTTTGATTCAAAAATTTTTTGGGGAACCCCATCATTTCTGATGAATACAAATGTCTTGACTATGCACTCTCGGTTTTGGAGACGCTCTTCATTGTGAAATTTTTATTACCTAATTTTGAACGACTGACTTTTCTAGCTTGGTAGTCCTAAAGACTAATTGCATATTGGAGCACTGAATGATTCTTGTCAGGCTATCATTGGTTCCTCTTACAGTCTATTAGTGTGTTACAGTTGATATGCTGGCGAGATACGCACACGCTGACGAGACGTCGTGACGAGTCCACACGAGGAGGAAGACGATGACGTGTCCGTCTGGAGGAGGTGAGATCGAAGACGCGCCGCCGACATGATTATCTTATTTACATTCTGTTATGTGTACGCTTTATTATTCACACTGCTTTTTCGTTATCCGCACCCCGCACCTATAAGAGGTTGTGCTGTATTCTTTTTCATTATGCTTGAATGTATGAAATTTAGGGTTGCTCCATAGCTTTTCTTCTCGTTTCCTTGTTCTTCCTCGCCCTCACCACTACCGACCCTCTCCCTTGTCGGATTTCTCTCTGGGATCGTATCAATTTTCTGACTTGCCTCGCCGCCCGCACGTTGCCTCCGTTTGCTACCCCGATCCACGTATGTGTTGCTTTCGATCCCCGACTGCGCCGTTCGTCTCCACCTGTCCCGCCTGTGCCGATCTTGCAAATCCTCTATCCGCTTCGATCGATCCATCTTCCGATCGATCCCGCTTCCGCACCGATCCTTCTTCCACACCGATTTCGCTTCAACACCTATCGATCCCGCTTCTGATCGACACGCCAATCTGCTTCCTTCCGCGCCTGTGTCCGCCGATCTGTCGCTTCTAGTGACTGTGTGATCGCCGATCTGCAGTTTTTCGCCCCAATCTGACGCAGGAAGGCCGGCGACCCTTTGTTTCTGCTGATCTCAGCTAGTTCCGCTGCTCTCGGTCGGAATCTGACGTTTCCAGCCACATGGCTCCTAACACTCACTCCTCCGGTGACCTCTCTCCAGATACCTCCTCCGAAGTCCTTAGTCGTCGCGTCGAGGCTCAAGATCAACTCAACGCCTCCATGCTTGCCTCGCCCTTTGCTCCAAGATTGAATCCCTCCAGGCGTCCATCGCCGCCGTCTCCTCCGCGTCTGGCTCTGGCCCACCCGCGGACGACGTCTCTCTCCTCGGCGGCGGGCCATCGCCCTTTCTTTCAGGGACCACTCCTCCGCCCATTTCGGGCCGGTCCGCTCTCTCCTTCGACATTCCATCCTTTGTTGGCGTTAGCCCGATGAGTTGATTCACCAAAGTTGAGCAATATTTCGACCTCAACCACACATCAGAGCACAACAAGGTGTTTACGGTTGTGGTTGGCCTGGGCGGCTCGGTCCTCCACTATTCTTGGTGCCTTTGCCAATCCAACCCGTGCCCCACCTGACCTGATCTCAAGCAGGAGATGATCCGGTGGTATGACACTCACTACTCCGGCTCCTTCGATATCGAGCGTCTTTTCGGTGTCCATCAGACGACCGACCTAGACGTCTATGTTGATGAGTTCGTCGTCCTGGTCTCCCACGTCCCCGGGCTACTGCCCGATCATTACCTGAACTTCTTCATGCAGGGTCTACTGTCACATATCCGCTCTCTTCTCCGCACACACCACTCCCGCACAGTCTCCGACGCCATTGACTTGACGCTTATGGTGGAAGCCGGCCTCTCCCTCGACCATCTTCTCCTACAGCCGACCACCACCAGCCTCGGCCTCCTTGGCGACCACTAGCTACGGCTCCTCCATCGCGTCCGCCGCCTTGGGGAAACCGACCAGGCCGCCCAACTCCCCTCAGCGCGTCTCGAACAGTGATTAAAATGAGCTTCACAGTAAGGGTCTTTGTTTTTGGTACTGCCAACCCTACTCCCCCAACCATGAGTGCTCCGTGAAGGAGTTCCACATAATCATCAACGACGTTGATCCTGAGGTTATCCTGGCTGACTTTGAGGCTGGAACTCTCAGCGGGGGATACACCTCTCGACCCCACTGCGGCTACATTTCACTGCCTGGTGTTATCCTATGCCTCGACGGGCAGGATATCTGGCCAGCAAACCATGCAGCTCTCGGCACACTGCAGGATCGCTCGATCGTCATCATGGTGGACAGCGGCACAAGCCACAACCTCATCTCTGAGCGCCTGGTGCAGCAACTCCGTCTTCCCTCGGTTCCCTTTACGGATGTTGCGATCTGCCTGGGAGATGGCCCCCACCGACCGACTCAAGGCCGTTTCACTGCCGTGTCTCTCTCCGTGGGGTCTTGTTCCATGACTGTGGACTTCTACGCATTCAGCCTAGGCGGTATTGACACCATTTTGGGGGTGGCTTGGCTCCGCATGGTCAGCGATGTACGCATCAATTGGACGACTATGACCATGTTGTTTCTCTATAGGGGCCAGCCATGTCGCCTCGACAGTGACTCTGCTCTCCAGTCTCTCTCTGTACAATCCAGCGAACCACAAACGTCGGCCTCTCTGTGGGGCTGTGAGCCCTCTTGGGCTCGTCCGATGTTCCTTTCCCTTCCCCGGCGGACCACCAAGAGCTTTTTACTGTGCTCGCCGTCGTCATCCAACCTCTTGTAGGATTGCCACCAGCCCGGCCGACTGACCGCGCAAATTCCCTTCAGCCTAGGACCACAGTAGCCTCGGCGCAGCCGTTCCATTCTGGTCATGGACCGAAGGATGTGCTCGAGCCTCTGATGCAGGGGATGATGATGGAGGGCCTTACCCGTTCTGTTGCAAACCTATTTTTTAGCCTTGTTCTTCTGGTCCGGAAGAAAGACGGCAGTTGGTGTCGTACTACCCAGCCAAGCTACTTGATCGTCGCTAGCTCATTCAGGGGGACTTTGGCTCGCAGGAGGTCCCTGTTGTTTGGTCTTATCGTCTGGAGTCCGAAGCTATGTGGCTACCCCAGGATCACTTTTGCCGGTCAGTCCTCCGACTACTCCCTTGGGGACAAGACATTTTCCAGACGACAATATTGTTACGGTTGCACATGCCGACGAGACATGCACACGCCGACGAGATACCGTGGCGAGTCCACGCGCGGAGGAAGACAATGACGGGTCCATCTGGAGGAGATCGAAGACGCACTGCCGACATAATTATCTTATTTGCATTCTGTTATGTTATATTCTGTTATGTTATATTCTGTTATGTGTACGCTTTATAATTCACACTGATTTTTCGTTATTCGCACCCCGCACTTATAAGGGGTTGACTTTACTCTTTTTCATTATGCTTGGATAAATAAAATTTTGGGTTGCCCCTAGATTTTCTTCTCTTTCCCTCCTTCCTCTCGCTCACCACCGCCGACCCTCCCCCTTGCCGGATTCATCTCTCAGATTGTATCATAGGGCATGCCAACTTTCAATTAGTTAGTTCTAAATGGTCTTATGAATGGATAGATTCTGTTAATTTGTTTGAAGGTAGTTGGGGGAAATTTTCTGCAAGTTTTTCGAATGCTATTGGCCTGATTTTTTGGCTTGTTAGGACTGGGACTTCTTAGGACAATACTGTGTTTTCCCTAAGGTCTGTTTGGCCTGGTAACACAGTGAATTGAAACACAGCTTTGGACTGCTGCTGAGGACTACGACATCCCCTACGTAGCCTGAAACTGTGTTCGGACACATTCACTGAGGTTCCATTTGTTTCAGCTTTTTTTTCCTCCATTGTTTTGAAAGAAATTAAAACTCAAATCCTATTTTTTTGTCCTTTCAATGCGCTTTGCTTACGACATCTTCCTATTTCTTTTATTTTTAAACTAATTTATCAAATCTTCTAATTTATATTTTGTTTATGATGTTGTTCATATCATTATGCAGATCTTTTAACGAAGGATTATTATTATAATCATAAATTCTTGTGGTCAACAGAAAGTGCTTCTGGATTGGTAATTTAGTCTATATTGCAACCGTTTTTGGTTTATACTTTATATTACTGTGGACAAGTTATCATGGAGACAGAACTATTTATGTAAATTAGCACGTGGTTTGGTTTCCACGTGGTCAATCTTGTTGCTTGGAAAGTGAAATATTTCTTCTTATAGGGAAGATTTAGAACTTGTGCAATGTAATTAAATTTAAAGCACTAGATTGAGAGGTTAAGATTTGAAACCATGTTGATTTGGCATAGTTTACACTTCGTTGAGAATGATAGCTCTAATGAGTTAACTCACCAAGTGGTTTGGGGAAAAATGTATTTTTTATGGGGGGTTTTGGCTCTAGATGAAAAATATGCTCATTTTGTGTTTTTCTCCCGGGTTTGCTTAATTTAGCTGAAGCAGGGGAAGTGCATATATTGTCATCACAAAAGTATCTAGTCTAAAATATATAACATTGGAATTTTTTATTTAACAGATTAAGCCTGAATATGAAACTCATTTGAGTAGTATAGAAGAACTATATGTAAAATTTTCGATGATTGAGCTCCTACTCTCACTGATTGAGCAACCTTCCTTTGCAAAATCTGTCCGCCACGTGCCCCTCCCGGCTTGAGCTCACGAAGCTCGCCAGGCTGTGTTTTGAAGCTCGTGATTACCTTGTTAGGAGCTTGCCACAATTCTCCTCTCCCCCGCTGTCCGAATTAGCACCCCTCCTCCTTTTTATAGGCAAACCAATTGTTGCAGTTCTCACCGGTCTTAACACAAACTCGCTGACCCCATTCTGCTGGTGTGCTCGCCGACTTATCCAACACAGGTCTCACTGCTTCCTTATGCTACAGGACCGTCCGCCTCCCTCCCCTAAGCTCGCTGCTTCCTCCTCCCGTAGGACTTGCCAATCCTTCCATCCACAGGGCTCACAACTTCTGTCATCCAGATTCGCTGCATTCTGAGCCTGCCACGCTCGATTGTCCCAGACTTGCTACTTCTCCCTTATTCCAGAGCTCACTAGATCCAGAATTTGCCTTCCACTACTCGTTGCTGCTAGCCCTGCACTGATTGAGTTTTCTGCGAGTCCCCTACTTCTAGAACTTGCCACTTCAGAATCCACTACTTCCAGAATCACCAAGCTTGAGTTTTGTCGATTTATCTGATACGGGCGCTCGTGGGAATCGCTTGAGTTTGTTCTCCCTGCTTCCAGTACTCACCCAATACGGGTCTTGAGTTCATATAGGCCGCTAGTACTCTCGCCGGTCCCTTTGACACATAACTCACTAATCTTTGACGGTTTAATACCACACTCGCCCAATTAGCAGAACTTGTTAACCTCACTCTTTCCCTCTAGAGCTAGCAGGCGCTGCTTGAGCTCTCCCTATTTCCAATGTAACGACCCCCCACTTATTGGAGTCCGCCACAATTTAAACTTTTCATTTCATTTATCATCAGTGACACAAGATTAGAACATTTAGCATGCATTAAATAAATATTATATCATGATAGAGTACTATAAGAAAAATGCTGGACAAAAAGGATCATTTCATTTCATTAAACATATTTTTACATGATACATGACAAGCCCTACGTAATATACACTAATGTTAGGGCTTCAAAAAGGAAATACAACAACTATAACACACTGTATATACATCACATGTAGGTGAGACTAATCTACATAAAATAAAAATTGAAACTCTCACGAGGGTAGTCCGGATCCTTGTAGCTCTCTCGATGCGTGTCCAGTATCCCAAGCACAACCATAGCCACCTCCACCCAAAGGCGATACCTCTTGTCCATTTGCAATTTTTTCATCTTATTTGTGTCGGGGAGCACCGTGCCCTTTACTTATATTAATTTAATTATCTAAATAATTAATCACATGACTAAGCGAATTCTTACCTTCTCTGCAAAAGTATTAGCAACAGTTTATAATATGGAAGTACATCATTTCCTTTTATATTAAAAGTTTGTTTTCTTATATCATTCTGCATTATATGCATTTCATCATTTAATTTCATCAGTCTTTATATTCATTCCGTCATTCATTATATGCATTCCATTATTATTTAATCATCAGTTAACGTATACATTTCACTATTCATTGTCCTTTTCAATTTTCTTATTGGGGGAATGCTAAGAATAAATTCATCATTCATTTATTCATTACGTGTCTTTTGTTTAGTATGCTCACATTTTTTAGATTCAAGACTATCATCTAGCATGATATCCAATCAGGACTCCTGAATCTTGTAATATGCTTAAGCTGCTAATTAATTGCGCCAGACATCCCCAATTTTGCTTTCATGTTCAACCTAAGCCAATTAAATCAACCAAATTAAGTTGATGGCTTCAAATTAAGCTGCAAGTCGTCTGCCTACCGCCTTTTAGAGCCTCTATGTAGGGTTTAATTGATCTAATTCTGCAAAAATTAGCCGTAATCGAACTAGATGTTGGCTTCTCTTCCACAAGACCAACACTATTTTGCGTGAAATACACGACCCTTCTCCATTCTCCGGACTACGCAATATAAAAAAAATGATATTCTGCCATTAGTGTTTTTTGTTTTTGAGTGAACATTTGAAATGTGTGGAGTATTAACATCAAATATGGTTTTAGAAACTTTATTTAGTCTTTAGATTGAAAAAGAAATGAAAAATTCCAAGAAATTCAAACCCATGGTTTTCGGCCCTAGTCAATCAAGCAAAATATTCACATTGGAATGAAAAAGAGTTGAGAGGGAGAGAGTACTTAAAGATTGAGGGGGAAAATCTCTTGAAATCGAGTCGATTTGGAGCGTCGGAAGGGAGCGGCGACTTGCTGCCAGCGGCTGGAGCGGAAGAATCCCACGAGCGAGAAGAAATATGAGGAGGGCTCAGTTTTTCCCCTCCTTATCGTGACCCGACTTCATGCTCCCATGACACACTATCAACCTTCGAGCGTGAGTCACGTGTAAAACATTCGAGCATTTCTTCCTTTGCCGGCTCAACCCAGCTAGCCTTAAGTAGCCGGTCTCAATTAAATTTAACCACCTTTTATTAGTATATTAAGTGTACATTTAAACACTTTAAACTTAACTTATTCCTTTACGACCCTAATGGGTAATGATATATACATATTCAATTTTTCAGTCGACATACTATTAACAGTAAATTACATTCTGATTTTGTTGCGCATGTTAAAATAGTTATGTATAAATACTAGTAGCTGTGGTTGGCGCCACATCCAGTACTCATTACTCGTTAGACTCATGATTTGCGCTTAGCTACAACTTGATCTCGCTAATAACATGGGGACGAATACAGTGTTAACCTTCTCCATCATTCTGGCACTCGTTCCGGCTCCCATCTATAACGTCAGTGACGAACAACGAATTACCACTTTCTCTCTCACTGGGAAGAAAAAATTTATTGAGTGGGTCCACTTGATGCTTGAGTCCTCTAGACCAAATACTTTTTTCATCATCTGACTCACAACACATTTTTTGTCTTGCCGAGGATGACGACTGCATACAGTCATGGATTTTAAATTCCATGGATAGTGAGCCCTGTAGAATGGCTATGCACCACGAGACTGTAAAGGCCATGTGGGATGAACTGAAGTTCTATACTCTGGACAAGATAGTCTTCAACACTTGTTCGATCTCTTTAGAGACCTTCAGAGCATTGAACCAAGTTCAGATGTTGATCTGACCTCGTTCGTGGTATAGTACAAAACTCTTGACGAGGGTTGGATTCAACCAACACCACCGCCCGACTTTGGATTTTGCTACCCAACGGGCTTATAAGGAAGTCGTTGGCATTGCAATGATGATGGCATGGTTACCACCACATCTATACAGTGTTCGGGCTTATATCTTATCCTTTCCCACTATTCCCACTTTATTCGATGTTTGCTCCATGATTCTGAAGGTGACTCTACCTATTGATTTCTACTTGACTCCCTCTCCTGCTTTGCTTCACCACTCTATTGAAGCTAGACCTCATCTGCTGGGTATCATGAGGGTTGTAATGGGTCTCGAGGCGGTGGGTGTGATGGCCGCACTCGTTCTAGAGGATAACACACTCGCATGTGTGCCCACTGTGGCCGGGCAAATCATATTGAAGCTACATGTTACCAGGTACATGGTTCCCGCAACCATCCCTTCACAATGCCTCTACAACAGTGGATGCTCCCAATACGCCCCCTTATTGAAATTGACATCCTATGGGAGGAATTTCGGCATCCGCGGGTTCTCATTACTCAAACCCCCCGACTTTGTTGTCTTTACCTCCAATGAATGTATATTTTGTTTTTTTGGATATAACTCCTCCTGGATAGTGGACTCTGGAGCCACAAGTCACATTACTCCGCATAAACCTTCTCGTTACACGGACACTACTACTTCCAAAATTATCATTGTTATCAATGCCGCTTCCACTCCTGCTTGTGGATCAGGAGATGTTTTTCTCGCTCCATCCATTTCTCTACGTTAGAAACCTGATATATGGGGTCCGTATAAAAATTCGAGTTTATCTGGATATCATTATTTATTTTACTTTTATTGATGATATGAGTGTATTTACTGTGCGATCGCTCCAAATTACCATGAAACTTTCGCTCATGCATCGCTAAAAGCCTAAAACTCACTTAATTTTTAAGCTTCATTAAAGTTTTTTGGACTGATAATGCTCTTGAATATACTACTCACGAATTTCAGAAAACTTGCAATACCTTGGGTATTATTCACCAAACTTCATGCGCCCATACCCCTAATAAAATTGTCCGGCCAAGAGGAACCAACACCTCCTTGAGGCTGCTCGCTCGTTTATGTTTCAGATACATGTTCTCAAGAATTATTGGCTTTTTTCTATTACCACTGTGCGTTATTTAATTAATAGCATGTCTTCGATCGTCCTAAACTTTGCTACTCCCTTTCCATCATGTTCCCCTCCACACCTCCCCCCTTCCTCGTTTTTTCATGTGTGTCTGTTTTGTCAATCATCTTGGCCCTCTTGTGGACAAGCTAGCTCCTCGTGCTATAAAATATATCTTTGTTGGACACTCTCGCATATAGAAGGGTTATGCGTGTTACTCTCTCACTGATCGGAAAACAATCACATCCGCTAATGTCACATTTCTCGAGGATCATCCATTCTATTACTTGACTCATGATAACTTCCCACCTGCTATCACATGTCCTAATGTCCCTATCAACAACACAATCCCTCCCCTACTCCCAACACTACCTCCTGTGCTCCCAACGCCACCTCCCTATTCATGTGTACACTCGCTGTCGTCCTCGACCCGATGCCCTGCGACAGTTGCCCTTATTGATGATGCTCCACAACCGGTTGATCCAATTACGACTCTTACCCCGGATGCAGGCCCTTTACATCTCACCCTCACTCGCTATGTCTCCTTTCACCGCTTATATCCAGAATTTCACAAGTTTGCAACTTCCTTATCTTTTATTTCCATCTCCTCTTCTGTGTAGGAATCTCTCCAGCATCAACATCAGACATGTGACCTTTTTTCTCTTCCTTTTGGCCAATCCTATGCGGATCTTCACTATCAAACACCGTCCTGATGGGACGATTAAGTGCCTCAAAACCCATCTTGTGGCGTTCGGTTTCACTCAACAATATGACCTAAATTATGAAAAGACGTTCTCTTGAGTCGCTAAGCTGAATACGATTTGGGTATTTATTTCCTTGGTCGTCCATCGTCATTGGCAACTGAATCAACTTGATATCAAGAACGCATTCCTTATGTTTATTTAGCGGAGAATGTCCATATGCAACAACCTTCTGGTTATGAAACCACATGGGAGTCTCTTGTCTACCACTTTCAAGAAACATATTTATGGCCTCAAGAAGTCTTCTCGGGCTTGATTTGATAAGTTCAGTCAGATCATTCGGGATTTTGAATTCATTTGGAGCTCGGCAGACTTATTATTTACTTGACATAGAGGCACCTGTTAGGAGTTGCAAGAGTTTAGTCACTAGGCATGTTAAACGGAGGAGGGGTAGACCAGACTTGGAATGAAACTATAAGGAAAGACATGATGTATTTAGGCATTAGTGAGATTATGACTAAAGATAGGGCACAATGGGGACAAAGGATTAATATAGCCGACCCCACTATAGTGGGGTAAGGGCTTGAGTGTTGTTGTTGTTGTAAGTCAATCTATGGGAATCTCATTGTCACCATTGATCCCGTCCACTCTCTTCCACCAAAACCCACTTTTTACCTTCAACTCTGCTTCTCTTGTTCTTTCCTTCTTAGGATATTCGTCGACAGTCTCTCTCTCGAGTCAATATCCCAGCCTCAGTGATAGCATCATCGACCTCCTCCAACTTAGATCTCCATCCGCTCAATCTCCCTCTGCCTCTCCATGAACTTTCCTTCTCAGGATATTGACTCGAGAGAGACAATCTATCACAACCTCTACTTCTCCACCTCAGCCATTGGAGACTGTTTATTTCATTGGGCAAGAAGAGCTCCTAGAAAAAGCTCTTTTTTTACATCCAGGCCGGTGAGCACAAGGAGCGCTAGTTTGAAATCTTGAGGTGTCCTCCTAACAATCCAATTTTCAAGTTTGAGAGCTCTTTAAAACCCTAATGCAATCTCCAAAGTTTAGATAGATTGTCAGAGAAAGAAGTCCGCTCCTTTGAAAAAAAACACCTATAAAATTGGAAACCAAAATGAGGGATGATTGTGAAATCACAAAAGACACTAGGAATCTAATTGGAGGGTTTTCGGAAGTGTGAGCCTACATGAAGCATGGTCTAACCTCAAGGGTCTTGGTGATATTTACCTATTTTAGTTTCAATTAAAAATGGTTTGTGAATGCAGGGAAGAAATAGTTGTATTGGCTATGGATATTTAGGATTGCAACATGGCCTAAAAATTGGTAAAGGGTATCTGTTTATACCAATGCCAACCAGGTTTCTAAATGCTAAATTGCATGACTACCACATTTTTGTTTAAAAATAAATTAATGTCTTGCAGAAAACAAAAGGCAAGGCCAATGTTGTTGATGTCGGATGTTTGGTTCGTGTCGGTTTGAGTTTGAAATGTCGGATGTTAGATTACGGGGATATGTTAGAGATATTTTACAATGTGAAAATTTTAATATTTAAATTATATATATATATATATATATACATTTTTTCGTAAATATGTGCAATTGTACACGCAATGTATGTTTATAAATTACATAATAGATATATAATAATATGATGATAATGGATTAATGAGCACAATAAACACAATTTTGTATATAAATAATTAAATATTGAAGCAAGTGATTTACCTGTACTTGTCTAATCGTTTGAGGATCTATAACATTTGTTCAATAGTTCCATGGAACAAAACAAGAGATAAAAACTTTGTTGTAAGTTGGCAAAAAACAAAAGGTAGAAACTAATCATAAACATGCATAAAACAGAAGCCAAACAGGGTGCAAGCAACACAATTTAAAATATGTGAAATCCTAGCACCACTACTGTTATGAATTCTCATAACGATCTGCTCACGGGACAACAAAACCAAAGACGGCGGAAGGATTCGACATCAAACGGGGCTGAACCATCTGGTTCATCCCTCCCTAATTAAAACAAGACGGCGGTTGGGGGCTGAACTGGACGGGTTCAGCCCCTATGGGAGGGGCCGGCCGGCCCCTCCATGGCTCGAGGGGTATAAATACCCCTAGGGTTTCCTGGCAGGAGCAAGCAAGTATTTTCAAATATTTCCTCTTCTCTCTCTAAACCCTAGATCCCTCCTTCCTCTCCCAAATCTCTATCTTGTTTGCAACATTTGGTATCAGATGCTGCTCCTCCTCATCTCAGTCGACGTCTCGTCCAATCAAACCATTCGCAGCATCGGTCCCCGGTGGTCGCAGCAAGCCTCTCCAGCGATCGCAGCAAGCATCGATCCCGTCATTCCTATCCGGCAGCGGCTTCGTTTCCAGCGATCGACGACCCGTCGATCCCTCAGCATACAACGTCGCAACCCCCGGGCATTTCCGCTACGGATTTCAGGGACCCAGCCGATCAACATCGCCCGTCTACGTCGATCCCTCACGCGTCTTCATCAGACCCGCGCCCCTTCAACGACCCAGCCTCCGTGTTCTGCACCGCCTCCAGATCCAGCGTTCAACGATCCTTCTGCGTGTAACTACACGATCCCGATCCCAGCGTGCAGCGACATCGTTCCGCTCCCAGCGATTCCAGCCGGCCTTTGATTTCAGCTGGCCTTCTATTTCCAACGACCGTCTGCGCCGGTCCAACGAACCTTCAGCAGCGATCTAGCGATCCTTCTACGCCGATCTCTTAGCCCCCGACTGACTCTCTCCTAGGGAGAATCCAATCGGTTGGCAACTCTCGAAGAGAACTACACCGGGTTTGTAGACACAGTGGCGGCCATCGAAGAAAAGTTGATGGCATTTGAAAAACGACTGGAAGAAAAGTTGGATGCATGCATGGACGAGATAAAAAATTTGTTGACTCAACGCCTCAAGGGAAAAGCTGTTGCGGAAGAGACCAGCGCGGTTTCGATTCTCCCTCCGGCCCCAACAGCGGGACACGAAGACTGTGTGGGTAGGGATGGTAATGATCGGGCCTCCAACGTCAATAGGGGGCTTGGGATCGACAGCGAAAGGGCAGGAGGCTCACGACAACCACCATCAGGGCCTGAGGCAACCCAGATAGGCAGAATCGACGTGTCTGCCTTGGATTTCCCTCCATAACGGGAAGGGCGCCGGGAGGACCGACGACCCAGAGGGATGGGGTACCCACATCAGGATGGACTCCTTCCTAATCCAGGAATGCCGGGACACACCGATGGCGACAGATGAGGAGGCGGATGGGAGTTTAGGCCGCCAGTAGTGGTTGGAAACCCCTACGGTGGGGTTTGGTGGTACTCACACGTGATCGTTGATCGACGACGACTGCAAGGACTCCGACAAGAGTACAGAGGACCTGGGCAACCGCAACCAAGGTCATACATGCCGCCAAAAGTGACACGCATGAACTACCCCAAATTCAAAGGAGGAGATGCTTTAGAATGGGTCCAAAAGGCAGAGTTGTTCTACACTTATCATGGAATTCCAGAAGAACAGTGGGTGAAGTTAGCATCGTTTCACCTTGAGGAGGACACATGTCAATGGACCCAATGGTTCCTTTGAGGATGGGACCATGCGCGGTACGAATTTGTTGACGGATTCACAGCCCGCTTTGATCCACTAGAGTACAAAGATTTCGAGGCCCTTCTTCAGAAACTGAGACAGAAAGGGAGTGATAGAATACCGGACATAGTTTGAAAGGTTAGCCAACAAAGTGCAGTGGGGCAAGAAGACATTAATGAGTTGCTTCATTTCAGGGTTGAAGGAGCACATCAAGGATGAGGTACATACCTACATGCAGCACAGTTTAACCCATGCTATCAGTTTGGCCCGGATTCAAGAGCCGCGACTCAACCGACAGAAGTCCCGAGAAGGAAATACAAAGAACACTACAAATCCGCTAGACACGAAAAAAGATCAACGAGCTACCGAAATGGCGACGGTGAAGAAATTGACATGGTTAGAGCTACAAGCAAGAAAGGAAAAGAGATTGTGCTTCAACTGTGGTGAGAAATTCACCCCAGGCCACAAATGCCAGTTGATCCAGGTGTACATGTTGCAGGAAGAAGGCGAGATGTCAGATACAAAAAGAGGGGAACATGGGCACATTCCAGATACAATCGAGTTTAGGGTATCTAGCCTGACCATGGAGGGAGAGTCCACACCGCCCACTATGAGTATTGCGGGGTTGATCGGTCAACAGAAGGTGACCATTTTGGTTGACAGTGGGAGTACACATAACTTCATCAACCCCGCGGTGGCACAGAAGTTGGGCTAAGAGATCAACAAGGAAGCCACGTCCCAGGTTATCGTGGCAGACAAAAATAAGCTGCGGTGCGAAGGGGTGCTGAGGGGAGTGGGGGTCAGGGTGCAAGGATACACCTGCAGGATGGATGTCTTCTTGTTGCCCATCCAGGGGTCAGATATGGTTCTAGGGGTCCATTGGTTGCGACTGCTGGGTAAGGTAATCCTTGATTAGGGCAACTTGACCATGGAGTTTGCTCAGGATGGGAGAGAGCACTGCCTACAAGGGATCTGACTCTCACCGGTGAAAGGGGTCTCTCTTCGCTGCTTGGAGGGACTGCGGGAACAAGAGAACGACATAGTTGTGATGAGCCTGAAGGAAGAGATTTTGCAGACCAACACTCGACCCTACCGTTACCCAGATATCCACCTTGGGGACAAGCTGGTTCTTGAAGGGGAAGAGAATGTTATGAATCCTCATAGCGATCTGCTCGTGGGACAATGACACCAAAGACGGCGAAAGGATGCGACATCAAGAGGGGCTGAACCATCTTGTTCAACCCTCCCTAATTAAAGCAAGACGGCGGTTGGGGGGTGAACCGGACGGGTTCAACCCTTATGGCAGGGGCCGGCCGACCCCTCCATGGCCTGAGGGGTATAAATACCCCTAGGGTTTCCTGGCAGGAGCAAGCAAGTATTTCCAGGTATTTCCTCTTCTCTCTCTAAACTCTAGATCCCTCCTTACTCTCCCAAATCTCTATCTTGTTCGTAACAACTACTCACAGGCTCTGATCAAGCAGTAAGCAACACAACACGATCCTCTCGAAATGAGAAACCCAACGGGTGGTGAAGAAGATAGAAACCAGAATCCTAGAAGTAGTATTTTAAAAAATAAACTTACACCGCTATCATATGAGAAGTAGGGAAGAAGATAGAACTAGAAGTTGAATTATCAAGGCCTCATAGGCACAAAATCAAAGTAGAAACCAGAGAATGAATCAACAAAGCAAGGTCACAAGAAAGAAACGTCGAGGATAGTAAACAACACAAAGAACGCCAAATGAGAACGTTACAAGGGAGTCGTCGAATATTGGGCACAGAGAGATGCACAAAACGAAATACAAAACAAAATATTATTGCATGACTGCTTAAAAGAAACAAAAATACTAATTTAAATCCTCACACCGTTATCGGCTGCGAGAACCTACTTATCATACAATATTTTGAAAAATGACCTTTTTAATTAGAATGTCTATGTCATTGCGTTTTCCCTTAAACCTTTATGTTGGCAAACATCTTCAACACCGGGTGTTACCATAACCTACTTTTTTAAATGGCTGCAGTACCCAAAGCTCCATTAATTTGTTTGAGACAAATTTAATTATGTAATTCGTTTGATCACAACTTGGGAAAATGGCTAGCTTTATAAAAGACACTAGTGTTTGAAGCATCAAGTTCGTTGCTATGGTTTATCTTTGGTTAAGTGAATGCAATTAGGTATCTCCTTAGGTAATTTGGTGGTATGGGCTAACTTTGTTGTAGTAATTTTCTGGTAGAAGCCATGTTATATGGTAATGAATTACCAAAGATGTTTTTAGACAGACAAATTGTTGGCACATGCTTGGGCCGTGTAAACTCTTTGGTCCGCTCTTTTTTATTGTGTCTTGCTTTTTCAAACAACGTATATCCCGATGTTGCTGAGCTTCTCGATAGAAATTGGAGCTCTATTGAAGAATTTCGACAATTCATCTTTTACTGATGCATTAAAAGTTCTTACATGCTTTGTTGTATTTATCAATATCATTACATGCATATCTGCCATTGATCTTAAAATACATAAAATTATTTGGCACGTGCCTCATAAAGAACCGTAGGAGTTATTTGTTCTATAGTAATTCTGTTAAGATGCATTGAGTTGAAATTATTTTCTTGCTCTGAATCCCTTTCTCTCTTTGCATAACTTCCATATTTATAAACCTCGCAACATAATATTTGATGCTTTTGTAGCTGCTAAAATATCTTCCTTGCATGTCAGCGCATAACTGCCACCGGTATACAATCTGATGAAGCATTTATTGGTGATATAAATACACATTATAGAAGTGGTAAAACGACAGTGGATGTTAAGGTTGATACCAATTTCAATGTGAGTGGATATACTTTCATTTAACATATATCTCTTCATTGTCAGTATATTCGATTCTTTTACCCTTGATGTAGCATGAATTATGTTAGTATGCACACATGCATTGACCATTTCACTTAGTTTTCTTTCACATGCATTGCCATTTGGGCACGGTTCATTAATCAATTTATTCCCAACATAACTGTTACTAGGTCTCAACTACAGTTAAGGTCAGGAATATTGTTCCTGGTGCAAAGGCTACATTCTGCTTCAGAATTCCAGATCAGAAGTCTGGGAAGGTAAGTATGTATTGTTCCATGCGTAGTACAATTTTATTTCATTCTGTGATGTATTTCTCCTGAATCTTATCTTCAAGCTAATGCTATTATTGATTTCATTTGTATTTTTCCATGCCGTCTCATCATTTTGTGATCTATCCATGAAAAAAAAAGAAACTTAGCATGTTTTAATGTTTGTAAATATTTGATTTACGTCGGGGTAGAGTGGAGTAGGGATGTAGCCAAATCAGATGAGATCGCGGCCTTTAAATAGAAATATAACTCTTAATTAAAACTCTGAAGTTTAAGGGAGTGGCAATATTTTCCGTGGTGATCGGTGAGAATACTCGAATGAAAAATCTAGGTCACACAGTTTAACTTGGGTACAATTCAAATGACTTATACACCTTGAGCTCTATCCTATGAGATGCATCAAAGATATATAAAAGAGATTAAAATTTGAGTCAATAATCTAGACAATATGTGCATAAATACACTTATACACTATAGAATTTCGTCACAGGGCCATAGCATTCAAGAATCCATCTGGCTATTGAGAATTTCGGGATCTTGTTGAAGCCCTGCTGTCTGAGATGAAGGGTCAGACTCAGAAAGTGCCAATCTATTGTTGCTAAGGTCTCATTAAGGGACTGATTGGGCGGTTTAAAGCCTAATTTCTACAACCTTCTCCATCTGAATGATTCTTAGGTATGTTAATTGGAAATTCAAATGTGCACGTAGGATCATTCTCCTTATCCATCATAAAAAAGAATCATCACTCCCAACTTAGTTTCTTTTGCTTCCGAAAATTCACTTCAAAGGTAATTGGGTTCGGTTGGATTAATTTATTAGTACTACTGTTTTTCATTTTTAACACTAGATGTGATTGCAAAAGTAGAGTGGGAGCCTTGACACACCGGTTTTGGTGTTGCCGTATGACCTTGACGTCACGGTTCCTTAGGTGTGCGTTAACGAATGACAGTTTTAACCCCCATGTTCTCGACCGCCACCACCGTGCCAAATGGAGCCTTCACCATTGTGGTGGGACCCTTCTCCAGGTCCTCGCCGCGCGGGGATGCTTTGTGCACCGGGCTGCCCTTTTTTTATGTTATTGTGAAAGTCTTTCACTATTTTTTCTTAACCCAATACATACTATTCTTAGTTATGGTTCTAGTTGCCGAATTGTTTCCAGTTTAAGAAGTGGAATTTTCTTCTACATAATGTAATGTTTCTCCTAGATTTATTTTTCTCTCTGCTGAAGTTATTAGTTGTAAAAAATAAATTTATATCCATATTAGAAGCATACTCTTTTCCAGCATTAGAATGATTAATAAGCCTCCTCAAGAAATTCTTAAATTTATTTCCTGAAATTTAAAAACTCTTTTTTTATCAAATCAAAATACTTTTTTGGTGGCAGCTTGATGTCAGATACCTTCATGATCATTTTGCCGTCAATTCCAGTATCGGCATGAATACTAACCCAGTGCTGGAGCTTGCAGCTTCAATTGGCAGTAGGAAACTTTGCGGTGGTGCCGAGGTTGGCTTCAATAGCACTTCTGCAACTTTTACCAAATGCAATGTGGGGATTGGCTTTAACCAACATGACTTTTCTGCTGCAGTAGTTCTGTAAGTGATCATCTTTTCTATTTATTTGTTATCTAGCTGTCTATATTCTTGTACATACTGCGTCATGCTGTGATGCAGGATTGGTGTAAAGGATGTGCATGTGCCCTAACAGAACTCTAATGATTGAATGCAGGTGTAGGATGTAGGGAATTTTAAATGATGCATTGCACATGCGATAGCCCGACAAATATTGCAACAAAATTATGAAATTAATTTAAGACAACGCAAACATGTATGATTGAGATTAGACTTTAAAGCAATGAACAAGTTCTAACAACAATTAAAGTAAAATTTCTTTGACTAAATGTTTGGCGAATAAACCCTTCAATCAAATGCGGGTTATGTTGGTATAACGGTAAACGAGCGTCTGGGATGAAGAGGAAGGGGATCGGTCAAGTTGGAAAATAAAGAAACTAGGCTTCGCACCCAACTTTTCACGGATTTAGCAACATGAAATGATCACAAAGTCTGAAATCACTCCAAATTTTGTAGTACTCCAATGAGTTGTGATTCGAATTTTTATTTTACAATTTGGCTTTTTTTGTGTTATTCCCGTTTGAGGGTAGTTTGGTCCTTTGGTATTTCTTGGTCTTGTATAAGTATGTGCAAGGCCTTATATTGGAGATAAGTAATAGAATTTCCGGTTTTACTTGGTATCGTAGGCCGAGAAACCTTACCTGCAACCACGCCTTCTCGTATTCGCTTTGCCTGCTCGCCGATCACTCCCGTCTCCTTCCTGCTTTCCCTCTGTCGCTTTGAGGACTCTTATTGCGTCGTCTCCCCTCATGCGTCCCCCATGCAGATCAGCCGCCACCGCCGGTTGCTAAGAAGGACGTTGCCGCCGCCTTCTATGATGCCGCTAAACCTCCTTTTTCCTTAATCTGCTTCCCTCCTGCTAGTCGACGAGTGTCGTTCTTCTGTGTACCTTCGTTCATCAGTCCCTATTTTTTTCTCTCATGTAGATTGTCATCGACGACCTGATTGCTCCTATTGCTTGAGCTCCAGTGTGCCTTTTCTCAGCATGCCTCTTCGCCGATATGGATGATTCTTACGCTTTGTCGCCGGATGTGATACAACCTCAGATGAGTGACACTCAACGACCTCATGGCCACCCCAACTCTTTGAAGATTACCACGGTTCCTTTGGATGACTCAAATTATCTTGAATGGTCTCGCGCTGCACAACATGTCATTTGTAGCCACCAGATATTTGGTTACATTGATGGAACGACCAAGGAGTCCCCCCAAGACCGACCCCTCATGGAAGCGTTGGGATTCTTAAAACTCTCTGGTCGTCTCCTGGCTCCTGCATTTGATGACTCTCAAGATCTATCGAAGTTATATGTTGATGGATTATGCATACGAGATCTGGACCCGCGCACGGGAAACGTACTCCCAAAGTGGTAGTTCCACCCAGGTTTATGAGCTTACCCGCCACATTTTGGTGTTATAGCAAGGATCTATGACAGTGTTGTCTTTCTTCTCGGAGTTCGAGTGGCTGTTTCTGGAATTGGACTACTTTGTGCACTTTACCCCTGCTTGTACTGCGAATGTTGTTCAGTTAAAACAACAGTACCGTTTTCGTTTTCATGTCTTCTTGATGAGCTTGAACATGGAGTCTAATATGATGCAGACACATCCTTCACCGCTCTTCTCTCCCGTCTCTTCGGGAGGCATTCAGTATGGTTCTTGGTGATGAAGACCGCCAAAAGTCCCTTAGTGTTATTACTCCTAGTCTCCTCCTGATCGCTTCGCTCTGTCTGGTGTGGGAAGGAGCCATGTTCCCAGTCCTTGATCATCTGTGCATACTTGTGATTATTGAGGTTGCATGTGACACACTCAGGAGGTGTGTTTCAAACTTCATCCGCAGCTTGCCACACCTGGCTGTGGTCGTGGACTGGGGCGTGGGGTTCATAGACAGGGTGCCTCTCGGCCCCATAATGTTGCTTACTCTACAATTGTTTATGACAAAACATCATGTTCCTCTCCCGACCAGCTTACTGCTCAGGAATTGGATGTTTTTCGCCGCCTGCTTCACTCTCAGTCGGATACTTCCTCCGGTGCTCCTACCTCTCTTGCTACTGTTGCGATGTTGAGTGCTCATGCGGCCACTGCCTCCACTTTCGAGTGGGTGATCGATTCTAGTGCCACCCACCATATGACTGGCTCTTCCTCAGGGTTTTTTCTTATACTCCTTTGTCTGGTAAGGAGAAAGCCATTTTTGCTAACGACAATTTGTCCCCCATTGCGGGCAAAAACCATATCTCATGTTCTCTAACCATTTCACTTCCTTATGTTCTCCACGTCCCCACGTTTTCACACAATTTACTCTCTATCAACAATATTACTAGATCTCTTAACTGTTCTGTACCTTTTTTTGTCACTTGTGTTTTTCAGGAACGAGTAAGAAGCGAAACATTGACAGTGGTAGGAATCGTGGAGGCCTGTACTACTTGGACTCCCAGCTTCCCTCCCAGGCTTTTTCCTGCTCTACTGTTACCATTGATGATGTTCGCCGCTGACATTTACGCCCTGGACATCCGTCCCTTGTTTACCTTCAAAAATTGTTTCATGCTTTCTTACCTTTTCTACAAATCTTTGTTTGTTATGTCTGTGATATATTGATATGTCAAAACATGTACGACATAATTCATCACATTTATATTCTCTTAGTAGCATTCCATTTGTTGTTATACATTCGGATGTTTGGGGCTCCTCCCATATTTTATCGTTATTTGAATTTTGTTATTTTTTTACTTTTATTGATTGTTTTTCTCGCAACACATGAGTTTTTTCTTTTGAAAAAGAAAAGTGTGGTTTTTTCATGTTTTCAAATTTTTCATAAAATAATGCATACCTAATTTAAAAGATCTATTTGGGTTCTTCGAAGTGATAATGGGGGGGGGGGGGGAGAGTATGTCGATCGTGGTGTGTTCGGCTCTTACCTTACCAAACAACTTGTGTTCACATCTCTACTTAAAATGGGGATGCCGAATGAAAAAACCGACACCTTCTTGATGTTGGTCGCTGTCTCCTAGCCACTATGCACCTTCTTAAGTTCTATTGAGGCGACGATGTGCTCAACGCTGCACACCTTATCAACCGGCTTCCTTCCCCTATTCTCGACTATGTCACTCCTCTCACCCGTCTCTCCACCACGATTATTGTCCATATCTCTCATCTGACATCTCGTGTCTTCGGATGTGTCTGTTTTGTGCATGTCCATCAATCTCACTGAGACAAACTTGATCCTCGGGCTCAACGTTGTGTCTTCCTTGGTTACTCCACCACGAAAGGGTGTTGGTGTTACCACACCCCCTCCAGACATATGTTTTGTGCAATGAATGTTACCTTCAGGGAGGGGGAATCCAATTTTCTGCCTTTGACTCTCCCTCTTTGTCAGGGGTAGAGTAGTGGTAATAATGATGCTCATTCCTCTGATGTTCCTCTTCCCCTTCTTCCTTTTGTTCAACCACAGTCACCTTTTTTCGTGCCCTATGGATCTTATCCCGGTACCGTTGCCCGATTTCTCTGGTGATAATGATCCTCATTACTCTGATGTTCCTCTTCCCCGTCCTTTCATTCTACCACAGTCACCCCTTTTGGGCCCCATGACTCCTATCCCGATACCATTGCACAATCCTCCTCGGATCTCTATTCCAATCTCTCCTTTTTCTCATGTATGCACCGTCGTCCCTTAGGTACACAAGTTACTAGAGTTCCATCTCTACCTGTGCCCACTTCAACCTCAGATTCTTAGGATGTTGATCTGTATGTCTCTCTTGCATTGCTGAAAGGTAAAGTTACTTGTACACAACGCTTTATTTCTAATCCTGTAGCTTACCACCATCTTACCCTGATCCATTAGGCCTTTGTTTCTTCTCTTTCCTTGATTATTATTTCTAAGATGTGGCAGAAAACTTGAGTATACCAGATGGACTCAGGCTATGAAAGATGAAATGTCTGTCTTGGACAAGTCACACATGAGACGTTTCCTCCCTCCTGACAAGAAAGTTGTTGGTTCAAGGTGAGTCTTCTTTGTTAAGCAGAACCAAGATGGTAAGGTGGAATGATAAAAGACATGGCTGGTTGCCTAAGGATACACTCAAACTCAGAGAGTAGACTATTATGAGACCTTTGCTCCTGTGGCAAAGATGAATTCCATTCGGATGTTGTTATCGTGCGCTGCTTGCATGGACTAAGATCTTCATCAACTGGAATTCTTAGTAGATATATGCATGCTCCCAGGATCAGATCTCAAGAGACAACATATCTTATGTTATGATATTTGAACAAAGCCCTTGGCCGCAGTCTCTTCTCCAAAAACAACCACTTGAAGATCAAAGTTTTTATTGATGCTGATTGCGTTGGTTGTCGTGATGACCAAAAATCCACAATATGATACTGCTCGTTTGTTGTTGGAAACTTGGTGACTTGGCGTAGTAAGAAGCAGAATGTGGTGGCCAAATTTAGTGTTGAGGCAGAATATCGTGCTGTCACAAGGCTTGTGTGAGGATCTATGGTTGCGCACTGTGTTATAAGATCTGGGTTTTCCCGAGACCGTCCATTTTTCCTTGTTCCGTGATAATAAACAACTATTAGTATAGCTCATAACCCTGTCCAGCATGACACGACAAAGCACGTTGTGGTTGATCGACATTTCATCAAAGATCACTTGGTTAAAAAGACAGTGGTTACACATTTTGTCCATTTTTTGTGTTGATCGACATTTCATCAAAGATCGCCTAGTTAAAAACAGTGGTTACTCCTTTTGTCCATTCTAAAGATCAACTGGCTAATGTCTTCACCAGAAGCTTGAAAAGTGATGTGTTTACCGACGATATTCAGAAACTTGGGATGATCAACATCTTATGTCCGACTTGAGGGGGAGAGTTGTGATTCGAGTTATTTTTTTACATGTCATCTTTTTGTGTGTTATTTCTGTTTGGGCGTAGTTTGGTCTTTTGGTATTTCTTGGTCTTGTATAAGTATGTGTAAGGCCTTGTATTGGAGATAACGAATAGAATTTTCGGTTCAACTCAATGAACTTCACACACATATGTATAGGAGTGTCACACATCAGACGACTATGATTTTCCGTTGCAATACACACTAAAACATACAAAATAACATATGAAAAAAAAACCAACATAAAAAATATCCCATCAATGCTCTGAATGCGACCAACGGGCTCAGATCGTCCATATGACGAACCTAATCCCTCCTTCTGCGAGTGTAAACCCAAAACTGACCAATGTGGGTCGGCCCGCCCGTGGACTATGATCCCCATCATATTGTTCCCTATTTTTATAGGGAACCTTTGGTTTTGAAATCCAGAGTATCATTTCATTTTGAAGTCTTGTCTCATTTCCTTTTGATTGGATCATTGCCTTTTTGCAATTCTTAGGTTCTGTTCGTTTCGCAGGAATTGAAATGCAGGAATTGGAATTGACTCAAATCCAATTCCCGCGGGAATTGGAATTGAAGTCAATTCCAATTCTATCGTTCGGCTAAATGCAGGAATTCTGTCACGGGAATTGGAATTATTAATTCCACTGTTCCGCTCAATATTAGAATTTTTCCGTCATATCGCGCATTTTTCGCCCGGGCGCATATTTTTTCGCCCGGTCGCGCATTTTTTGCTCGGGCGTGCATTTTTTGCAGGGCGCACAGTTTTCGCCTGACCGCACAATTTTTTGCCCGGGCGCGCATTTTTCGCCTGCCAAAAAATGCACACCCGGGTTAAAAATACGCGTCCGAGCGAAAAATTCGGGACCGGGTGAAAAAATCGCGCCCGTGCGAAAAAATCGCGCCCGACCCAAAAATGCACGGCCGGCCGGAAAATGTGCCCGGGCGAAAAATTCGCGTCCGGAAGTATTCTCGACCGGGCGAAAATTGCGTTCCCGGGAGAAAATACGCGCCCAAGCAAAAATGCGCGCCTGGGCGAAAAATGCTGGTCCGGGCGAAAAATGGGCGCTCAGGAGGAAAAATGCGCGTCCGGCCGAAAATTGCGTGCCTGGGCAAAAAATGCGCGCCCGGGCAAAAAATTTCCGCCCTGGCAAAAAATTGGTGCCCGAGCGAATAAAATCGCATCTAAACGAAAAATTCACGTCCGGAAAAAATTCGCGGTCGGGCGAAATATTCGCGCCCTGGAGAAAAATATGTGCACGAGCCGAAAAATGCGCGCTCTGTCGAAAAATTGACGTCCAACCGAAAAATGCGCGCCCGGGTGAAAATGCACGTCCGGACGAAAAATACGCTCTCGGGCGAAAAATGCGCGCCCGGGTGAAAATGCACGTCCGGACGAAAAATACGCTCTCGGGCGAAAAATACACCCCGACCGAAAAATACGCCCCCGACCGAAAAATGCGATCTCGGGTGAAAAATGCGCGTCTGGGCAAAAAATGTGCGTCCGGGTAAAAAAAGTGCGACCAGGAAAAAAATGCGCGGCCAGGTGAAAAATTCGCGCCATGGCGAAAAATGTTCGCCCGGGCGAAAAGTGATCTCTTGGGCGAAAAAATGTGCGTCTGGTCGAAAAATGCAGGCTCGGGCGAAAAATGCGCGCCCGGGCGAAAAATGCGATCCTGGGCAGAAAAATGTGCGCCCCGTCAAAAAATTCGATCTTTGGCGAAAAATGCGGTCCTGGGTGAACAACAGAATTTGCGTCGATATTTTTTTTTGAGTCGGGGACGCACTGTTATGGGTGGGAATCACGAATGACAACCTCGTGAGATAAGAATTGAGGGAGCCGTGTTTATTCTATAATCAATTCTCATGTGAATTGAAATGAATTCCAATTCTGATGTAATATTACGGGCACCGAACAATTACAATTGGAAAAAGATAAAAGTGGGCTAAATCTTGAAGTGTTAGAAATTGCATGCATCTTATCAGAGCAAGTGGTGGTAGAAACTTCACAGTTAAGCGTGCTATAATGAGAGTAATTCTAGAATGAGTGACCTCTTGAGAAACGCTCTCCGGTCACTTATGGAAAAAGATAAAACCGTGTGATTTAGTTTAGTATGCGATGTGCTGAACCAAAGTCAAGATTATCTCAGATATTGCTGGCTAGTGCATTGCCGTTAGTGTTCATGTAGAATTCACAGGGATCACAACATGCAACAGAGAAATTGATGTGTGGTAGAACTCACAAGGATCACTGCATGATAGGAGGAAAACACATCAAATAATAGAACACAAAATAATCGAATATAAGAAGCACGCGGGACATCATGCAATCCGCCAATGCGACGACAACAGACTACTAGGTTAAAGAAGGCTGCAAGTAATGCAATCCTCCAAAGCGACCCCCAAAATTCTTACATGCTTCATAGGCCTGATTTTAAAGGAAGTATGGCTGCAGTGGGATCAACAGTAGCATCCACTAACAAGGCAATAATCACACATGGCACGTTTGCTCTAGAAATGCATCAGAGAAGTAAACTGAAAGCGATGGGCTTCATCTATGTTCTTTAAGTACTTTCATTTTTTTCGTTCTTTCAATATGTTGGTATTTGGCATTTTAGGGCATGAAAGGAGGAGGTGTCTCCCTTGTTATATTTTCATCTTGGTTGATCATTATTGAAAAATCGAGGGTTGGCTTTGAAAGTTCTTTTTGATATTCCTCTATCACCTGCATTCTTCCTAGGAACCTAGCTACGGGAAACCATAAGGAGTAACATTAGTTTGCTTTTGACCTTCCACTCACCAACTCCTTACCAACTTACTGCTGGGTTTCAGTCCTTTGCTGAGCACGTCCTCGTGTGCTACCTCCCACATATCCTCATGCATCGTCTAACAGGTCTGTCTTGTTCTCCCTACTGCTTCATGTCAACTATGAAGCCCTCGACGACATCCTTGGTGATCACAAGTGACCCTCAACAGCGACACTGACATTTGACATTTTCTGTGTCTGCGTTGTCAGCCGCAGAACCCATCATCACCTAATCGCTCTCAATCGACCCCATTTGATCAAACTGGCCTCCTATTACTTATTCAGCGACCACACTGTGTTCTCTGTTCAAATCCAGACTCCAATACAAATATATCTTGGTGCCGATTCGTGTTTGCTCGTATTTCTTTTGCCTTGGCCCAGATCAGACTCTCGATTCCCAGTTTGTAATCCTGAATCCTGATACATCATCCGGCCTGCCCTTACTCACGAACTCCGACCTTCGGTATATGCTTCTCAGCCATGCTATGGTTGAAGCACACATCAATGCGATGGAGAAATCCACAGCCACTCTTACCCCTCGAATGGATTGTAATGACGAAATCTTGATGTCTACACATGCTACCTTTCTCTGCATGGAGATAAACACTCTTGCCATCCGCCATATACCGTCTCCCTGCTTTAGGGTGCCAATCCCTCTCTTCTCGATCACCATGCTGAAACATTTCCGACGGATCTGACAACCGTCGTGATTTACGCTCATGCTTTCCATCTAATGCTTTCCATCGGACCATCTCACTATCGACGCACAAAAATTTTCATTGCCCTTTTGGGCATAGAAAGCTCGAGTGCTCGACCCTGCATTGGGTTTGCTAACTCCGCCAAACAACACAGTCCCTTAACTGGACTTACCTAACGCAAGCATTTATCCAACATATAACCCCATTATTCAGGCAATCTAGCATAACTCCTTTGCTGGGTTTGCAAGCTCGTCTACTCGTACATGTACGATTTCATCGAGCTTGTCTATCACATTCACGTCCTTTCGCTATAGCACTATTTGTGACGACTTGAATCTAATGTGGGTGTCTTAGACATCTCCTTACAGATTTCTACGCTGACAATCTATGATAGGAGAGGTATAAGAATGAATTGTATCACACATCAAAATTAGAGGAAAATTTACTTGGCTTAAATAATAATTTGAAACATCAAATTCCCCCCACCCCCACCCCCACCCCTCACCTCATGAGGCTTTCCTCCGGGGGGTATCTTTGGTGCATGCGTGTTATGAAATTTAAACTTATTGAGGCTATCATGCGTGTTATGAAATTTAAACTTATTGAGGCTATCATGCGTGTTATGAAATTTAAACTCATGACCCCACATATCTATTTTCATTATTCTTCTTTCGTTCTCGATTATTCGCAACAATAGCTGATTCTGATGGTTGACGTCCTTCTCCATCTCCAGCGCAGACAAGGGAGAAACCGTGAAAGCCTCGTACGTTCAATTCCTTGATCCTAAGAACCGATCGGCGGTTGCCGCGGAAATGATTCACAGATTGGAAACATCAGAGAATAGCTTTACTTTCGGGGCCTCTCATGCACCGGATTGCCGCACGCTGGTCAAAGCGCGATTCGGCGACGACGGCAAGGCCGCAGTTCTATGCCGGCGGGAATGGCGGCCCAAATCTCTGCTGACCCTCTCCGCGGAGTATGACTTCAAAGCTCCAGTTTCGCCTTCCAGGTTAGGGCTTGTGCTGGCCCTCAAGCCCTGAATGCATCAAGCTTCTTTAGGCGATTGTTTATACCCTTTTTGGTGTAGCCAGTAGCATAAATCTAAAAAGGGCCAAAATTAGGGTTATTAGCAGAATTGCTTTCTGTGAGTTTGTTATAAATTATTACTTTGATGCAGAATTACATATTTAAATTTAATTTGATTATTTTTGATGTGATAACTGATAAGGCGCGGCATCTTGAAATTACAGTTTTGCCAACCATGAAGCGCATCAAAATTACTGTTCTGCCCTTTCCATTTCCTGTAATTTACCCTCGCGCAGAAATAAAAAAAAGTTGAAAAATGTGACCAGAAGTCCTTTCCACTTCGTGTATTTACCCTTTTACCAATAGTGCTTATTTTTGAATTTAGTTGAAAATTGCATAAATTATTGGTATTTTTTGTTTATAATAATACTCTTTATCCGGTCTGTAAAATAAATATAAATGTTCGCTTTCGTAGGAAAAGTGCATGCTAATGAGTCCGAATTTTGTTTTAATAAACCTTTTTAAAAATATTTTTCAACTATTTTCCAGAAAAATTTAAAAGACATAATGCTGTATAATAAAATACGTTTTTGTATGTGTATAAGAAAAGCAATATAATAAAATATAATTCTAATAAATGTAAAATTTATTTTTTATATAATAAATAAATAACTTCTAGCTTCTAATTTTTATCATAAAGGAGGATTTATATTATTTCGTTCAACAATGTGTTATTATGGATTATTTTTTTGTTAAAGTTATAATCAAAAAGTTTTTGATTGGCAGTTCAAATTTTGTATAAATTCTAAGAAATTTAAAATCATACTAATTATCTTTGTGCTGGTGCTTCTATGGAACTTTTCGATATATTTATCATTTTGCAATTGGTTAATTAAAAAAAAACAAATCTTCAACTTTTGCGATAGAAAAAATGTAGATATCATATATAATTATTGTTGCGGTTTAATTCGACGTTCCGGTCGGACCAGAATACTTGGATCGTCTTAGCTCTCAGAACGATCGAGTGTGCACACAGTCAATGAATTAGATTGATTGTACACATGAAGTTTTAACGTGGAAAAATCCCTCAATCGGGTAAAAAAACATGTGACCGGATCTGTGCCGGTCAAAATCCACTATTTTCTTGTTATTACATCTTGTTTGTTGAATCAAGGGCGACAGATCGCTTCTCGTTACAATTTTGAGGTGAGAGAATTCTTACCACACGACAGACGACAGGCCGTCTCGCCTGATGTTTTGTTACAATTGCGCTTTGCGGCGATGGCTTCACTAGGCGTTCTGCTGGCTCTGAATGTGGGAGCGGAGCACTTGGATTTGCAGTTGTGGAGGTCTCTTGAAAACTGTGAGATTGGACTTTGTCAGGTGGCCTGAATGTGGCTCGCACGTGGCTTGTCCGTGGCTCGGGTGCGGCTTGAGTGTGACACAGATGCTGCTCGTAGGGAAAATTTGATAGAGTTTCGACCTGAGGAAGAAGAAGGCTGGGAGGAAAAAAAGAGAAATGAGAAGACATGAAACTCTTTTTATAGCCTCCAAGAGGTGGTTATGGTGGTTACACGACTATCCGAATACCATAACCACCATCATAAATATTTTGCTATAGTTTAGGGGTGCATAATAGGATAATTAATTCTGCTATTTGCATATATATGAAATTAATAATAAAATTCTCCCACTAACCCGGTGGTTAATGGGTGGTTACATGCGAATCAGGCGACGGGGAATGACCCGAAAGGAGGAGAGGCCGGCCCGACCGCTCCCTCGACCGCGTGCCGGCGTCCGAGGAGGGGCGACCGGCTCGGCCGCTCCCTCGCCCGCGCGCCGACAGCCGAGGAGGGGAGGCCGGCTTGGCCGCTCCCTCGCCCGCGCGGCGAGGGGCGGCCGGCTGGCCGAGGCGCGCCGGGGCCGAGGAGGGGCCGGCTCGACCGCTCCCTCGCTGCGCGCCGGCGGTCGAGGAGGGGCGGCCGGCTCGGCCGCTCCCACGTCCGCGCGACAGCGGCAGAGGAGTGGCGTGTAACACCCCAGTTTTTGGATTTGAGACTCAGGGAGTTACCGCGCAGCGATAAGTCACTATCGCCCGACGGTAGTCTGACATTGAGTGGCTTGAGTAGCAGGCGCTGAGTGGAGGCGTCAAGTGCAGCGTTGAGGCGTCGAGTGCTAGCGTGTAGCACAACGTTAGCTAATTACCACTCAGTGGTAGCCTTCAGGCTTTGAGTGGAGGCGTCGAGTGACAGACGTTGAGTGCGTCGAGTGCTAACGCATGACGTTAGCTAGTTACCGCTTGGCGTTAGCCTTCTTGCGTTGAGATTGAAGCGTTGAGTGAGCTACCGCGTAACGGTATTTCTACCGCCGGCGGTAGCGCTGCATTATTTTTGACCAACGGCTCAAGAAGTTAGTGCGTTGCGCGGTAGGTAGCTACCGCCCGGTGGCAGCATGCGGGAGCAGTTTCGTAACGGCTGAGTTTAGGCCATTTGATCCTTCTTGGAATGTAATCCTATGGCCTAGGACACTCCGTCCAAGGGGCATAAGTAGGGCTGAAACACTCTTTCCCCTCATTTCTTCTCATTTTGTGTGGGAGTTAAGGTTTTGGGGAGAGAGGGTTTGGAGGAATAGGAAGAGCATCTTCCGTCTTTGACGAAGTTTCGAGGCTTCGTTCGTCGATCCGAGGCCAGATCCATGGAGAGGACTTGAAAGCGCACATCTTCATCCGTGCAAAGCAAGATCTCCATGACTAGAAAGAGGAGTTGCAAGGTAACGATACTTCTCCTCTCAGTTTTTAGGATGCGTGCATGACATCCGTTTTATTCTTGCTTTCTTTCAAGCTTTTAGGCACCGGATCTCTCAAATGAGAGGGGTTCCGGTTTCCTTGGTTCAAGAGGAGCCACCGGGTCGATTGTGTCCGTCCCCTGCATGATATTGCATTAGAAATCCGCTCCGCTAGTGGATTAGGCATAATGGGTGAAGCCGTAGTCGCGACCGTTAGTCCGATTCGGTGATGTTGCAAAATGAGCCTTAAGGATTGTGCTAGAGATCCGTTTGCGGCAAGATGTCATTTGTGATGTTTGTCCCCTCTTATTTCGTGCGAGAACGAATGGTGGATTAGGGCAGGAAAGACTATATTTGTTGTTTGATGTGCGAATGCGTGATTTGTCTCTATGGTCGGCTGACTAGCCCGTGACGTTGCAAAGTCATGTGTGCAGAGTGTCCCGGCGAGACAAGTCCCCTTTTTAGAAACTGACGAGAACGCCAAGCTTTGGATAAGCCCGGGCGATGAAGCCCACGAGCGAGTTGGGTCAAACAAGGGTTCTTAGGACATCAGTTTGTTGTTTGTGAGACGGAATCCTGACGTGAGAAGTCAGAGCTTGCATGCCTGCCCGGGGTTTTGAGACCCACGAGCGGGTGGGGCCTTATCAAGAGTTCCGTGTGACGGCTTGAACGCCGATGGGGAAATTGGAAGTACCTGTGTGTTTGCGGCTTGATCGCCGGTAAGGAAATTGGAAGTACCCGTGTGTTTGCGGCTTGAACGCCGGTGGGAAAATTGGAAGTACCCGTGTGTTTGCTGCTTGAACGCCAGTGGGAAAATTGGAAGTACCCGTTTGTTGATGCGTGATGATGTGTTAGATTCATGCGCTATAAGGTGCCTTTGGTGAAACCCGAGATTACATACATGATGCATTGTAGGCCCTTTATATTACCTGCTCAACATAGAAACGTGTTTGTTGTATGAGACATCTAAACCAGTTTTATTGCTTTTTATGTTATTGTACATTTGCATATGAAGTGCGGACCTGCAGGGTGATGGAGTACCCCAGGGTCCGCTAGGGACGGCCAGGAGGAGATGTGTTGGTTACACAGTTGAGGTCAGCTTTTGCTGAATCCACGTTACAACAAATTTTTACATGGACAAGAATCGCAAGCGGGAGCAAGCTCGCCGGCCAAAAGGTCCTAAGCCTCATGAAGTGGATTCTCTTTTATTACTTATGTTTTGTGAATGTTTTGCTCCATGAACTGTAATCCGGCTTACATGTCGAGGTAGCCTAGGAGTGCTAAAACACATTGCTCTGTTTGTTGTTGTTTCAGTCTTTGGACTTATGATTACTGTAAGGCCTTAAGGCCGGTTCGAACCCCTTTGGTAGTGGAAAACTTTTGGTTGGTTGTTGTTTCCGTTGTCTTATTTCTGAGTTTTGAGTTGGGTAATTTTATATCATCTTATAGTGCTTAAGCTGTGGCGTCCATATGTTGTGAGACCCTGACCGAACCTATATTATATGTCATTACAGGGGAGGTGTTACTGGGCCGACTCGGCCGCTCCCTCGGCCGCGCGCCGGCGGCCAAGGAGGGACGGCCGGCTCGACCGTCCCTCGGTCGCGTGCCGACGACCGAGGATGGGCGGCCGGCTCGACCGCTCCCTCGGCCGCTCGCCGGCGGCCGAGGATGGGCGACCTGCCCGACCACCTCGGCCGCGTGCCGAAACCGAGGAAGGGGCCGACCGACGACGGTAAAGGCGGGGGTGGCGACGTCCGGGGATGACGCCGACCACTCACCGCCGGCGAGGCGACGCCCGCGGCGGTCTAACGTTACACGTGATGGGATCGGCGCGCGGTGATCCCGGTGCGGTCAAACCCATGTCCCATTAATTTTGGGTGGAGATCATGGGAGGTGTGGTTATGTGCACTCCAATTATTTTCAAGAGGATCTCATCCCCATCAATTATAATTAATTAATTAATGTGTTAAATATTTATTTTGATTATAAAATTTTAACCAATCAAGAGTGTCAAAAATGATTTTTTTCCTCTTATCATTTATATTTCGTTTGTCGCTGCTTATTTGCTCCGTGAGTTTTGTTACACTATTATCATGATGTATTTTGGCAAGACAAAGATTTTGACCGCTAAAAAAATAAACTATTTTGAAATTATGCCCCATACGAAGCATATCCGTTTGGCGTGATGGCAGTAAACGTGAATTAAACTGTCATTTTAAGGATACTTATCATCCATTTGAACATAAAAGTAAAAGTTTCTTAGGTGCGTTAACAAAAGACAATTTAACCTCATGTTCAACTTCCACCACCTTGTCAAATGACAGGCTCCGTTTAGGGGGATATTTTCACCGAACGGTTGAGTTCAAATTATGATCTGGTTCATGCGGTCGTAACCGTTGACAAATTAAATCCCCCAAACGACATGTCTACTAGATTTGTTTGACGGGCACGTTGTGTATAGAAATTCATATGATATTGAATAACCATGTTATCGAGATTAAAAGGACCAAATGGAAATACACGGTATTGTAAAACTCACGGTGCACAGATTTATTGTGCACCACGTGACCCAATAAAGCGTGCAAATGCTATATTTCCAATGGTCCCGGATGTCAGCTGGCGCTGGGATCCGAACACAAATTTAAGCTCCGTTTGGCACTGTGGTGGCGGTCATGAATATGAGGGTTAAATTGTCATTTGTTAACGCTCACCTATGAAACTTCATCCACTTTTATGTTCAAACAAATGTTATTTATTAGGTGATCGGACGATGTAACCCATGCATTTACGTCAGCCACTATCGTGCCAAACGGAGCCTAAAACTCCATCAAAATAATTTAGAAACACAAAAGACCCTCCGGTCTAATCTCATGTCATCGTCTCACCAATACCTATTGACACTGATTCTTTAGTTAATATATTTTCTGCCATTCTACATATGAGCACACACAAAAAAAGGCACAACACATCTAGAACTGTCACGGTTTCGGTTCGGTTCCGGTTCTACTTAAATCATGAACCGAACCACTAAGGTAACGTCTTCAAATTAGAACCAAAACCTTATTTGTTTGACGGTTCCGGTTTTGGTTCCGGTTCCACTTAATTTTTGGAACCGTCATGTCACGGTTCCGGTTCGGTTCAACAAGAACCAAAACCAAACCGTACTACGGTTCGGTCCGGTTCCATGCGGTTCGATCGGTTCCAATGTTCCAACTAAAATCAAGGTCAAGCTTGGCGGAATGAAATAAAAGCGGGTTACAAATAGTAAAACTCAAAACAACATCAAAATAAAAATAATTATGTTGCGCACTTCTCTACGGTTTTCTTGTTCAATTTTCTTCCTACGCTTGTAATTGCCACGAATTCTAGTTGGCTTGTGAACGTCTCATCGACATACTCAACTGTAACAACGCCTACAATTGTTGTCTTTCATGATTACATAAATAAATCTTCTATATTTTTAGAATAAAATATTTCAAAAAAATATGTAAGAAAATTTAAAATATAATATATAACTGTATAAAAATAAAAAAATGCACTACAAAAATTATTAGACCATGTTAATTTTGATCATCACACATTCTTCAAGTGAGCAGGGTCTACATCTTATAGTGAACATCCACACCTGAACCTGTGTTCGGTCCGGTTCTTTGCGGTTCCGGTTCTGTTCCGGTTCGATTTGCGGTTTTCGGTTTTATACAGCTGTAAACACATCCCCGCGCGGAGGGAGTCGGGGAAGGGTCCCAAACAAAAAGGCACAACACATCCCCGTGCGGGGCGAAAACCAAAAACGACAAAACCGACCGAATCTTCAGCCGCCCGAGTGAGCAGTTTTAAAAACCGAAGACGTTCTGGTCTGTTTTTAACACCAAACCGAACCGACGTTTTATATTGTGATAATTATAAATTATGTATATATTAAGTTCTTTTTATAATAATTATAAAAGAGTAAAGGACACAAATTTCAAGACCACTAATAAAGTCAAAAAGAGCCCTTTTGATCATCACGGCCTGCTTACAAAAATATTTTTATAAAGAGCCTCAAAAATTCATGTGTATTTTCTGATATTATCTTCCAATGTAACATAATATCACGTGAACTTATAGTAGAAACTACATTGAACAAACTTGTATATATCAAACTATTTTTCTATAGACAAAAATGTTCACACAAAAACATTTTTATATCTTCATGTGTATATATCACAAAAAACCGATTGCAAATTATTTTTCTAGTGTTGTCACAAAAAACCGATACCGAACCGCAAAAAACCGACTAAAAACCGAACCGACTATTAACCGAACCGTCCAGATTTGATTTGAGTCGGTTTAGACAAGCCAAAAACCAAGGCATATCGGTCGGTTTCGATTTGAGTCCAAACCGACCCAAACCGAACCGCTCGTAGCCCTTAATAAAATTATTGTTGGTTACTGTTATGAGACATCTTTGAGCAAGGTCATTCCCGATCACAGACATTTGAGGGCGGACTACGGCAAAAAAATAAGAGACCGCGGATAGAAGAAGAACGCGATTAAGAAGGAGAAACCGCAGAAGAATAGACTGCAGATAGAGAAGAGTAAGCGGTTAAAAAACAAGAGACTCGTTTGTTCCGCCGCATGCCCAAAAACTAGAAACCGGAGCAAATGGACCGAGAGCTCTGATATCATGTGAGAAAAGAGCTAAATAACCGAACTTTGTTGCTCCAAAAAGTTACATAATACAAGGGTATGTTTATATTTATAGAAAAGAGGGAAAATAGAGAAAATAAGAGAGAGAGAATATACAACGAATGTCACAAGCGACTAAACGGTTACAAAAAATATAACTGTGTGGACTGTGCGGTTAGACATATCTAACCGCACGACTACAAAGCTTCCAAACACCAACACGCCTTTATCCGCCTCTATTGTAGTAGTTCGCTCCAGGACAACTGTGGCGGTTAGCACAACCTATCCTCCTGACTATGATAACAGTTAACCACACCAATTCCTAACTGACTGGTCTCTGATTTGTCTCCATGACTTAACACAAACAACTAGCAGCGATTACCCTCAGAATACCATTAGACCGCTAGTTCAAGACACTAGTCTGTCAAGACCATCTGTGCAGCAACATAACTAGATCTGTCGGATAAGAAGACCGTCAAAACTTAACCGTCAGACCACCAGACTAGCCCGCCTATACAGACCGCCTGGAGTAAACCACTAGACCGCCAGAGCTGACCGCTACTCCTGTTCGTCAGACTGCCAGGATATCGCGCTCTAACAGAGGCAGACCGCAAGGGCTAAGCCGCCAATTCACCAATCCTGTTCTCCACTGTCAGTCCCCAGAACTGCACAAATTCTGACACTACTAGTAGTAGAAAGACTTACACTCAGTTTGACGCGGTGTATTTACTCTAGAACATTTAAACAAAAACGTCACCATCATGGAATGTATGTTTGACATGACAATGTTTATAACCGCCACCAAGAAAAGAAAACTAGTTTTGAACCTAAAAGTGAATGAAGCTCCTTAGGCGAGGTTGGTTGTTCACGAATGACAGTTCATAACTACCACGTTCAAGACCACTATTATTAGGAGTGCAACTCAGATCGGTTTGGTTCAATTTCACTTAGAATCAAGAATCGTCTCGTATATGTTCGGTTCCAAATTTTTGGAACCGGAACCAACCCACGGTTCTAAATTGTAGAATCCGGAATCCGAACCGGAAATATCGGTTCGGTTCCTTAAATTTAGGGTGTAAATATGTTGCACTAGAAAAAATAAATGCGAACCAATGTTTATAAATCGAAGAAATTAGGAAATTTTAAACTTGCATGACTCCAAAATTATCAAGGTTTCTTAGATTACTAAATATATTTAATAATCTCATCATAAAATATTTCATATTCAAAGATTTTAACAATTAAACAAAAGTTTAATATTATCAAAACATAAGCAAATAATTTATAAAATTACACATGAAATATCTTCATCAAGTTAATTATTCATCAATCTCTTTCAAAAGCCTATTGTTCGTCACAAATATATTTTTGATTTCTAAATTTAATAACACGGCTCTCGGGTCGGTTCTATTCCGGTCCAATTCTCAATTCTTTGATTATTTTTGCACACCTAACTATTATCATGCCAAAGGGAGCCTTAGCTACTGGTGCATCAATATAATCAATAGAATGTTAGTAGAATGTTTATCATATTTTGTTCAGTGACTTCTTTCGTCTATTTTATGATGAAGAGAACAATATAAATTATATGCAAATTATATATAAATATGTAATTTATAATATATTTCATTTTAATTATACAATTTTTAAAATTATTTTTGCTAAGCCAGTCTAATGAACCTTACCGGTTGCAAGGAAGACCGAAGGTCACAACTTCCCATCCACGAATCTGAAACCCGAAATGGAAACTCAAAACTAGAGGCTTGAAACCCGAAACCTGAAACCCGAAACCCGAAATCCGAAACCCGAAATCCGAAATCCGAAACCCGAAACCCTAAACACGAGACCCAAAATCCGAAATCTAAAACCCAAAATCCGACTGCTGGCTTTCTCCTCTGCCGATCACTTGGTTGGCTGGTTGCTCCTCCACGCGCTTCTCCTCTACCTCCTTTCTCTTTACTTTTTCCACTCCTGTTTATCTCCAATCTTCCAGTGTCTTCATTTGTGTTAATCCCAAACCAGAGAGAGAGAGAGAGAGAGAGAGAGAGAGAGAGAGAGAGAGAGAGAGAGATGGGCACAGCAACCAGATTTGTCCCTTCAGCTTCGCTCTCTTCCATGCCGCCATTTTGGCAAAGACCAGCAGCCCTTCCTCTCTCGAAATCTCCATTGTCGATTCCTTTACTGCCCCGGAGAAGATCTTATTTCTCTTCCTCCTCTGTCAGGGATAGAAAAAGCTGTCTTTTTTATGGAGATGTAGGAAGAGAAAGAATGGTGAACAGGGAAGCAAAGAGAAAGGGGGAGAAAGAGAATGGGAGAGAGGCCATCTTGTACACCATGAACCCCTACCCTATTTTACTCTTGGCGGCGCTTCCTGGAGGTCAATTCCAATTCAAGACTCTCAGATCTTACCTCAATCTCCTTCAACAAAATTTCTTGTTTTATGAAATGTTATACTTTTGCTTTGATCTAATTACCATTTGGTTTAGGGTAAGTGACAGAATGCACCCCCCCAATTGTAGGGTTTTGGCAAAATGCACCTCCTAATTAGAAGAAAGGTGGCACTTTGCATCCTAGTGTTCAAATAATGAGGGCATTTTGGTTCGGCCATATTTTAAAGCAGTAAAATGTAATATCCATTCAGTCAATTTAGGGTTTTACGGCAAGGTAGTTTCCGTTCTAGCGAGCATGGCGACTTCTTCCATCCCCTATGAGAATGAGATCCCCTACGCCGGTGACTTCTTCCATCCTCGGCGAGAAACATTCTGCAAATTTAATAATTTGTGCTTCATCTTGTCAAAAACCTGCAATTTGGGGGTGCATTCTGCCAATTGCCAGTTTTGAATTTTTTCCAACGGTTGAAATTTACTGGCCAGATACAGAAGGCCGGATGAAGAAAAGAAACATTTGGGCTCCATTTGGCAAGACGTTTTTGCTCATGTGAGTTTGGACAAAAAGGCCACCGCGCCATAGAATGTATGTTTGGCATGACAACGGTTATGACCGCCGCCCCAAAAAAAACTAGTTTTGAGCATAAAAGGGAATGAAGTTCCTTATGTAAGGTCTGGTGTTCACGAGCAACGATTCATAACCACCGTGTTTACAACCTCTACCGCCGTGACCACCGTGTTTACAACCGCTACCGCCGTGCCAACGGAACCTAAGTGGAGATGGATTAGTTTGTAAATTCTATCTTTTTGGCTCTTTCTGTTTTAAACTAAGGTGAGACTGACTTCCAACAGTTCCAAAGGATGCCAAAGTTTGAAATTTTGGAATTTGACTTTGCTTGAAAGTGTATAGTTGTTTTATCAGTCAACTGGAGCCCTTTGGTTTGATCATCAGGATGTTTCATGCTCTTCATTTTTGTATAACTAGCAGTCTTGCGTTGCGCCCCCGTGCATCCAGCGGCAATACCTTAGACCACTTTTTTTTTTTTTTTTGTTAAAATCTTATGACTATCAGAAATAATGTACATGATTGAAATTATTTAGTAAAAAATAAATGCAAAATGATGATTACTTTCACTTTAAAGCATCTTGTGGCTCACTTTTTAAAGAAAATTCTAAATTTTAACCATCAAAATCAAACATGAATATAAAATGATGATTATGTTGACTTTAAAACATAATATTTCTGCATCTATTACACAAAAGGTTGCTTTCCATATATTGTGCTATTGAAATACCCAATGAATGGAAGGTGATCATTTTTCATTTTTTCCTTTTTCTTGAATTTGTGATTCACTCGATCCTGTCGAGTGCCTATATAGATATCTCCCGTTAATGGTTAAAATTTCGCTCTCGAATGGTACTGCGTGATAACGCTGATGGTTACATGACAGCTGAAACTGTAAGATCTGTCTTTGGGCCCATTGTTGAGCTAGTGAAGGCATGGAATCTGCCAGAATGGCTTGTTCACTGGGGTCATCCGGGGAATATGGTGAGTTCACAATTTCTGCCTCATTTTCTTGTAATATCTAGAAGTAGGAACCAGTAAAAACTTCTCCTTTTATGAATTTTATGTAATTCACAACTGCATCCATTTTGATGAACCAATTATGATTGCTTGATTCATTGTCATCTTCTCTGCCAGGTCATCTTATTAGTATATGCAAGCAATTTGCTCTGATGAAAGCTTCAAATAGTAATAATAATGACTCAAATGTGTAATCCTATTATGTTTAATCTGTAGGGTTTACGGCACTCTACTAACATCTAGATGATGATTATTTGGTGAAGAAATTAATGGCAAAATTAAAATAAAGCAAGTAACATTGTGGCCTTTGTTCATTCTAAGAATTCATTTGTGGTTTGTAAATTGAAATGAAAAAAGCGCACTTGTTTTCATCGGTTTTGCATGCAAAATATACATTTTCATTTTCATAACTTTTGAGGGGTTCATTTTCATGCAAAATATAGATGCCAGCAGTTTAGTATTATTATGTGTTTCTTCTCTCTCCAACCCTAGCTAGAAACGATTATACAGGCATATTGCATAATGGTTTCATCATAAAGATACAATTTCCTTGTTGTAATTTGAAAATTTAGATTTAAGTGTATGAAAAGGTGTAATATTTCATGCAGTGAGTGCTTTAAATATCTGGGATCGATAGTTCAAAAAGATGGTGATGTAGATAAAGAGGTGATACATAGAATCCAAGCATGTTGGTTGAAGCGGAGAGGCGTGTTAGGGATCTTATGTGATCATAAACTACCATTAAAATTTAAAGACAAGTTTTATTGTACTGCAATTAGACCAGCGATGCTCTACGGTTCTGAGTGTTGGGCAGTGAATTGTGTACATGAGCAAAAATGGGAGTTGCGGAGATGAGAATGCTTAGGTGGATGTGTGGACACATGAGACTGGATAAATTTAAGAATGAATGCAGATGAGACAGGAGTGACACCAATTGTAGAGAAGATGCTAGAAGCTCGACTAAGATGGTTCAGACACGTACAAAGGAGACCATTAGAGGCACCTGTTAGGCGTTGTGAGAGTTTAGTCACTAGGCATGTTAAACGGGGGAGGGATAGTCCAATAAAGACTTGAAATGAAACTATAAGGAAAAACATGATGTACTTAGGCATTAGCGGGATTATGACCAAAGATAGGGCACAATGGCGACAAATGATCCATATAGCCGGCCCCACTATAGTGGGATAGAGGCTTGAGTGTTGTTGTTTGTTGAAGTGTTTGGAAAAGTGTTTGGGTGAACATTATGGCAAATGATGTTAGCCATTTTTTGTATGAGTCATACAAGTTGTGATGTTTTATTTTATTTGAAATACAAGTACTGATTAGGTACATGATCTTGAGCAAGCATTAAGCAGTAGATTTATTCACTTCAACTTTTGGTTGCACAATTGGCGCTGAGAGGGAAAGACCGGACCATTGAGAACTAACTACCCACACCTGAACTATGTTAGAACCCCTAGCTTCCACTCACAAAGGGCATCCCAGAGTAGGTTTTTGGATTCATGAAAGTGTTTTTTTATTACAATGTAAACGCGCAAAAAATAAACCGATGGTTAATTGCATTTACGTGCCAAAGCAATAATAAGCAATGCAAGTTCTTAAAAGGAATCAAGTAGTTTTTCAGCTGAGAGGGCTCGACATGCCCACTCAATAGAATTAGCTCGTTGGAGAGAAGCCGCAGATAGAGCTCGGCGCGACGCCTTTAGGGCTTTGCATCTTTCATGTTTTAGTCAATCGCGTCAACAAATTAAGGTCCGTCAAATTTACCTATTTTTTGAAGTACTTTTCATTAAACAATCTTTTATTATTCTTTTTGCCTATCAATTACCCACCCCTCTATCTTTTGAAATCACATAAACCTCCCTTCTTTGTTTGCATTTCATAACATGCTTGGTGCATGCCATGAAATATACACTTACCGGGGATGTTTTTGTAACTTCAAAGGATAGAAGAATGTAACCTGTAATTTTGCAAACTTACAGGGAAGGTTCCCATGAACGGCCCTTCTTTTTACATTGTAAGAGGCTCTGTCGCTTTTAACATTTTTAAGTTTTTCCTGCATAATTATTAATTATTTTCAACTTATTTGAACTGATGATAACATGCTATTTGAATTACACTAAAAGCGCATCCTTTTTCGTCCGTGATAACTGTTAAGTGTACTGTCTGTATGCTTAAGTAAAACATTACTATAATTGACATCAACTTTTCAAAAAAAAAAAGTAGCAAGGATCGAGGATTCATAAAGCCCTCAATAAATAGTTAAAATTGTTGATGACGATGATGTTTTTTTAAAACTTGATTAGTAATATCTCTGCCTATATCATAACATTGTCAAATTTTATGTTGTTGCAAAGGATTTACTCATAGGATCTAGTGATGTATGTAACACCATTGTTTTATACCTTGTTTTGCAGGCCGTTGTACTTTTTGCGATGGGAGGCTATGGATCTTATTTGGGATTTCGAATAAGATTGTCAAAGGATGCAGTGAGTTTGCTCTCAAAACATTGAACCATGTAATGAAACTTAACGGGGTCTCAGTGACAAGCACCTGGGAGACCGCTAGAACCCATAGATAGCTTTCAAAATACCCTTGTTCTCCTCCCCCGGCTGGAAGGAGACCTTAGCCTTCTGCCTTCCACAGTTGTTTAGCCCTGCCAGTCCCCCTAATCTTTCTAGTTTCTCAGTGTCCTGGTAATCATATGTATATGGACATGAAATCATATTCATGCAAAGCCCAAAATCAAAATTTATTTGAATTTGGGTTTGGAGATCGAAGTGAATCTATTTTGAGTTTGCTTATCTATGTTCCCTTGTATTGCTTCGACTTTAACCTTTTTCCCTCTGATACTTTTCTAAACAGCTGTTGCACATGAGTGTAAACATGAAAATAGCCTAATTTTCCCAATTCATTCGGTTAATCATTTTGACCTTCAACTTCTTGCTCGCATCCCGACCCGATCTCATCCATGTTTCTTGAATATAGGAGTCTTCACGTATTAGATCAGTCATAATTTTGTTCCTTTTGGCGGTAGGGATACTTTATATTAACATTTAAATTGCTTAGAATATAGTCCCACATCAGGAAATTCATTTAGTCGTGAGCACTTATCGTAGATCAAAGCCGGTTGGGCATATTGACCAACTCCCACATCATTAAGTTAAAAAAATGTCCGTGTGTCATAGGACGAAGACCCTGCATATGTCTCATTACAAAGGATTTAGTTTTTTCCTGGTGTTATTTTTCTCAAGTGTCGAGCTTTATGTGCGCAAAAAGTGTTTTGTTTTTATTTCAGTCTTCGGTTTTTTGCATGAGTATCATTATATCAGGTCCATCTCATTGATATTTTCCAGATACAATGTAGGAATTACATATTTTATGATGATAAGCTCTTGCTTATGATATTATTAATGTTTCCAAAGGAAGAAAAGGCCATGGCGAAGGACCTTCATCCAAAGTTACTAGCGGGCATGTTCTTCTTCTTCACTCTTGGGGCACTTGGAGGGATAATTTCCATGCTGTCTTCCGGCAAACCTATACTGGAAAGGTAACTATCTCTAACTATATATATATATATATATATGGGGGTTACTCTAGTGCGGGCGTACGGGCGTACGGGCAAGAGTCAAGGAGGCTTCAAATTGAAAAGTGATCAACATGAAAGTTGTAGATCTCGGCGAGACGAACAACTTTCATGTTGATCACTTTTTGATTTGGAGCCGTCTTGGACCTCGATTTGGGCCCCGAAACCTGGAGCGGCGGAACTGCTACAGTAAAGCGTCCGCCGCCCCAGATTTTGGGGCCCAAATCGAGGTCCAAGATGGCTCCAAATCAAAAAATGATCAACATGAAAGTTGTTCGGATCACCGAGATCTACAACTTTCATGTTGATCACTTTTCGATTTGGAGCTTCCTTGACCCCCAAAACTCCTTGCCCGTACGCCCGCATTTAAGCCTGTCCGCATTTGATATCTCCCCATATATATATATATATATATATATATATATAGTTATATAGTTATATATATATATATATATATATATATAGTTATATATATATATATATATATATAGTTATTTATCGGGACCTCCCATCAAAGTTTTGTTAATTACAGCTTGCACCCCTCTACAACCACAACACTCGAGCCTTTATCCCTGCTATAGTAGGGTCGGCTATATAGATCATTTGTTGCCATTATGCCCTATCTTTAGTCAAAATCTCTATAATGCCCAAGTATATCACATCTTTCCTTAGAGTTTCATACCACGTCTTTATTGATCTACCCCCCCCCCCTTCCATTTAACATGCCTAGGGACTAAATTCCCACAACGCCTAACAGGTGCCTCTAATGGTCTCTTTTGTACGTATCCAAGCCATCTTAGTCGAGCTTCTCGCAGCTTCTCTGCAATTGATGTCACTCCTGTCTTATCCCTGATACAGCTTGCAGCCCTCTAATTTTTGAAATTATAATTATCCCTCCTCAATGTTAATGTTTACATTTCATAACATTCATGCACAAAAAGATCCGCCTAAAGATTTACTCAAAGGGGGGTACTTTTGTTATATTTTTCTTATATATGAGTTCACAAACATTATATTTGAGGATTCTACAATATATGTTATGAAATCATGTTATGTTTTCTGGATCAACCTACTGTTTTATGTTGCAAGCATTTGGCTAACTAGATGTCGGGCGAATGCAGTCCTCATGCTGTTTCAGGCTTGATGGGGCTTTCCCTGTTGGCAGTTCAAACAATTTCACCTGCTCTTTTTGAGGTAAATATCGTTGTTTTCGCTGGATATGTTATTACTTGACTTTGTTTATGAGTCATAGCCCTCTCCGAATTATTTTGGGGTTGACTTTATGTGTCATTCGGGATTGGAAGGACGAAGAAATCAACGAAAGATAGCATATTTTGGAGATGATTATGAGTGTTAAACTTAATTAAATAATTTCAAGAATTAGGAGATGATACTTGCCTCAATAAGTAAGTTGCTTTATTTGTGATTTGAATTTTTGAGCTTGAGGGTCCGTCCGGCGTAGTGTTTTTGCTCCAGTGAGTTTGGACGAAAACACCACCGCCATAAAATGTGCTTGACATAACAATGATTATGACCGTCACTAAGAAAAAAACTAATTCTGAACATAAAGTAAATGGAGTTTCTTAGGTGAGGTCGAACGCTCACGAACATCGGTTCATGACCTCCGCCACCATACCAAACAGACCCTTATGTAGTAATAGAAAAGCTCAGACTCGTAAGTCAATGATAGAGTGTCACCTTGACATGGTGGAATTCATCAGTTCGAGCCTCATTATCCCAAAACATAGGTTGACTTTTTATATTTGAATTTTCTTACTTCATTCTATATATAAAAAATATTGTAATGTACTAAGAATGTGAATTTGAAATATTCTGCAATGCTCAATTGTATGCCTAGATACTTGTGATTTCAAATTACATTCAAGGCTAAGGCTCCGTTTGGCATGATGGTGGCGATCATGAACATGGGGGTTAAATTGCCATTTGTTAACGCCCTTTTAAGGAACTTCACCCACTTTTATGTTATAACAAATGATGTTTGTTAGGTGATCCTTAACGAATGATGGTTTAACTCGTGCGTTTACGACCGCCACCACCGTGCCAAACGGAGCGTAAGGTGTTGTTTGGGGACGGCGGTAAGAAAAGCTCTATTTCCATCGCCAGGGGGCTTTTAAAGTTGTTTGGATGAGGAGCTTTTTCAAAATAGTTTTTTCAAGAAAGATGCTTCAGGGTTTTTTGAGCTGCTCCAACATTACTTTCTAAAAACCGCTTTCTCTACTTTCAATTTTTCCTATTTTATTTGAGGGTTTACTAAAGTAACACCCGGCCCATTCACGATCTGTTTATCTTACTTCTCGTCATTGCAAATGTGTTCTTCCCCATTCACGATTCTTCTCTCATTTGCATTCTTCGCTCATTCACGATCTTTGTTTCTCGCCGCTAACCTTTTGTAATCTGTTTATTTAATATTCATATAATATTTACTTATCTATGCGATAGATGATTAGCATAAAATACTCTTTTATTATTAAAAAGCTAAACAATTATTATTAAAAATTATTCCTTCAAACAGAAAAACATAAAATACCTTTTTTAAAAGCACTTAAACGAAGATTTTTTTAACAATTTATAGCTTTATGAACAGCTCTAATGTCACCACTGATTTCCCACTGTCATCGCTTCCCCAGACAAAGCCTAAAGTAGAGCTTTAAATTATATACGTAGAAACAAGAATCAAAGTTTTAAGTAATTTTTTTAAGATTAGGATTTATGATTAACCATCATTGTTGGATTAGGGTTTAAGATTAACCATGATTGAATCTTGAATTTGATTTAAATCACTTAATTCGCCTATTTAAATATTTATTCATAAAATTGAAATTTGTGAACTGAATTGTTTCTTCTTGTGCTACACTGTGCAGGATTATCCAGGGCTGAGGACTGTTCATGGACTCCTTGGCAGCAGCATCATGACACTCTTTCTTCTCCATGCTGCACTTGGACTGCAGCTGGGACTCAGCTTCTAGCGATATCATCGCCTTTCCGTCCCGCTCAATGCGCACGCAACAACTGGGATCCCCGGCCCACGGAATTGAACTTCAGAAGTGAAAGCGGTTGGACTGAGCGTAACTAATAATTGCGAAATATGTTTAGATAGAATTCATTAATTTTCTGTGAATTGTTTGAAAGCGATTGATCGAATCTCCTTACAAGAGAGTTCTAAAGTGGGACCGAAAAAAGAGGGTCGTCGTCGATTTTCCTCGAGGGCAAGCTTATCTTTCTTGCTTCCCCTTCATCCAATTCTCAGATTATAAGATCTCAATAGGGCTAGGTTTCGGCTCCACGAACAAATCAAGCTCCAACTTCCCCTTATGTGCGTCGAGCGTCATAGCTTTGGATGTGGATGATGCGACGGTAATAGATAATGCGTGTGCTCAAAACACAAAATTTTCTGATCAGTTATCTTGCATTGAATCACGTTCTTGGTCCATTTGGCAGAGAGGTGGCGGTCGTAAACGAGGCTATGAGCCGTTGTTCGTGAACGCCTCCTAAGCAACTCCATCCACTTTTACATTAAAAAATAATTCTGTTTTCTTGATAATTGTTGTCATGTCAAACACATTTTTTATGACGGTGGTGTTTTTGTCCAAAAATTTTAAGTGTTGGTCTTCAAAGTCGTACGCCGATTGGTGAGATCCAATTGATTGTGCCATCATATTCACATGCACCATACTATCTTTCTGCTAAAATGTCATCTATGATCAAATGTCGCCTTTTATCGACAACTCGTGAGCATGTGCCATTGTGGTGGCTCTCGTGACTGCTTTTATGCCGCATCCGCTCTCATGAGTCATGCCAACTTGAAGTAGTTGGGCGCAAAAAAAACGGTCGCTTTGATCTTTCGGAGAGCTCTTGCGAGCAACAAAAAGTGCGCGAGCGCCAAAAGAGTACTTCCACTCCAACTCCATCCACATATTGAGTTGTTTCAATCATAATTAGCAATCACTCTAGGAACAATAATATAGGCAGAAAATTTTGTTTTTTAAAATAGTCTTGAAATTTTTTCTGATGCATATAATACAGTTTCATAAAAGAAATATCATCTTGAAAAATTAAATTAAATATATTATGTGCATATTGGCCTATTGGGGATGAAAACAAATTATATAATTCAATTAATGAAATATTATTAAGAGAATTTTCATATCTGAAATTTGATAAATTATAATTTTAAGTTATCATAATCTGAAATTTAATTTTTAATCATAAAAATAATTTTAAACTGTCTTTTTTATGTTTATTTAGAGGTAAATCATTTCAAAATAAAAAAAATTAATTTGTTTATATATATATATACTATATTAAAAATATATATGGTGGTCTGCCAATAACGTGAGTTCGAAATTAGGGAAAAATTAGGTGGCCGTCAGATTTAGGAGATTTGATTCAGAATCGTTGGACATAACCGTTGGATCTGGGGCTGCAAATATACTATTTGGACTGCCAATAAAAAAAACCCAAAAAATCCCTCTCTTTCCTCAAACCCGACAGCAGCAAAAGCACCCCCCCCCCCTCTTGCTCGGTCATCTCCACCGCCGGTGGCGGCGGCGAAAATGACACGATCTTAATCGTGAGCTACGACCATCTTCGTTGCCGCCGTCAGCTTGATCGGAGAACCCCGGCGGGTTCGCCGGGAGCCGACGAACCTTAAAAATAAATTTTAAATTAAAAAAATGTTTAATTAATTAATGTCTGCAAGGGGCGGGCGAAGCTGCCGTGGGGGGGGGGGGGCGAAGCCCGCCATCACCGGCCGCGTACTGTGGCGCGTGGCCATCGGGCCGGAGGCCCGTGCCTGTCACTCGTGTGTGTGTGTGTGTGTGTGTACTATATTAAAAAGATATACGATAGTCTGTCAATAACGTGAGTTCGAAAATAGGGGGAAAATAGGTGGCCGTCGGATTTGAGTGTTTTGATCCAAAATCGTTGGATCTGAGGCTGCAAATATCAGATTGGGTCTGCCAATAAAAAAAATCCCAAAAAAAATCACTCCATCTCTCTCCTATTTCCCGATCACCACTATCGCCCCAAAAAAAACGTCCTTCACCGCCGCCACTGGCGGCCTGATTAGAGACCCCCGGCGGGTTCGCCGATGGTGGTCGGGCAGGCCGTCGGCTGCTCCTCCACCGACGATATTGGAAAGAGGGGGGAGGGCGGGGCTGGGCCAAAAAAATCGGGATAAAATTGGCTGGGCTCGGGATTCAGGAGAGAGGAGGGAATTTTGGGAAAATTTTATTTGCAGTCCAAATCTGATCGATCCGACGGCCCAAATTTTTAATTCATCGTTATGTGCAGATCATCATATATCTTTTTAATATAGTATATATATATATGTGTATATATATATCTGAAATATCTGAATCTTTTAAATTACATAATTTGAAATTGAATTTATTTAAATTTTGAATTAAAATTGTCCCCATTTAGGTGAGAAATAAAAATTTGGAGTTCCAAACGTTAATTTGAAAATTACAGATATATAATACTCTCAATAGTTATTGTAAATTTATTCAAAACAAAATAGCTCCAATAATAAGTTGATGCTGATAATTTCAATTAACAATTCAATTCCCCTAATCCAAGCCCTAAAAACTCAACTATTGCAAACAGGGACCAAATTAAAATGATAAAAGTGAATGCCATTCACACAGTAATAATCATATTTTTTTAACATAAATTCAAATGTAATAATCATTTATCCATATAAGTATCTAATTAATCAATATTATGAAACCTATTTAAACAATTATATTTGAATATAATAAAATAAATATAGGAATGATAACTATCTACATAAAAATAGTTATTTTAAAAAATTAAAATAAACTCTTAATTAAATTAAGTTCTAAGGCTCCATTTGGCAAGACGGTAGCTGTCCTCGTTCATGAACATCTGACCTCATCTAAGGACCTTCTTTCACCGTTATGTTCAAAACTAGTTCTCTTTTCTTGATAGGGTCATAACCGGCATCATGCCAAACGAAGCCTAAATCAATTATCTATCGTCGTCCTACGTCACACAGGGTACCCCATAAATGATGATTTATAAGGGAACCCTGCCTTCCTGTAATAATCATTTATCCATCACAAAGGAGTCAAAAGGCCTCTCCATCCACTTTCCCTCTGAAGAATCTAGACTTCTTCACACAATAACAAGTCTATACTCTTCTACACACTCCCACACTCTTCTAGACAATTCTTTATATATCTTCCACACTCTTCTAGAGAATTCTTTATATATCTACTTTTCTTTCCTATAGCATTTTAGAAGCTTCTACAAATTTTTTAAAAAAAGAAAACATCTGCGGCCAAAACTCGCCACGGAGAATGACAACCTTGAAAATCATGACGGCGAGCTCAATTTATTGGCGCGATACACTCAACTCGAAGAGTTAGCAAGATAACCAGGGCTTGAGTGAGCTTGAATTAGATTAGTTCCTGACGATGCTCTTCCATTCAACCCGTTCGAAGAAGAATGAAAACACCATTTCATCCCTGATTTTGGACGTGGTTTTACTGTGGAAGAAGCAAAAGTAGGGGCAAAATGGTCATTTTATCCTCTTTTAAAAAAGATTACTTTGAAACTATTGTTGCAGTCCAGCTACAACAAAATCTTATTAATGATCACAGTTTTATTAACCACTTTTAAAATACTATTACACCAGCTTAAAGCCTTAAACTGTCCATCCAACAGTGGAAAATTTTCTTCTAGCACTAAAACACAAGTAAACAAGGCAAATGTAACAATTATTGAACCTATCTTAACAAAATCTTAGTAACTATTCAAACTTATATACTTACCGGACATCGCTCTCTGCATATCCGCCGCATATTGCTCCGGCTTCACCCAAAGCAGACTCGAGCCAGAATTCCAGCTACGAAAAGAGAAAAGGAGGCGGTTGACAGAACAGCACTCGGTAGTCCTCAGGAACCAATAAGCCTCTTCCACCTGGCATACGCGAGGACGAAGAAAAAGATGAAGAGGGAGCCTGATGATGTTCCCGACACGAAGGGAGTGAAAATGTGGTGAATGGTGTACAAAGGGGAAGGAATGTTCATCGCGAATAACCCAACTATTAACGTGTTTATTGCGATGGCGAACGATGCGATTCCCAATATCAGCTGAAGCTGAATCAGTTCGTTTCGATGGCTGTCGAGCTGAATGTTGACATAGTCTTCTGTGTCATCAATGTATTCCCGTACCTGTAACGGTGAAGAAGATGGATTTAAATTGATCAAGACAGGCATTTTATTTTATAAACATAAGGATATCAAAGGTGTCTCCTTGTAAGAATTTGTCTACATTTAGGAGGACTTTCAGACCTACTTCTCGTTTCTGGATACTCTTAAGAACCAAAGAGAGGCTTAGGGCTGTTGATCAATTTCACTAAAAAGGGAAGCACAGTGCACGAAGCATCCCCGCACAGTGAGGGTCTGGGAAAGGGTCCCATCACAAGGGTGAAATATAAGCAAACCTTACCCTGCATTTTTGCAAGAGGTTGCTTCCAGGACTCAAACCCGTGACCTCAAGGTCACACAACAACGTCTCAACCGGTGCGTCAAGCTCCCCTTCTGTTGATCAATTTCACTAATGCCAAAAAAACACAGCATAAAGCAAAAAAAAAACTCAGGAAGCTATGACTCACATTCAGAAACATGTTTCCATGAAAATTTAAAGTGTTTTGCTACTCCAAAATGTCATAGGGATGATACCAAAGGATATTGTAAGTATTTGTGCTTCATAGATTACATGAATAAAAGGGCATAAATAAATAGTGGGTCCAAGGAATTCCACCAAAAAATACACATTAGATAATTTGTGCTTGCCTACCAAAATGAGATATTTGAGTTTTCATAATAGAGTAATATGCGCATGACAAAAGTAGCTAGTAGTATTCTTGGCAAAATATGCAGAAAGATGGAAAATTGTGACAATCTTTTTCCTTTTGCCTCCAATTTACTTTAGAAAACTTGCTTTTTGAAAAAGGATCAAACATAGCCTAAGGCTTTATTTGTTTGGGCATTTTTGAAAAAACACCAACGCTACTTTCATTGCTGGTTTGAATAGCCTCCACCCCCCAAAAATACCGTTTTATGACTGACTATAACCGCAGGGAGGGAACTGTGTTCAAGAACGACATTTTATCGACATCTCCAAGTGCCACCAACCACTCAAATGGACCCTAAGAATGTTTCTATTATAAGTATATGTATAGCTGCAAAAATATAAGCAAGACTGCCTTGTTTCTTTGTGATGCAATACTCTGCTTTGCATAATTACATGGACCTCCCCTCTATCTTTTCCTCCATGATTTCTTTTGTACATGCAAGTTAATAATGTAAACTTAGAAGGTAGGCTTTGATATTTTTGAAAGATATAGAGGAAATACTGATAATTATGCAAAATTAGAGGGGATATTTTTGTAATTATTCCTTTAGTAAAATATGTTGTACCAGAATAAGTAACTTTTTTCCTAAGCTACATCAACATAATCATCATCATAAGCTATAAAACAACAATAATATGCAACAACTCCAAGGGTATGAGACATCCTATAGTTGGGAAAAGGACGTACCGACAGGATTTTATTACGGGTCCCCTCCAACTGCATGAAATAGGCCTCCAACAACATTTCTAAATCCTCCACATTGTTATCATCAGAATGGAAACTAGTGAAGCTTGCACTTCCTCGAATATTAGAATTCATTCTGTCCAGGTGTGGAGCAAGAACTATGCTGTTTGAAGTTGCAGAGGCCATCAAAGCTTCAAATTGCTGACTCTGGATCTGCTTTCTCGTCAGATACAGTTGCGCCATGTCTTCATTATCATCCAAGAGATGTTCGAGTTCATCCCTAACCTGCAAATAAAGGAAGAAAGTCGACATAATCACGTGAAGATATTTTGAATTGCTAAAATTGGAAGTTATGCTGGCAATTATAGAGCCATATAATCTGTGTAAAACAAATAGTTTCACTTCTTGTACTTGTTATTTGGCATTCAATTTAAATATCTATGCTATATTAAATGGAAACAATTTGGTGGTGATAGTCCAAAAATAGGACCAATCTGAGCCATTTGTTTTTAATCTCATTGATCTAGTGGAAAGCCAGGCTTTTTAATGCATATGATTAACATTAAATGAACAAAAATATACATATTGTTTATAGATATTAGAGGCCATGCACAGGGTCCCCTGAGTATAGTATGTGGTGGAAAATATCCCGATGTTGCTCAAGTGACGGACGAGTACCGTTGGCATCACACTTTCCCCCTGTAAGGAACCCATGCACGGATGCTAGTACATATACTAGAAAAGAATTGAGATCAAAGGCAAACCTTCTGAACACGGGCAAGAAGATGAGTAAGGTTGCTTTTTAAGTTACGAACACGTTCCAAGTTCTTGGTGCTAACATTCATGGCCAAGTCATCCAACACGGGATACGCAGTTCTTTCTAGATCGGACACAGTAGCATCTAAATAGGTACACACAAATTCCAAAGCAACCTCCAGCACCTGAAACTCAAACGGGAGCTCCTCTTCAACTTGCCCTTTCTCGTTATGCAACCACTGTTGTCCTCCAGTTGATGAAATTTGTTTACCCGGAACATCTCCATGTCCAGGCTCATGAACATTACATGGAGAGTTAAGACGAATTTGTTGTCTCAGTTGTTCAATAAAAGGGAGGACTTCCTGAGACAAGGGATCCAAGAGCAGCACTTCTTCAGCAGTTACAATAGCCTTCATGAACTCTAAGTTAATGATCATAGCCTTCTCCCTGGCTGAAAAATAAAATTTTAGTTACCCAGCTGAAAATCTAAGAAATAACAGAAAAGGGCAGCCCGTGCACAAATGCATCCCCGCACAACGAGGGTTCGTGGAAGGGTCCCACCAAAAGGGTGAAATGTAGGCCAACCTTACCCTGCATTTTGCAAGAGGCTGCTTCCAGGACTTGAACCCGTGACCTCAAGAAATAACAGAAATAACAAGAAAAAAATTAGTTGGATGAATCTTGCAAGAATTATGAATTTTCTTTCCTTCTATGCATGAAGTAATGTATAGGTCCGTTCGGTTGGATATAATTAAGACTTTAGAATTGAAATTGCAAGACCAATTCCAATAAAAATGGACCTCCAATTCTAATTTCAAAGCCCCAATTCCATCCAAAAGAACAGACCCGAGGAAATTTTGGAAGCTCCTAACTTAGACCGTTTAAAAAATAGATAATTAATGAACACTTAAGGAGTCTTCAGTGACAAAAAGAAGGCCAAATTACAATATGAAAACATATTAGTTGCAACCAGCTTCATTATGACTCTAGTTTTGAAAGAATCATGACTCAAAAATCTCCATGAGGTACTGCACCATATTATAGAGGAAGGATAAGTTTGGAGTTTAACTCTTCTAACCCTTGGTTGGTTCTAGGGTGGATGAACAATGTAAATATCAGAAGTTCATTCCCACTACACATACAGTAATATATGTTCATATTAGAGATGAACCTCCCTTCTTAGGATGGTTCAAAAAAAGTTGTTGAAAGTGAGCCCAACGACCATAGAAAGGTCAAGGCTAACCATATAAAGGTCAAGACCTGAGCCCACAGTCCGACTGCAGTCGGTGCACCCCAACCCGCTCTCCGCCTTGGATATAAACCGTGCGACGGGTTGTTGAGGCCGAGAATCAATCCCAGGACCTTCTTTATGAGAGGATTTTAACTTCTCATCGCATACCCAACTGAGTTGCACTTTTGTTGAAAGTGGGCCCACCAACCATAGAATGATCAAAGCCGACCATATAAAGGTCAAGACCTGGGCCTACAACCCGACTGCAGTTGGTGCACCCTAACCCGCTCTCCGCCTTGAATATAAACTGTATAGCGGGTTGTTGAGGCCGGGAATCGATCCCAGAACCTCCTTTATGAGAGGACTTAACTTCTACTCTCATACCCAACTAAGTTGCACCTTGAATATAAACCGTGGGGCGGGTTGTTGAGACCGGGAATTGATCCCAGAATCTCCTTTATGAGAGGATTTTAACTTCTCCTCTCATACCCAACTGAGTTACACCGCACGGTTTATATCCAAGGCGGAGAGCGGGTTGGGGTGCACCAACTGCAGCCAGGTTGTGGGCCCAGGTCTTGACGTTTATATGGTCGGCTTTGACCTTTCTATGATCGGTGGGCCCACTTTCAACAAAAGTAATTAATAGAAATGTATAGTAAGAATGATTTAGCTGCATTAAGAAAAGTCGCTACCTTTTAAAAGAAGAGTAAACACTTATGACCTCATGACTGGAATTTAAAAATATCTCAAATTTAAGAGGTTGTCCTAATATCGAGCTATGCTAACCAGATACTCGAGCTCCTTAATTGGACCAACATGGTGCACCAAAATTGGGTAATCAAACCCCATATTAGGCTAACAATTTGAAAAAAAAAAAGACTAAACCTACAAATCGGCGGAACCAAATGCAAGACCTAAGTCTACATGGACGATGGCTAGACCAAGTTGTATGTAATTGCATGGAGTTAAGCAAGACGTCCAAAAAACAAGACACACAAGGGGCTATCAACACCTTTCCTCCATTCTCTCTCTGTGTGGCAGACTATACAATCATTGGATTACTTTATTAATATTACATTATCAACCCATCCTTTAATTATTTAATAATACTTTTACTAATGAAGTATCAATGGGTGATTAAATTATCATATCAATTAATCACCTATTAATACTTGATTAGTAAAGATAATTAGATTTAGGTTTAGCATTAGTAAAAAATTACTCATATTTTCATACCACTTTTTGTGCATGTATAGTATATCTCTCAAAAAGAGAAGATTTTCATAGGAGACTTAAATAAACATATAGGGAAGGAAAATATAGATTATACAACCGTTCATGAAGGATTTTGATATGGAGAAAGAAATGAATAAGGACGAATCATTTTAGACTTTGCTGTAGCACATGATCTAATGTGTCAAATATGTTTTTCACAAAGAGGGAAGAACATTTAATTACGTTTAAAAGCGGACTAAATAAGTCACAAATTGATTATTTTATGACTCGCAAAATAGATAAAATGATTTGTAAGGATTGCAAAATCATACCAGGAGAAAGTTTGACAACACAATATAGATTGGTGGTGTTAGATGTACAAATTAAATATAATAAATTTAGAACAAGAACAAAAATGTTACAAAAAATTCGGTGGTGGAACTTGAAGATGAAAAAACAGGTTGTTTTCAAGGCAGCAGTTATGGAGCAACTAATTGATGACCCTTATGTTGATCTTAGTGTTTCATGGGAAGTTATGTCTTCACATTTAAGGATAAGTGGACATAACGTACTTGAAGTATCAAAAGGTCATGTGCCCCCAAATAAAGAATTTTGGTGTGGAAAGAGCAAGTGCAAGACAAAGTGAGGGCAAAGAGAGTTAGCTATAAATCACTCTACACTTGTAGGAATGACGAAACTTAGCCAGATATAAAGTCGCCAGAAAAGAAGCTAAATATGCAGTAGTAAAGCAAGAAGTTATGTTTATGAAGAATTTTATAAGCGACTAGATACCAAATATGGAGAGCGTGACATATATAAAATTACTCGAGCTAGAGAAATGATGACAAGAAATTTAAGTCAAGTAAAATGCATAAAAGATGAGACAGATACAGTTTTGACGGATGATGTTGATATTAAAGAGCGATGAAAAAGATATTTAACTCTATAATGAAACAAAAGACAATGAATTGAACTTGGAAGAGTTAATTAAATCGGAGGAGTATATGAATAGAATGTTTTATTGTAAGGTAAATGATGCTCTAAAAACGTTGAAAAATGAAAAGGCGGTTGGGTCAGACGATATACCCATCAAAGTATAGAAATGTCTAGGGAATGAAGGAATTTTATGGCTTACATATTTTTTTCAATAAGATACTGAAGTCAAAGCAAATGTCGGACCAATGGAGAGAAAGTATCTTGGTACCTTTGTATAAGAATATAAAGAAGATATACAAAATTATGTTAATTACAGAGGAATTAAATTGATGAGTCATACCATGAAATTATGGGAATGAGTAATAGAAAGAGTAAGACGAGAGACTAACATCTCGGAGAATCAATTTGGATTCATGTCAGGGCGGTCGACCATGGAAGCTATACATCTCTTGAGAAGACTCATTGACAACTACCGAGAAAGAAAACAAGATTTGCATATGTGTTTAGTGATCTTAAGAAGGCTTATGATAGAGTTCCAAGAGAGATCTAATGGAGAGTCTTGGAAAAGAAAGGTGTAAATGTATCATATATTGATATAATCAAATATATGTATACAAATTCAGTGACAAGGGTTAGGTCATCTGGAGGATTAACACGGGAATTCCCTATCACAGTTGGCTTACATCAAGGTTCAACTTTAAGCCCTTATCTTTTTACCCTTATCTTAGATGAGCTTATCGGACATATCCAACAAGCAATACCTTGGTGTTTATTATTTGCGGATGATATCGTTTTGGTTGATGAGACGCGCGAGGGTGTAAACGCAAAACTTGAATCTTGGCGAGACACTTTAGAAAATAAGGGTTTTAGGTTGAGCAGGGCAAAGACAGAGTATATGGAGCTTAAATTTAGCAGTACAAGAAAGACGGATGGCGTCGTTATTAAGTTGGGTGATCAAGATATTTCCCGTAGTGAATGTTTTAAGTATCTTGAATCGATAATTCAAAAAGACGAAGGTATTGATAAAGATGTGACACATAGAATCCAAGCGAGTTGGTTGAAGTGGAGAGGCGCGTCAGGGATCTTATGTGATCGTAAAGTACCACTAAACCTCAAGGGAAAGTTTTACCGTACTGCAATTAGACAAGCGATGCTCTATGGTTCTGAGTGTTTGGCAGTGAATTGTGTACATGAGCAAAAAATGGGAGTTGCGGAGATGAGAATGCTTAGGTGGATGTGTGGACACACGAGACTGGATAAAATTAGAAATGAATGTATCAGGTTTAAGACAGGAGTAGCACCAATTGCAGAGAAGATGAGAGAAGCTTGACTAAGATGGTTTGGACACGTACAAAGGAAACCATTAAAGGCACCTGTTAGGCGTTGTGAGAGTCTAGTCACTAGGCATGTTAAACGAGGGAGGGATGGACCAATAAAGACTTGGAATGAAACTATACAGAAAAATATGGTGTACTTAGGCATTAGTGAAATTATGAAAAAAGATAGGGCACAATGGCGACAAAGGATCCATATAGCCGACCCCACTATAGTGGGATAAAGTCTTGAGTGTTGTTGTTGTTTATAGTATATCTCTCCTATAACAGACATAATCAGGATGTCGTCGAGGTAGACAATCATAAAGTCCTCTGGTATGACCACGAAACATTATTTGTGAGAACCATGAATGCTCAAGTGCAATGCATGGGATCAAACAACATCAACATCTACCTGTATAATTTTTAACTAAATTTACGATTTGACTTCCAAGTATCCTCTTCGATCAAACTTCCAGTCATTCCAACTCAAAATCAAATTTTAGGAAAATGAATGCATGATTAGGTTGGTTCAACAAGTCATCAATATAAAAAAAGGGTAAATATTTTATAGTAATTTGCTCGTAGTCGACAAACATTTGCTAACTACCATCATTCCTCAACACCAGGATAATTAGAGATCCATATGGCGAACTACTCTGCTAAAGGACATATTGCCATTGGTTCCAAAAGTTTGGCCACTTGCTCTTTGATCTCTTCATTCCCAAACACTGGGTAGGTGTACATTCAAATGTTCTGCATTTTTTAGTCCAAAAGGAGTTGAATCCTATGTTCAATCATCTCTTTTATAAATCTGCACAACTCTTAGAAAAATGTGAAATACTCCTCCACGAGTTGTTGCATTCAACTGTTCTTTAACTAGCACAGCAAAATGGTATTTCTGCTTTGCTTTTCTAGGTGGATAAGCAAAAGCAAGAATTGTTAGCAAGTGCTGATGGTTCTCTTCACTTTCCCAACTTTTATCATTTTGACTAGGTTCATGATATAGCTCAACCAACACTACTGAACATGTACTAAAGATAATCTTCAAAATAGTAACCTCATAATCCCATAAGTAAAGGCTTATGAGTAGAACTTGGAAATATAAGGTGAAACTACTTATGCATGACCCTTTATCCGCATACTCAAGAGATATGGCGAAGCATAGCTAGAATTGCCGGTTGATTCTTAGTCATGCATATTTTTAAATCCATACAAGTAGATAAAGAGTTGGGTAAGGAGTTGTCCCATGCCTAAGTCACTAGCATGAGTTGCAGAGATCGTATTATTTTGGCTCATTATTTTGGTAATACTAATACTGACCTCCTTCTGACTTGGATTTGCAAGAATACGAGTTTCTCACAGTCCAAGTTTTACAAAATAGGCAATCCCCTCTATTGTATTATAATTCAAATTTATTTTTCTCGTCAAGAGTGATCACTCTCTTATTTACCTTCATGTGCACTTAAACTTCTCCAAGAAGTGTTTCTGATGAAGTTTCCAATATATCTTTTTGTTATGACCATTGATTTTAGAAGGTTCCCAATATAGATTGGATCGATCATTAGGCATTTTGGGATTACCATTAGCGTATCTTTTTGTTACTGTAACTTCTTCCTCCCATTGGACTTTAAGGAACCTCCTTAGGTATCATCTATTTAAGGTAGGATAAGGTGAAAGTAGTGAGGTGTTTATGATTTAATGAAACTCTAATGTATGAATGTGAATGTTATAGAGATGCAAGCATCCTATAAATAAAATAACAATGAACGTTGAAATTAATAAGACGATTACAAACATTCACAGTTGAAAACAATGGATTGGATAAGAAAACAAGTATTAGTTAAACTGAAACAAAGAGTGTTTCCACGAAATGCTCAGCGAATACGACTTTCAAATATAACGATAATTAGGTATAGTAATACGAATTTAGATCTCTAATCATATGAACTTTTCCCTAAATAATCAACAAAAGCAATAATAACTCCCGATTAGAACTTACGTAAGCAATTAAGACCAAACTATGAGAATTTGCTGCAATTTTAGACCTGGACAGCGAATGTGAGGCGGCTATGTTCTGAATCCTGGAATTCCTGCATCAATATTGGCTCCTGGAGATTGGGGAATGCTGGTGTATGATTGCCAGATGGGGAAACACCAAGGGGGAACCACTGAAATAAATCCAAGAGGGCTGGATTGCAAGGGACTGGTTGGCCAGGAGGTGCAGCCCGCCTGGACGGCCACTGGTTGGGTTGGGATGTGGCTGGTAGTTGTGTTCTGAGCCCAGGGAAGCAGGAAATGAACTTTTTAGGGCTGGAACAGTAGTTGGGGCTCCGATCAGCACTGCTGCTGCCTCGGATGTGGGATGGAAAACCCAGGGAGGGCTTGTGGCAGAGAGGACTCACAGTTTAGGTGGCCGGCAGGGACGCCTTGGGGGAAAATCCATGGAAGAGTGATCGGGCAGGCCAGGGGCAGGGACGGTGTCCACTTGGAGGCTGAAATTACAGGGTATTACCTGTGACTGTCAAATTAGTGGCGGTTACAACAGTTGAATTTTGGTGGTTTCCCGGGTGGTTACTTGCGGTTATCAGTAGTTATTAGTGTGGGATTGAAGGGAATATGTGGAGGTGGCTGGCCGGCCCTTGGAGGGGTGGTTTCTGGTGGCTTGGGGAGAGGGAAGGGGATGGTTGTAGGTTCAAGGGGAAGAGCAATTCTAGGCTTCGGCACCCAAGTTCCATGACTTCGGCACCATAGAGAGATTAAAAACCAGAAATTTCTTCTCCAGATTCTGTAAAGAAATTTGACAATGAACTCCTCATCCACATATAGGCTATAAAAAACAATGGGAGGCTGTAATTGGTTATGATGTAATACATATAAAAGACACATAAATAAAATAGTGTATGCAAAACTAAAGGAAATGTATAGAAAAATGTCTCGTCGACGCTCTGAACATGACTGGGGACTCAGATCGTCCGTTCGACATTCTAAATCTTACCAATGTAAAACCAAACTTACCAATGTAAAACCAAATGGGTTTGATATGGGTCATTCCGCACATGAACTATGTCTCATCAATTCCCCCGACTTGAGAGCATTCATCTTCATTGAATGAAGATTCTTCATTGAATGAAGATGGCCATAAACCCGACAAAGACCAGTGGCAAGTGAGTCAAGCTCCTGTGATGACACCACATATCATCAATAGTCAACCACCCCCTCGATGTTCTAGGGGGTGTGTCTTCCTTGTTGTCATCTCCTGCTCAATGTATGGTCGTGGTCGTTAAGTTTCTAGGGCTTCATCTCCGTGCTCTTGCATCACTGTCATCCATTAAAGATTCACATATTCACATGTTGTCGGAGCTCACTAGATACCAGCCATGCCAATCGAAGTCAATCTCTCGCGTCCAAACTATGTATATCGCATTGGTGTAAGCCCTCGCCTACCTTCCTCCTTTTCCATCACCTCTTTTTCAATGCATCAAAATCCCATCACTTTCTCCCAAGAATTGGTTGGAGGGAAGATTATAACAACGCTCACTTCTCCCATTTTTTATCAAAAAATTCTCATCTCCTTAACGGAACCATCAATTTACAGGTATGAAGAATTTTTTTAACCCCCATAAAATGTCATCTCTGCCCTTTCTCTGGCCTTGAACTCCTAAACTGATCAGGTTTAATGGAAAGGTAAGAGGAGGATTGACTGGAGTTATCGAGTCCATGTACAGCGTAGTGAATCCCATATGCATCATGTGTGTTACTCTTTGATCTGGCATTAAAGTTTCTCATATCTATTTAATCTTCTTTGGTTGCAGTTATGCAATTATAATTGGGTTTGGTTCTAACGTTCTCTTGTATTATATCCATCTTGCATTTGTACTGGATTAATTAGTTAACAGTCGACACCATAAAATTGTCGTTCGTTTTTGAGATTAGATTCTTAAGGTGTCGCATTATGAAAAAAAATGTCAAGCTCTCACTCAAAACTCTGTTTTGTTTACAAACAGCTTTTCCAAAACCCTGTTATACAAACTTCATGTCACTCGAACAGTTTTTTAATAAAAATCCATTTTTCAGAAACAACACTTTTCTCACTCCATTTCCCATCAACAGTTTTCCATCAGCAACAGCCCAACCAAACAAAGCCTAAGACACAAATAACCAAAGATCATGCAACTTCGTTGAGAGTTGTGAGATAGAAAGAGTGGCTCAAAATACATAAGGGTTAGAAGGGCGTCGAGACTAAAATGAAAACAAAAAGTCTATGTTTGGAGGAGATTTAATGGCTGATTTGTTTTATATGATTTGGAACAGAATACATATGATAGTACGGAGATTTTGTAGGGATTTTATTATGGGGATTTGAGACTCATTTAAGAGTATATTGTATCTTCAATGATATCAATAAATAATAATATCAATCATGCAAAATGCAAGTCTTTTCAAGGGGTGATTTGGATGCTTTTGGGGAGCTGATTTGGATTTTGGCGAGTTTTTTGTGGTGGTCGTGATGGGATGGTGTAGGGTGGAAAGTTCATAGTAAAATAGGGTTCTTGAGGTTATGAAGAGCTTGAACGCATGTCGTTTTAGGTTTTAAGGATTTTTTTAATAGAAGTTGGTGGTGATGATTTTATTATTTTTTTATGACGTGTGGTGAAAGTGTAAATGAGGTAGGGTGGAGGTTCATATTTAAATAGGGCTTTTTTGAGGTAAGGAAGAACTTGAATTCGTGTAGTTTTATGTTTTAAGATTTTTTATGGAAGGTGGTGGTGTTTTTGTTATTTAATGTTGTGTGGTAGTTGTGATTGAACCTTAGATTCCTTTTGTACTTGAGGATTGTTTGTCTTTCACACCATAATGAGGATGTAGAAGTGAAATGATTCTCTTGATTACAAAATATCTTGTGATGACTTGATGATAACGTCGAAAATAACTTGCTCCTTTGTTGTGGATTGAAATAAGAGGCGGGAGGCATGCATAAGAAGTCTCCCAACTTGAATGACTTGAATGATTTAACTGAAGGAAGTGTTGTATTATAGACATGATCATAGCCTCATAGGAGAGGTACTGAGATAGAGAGAAGGAAAGAGGAAGAGAGACAAGAAAGAAGGGGAGGAAGGGGTGTGACTTCTTAAAGGAGAAGGTGAAGATCATCTTACTTGCAATATCTTTGTGTTCAGAACATTGGAGATATCTAAGCAGCTTCTTCTATTAATAAGATGATTCTACATGTAAAAAACATTCAAAACAAACCAATCATGAAACTTCAGGAGAATTTTTATGAAAACATCCCCTAACTAAAACAATACTTGATTATATCTTTGCTAAGAAAATAGTCCTACTAAAAAATGGTATTAACATAACAACAAGGCTTGACCAAAAAAATGCATAGTAGACATAACACAGCACATACAAACCCAGCAAAACGTTTACAAAAATTTCAAAGTCAACCTTTTTTTGCTTTTCTTTCCTTTTTAAAATCAAATTCTTCAACGGAGTAACAGAGGAGGAAAAAACGGGCTTTCAGCCAACGAAAACAAGGAGCATCTCACCTATGATATTAGAAGACTGTGAGAAAATTGGGCCGAGGATTCTGAGGTCGCGGGTAGGGATGGAAGTCCGCCGTATGATGGCATTCTTATCAAGCTCGGCTACTTCCGATTGCCCCGTGCGATCAAATCGCATCCACAACCGAGAACCGGCCTTCTTCTTCGCTCCCTTAGCCCCTGCCTGCGATGTCAGCTGCTCCGATGCAACGCCGAGAGGTGCAGGCGGCATCGCCGCCTGCAATTCAGCACGCCGGCCCGATCGGAACTTCCTGGAGAAGAAGGAAGAAACGTCCTTCTTCCCGCCTCGCTTTCCCATGTCTTCTTTCTACCATGGGAGAAACCCTATCGGCGGCTCGATATTGCCGTCTAATTAGGGAGGGCTGGAAGGGGGACGAAGGAGGAATTCCTGTTCCTCTCCTCTCTACTTCGTTGGCTATTGATCGATCGGAAAGCCTCTGATGAAATGGCGTTGTCTGGTGAAGGCGTTACCGGTGGCGGCGAGGACGGCCGTCGGGTAACATCGGAGTTCCCCGCCGCACGCCGCCGCGACCGAAAGCGTACAATTGTGCCGGACAATAATAATTCTACAGTATTTTCCATCCAAATTCTAGACCTAAAGCAAGCCCCGACTCCCATTTCTCATCGTCAATATGCGTAATATTGCGTCAGTCGTCCGATTCCTACTTCTATTTTATTGTTTTTAAGGCTTTCTTTGGTTCGGCTCAAGAGGTGTTTTTCTCGAGAGAGTTGGTCCTGTGTCGAGTGAGTAACACGCCCCTCAACACGGGCATGTACTGACACGGGCGTGTCAGAGCTTGACACAGGCTAGCAAATGCTGCCGGACGGCGGGTTAACAAACGGGCGCTGACGGCATTTGTTCCATTTGCACCCGTACGACAGAGAAAATGTCGTCAAATCGGAGCTTTTCCAACCCCGCTTCATCCCCTCCGTGCGGAATGATAGCGTACGGAGAAGGGTTGGGGTGCCCTCAACAAGTGCACTTTTATGATGAGGGCTCCGGGGCACACAGGCCCAACCGGGCTCACTGGGCTGCTCGCAGGGCCATCTAACCCAGGATCCATAGCCAGCTCCCAGTCCCCTCACCAGGCCCGCGGACCGTACACCCCAACCCTTCTCCGTACGCTATCATTCCGCACGGCGGGGTGTTGAGGCTGGGTACGGAGAAGGGTTGGGGTGTACGGTCCGCGGGCCTGGTGAGGGGACTGGGAGCTGGCTATGGATCCTGGGTTAGATGGCCCTGCGAGCAGCCCAGTGAGCCCGGTTGGGCCTGTGTGCCCCGGAGCCCTCATCAGTATATTAGATATATATTGCATGCAGGAGTTTATGGTTGCCCTGAGAATATTGCTCGAAGCATCCGAATAGGGATCAAAGTGGAATTCCCTACCCGTTGCCCCTAGGTGGGTATAAATAGGCAAAACTCTTAGGAGTTACTACGGGTATGAGTTAATCGTGTACCCGACACGACTCGTTAAGCCTCCGAACACGTTATTCGTCCAAATATACACTAACATGCTCATCACTACATATATATTTCTTCTAAGTTTTTAGATTGTCGACTTAATTGATCAACATCGACTGATCTTCTTGATGTTCCTCAATTAATGAGTGTTTGAAACCATTGATCACAATCATTGACCAGACCGCTCAACAACCGTCAATCATCGACCAATATATAGTCGGTCCTCAACTAAGGCTTCGTTTGACACAGCGGTGGTGGTCGTAAACTCATGGGTTAAACCATCATTCGGTAACGACAACCTAACAAACTTCATCCGTTTAAACATAAAAGTGGATGAAGTTCCTTAAGTGTGCGTTAACAAATGACAGTTTAACCCTCATGTTCACGACGGCCACCACCGTGCCAAACGGCGCCTAACCTAACATGACTTTGTATGTTCCTTGAATAAGATCATCGGCCAATCTACCATATATTATTAGTTATAATTGACCTCCTCTCATTTATCGTTAAACGCCTTAGGCTCTATATAACCACATTCAGTAGTTGCTCTATGATTTTGTTTGCACTCTAAGCTTTTCCCATTCCTCTTTTTTTTTCTCTACTATGCATCTCCCTCCTCTGACAATTAAGGGCTATAAAAGTGAACTTCAGTTGTGATGTAACACCCCAAAAATCTAAATTAAAGGAGTTCATGAAGAAGTTGAGAGATTTAGGGAAGTCCCATGGGGTTTGAGGGTTGATTGAGTGTGCTTTGGAGGTCATTTATAGCCAATAATTCTGTACATGGCCAGATACACGATCATGACCAAGGACATGTAGAGGTGCACGACCAAGCACATAGCCATGTGCAGGACTATCTCCAAGACCCTGATTCTCCACTAAGCTACACGACTTGTGGATTTAATTCACATGAAAGTGTCAAGATCTGTCACCCAACACGGCCAAGGATGCGAGTGTGTCGGGGGCATGTAGATGCCCAGGTTTAAGATCATATAGGTTATTTCTAGACAGAGAGTGACATAACATGTGGATTTAATTTACACGACTGTATATAGAGACATGTCACGCGACACGGCCAAGGACGCGGTCATGTACCAAGTTGAGTATAGGCCCGGGAAGTAACTTGGGTGTGTGGATCGTTTACACGGGGTGACACGGCCTAGCACAAGCTCGTGTATCAAGCTAGGTATGGGGTCGTAAACAGTTTTCAAGTGTTGTTTCTAAGTCATTCGATTTGGATCTTTAAGATACAGTGACAGGGATATTTTGCTAATAAGGCTTTTAGGTCGAATTTGGGCTGAAGAGAGGCTCATTTCAGTCAAACTATTCTCTCTATTTGGTTAGAGAACAAGAAAGAGGAAGAGGAGAAGGGGGAACTCTCTTCGTCCATTGGAGGTGCTTCAGAACTTCGATTAACGAACTAAGTCTGAAAACACTGAGAGGGTTAGAGGGCGCTCATCTTCATCCGTGCTTTGCAACTTTTCCATGACGAGGAGGAGATCGTACATTTCTCCTCCCAGTTATAGGTTGTGTGCTTGACATTTTCTATTTTTCATGCTTGGTTTTGATGTTTGTGGTTCACGGTACCTCTAAATAGAGGGTTTGAGGTAATCAAAGCCCAACCCCGATTTGGTAGTGGCTGAAAGGTCAACACCTCCTAGGCTGAGTCGCTAAACGAGCGAGCTCAACTGAGGGTGGAAGAAGAAAGGTCAACACCTCCTAGGCTGTGTTGCTAAACGAGCGAGCTCAACTGGGGGTGGAAGAAGAAAGGTTGACACCTCCTAGGCCCTTTGTTAAACGAGCGAGCTCAACTGGGGGTGGAAGAAGAATGGTAGACACCTCCCAGGCCCTTTGCTAAACGAGCGTGCTCAATTGGGGGTCGAAGAAGAAAGGTTGACACCTCCCAGGTCCTTCGCTAAACGAGCATGATGAACTGGGGGTGGAAGAAGAAAGTTCGACACCTCCTAGGCCCTTCGCTACATGAGTGAGCTCAAGTGGGAGTGGTAGAATAAATGTCGACACCTCCCAGGCCCTTCGCTAAACGAGCAAGCTCAACTGGGGGTGGAAGAAAAAAGGTCGACACCTCCCAGACCCCTTGTTTAACGAGCGAGCTCAACTGGGGGTGGAAGATGAAAGGTCGACACCTCCCAAGCTCTTCGCTAAATGATCAAGATCAACTTGGGGTGGACGAGGAATTAAAGGTCTACACCTCACAGGCCCTTCACTAAACTAGCGAGCTCAACTGCGGGTGGAAGAAGAAAGGTCGACACCTCCCAGGCCCTTCGCTAAATGAGCGAGCTCAGTTGGGGGTGGAAGAAGAAAGGTCGACACCTCCACGGTCCTTCGCTAAACGAGTAAGCTCAACTGGGGGTGGAAGAAGAAAGGTCGACATCTCCCAAGCCCTTTGCTAAATGAGTGAGCTCAACTGGGGGTGGAAGAAGAAAGGTCGACACATCCCAATCCCCAAGCTTAACTTGAGGTGGAGAAAAGGTCGACTTCTCATAGGAGCCGAGCTCATCTTGAGGTGGAGAAGACAGTCGACACCTTTCAGGAGCCGAGTTCAACTAAATGTGGAGAAACGTGTCGACACCTTGCAGGAGTCGAGCTCGTTCAGCCCAAAATTATACAAGATTAAAGAAAATTAATTCATATCGATGGAAGAAACACACCAAACATTCAGAAAGATCTTACAAGACATGATGATTTCATGTTTAACTGTAGCAAGAGTTTTTTCCCGACGCCGCTCGTTCATCCCAAAACTCTCAGTCATCTCGTGTTGCTCTACCCACCCCCTTCATGATGAATTTTAATCCCTAGATGATGATCCCCCATTTTTACCCTCTCCTTATATACTTGCTCTTTTCAGCCCTTGATTTGCCCTTCACAACCGTCTACCTCTAATGGAGAGATGGCCCCTTCCATTTTTAGAACACAGTAGAATTCAAAATTTAAATTTTGAAAATTCATTCAGGACATGTTGCAACATATTTTTCAGTTTTTGCAACAACTTTTCCAGGCCATAAAATTTGAGCTAGATTCATTTTTTCAGAAAATATAGAAAAAAAAAACTAAATTAATCACAAATAAAATAAATATGAATTTACTTGCACTTCTATTTCATTTTAACTCATTTTTCTCATTTATGATGAATATTAAGTCAGAATAATATGTCTAAATAACTTCTTTTTAAGAAGATATCACATCTATCACAAATCCAATGTAGGTAGTCCAATGACGAGGAGAAGTATCTTTGGGGGGAGTGAGGCCCGCAAAGCAGCTTCTTGCTGACTTCTAGGTTGTCAAATTTCTAGAGGAAAAGAGGTGCAAGGATTAGGCAACTCTCATATCAAAACTAAAGAGAATTAATGAACCTCGTAATAATTTGAATATCAAATATCAGTCACATTTTCCTAATAAATTGAGTTGAAAACTTTGTAATTAAGTGTGTTCTGATGTGAGTAGTCATGTGATATGTCATCACTTTGAAATGATCATAGGTCACGTATGAAAAAAAATAAAGTCATGCATTTTTTATCTTATGTGGGTTGTGATGAACCAAAATAAGCAATCTTTTTGATTATTTGAGATTTAGGCTTCGTTCGTTTGGGCGTTTTGACCGGCCGTTTGGAGCAAATGGCGTCGGACAACGGCTAATCAAATGGGGGCGGCCTCTCCGTTTTCTCCGTTTGCGCCCGCAGCAAGGAGGAAAAGCTCTTCCGCCACTCCGTTTCGATCCCCACCTCCCCCCTTCGGTCCCAATGCTCCTTTTCCAGCCGCCGGATGCTCCCGCCACCGTCTAAACAACTGAAGCCTTAGACACTATTTGGCACGGTGATGTCGGTCATGAACATGAGGGTTAAATTGTCATTCGTTAACACCCACCTAAGAAACTTCATCCACTTTTATGTTCAAACGATTGATGTTTGTTAGGTGATCCTTAACGAATATGCTTTAACAACGAATATGCTTTAACCCATGCACTTACGACCGCCACCACCGTGCCAAACGAAGCCTTAGTTGTTATAAGTTGTACATGTGGCGGCACATCGTCGCTCCTATATTTTCTGGTATGGTGTTCCGCGTTTTGCGATGTTATCATGTTTTCTTTGCAGGGCCATTGCTCTACATTATGCATTGCGCTTGATTTTGTAGGGGCTTCCTATACATGGGAGTGCTGGTGGTAAGATTTATAATGAAGACCTCCCACTCCTAGTTAAACATTATGTTGTTCAGTTCACCAATGTTGTTCATCATTTTGGGGGCAACGTGAAGATCGTTCGGATCCTTATTGGATTTGGTTAAAATAGAATGAGTCCTTACTTTTGTTGAAATATATTTATATAATTGCTAACGGTTCCTTGTTTAATTTGGTTATGATCTGGTAAGAATCCAATAATCCGTCGAGAATTTAGGATTACGCCTATAAATATCTCTGCTAGAGGCAACGTGAAGATCCTTCCAAACTTAACAGCTACACGAAATACTTCGAGCACTCTAACAATCCTAATTAACCTAAGTGCTCATCATGTCTCTCAACACTTGGCATTTTATTCCCATAAAAAAAAGCAGGAGGAGGTCATGTAAGCCACAAACCAACTTGAGATAACATTATTTTATGTAGACTTTGTGGATGCCATGTCTACAACTTTGCATGAAAAAGAGGAATATATTTATATACATAATTTACATGATAACAAATAGAATATTATTTTTCAAGCCATAATTTCTAATTTCTAACAACTAATTTACAGACCTACAAACATAATATGAACAAAATTCATGTGTCATCCTGTTATTGTTTTTGGGTCTCAAATTTGGGTACATGATAACAAGGAATAATTTATCCTCCATACAACCTTGTGAATAAAAGATGCTAGACCACGAAAAATCTTTCTTCAAGACCCTTTAGGCAATGGAACACGAAGCATCTTAGACTTTGTTTGGCACAGTGGTGACGGTTGTGAACATATGGGTTAAAACGTTAAGGATCACCTAACAAACATCATCCGATTGAACTTAAAAGTGGATGAAGTTTTTTAGACGGGCGTTAACGAATGACAATTTAACCCTGTGTGCATAACCGCCGCCACCGTGTCAAACGGAGCCTTAGAGTCCGTTTGGGAGGACTTATTTCCACCGGTCAAACGTTTACGACCGCATGATTCGAACCTTAATTAAGGGTCCGATTCATGCGGTCGTAACTATTTCACCGGTGAAAATAAGTCCTCCTTAACGAAGCCTTAGGTCATGTTTGGCGTAGCTTATCACAACTTATTTGTTTAGGTGAGGTTGGACAAAAACGTCATTGTCGTAGAATGTATGTTTGGTATGACAAATGTTACAAAAAGAAAACTAGTTTGAGACATAAGATTTTAGAATGACAACGACATTTTTGTCCAACCTCATCGGAGCAAATAAGCCACGCCAAACACAGCCTTAGACACCGTTTGGGGGAACTTATTTTCACCGGTCAAGCGGTCATGACTGCATGAATCGGGGCTTAATTAAGATTTGATTCATGCGGTCATGACCGCTTGACCGGTGAAAATAAATCCCCCAAACGGAGCCTTAATCTATAGTAAATAATTTCTAAGTGAGTCATGCGACGCTCTGGACACAGATACGGTCAACTATTTTTCTTTTAATGAATCTCCCAATTTTTATCAATAAAAATTTTGGATACTTTTCAGTTCATATTAGCAAAATGCTCTGTTTGGAAAAGCGGTGGTGTTGGAACGGTGACAATGGAATCTTGGCAATGAACTTGAGGACTTTTTAGACAACATTTTCACCTAAATTTCACTTTTTTGGAGTCAAGACAAGTTTAAATTTGCTAAAACTTGACCACATTTTGAGTTTTCTATAACTGTTTTCACAGCCATTATCACTCAAGTAATCTATCTATAACATACAAAGAAATATTTGGGCGGATCGTGATGTAGCTGTGGAGGACCATCAAAGCAATGTTAATCATCCGATCTCACTGAAATCAAATCTAGTTACTTATTAATTTTATTAGAGCTCCTAAATTGACTAAGATAAGATGTCTTAGACCTATATTTTAAGACAACTACTCAACAACATGAAATTATAATTTTGATTATATCTATATTGAAATATTAATAATAGCAAAATAACACACTCGTGAGATTGAACCCACAGCCCATCATATATATACTACCTAAAGACTTGATGATGTGAAAAATTTCAAGATATCAGGTTGATCGTACTGATACCAAGAAAAAACCTGATAGGAAGCTGAGCAAGGTCGCAGAAACACTCAACCAAAATCAAAGACAAGTAGAAATCAACAACAACAGGAACACAAGAGTCTCGATCTGGAATTAACTTCTTTTTTATAGGACGAGGTATACATTGCGAGACAAGATTCACAATGTACCCGATGGAAACAAAAAAAAAACAACTACAGACAGAGAAATCGCGCGGTCATATAACTGAAACCACCCACAACGCAAACCGCCAGACCTGTCCGCCGAAACTGCCAAGTCGTCAAACAGCAACCAAACCGTGCGGACTGCCTGTTATTGAATGCTGAGAGAACACCTCTGTTTGCCACTTCAGGTCGCCTGACCGCGAGGTCGCCTAACCGCGAACAGAACTGCAGAACAAAGAAACATCATATTCACTGATAGACCGGACGAACTGCTCGAACTAACCGCAACCTGGAGGAAGTAACTTCAAGCTGCATAGTCGTGACCTGCTATATACCACAAATTGTAAACCGCGAACTGTTCTTCAACCAGTTGTCTAGTCGCCCGATGCTAGCCGCACAACCTGCACATTACAAGTCAACTTCACTTAGTCACGCCGGTTAGAAAAACATAACCGCAAGATCAAAATGCGAGCTGAGTTCTCACTGTTCTCGTTTTTATATGATGAGTCGGAGACCCCTATTTATAAGCGACAGAGGGAGTGTGATCACCATCCATAGCGATATGATAACCCCCCATTATCCTGCAGTTAACACAACCTATCCGCAGCGATAGGATAACCCATCGTCATCCTGCAGCTAACACCACCTATCCGCCAATGATATCTATCTAACCGCATATGCGACAAGAACCATCAAACCGCATAGAAGTGTGGACACTCTCCTCAGTCCACATGAACTTGTAAAATACAGTCACGCTTTCTCAGCCAAGTCCACTCCTTTGAAGATCTGTCGGACTCCGCCACCAGACCGCGCAGTACAACAGTCTCCACTTCCAGACCACACAACACTACAGCCCGTGATAAGGCAACCAACCAGGCTTGTCATAACACCGTGACTAAGTCCACAATACCAGCGAACTCTGACTTCTATCCGCGCAAGCAGAACACAGTGAACTGTGCGGTTAGCCTCCGCTATCTGGTCTAACTGTCTGCCTTTACGCATGCCAGAGAACTTGCCAGCTCCAAGCGGATTCCGCAATCTCACCAACCAGAACGCGACAGCCACAGTTAGCCCAATGATAACCGCCCGGTTACCTTCCAGGGTGCTTACTGGTCCAGATCGCAACAAAGAAGAACAAAAGCCGGAACCCAGCTATCGACCAACATCTAGCTGTCGAACTGACTGCAGTCTGAGCGGTCTGCCCAATCAGACCGCCCACTTCCACTTCAACAATTTCAACAGATGACGCCCAGTGGTGGAACTATGATTTCTGTTGGACTCGGACACCATACAAAAATAACAAATCATACAATTTTTTTTCATACAACATTTTTAAAAAATGCTAGTTGATTAAAATAAAAGTCAAATGGTTACAAAACAACATATAATGAAGAGCGAAATGTCAACCAAGGAGATGGAGACAATCAGAAATTTAAAATTCTCCCAGACAATGCAATCGCAAACAATAATGAAAGAATTAAACATACCTAGATGGGAAAGAAGAAAGATCTGGCCATGGGAAAGAACTAAGAAGAAAGAGCCGGCCGTCGGGAATGATTGAGGATGGCTGGAGCCTGGAAAGGGACGGTCGATGGGGACGCGGCCACGCGTGGTGCGACTGTGCAAGAAGCCGAGAAAGAAGAGCGAAGCACTCACGTCGATCGGCCGATACTTGAAAGCAGCGGGGTGCGAGAAAGAAGAATCACGCCAGGAATTTTGTTCAGGGGGTGCTAAATTTAATTATAATTTTTTTTGTTCATGGGGTGCTAATGTACTGTTGTTTATTATTGATAAAAAATAGGGGAATACACAGCATTTTTTATAAAAACAACTATCTATTCTACCCCGAACCCTAAAATAGACAGCGGTTTTTATAAAAACTGATGTCCATTCGAGCACCATTAATTTTTTTTTAAAAAAAATTCAGGGGGTGCGGCCACACCCCCTTGCTCTACATTGCATCCGCCCTTGGCTGGGCCTGAGCCTAATTAGAACCGGAATAGTGCCTGTGTGTGTATAAATTGATCCTAAATTGTATTTGATTGAACCAAAATCAATACCTTTAATTTTTTTCCCGAAATTTTGGACCCGGGCAAGTGCCCGTGAACAATTCCACCCCTGATAACGCCACCAATTACCGAGTAATGATGATTGACGAACACTTAAAAAATATTTTTAGAACGCAATCACGTTGAATGGTTGACATCTATATCTTTAAAACAATACAATATTTGTCTATTCCTATAAATAAATAAAAAAGATCTTAAATTAGGAGTATAGCGCAGGGAGAAGGGTTCACGAGCGAAGAGAGCATCGTCATGCCAAGACACTGCCATGACCAAAGTATTGTCGCGCGGGACATAAAGAGCCCCCATACACTGACACTCTTATCTCATCATACTAATAAAAATATAAAATCACCCCCAAAAATTATTCAACGAGTATATAACCCATTTAACATTCCAATTGTTTATAGAGCACTACGCTCCATGTTCCAACCATTATTCTCTTCATTAATGCCATCTCTTTCCTCACGGAATCCTTGTTCCAACGCCGTGTCTTCTTTCATCCGCTCCAATGGCATCTCCGGTTATCTTTCCGGCGGAGACTTCCATGGCTGAACAAAAAGGTTAATTACGACCGGCCGGTTGGAGGGGAAGCCGTTCAAAGTAAAGAACGCTTGCTTAAAATTCAAATTTCCCTCTTGAGAAAGCTAGAATATAGCCGTTACTCTGCCCCAGTATAATTACCTTTTTCCTCTCTTTTTTTTTAATCTTTTTAATATAAAAAGGCACAGGGATTCAAAATTGAAACAGGGGAGTTCTGTTCTGAAACACTTGCGATGGAGGAGAGCTCAGAAGTCGACGGCGCCGGCTCCTCCACCCCCGGCTGCAGCTCAATCGACTACAGCCGCACCATCTCCGAGCTCTCCAGCTTCTCCGAGCAGAGCAGCTCCGACGAGCACACGTCGACGCCGTGGCCGGCGGGGAAGCTCCTCCTCCGGTCGCCGCATCTGCTCAATAAATTAGGAATGAAGCAGAACGGCGATGCGGGCGGCGGAGGCAGAGACGAAAAAGTGGCGGCGGTCGACATGATGAGGGAGAGATTCTCCAAACTTCTGCTCGGAGAAGACATGTCCGGCGGCGGAAAAGGCGTGTGCAGCGCCGTGGCGATCTCGAACGCCATCACTAATCTCTACGGTAGAGCTTCCAATTCCCTCCATGATGAAGTTTAAGTCGATTTATGAACGAAGGAATGTAAACTCAGGCGTGCGTTTGATTTGGTTTTGATTTCTGTGTTGTGAAGCCACGGTTTTTGGGCAGTTTTGGAGGCTGGAGCCGCTGTCGCCGGAGAAGAAGGCGATGTGGAGGAGAGAGATGGATTGTCTTCTGTGTGTTTGCGATTACATTGTGGAGTTTTATCCCTCTGTTCAAAATCTGCAGGATGGAACTACTTTGGAGGTATATTTTCTTAATTAATTTCAGACAAAGTTAGAAAATTTGTTTCTAAATTTAAAAAATCTTTACGAAATCCTTCTGTTTTTGTTTTACTTTTTACAGCAAAAATTCAAAATTTGGAAATTTGGTGCTTTGATTATCCTTTGTTTGCGGTTTGCATTTTTAAAATTTTAATTTTTATAATTTACACCTTGATTAATTTGATAAGACGCATTATGCAAGTCTTTAAAAATCATTTTTTTACCTTTTAAAATTCATTTAATTTGAAATTGAAGGTTATTTTTAGAGTAAAATAAAGAATATTTAAGGTGTTGATGTATTCTCAATTGATTTAATAGTTCTGATTTTTTTGGATTAAAAGAAAAATATAAAAAAGATAAGATGCTGAATTTTTTGGATTAAAAGAAAAATATAAAAAGATAAGATTAGTAAGCTTGTCGGATCAACGACCTCAGTCAGAAATAAATCTAAATTGTCAAATGGATATTATCAATTTCACTCCAAGTGGAGATAGACGTCATAACTGCCAGAATCCACTAAAGTCATTGTCCAACAGACACACTGAGGAAATGCAAAGCTACACATCTTCGATCTAAAGGAATAGGATGCCTCTCGCGGTCGGTTGAAAGAGAAGACAGCTAGGGCAAGTCTCAATGGTTAATTTTGCCCACGATTTTTCGTGGGGTTTGCTAATATAAATGATAGGTTTTGAAGATAAAAACTTCGTTTGTGGGGACTTAATTAATGTCTGATTAATGCGATCATAACTATTTGACCCGTAAAAATAAGTCCTCCCAAACGAAACCTAAGCAAAATAAAAAAAAACAATCTTTCTATTAACAACACCTAAAATTGTAGGATATTGTTTCATTATTTTTGCCCTAGTTTGCAAAACCTGCCAATTGATGGATGTGAATTTGAAGCGGCTTACTCTGGCAGGTGATGGGAACAAGACCAAGATCGGATCTTTATATAAATCTGCCCGCTCTGGAGAAATTGGACGCCATGCTCATTGTAAGACCCATTTCCACTTTCTATATATTATGAATTTTGGTTGCTTTTTTGCCAAATTGCATCCCCCATTTGCTAAATATGACACTTTTAAGTCTCAGACTTAAATTTAGGCGATTCTTAAGCTCAACCTGTTATTGGCTAGTCGCATCCTAAAATCTCCTAATTTTTCACGCATTTTCGAAATACGTCTTGCACATGCAATTTCAAGAAAAGTGTTCAACACGAAGTTGCGGGATCTCGACGAGATCTACAACTTTTGTGTTAAACACTTTTCCTGAACTTGCATGTACAAGGCGTATTTCTGAAAGACACAAAATGTAGGCATATTTTCAAAGTCTTGTACATGCATTTTTAGGAAAAGTGCTCAACACAAAAGTTGTAGATCTCGACGAGATCTACAACTTTTGTGTTGATCACTTTTCGTAAAATTGCATGTACAAGACATATTTCAAAAAGACACGAAAAATTATGAGATTTTGAGATGCCACTAGCGAATAACAGATTGCCGTTAATAATTGTCTTGGTTCTGCGGAAGGATTGGTGCTCAGTTATTTTTGGGTTTTGAAAACATTGCAGGAAATTCTGGAGAGTTTTGAGAAGACGGAGTTCTGGTATGTGGACGACGGCGACAGGTCGCCGAGCGCGAATATATCGAGATCGTTCCAGCGGGCGGTGAAGAAGAACGAGGAGAAGTGGTGGCGCCCCATTCCTTGCCTGCCGGCGTACGGACTCACGGCGAACTGCCGGAAAGATCTGCAGCAGAAGCGCGACTGCGCCAACCAAATTCATAAGGCCGCCATGGCGATTAACGGCGGCATTCTTGCGGAAATGGAGGTCCCCGATTCCTACATCGCCACATTGCCCAAGGTGAGATTATTCTTCAATTTCGCCGGAATTTCTCTTCCTTTTTTGTGGCGCGAGTTAGGGTTTCGGGGGAGGAAAGGGGGAGCGGAAGAGGATCCCCATTCAAACAAGAAGAAAAATTCCCTCTTTTTGTAGGAAAATGTTATACTATTTATTTCATGATCTACATTGTTTCCTTCGTTTGACCGGTTTAATTAATCCCAAACTTTTTTATTTTTCATAAAAAACAAAATATTTTTACCCTCGGATATATAAGTCAGGCTCTGTTTGGCACCGCGGCGGCTGTTGTCAAAGCGGTGGTTATGAACTGTTGTTTGTAAACATAAGACCTTACCTAGGAAACTTTGTCCACTTTTATGTTCATAACTAGTTTTCTTTTTTTGGTGGCGGTCGTAACCGTTGTCATGACAAACATATATTTTATGACGGTGATGTTTTTTGTCAAAACTCAGAGCAAAAATTTTCTGCCAAACGGAGCCTGTGGTGGCGGTCATGAACATGAGGGTTAAATTGTCATTCTCCTTAACGAATGGTGGTCATGAACATTAGAGTTAAATTGTCATTGGTTAACGCCCACTTAAGGAACTTAATCCACTTTTATGTTCAAACAAATGATGTTTGTTAGGCGAAACCTTAACGAATGATGGTTTAACTCATACGTTTATGACTGCCACCATCATGCCAAACGGAGCCTCAATTTTATGCATAGAATGAACCTTCTATTTCATCCCAAATTGAGAGATCTTCATCCATCTTTTTCCTTCAAAGTGGATGGAGGAGTAAATCTATTTAAATTGATTTAAAAGTATATAATTTATTAGTATTTTAATAAATTTATATATGTTAGAGTTTTTGGGTGGCGGTCATAACATAACCGTTGTCATGCCAAACATATATTTTATGACGGTGATGTTTTTGTCCAAACTCACCGGAGCAAAAACTGTGTCAAACAGAGCCTCAATATGGTCCATAGAATGTACCCTCCATTTCATCCCAAATTGAGAGATCTTCATCCATCTTTTTCCTTCAAAGTGGATGGAGGAGTAAATCTATTTAAAGGAATTTAAAAGCATCTAAATTAGTAGTATTTTATAAATTTATATATGTTAGAGTTTTTGGGTGGCGGTCATAACCATTGTCATGTCAAACATATATTTTATGACGGTGTCATTTTTGTCCAAACTCACCAGAGCAAGAACTTCTTGTCATACAGACCCTCAACCCGGTCCACAAAATGTACCCTCTATTTCACCCCAAATTGAGAGATCTTCATCCATCTTTTTCCTTCAAAGTGAATGGAGGAGTAAATCTATTTAAATTAATTTTAAAGTAATTGAATTATTAGTATTTTATAAATTTGTATATGTTAGAGTGAATTATAAATGATGGGATCCTTGGCGCACCGGTTGAGATGTGTCTGTGACCTTGAGGTCACGGGTTCAAGTGCTGAAAGCAGCCTCTTGCAAAAATGCAAGATAAAGTTTGTCTACATTTCACCCTTGTGGCGAGAGCCTTCCTCGAACCCTCGAGGCACGGGGATGCTTTGTGCACCGGGCTTCTTAAAAAGTATACAATTTCTTTTTATTTTTTCTTATTCTAATATATTTAGTTTCTTCCCCAACTTTTCAGTTAAAATGTTTTATGATTGGCATGAAGAGTGCTAGACAAAAGGACATTTGATAAAAAATACAATTATATATATTATAAACAATACAATTTTTTGTAATATGATATGATATATAAATCCATTATCTTCAAGATAAAATCATGTTGATTATTTTCTAATTTATTTTAATTATATTCTATGCATTTGATCTATCCCTTCGATAAAAAATCCCCCTTCTTGTATGAAGCATGCACCTACTGTAAATAATCAATTAGAGCAAAAAATATGCAATTAGATCAAATCTAGGAGCACAAAAATTTTATATGGAAATCTTATCAAGAAAAAATTATTGGGTTACTGATAAAAAATATATTACAGTAATATAGAGGTAATTTTTCTTATTATGTTTGCCCATTTGAAGATTACCAAACAAAGGAGATGTGTTATACAAAGTACTTTTAAGATACTAAAATATCTCACCAAATTTCTCTCAAGTTGGCATTGTCAGTACAAACCTCTAAAACCACAACAGAAGTATGCATACATATCTACAATCATGTGTCCATCCCTCGCTAGGCTCCTCCTACACATGCAGCTAACTATAGTCCTTTACTTTTCTTTCAGTTGTCTTTGTTAGCTTTCGTAACCCCTAAGAGAGAAGGGAGGGGTGGAGTGAGAGTTAGGAATTCTTGATCATGTCGATACAATAACACTCAAGCCTTTATCTCACTATAGTTGGGTCAGCTGTATGGATCCTTTGTCGCCATTGTGCCCTATCTTTTGTCATAATCTCACTAATTCCTGATCATGTCAATATCCAAAATAAATTGAGTGTAGGCGGGAGTCCAAACCTTCAAAAAGCTTAAAAATGCCTACGATAAGGTGAGCTTATGGTTGCATATCGAGTGGATTACGAGTGCTCATTTAGCAGCATACAGGGCAGGTCGAGTGACTCTAGGCAAATTTTGGGCGGCTTGAAGGAGCTTATGATGAGGTGAGCGTCGAGCGGCTTACGGGGTGCATGTCGAACGACATACAAGTGTAGGTCGAGCGGCATACGAGTGCAGGTCGAGCGGCATACGGGGGATGTTGAGGGATTCAAAGATCATTGTGGCTGGCCTCTTCAGTACACCACTGTCCACCCTCAATGTAGGCAAGCAGGTCAAAATTTCCCCTCCTTTACATAAGGAAAAAATTAATTACTCCAACACAAGGTTCATAAAAATGAAAACAACACAACGATTTTCCCTTCCTTTTCAAAAGGAGGTGACAACCAATCCAACTATCGAATGACAAGTCTCAACATTTACACTTGATGGTGTTTTTGTGAGAATATTCCAGTCATAATGATCATTGTGAATCTTTTGAAGCCTCAACAACTTGGAAATATGAATGTATATAATTCAATAATACCTCATGTCAGCATTCTTCAACCGTGCATAAAATGATATTCCTTACCGAGTTGAATAATGTTTTGATTGTTACGGTAACAACACATAACGATCTTGTTTGAAGCTCATGTCCTCGATATTCTTCTTCATCCAATAACTCATGCATACCCATGTTATTGTTATGAACATTGCTTATATTATCAGAAGCACGTCACAATCTTAACCTTGCATGTCTTGTCTTTAGCTCTCTGGTTAAATATTATTTACCCAAGGAACGAGAATCCATATCTCCTCCATATAAGTATTTTGTAGCTCATTAACGAGGAGTCTCGAACCAAAAGTAAGCTTCGAACTAGAATTATTATACTGATATTGCATAATTTATTTGACTCCATCCTTGCGCTTTAATCCTAGATTTGACAAACCGTAAATCCTAAATCCTAAACTAGGGTGAGCATTGCAATTAAGCTCTTCACCCTGCTTTACCTAATTGACTCGGATCCATATCCCCTCCATGTAAGTATTTTTGTAGCTCATTAAGGAGGTGTCTCGAACCAAAAGTAAGCTTCGAACTAGAATTATTATACTGATATTGCATAATTCATTTGACTCCATCCTAGCGCTTTAATCCTAGATTTGACAAACTGTAAACCGTAAATCCTAAATCCTAAACTAGGGTGAGCATTGCAACTAAGCTCTTCACTCTGCTTTACCTAATCGACTCAAATCCATAAGACCTCAGAAAGGGGATGTCCATTATGACGCAGGACGTATCTATAGGCGGCGGAAAAATCGGAGATCTAACCTTACATGCTATGCAATATGTCTGACAGATAAATCACAATTAGATTATAAATTAAAACATCTCACGTAGATAAATTCACAGCAAGACACAATTAATTTGGGCGAAACAAGCTTAGATTTTCCTCCGCATGGAGGGCCAAAGCAGGAGCGCGTGACGAATAAATCCTGCAAATCATGATAATTATCTAACAAACAATTACCATACACGAGATTCACAACAAGCATAAGATCCAATCCAATATAAATATGCTGAAAATAATAATCCAGTACAACGGAGACTCACCAAATAGTGGGCTGACCAAGGCACTGAAGAATCTGGAGCCGGAGATGCGTGGACGACGATTTGAGGTGGAACCAGTGCGTGAAAAACGACGTATGTGGCTGTCCTCGGTGGTGGAGGGTGGAATTAGACCGGAAATGTATAGTCGTAAGGATAGATTCGGGCGAGGGATGGATGGATCCGATATTTTGGAATGGATCTGGGCTAAAAATTCTAGATCGGGGCTGATCCGGAAGGGGGAAGGATATGGACGGTGGTTCCACGAAAAGGGGCAGGCGGTAAGGGGATTTATGAGGTTATTAATGGGCGGCTGCAATGGGATTAAATGGGGGAGGCCGGTGGTGGCTTTGGGCCAACAAAGGTGGGCGGCGGTGGGGGTTTTGGGCTGTGGAGGGGGCAGATGACAGGGGGGGGCTCAGTAGGGTGGCGGTTTAAAGGGGACAGGATGCTGGGATGGCGGCTGCAGGGAGATGGCGGATGTATGGGGGTGGCTGAAGTGAGGCGGTTGGTTGTGGGGAGATATGGAGGCGGCAGGGAGGGTCACTGTTAAAGAAACTATATAGAATGAATAGTGAATTTCATTATTCAACAGTAACTAGAAGAGGAAGAGGCGGCTGCTGGTGGAGCTTCTGGAATAGTAAAAAACAGCCGACTGTAGGGGGCTGTGGGGGCGGTGGAAGGAGTTTTTTGTTAGGAGAAGACTAGAGAAGTGGAGGCTAAAGAGAAAGCTAAGAAAGATTATTGTTAGGGAGGAGGAAGAAAGAAATACCTGAAATTACTCTTGCATGCCTCCACACAAAGAGGCCCGGGTATATATATATTCCCGGGCCAAGAGGGGCCGACCGGCCCCTCCCAAGCGGGCTGAACCGGGTGGTTCAGCCCCCCAACACGCCGATTTAGAGAGTGGGGCTGAACCAGATGGTTCAGCCCCGTTGCCGTCTGTCTTCGTCTTCCTCCTGTGAGCATATGTACGCCCAAAGAATTGAGTCATGTTCGGGGGCGTAACATTCCCCTCTCCATCAAGGTGATAATCAGGGTAGAGTTCCCGGAATTTCAGCAGATCCGCCCATGTATTGTGCGTTTCTGACAAGTGTTTCCATTTGACAAGGAGCTAAGGTCGTTACTCAGCACCCCGTTGCTTCCATTTGAACATCAAGACTTCCTCGGGTAATGGACGGAGTTCTCCCGCTACTGTCGCCTCTGGAAGAAAAGGACTTGCCTGTACATAATCACCAATCTTTCGTTTCAATAAGGAAACATGAAATGTCGGATGAATGCGTGACCCCTTGGGAAGGGCCAAAGTGTAAGCAACAGGGCCTACACGGCGGAGAATGCGAAAGAGCCCATAGTAGCGAGGAGCTAATTTCTGGTTCACTCGGCGTGCCACCGAGACTTGCCGGTAGGGACGTAGCTTGAGAAAGACTTCATCGCCAACTGCGAACTCCCTTTCCTTGCGTTGCTTGTCTGCTTGGGTCTTCATGCGTTCTTATGTTGTTCGGAGATTTTCACGCAACGTGGCTATAGTACGGTCCCGATCACGGAGTGCCCGATCCACATCGGGCAATGCTGTGTTGCCCGGCTCGTAGCTGCTCAAAGAGGGTGGGGGACGACCGTATACGACCTTGAATGGGGTCATCTTGCTGGCAAAATGGTAGGAGGTGTTGTAGCAGTATTCGGCCCAGTGTAGCCAACTGGTCCACATTCGTGGCTCGTCCATCACAAAGCAACGAAGGTATGTTTCCACCCTCCGATTGAGAACCTCTGTCTGGCCATCCGTCTGAGGGTGATTCGCCGTGCTAAAGCGTAGGCTAGTCCCTTGTAAACGAAAGAGCTCCCGCCAGAAATTGCCGATAAAAGTCGGATCCCGATCTAAAATGATGGCGCGCGGGATGCCGTGGAGGCGAACAATCTCTCGAACAAAGAGATCGATGACTGACTCGCCGGTGTAAGGGTGGCTCAACGCCAAGAAATGGCCATTCTTGGAGAGCTTGTCGACCACGACCAGTATAACTGTCTTGCCCTGAGATTTGGGCAATCCGTCGATGAAATCCATGGACACTGTCTCTTAAATGTGGTGCGGAATCTCCAGAGGTGTCAGTAAGCCAGCTGGGGAGGTCGTCTCGTATTTCTGACGTTGGCATACCACGCACTACTGCACAAACTGCTGGATGTCGCGTCATAATCCCGTCCAGAAAACATTAGCCCGCGCTCGCTGAAGGGTACGGAGGATGCCCACATGTCCTCCTGATGGCGATGAATGGAACTTGTGCATCATGACCGTCTTCCAAGCCGAGTTGGGCGGAATGACCACCCGCCCTTGATAATATAGTTGGTCGTTCTGCAGTTGATAGCCTGGCGTAGTGATTTGTCCCTGTCGAAAAGCCTCCACAATGGCTCGCAGTGCGGGGTTCCGCATGATCTCCTCCTTAATATCCTCTAACGAGTCAAGAAGGGGTCCAAAAATTTGGGCGGTAGTGCTCTCCGGTAGGCGTGATAAGGCGTCGACAACCACGTTCTCCTTACCTTGCCGATAAAAGATCTCATAATCATACCCCAACAGCTTCGTCACCTACTTTTGCTGAAGCGGGGTGGAGACCCGCTGATCCAAGAAGTGCTTTAAGCTTTGATGGCCCGTGCGGATTTTGAAATGTCGCCCCAACAAGTATGGTTGCCACAGGGCCACCGCATGGATGATTGTCAACATCTCCTTCTCATATGTGGAGAGCCCCCATAGTACGAGGTGCTAACGCCTTGCTGTAGAATGTCAGGGGTCGTCCCTCCTGCATCAACATCGCGCCAATGCCTACGCCGGACGCGTCCGTTTCCAGTATAAACTCCTTGGCGAAGTCAGGAAGAGCGAGCACCGAAGTGGTCGTCATGGCCCCCTTAAGGGCCTAGAAGGCCGCCTCCGCCTCAGCCGACCAGTGGAAAGCGTCCTTCTGTAATAACTGAGTCAACGGTCGAGCGATCTTGCCATAGTCTTTGACAAAGCGCTTGTAATATCCTGTAAGCCCCAGGAACCCCCGTAGCGATCGAACTGTGTGTGGGCGGGGCCACGATAGTATGCTCTCGATCTTCTTAGGGTCCACCTTGACCCCACTAGCGGATACCAAATGTCCCAGGTACTCCACCTCCGTCTGCCCGAACAAACACTTGGACTGCTTGGCATACAGCTGGTGTTGGCGGAGGAGGGTGAAAACCCACTCGACATGGACCAAATGCTCCTCCCAACTGGGACTGTAGATGAGGATGTCATCGAAGAATATCAGTACTGAACGACGGAGGAGCGGCCGGAAGATCTCGTTCATCACTGCTTGAAATGCAGACAGTGCGTTGGTGAGCCCGAAGGGCATCACCAAGAATTCATAGTGCCCATCATGAGTACGAAAGGATGTCTTGTGTATGTCCTCGCGCATCCGAATCTGATGGTAGCCCGATCGGAGATCGAGCTTGGTGAAAAGGCGAGCGCCATGCAGTTCGTCTAGTTGTTCCTCGATCAAGGGAATGAGAAACTTGTCCTTGATAGTAGAGTTGTTCAGACCACGGTAGTCCACACAAAACCGCCATGTTCCGTCCTTTTTCTTAACCAGAATGATGGGAGACGAGAAAGAACTGGTACTGGGGCGAATAACTCCGGCAGTCAGCATTTCCCTGACGCTGCGCTCTATCTCGGTCTTCTGGATGTACGGGTAACGATAAGGTCGGATATTGGTTGGCTCTGCACCTGTTTTGAGCTGAATCTGATGATCTCTAAACCGCAGTGGTGGCAGTGTGCACCGGGTGCCTGAAAGATATATGCATACCGCGCCATTACCGCCTGCATCTGAGCTGGTATAATTGGAGCCTCAGTAGGAGCAGGTGTAACCTCCATAATCACCATCATCGTGTTGCCCTGGCTCTCTAGACGCTCCAATCTCCGAAGGAATATTTCCTTCATTTGAGAAGATTTTAGGCCCCTCAAGCAGTGCTGTTTCCCATGCTGCAGGAACTCCATCGTCATCTGATCCCAGTCAAAAGTCACCTGCCTCAGCTGCTACAGCCACTACACCCCAAGCACCATGTCAAACCCTCGGATGGGTAGAAGGTAGACGTCTATGCGCCCTGCGTATCCCTGTATCCGTAGCTCCACACCCTTCATCACCCCTTCTCACTGTAGTTTGGCCACCATGACCTAAAAGGCGGTCCCCTATCAATCGCGTGCCCCACCCGTTGTGCCACCTCGGGATGAATGAAGTTGTGGGTGCTCCCACTATCTACCAAAATCGTCACCTTCTCCTGATTAATCTTTCCCCCAATCCGCATAGTCAGGGGAGTGTTGCATCCCTCCATCGCTTGTATGGAAACACTGAACTCGGTCAAGTCCAAGTCCTCCTCCGATTCTGCCCCGGCTACAACCTCGTCATCAGCATCCTCATGTAACATAAAAACATGTATTTTCTGGCATTTGTGCCCGGGCGCAAACTTCTCATCGCAGTTGAAACATAGACCCTTCTCTTTCCTTGCCTGTAGCTCGGCCCACGATAGTCGGGTTACAGTTGGCTTGTTGGTCGCCGGAGTCTCTCGTCGTACAACTGCCTGGGTAGTCGCGGGCTTTCCCGTGGTGCGCACACGTTGTCGGTTGTAGCGCTCTTCCTATATGCGGGCCAGGTCGATGGCATGATTCAGTGCACCCGATTTGCCAATTTCTCGAACTCGGTCTGGTACTCCATCACAGTTCCCCTCTGTCGCAACTTCTGCATGAGGGCCTCAAAGTCCTCATACTCCAGTGGCCCGAATCGGGCGGTGAACCCTTCCACAAAATCAGTCCAGGATACGTAATCCCTGCCCCTCAGAAACCACTGCGTCCGCTGAAATGCGTCATCCTCCAAGTGAAACGACGTTAGCTGCATCCATTGGCCCTCCGACACCTCTTGATAACTAAAGAAAAACTCGGCCTTCTGTACCCACTCTATAGCGTCCCCTTCGCTGAACCTTGGAAAATTCATGCGCGTTAATTTAGGAGGCATGTACGCTCGCGGAGCGGCTTGGCCGTGCCAACCTTGCCCTTGCCCATTTCATGTCGGTCGTCTCGGCTCCATCAGACCGGTGTTAGCGCCCGGGTAGCCCTGAAATGGCTGGCCGCCCCAAGGAGCGCCGACTCCGTAGCCCCTCAGAGGTCGGCTCCACGCGGTGGAGGCAAGATGCACCCCGCCCCTCTTCCAGCCCCTCCTGGCTCGCCGTCGAGCCGTATTCAAGGCGGACGGCCCGCGCCGTCATTCCCTTGATCACCGTGGTGTCGTTCCTAGGGCGGAAGCCCCGTACCGAAGTCTGCCGCCCGGATGGGGGTCGATTTTACCGCCGGCGACGTTCCCTGGTTCCCCATATCGCTGCGATGCCACCGAAGCCGCCGACTCCCGATCCGCTCGATCCCGCGCCTGTACGCGCGGGATCTGCCGATCCCGCTATTTCCCTGGCCTGCGGGCCCTGCTACTGCGATGCGTGGGTTTCGACGGCCTGATTTTGTGGTCCGCCGGCCTCTTCGTGCGTCGTCGCCTTCCCTTTCAAATTTTGCGCTAACAGCGCCTTGATTTCTTCCATCCGGGTGTCGATCTATTCTTCCAATCGCAGTGTAGAAGCCCTCATTTCCTCCTCGATGGCGGCTACCGAGTCCGTCAAGCCGACGTAGTTTTCTTCTTGGGTTTCCAGTCGAGTGATTTCTTTTTGCGTGTGTGTGGTAACCATGGCGGAGAAGCGAACGTTTTGATACCAAATGTTAGGAGAAGACTAGAGAAGTGGAGGCGAAGGAGAAAGCTAAGAAAGATTAGAGTTAGGGAGGAGGAAGAAAGAAATACCTGAAATTACTCTTGCATGCCTCCACACAAAGAGGCCCGGGTATATATATATTCCCAAGCGGGGCTGAACCGGGGTGGTTCAGCCCCCCAACCCGCCGATTTAGAGAGCGGGGGCTGAACCGGATGGTTCAACCCCGTTGCCGTCTGTCTTCGTCTTCCGCCTGCGAGCGTATGTACGCCCAAAGAATTGAGTCATGTTCGGGGGCGTAGCAGTCTTATGGTGGGGAAAAGGAGGCTAGAGTTAGGGGAACCTTGTGGAGGAAGATATAAACCTAGGTTCCACCGAGTTAGCACTGTGGGATGATTGCGGGAATCCGGTAATTCTCTTCTCCAAATTCTGCAATGACCTAAACCAGTCCACTACAAGCTTATTTATAATGAAATAAAAGCAAGGACATCCCACCTTCAACGACAATGATTGGCTGGAGGTGGGACCACCCAAATACTTCGAAATACAATACAAACTAATGAAGTAATATATCAAATTGATTCGCAACGCGAATCCAGACACATCTGCGGAGTCTGATCGTCGATCCGAGCACACCATATATGGAAAGTCGTCAATTGGCCCCGAAGGGGCCCAAAATTCGTCATCCACTGCAAGTCCTTGTCTATACTCTGCATCACATTATCTAAGAAAAGTCAAGTTCTTAGAGAATATCTAGTTTTTGCTTTCTTAATGGTTGATTTTTATCCTCTCCCCTTGGTCAAGTTGCTTCGCTCAATGGAAAAAAGAAATGGAATCTTCGATCCTCTTGTTCCGTTCTTGACTCGAAAATGAATCTAGGACAATGGGACTCGTTCCCCATTGAAATCATGTAAGCCTTGGGCACTACCCAATACGCAAGCTATGTATGCTTTTGTGTGCACTTGGTATACATCAAACTTCCCGCATTTGAAGTGCAAGGAGCTCTTCTCATGTCTTCCTTTTGTTGATTAGTGGAAGGTCGATTGCTTTGCACTTAACTTAAAATAAGCAGCTAAAGGAGAGGCAACTACTTCAGCCATGTCCATCTTTTTTTAACTTCTCCAGAACTTTATCATCAATATATTTCTCTTGTGATAGAGATTATTGAATTTTATCAATATCTCTACTTAATCCTCATACCTAGCCTTGTTGACTCCAAGCATTTCATTGCAAATGTCTTATATTATTTCGTCTTCCGCCCATTGATTTATGATAAAGTCCAACATTTAACATATCCTTTCCCCAAATCAAATAACTATATGTAAACCTCTTTCTCAAGATCGATCACCATAACCACACAAATGGTTGTCTTCATCACTACGTGAAAAATTTCTTCAAAATCATCTCATTTCTTTGCTAAATCTCTTAACAGTCGATCTAGATTTAAATCCGAGAAGTGAATTATTATCATCTTGCTTCAAACTGTAAACACATTGATTCTTCAAAGCACTCTATCCTTAAGTAAATTTAACCAGCTCAAGCTTTTATTATCATATATACAAACATTATTTGATCTTCCATAACCTCAATCTACTCCTTTTTGTGCTCATCTTATATTGCTTACTCAATATTTTCAGGTTCTATGTCATCAGCAACACTAACTATTTAAGTTATTGGAAATCTTGTGGAAGATTGTTCATCTCTAATGATCTTACAACTATAGCACCGAATAGAATTTATAGTGGTGGGTGAACATGCTCCTCATCACCGCGCATCTCAACATTTATAAGAATTTTTTTATATCACCAACATCTTTCTACTTCTCATTTTGAAGTTATTTTGGCGCCGATGTTATATTGAATTTGATGGAAGCCAATCATGTTATCATTATTGGGTGTCTACATCATTTCGATTTCTTGTATGCTTTAGTCTCTTATAAATGCAATGCCTTGACATATAGCAATTCCTCTTGGAATGGAATCATAGTCTATAGCCATGCATTATTTTCTCTTCATACACACACACACATGCACAAAGGCTTTAACATACAAAAAAGTGCAAATTGTTGTAGGAAACATCATTTGAAGTCCAAATAACATCTTGAAAATTAAATTGCAAATCATTAGTAAATGGTAAGAGATTTCAATAAACTCGCATGTGAAAACAAACATCTTAAAATTATCTTTACTAACATTGTATTCCGCCTTTTGGCTAATCCATTTAGTAGTGATATCTTTAGTGGCGCCTTTTTGACGTCACGTGTCCTGCTCTCTGCAATATGCATCAAAAGATCTAGAATGTTCACCCGTCTTATCTATCATAATACACACTTGAGCTCCGGTTTGATTATTTTTTAACTGAAATGTAAAATTATCAGAACACATCAAATGCTTGACATTTTGTCTTCGAAGTATAATCGCTCACTGTTGTCTTAATTGATCATCAATGAATGGGATAAAATAAACAAAACAAGTCTTCATAGGACCATGCGCATCAATATACATTAAATTGAGCATATTCTTCTTCAAAGAGGATTACTCTTGGAAAAAACTTTGTTCTGCTTTCCTACAAAACAGTAAGCTAATTAAGTGTATTATTAATAAGGTACTTTTCGGAGTTTTACATGCACAAAGCTTATTTGTGACGGCTGTGATTGCTGGAAAAGCAGTTGTGTGAAACTAGTTGTAGGATTATAGATTTATAGCTGCCCAAAAAAAACCTGTGGTAGGAAAAACAATAGAAGGAGAAGGAGAACGTGATCATACGGAAAGTTTAACATGAAAGTGCAGAAAGTTTCTTCCGTTCACTGTTTTTCAAAAAGACTTTCAGAATAACTTTTTGACAGGCACTCACCCCCGCGCCCAACTGTGGAATTTAGCCTTTTTTCATCGTCACCACCCTCCCAAACAGAACCCAAGTCTAATGACAATTACTTTGTTCCTCTTGCCACTATCATAGAGCCGCTAATACGTTTTTTTGAGCAGTCATTTCCAAATTTATTGCAGAAACCATCGTCATCAAATTGATCTATAAAATCAAACTCATCCTTATATGTGGAACATGTTTCTATCTTTCAAGACCACCATCTTCATACCATTTCAATAGTCCCAAATAACTTAAAAGATGTAAAACACTCCTTTCATGAGATAACATGTGTCGAAGTACCATTTTCATGATTCACTAATTTCCTTTTTTTGTGCTCTCATTTTTCTAATATGTGGAATTTTCTAATATGCCCTTTTTATCAAAATGATATGATCCCTATATTTATAAATCTACTGATGAAATTACTTAAATAACTTTTATGTTACCATGACCTCCACTCTAAGTTCTCCTATTTCCAATAGATTTGAACATAAAGGTTGTGTTTTATGATGTTCTCCTCACAATTTCATTCAGTACACCACTTTTTTTTATCTATGAAGTTATAATTTCCTCGCATGCATATGTTAGTGATATTGTTTTTCACGATTTAAGTCATCTTAATGTTTTTAAACAATCACATTGACATCTAATAACACGCGTATTCATGTTGCTTCCGCAGAGCGGGCGGACAGGGATAGGCGAGGCCACGTACCGCGGCCTATCCTCAGTGGAGCAGTTTTCCTCCGACCACCTTCTCGATTCTCTAGGCATTTCGACGGATCACGAGGCGGTTGAGGCGGCCGACCGCATCGAAGCCTCCATGTACGTGTGGCGGCGCAAGTCAAATCTTTCATGCTCCGCCTCCAAGTCATCATGGGACATGGTCAAAGAGTTCATGCAGGACGTTGACAAAAGCTCCATGCTGGCAAGCAGAGCTCAAACCCTTCTCTTCAGCCTCAAGCAAAGATACCCCGGTTTGTCGCAGACAACCTTGGATTCCATGAAGATTCAGTATAATGTGGTAAGTATATTTTCATGTATTATATTCGTATAATATTCATTCATATGAATTTTTCATAGTTTTTTCAATTTTATAACATAAATGTTGATGAAGTTCCTTAGGTGATGTCGGGCGTTCACGAACGACAGTTCATTACCACCGTGTTTATGACCGCCACCGCCATACCAAAGGAAGCTATAATTGTTTAATATAATATATAATGATAGTTAAATTACTTATTTGTACACATAACGAGTGACAGTGCAAGGGGGGCCCCGCGCGAGGGTGTATATGAAGCTTATGAAGCTTAAGTACAAGAAGGACGGATGACTTCATTATTAAGTTGGGTGATCAAGATATTTCCCGTATTGAGTATTTTAAATATCTTTGATCGATAGTTCAAATGGACGGAGGTATTGATAAAGATGTGACACATAGAATCCAAGCGGGTTGGTTGAAGTGGAGAGTCGCGTCAGGGATCTTATGTGATCGTAAAGTGCCACTAAAACTTAAGGGCAAGTTTTACCGTACTGCAATTAGACCCGCGATGCCCTATGATTCTGAGTGTTGGGCAGTGAATTGTGTACATGAGCAAAAAAATGAGAGTTGCGGAGATGAGAATGCTTAGGTGGATGTGTGGACACACTAGATTGGATAAAATTAGGAATGAATGTATCAGGGATAAGACAGGAGTAGCACCAATTGTAGAGAAGATGCGAGAAGCTCGTCTAAGATGGTTTGGACACATACAAAGGAGACCATTAGAGGCACCTGTTAGGCGTTGTGAGAGTCTAGTCACTAGGCATGTTAAACAAGGGAGGGGTAGACCAATAAAGACTGGGAATGAAACTATAAGGAAAGACATGATGTACTTAGGCATTAGTGAGATTATGACAAAAGATAGAACACAATGGCAACAAAAGATCCATATAGCCGACGCCTCTAGTGGGATAAAAGCTCAAGTGTTGTTGTTGTTGTTAGCCCCTTACGGTTCTTAATATTTTTTTATTTTAAATTACTAATTTATTTTTTATATTTAAATAGATAAAAGGAAAACCCAAAAAGTGAAATAAATAAACGTTTTTTTACTCTAAAGTTGAAGCCTTTGTGGCCTAATGGATAAGACTTTTGACTTGTGAACTGGTGGTTGGCGATTCAAATCCCTGCAGGCGCCAATTTTTTTTTTTTTAATTCAATCTTTCAAATTTTAGTCCCACATTGCGAGTTTAGGAAGGTTATTCTGGTTTCAATAATGGAGACGAATACAATAATTAAAATTTCTCATAGAGCAGGCTCTAAATGCAGAGCAGGCAGTGCCTTGTTCAGGTGGGTTTAAATGCTGAGCGAGCGAGCTTAGATTGGGCATTTGTGGGGGTGGCTGTACTTAACCTTGTTTAATTTTCTTCGAAACTGAAGGGTAAATGGTAATTTCACATTATAGGGTAGGTCCCCCTACTATTCTAGGTGCAGGAGTCCTATAAAAATTTAGATAGACGGTCCTGATTGATCGAATGATATGCCAGTGATCGAACGGCCAAAATATTATGATCTAATCAGGTCGGAGAGTCCAAATTGATTGGATAGTATGCTAGGGTTACACATGAAAGTATTCCTTTATATATAGTAAAGATTATAGACTCTACTGTTCCGTATTAAAATTTGATTACTGTCTTATTATTTATTCAAAATTATATCAAGAGCTCTCTATATAAATTTTTTTAATTTGTATTTCAGGACGTAGGGCAAGCGATCTTGGAGAGCTACTCGAGAGTGTTGGAGAGCCTGGCCTTCAACCTCGTGTCCTACATCGACGACTTGCTCTACATTGACGAATCTATTAAGAAACGGTGAATTTGTATTTGCAGTGACTTTCTCTTCTTTTCTTTTCGAAAAGAGAGTTGAGTTTAGCATAGAAGAGATATGCAGAAGAAGGATTAGATTCAATGTAACAACATAGATGAAAGCTGCTCTATTTAACACGTTCGATATTATCGCTGACATAAACAAATGAAAAATGAGGATTCGTAAATTTGATCCTAAATAATTGACGTAAAACTACTGATGTTGAGGAGCTCGACCGGCTGATTTGTTGTTATTTTTGTACGATAAAGGGCAGCCCGGTGCACGAAGCATCTCCGTGTAGTGAGGGTTCGGGGAAGGGTCCAATCACAAGGATGTTATTTTTGTACAATAACTTATATTTTAATGAACTTTGTTGAATCTACTATTTGATTGGAGGCAGTCAGACAGTAACATTGAATTAAAATTTGACAAACTTTAATGTAGCTTGTTGTGTACATCTTTGATTAGTTGTTATTAGACAATAATATTGAATTCAAACTCTCTCATGGTAATATTTGGACTATAGTGTTCTTTGTCTTGCGCTTCCTTCTCCTAGAGAATTTTGTGCAAAAATCCGCAATGTGTTCACCCTCAACACAATCCATCTCCGAGAGATTTTTGTGCGAAAATTCCGCAATGTGTTCACCCTCAACACACGCACGGAAGTAGGCTGGGTCAATTAATCAATTGGATTCTTACACAGTCAATCGAGTTGCTTAATTCTGATGCATCAGCTTAATCCCACAGAATTTATTCTTGTCATAACGTAGACTGTGCGAATTAATGCGTATCCTTAGAACTAATTGACATAATTGTAACAGCTAGGGTGAATATCCACAACATCATAAATCAAGGATAATACTAACTTAAAATATATCAAAAAATCACAAAAAAGTGAGTCTCACTCAACACAAAAACACCCGATCTCCTGTAATTAGGTTTGCAAAATTGGGGAAATAAGGATGTCGGGTATTTTTGTGCCGAGTGGGGCCCATTTTTTTGTGATTTTTTGGTATATTTTGGATGAGTATAGTATTATCCTAAAATTAAATTGACTCATCACAACCTGGACGAGTTTTACCTGAAACCCTAGATATGACAATATGTCTGTCACTTCAATATACTGATCATTTGAACCTGGATGTCAAATTCCTTCGAATAACCGAGGACTTTAGCCAGGTGAAAAATTAAAGAAAATTCTCATCTTTCATTTGAAATATGGAGGTAATGATGCAATGAAATGAACTTCACATATTGATATTCCATACTGAAACCTAAGACCTTTTTCATCTCCCTCTTCTCAATTACTCTCATGACTATGTTGATGATATTCCAAAAGAGAGGCCCCCAGTGGAAAGATAGAAATCAAAAGTAGGGGGCAATTTATGCTCCTTCTCTTCCACTATTAGCATCATCGGGCTCACGAGTCTCATTTTGGTCCAGTAAACTCGAGTTAACGAGACGTGAATAATAACTATGATTAAGAATCTTTTTCAATTACAAATATCTAAAGCAAGAAACTTTTCTACTTTGTGATCATGCTTTATAGTCTATGATTATTATTATTCTTCACTAAGCATGATTAAATATTTTAGGAAAAACTTGTTTATTCTTTCTATGAAAGAGTTGTGGAAAGATGGAGCTTCCGAGTTTTATTTCCGGTAAATTCCCAGTAGAAAAGTCGAACTATGTCTTAAGACGCATAGTATTTAGATTATGATTTTTTAAAAAATACAAGGTTAAAGAACTCTCCTGCATACGGCCGTTATGTAGATACGTGTTCTGATTGAGACTGGCATGTGTATCTTCTTCTTCTTCTCCTTCTCCCTACGAACTTAGAACTTAATATAAGTTATGCATTTGATGGCATGATTGCAACAATCTTCACCAAAAATGTCTCTCTTCATTAGTAGGAGAGAGTTGCATGGAGTCATGGTGAGAAAAGGTTGATTAAAACTAGTCATGGTGGAACATTCTCCTTTCACTTCTAATCATGTTGTAGCATATGAGATGAAGCTTATAAAGAAGGGGATCAATGTCTACCTACTTTCACTTCTAATCATTATTTTGTAAGACAATCATTTGCATTTAAATTTGATACACTCATTTCTTTTTTTTAATGCTCACAACATATCATGTGAGTACACGAGATCTCGGTGCATATCAATCGCAATATGCATCTACTCGCGCATGGCGACTGCAAACCGCATCATGCGGGTGCTCATGATTACAATGCTCAACGAGTATTTAAATAAAACTAGCAATTGTGCACGGGCTTCCACTGTGTGTGAGGGAACTTGTAAATTTAAAAAAAATAAGTGGGGGTGGGGGGATTATTGGTTTAATGAATGTTGCACCAAATGCTCATCTTCCCTTACAATAATATATAAACAATTCAATTACATCAGGATCCTAATCCCGAATTCGAACCATACCCGATCTGGTCTTCTGCGAGTGAACATGCACGCGCGTTTGTCGTTCATACACCTCCTTGTGCTTCTCTTAACATAACAAAGATGAGAAACATAAGTTATAAGCACATAAATATATAATCCTTTGAACAATGTGAGACTATAAGATTCATCATTTCATGAAATGATTTCCCATCAAATATTTTGGTTCCCTCTAAATGAAAATACTACCACAAAAGGCTTCTTCAGAGTTATTGTCGGTCAAACACAAACAAGATTGGGGGAGTCCATCTAGGTCTTCAATTGTTCAACCTTTTATGAAATTATTTCGTGTGAACCCGACTTCGAGTTTCATTTGGCTAAGGGGAGATATTTGATTTGATCGAATTGATTTGTAGTCAAAATTAAGTGCGATGACTGTGGACTCCTTCCAAGAAAATATTTTAACCAAAGAAGAATTTTGTAGCATGGAAAAACAACTTTCCCTGATAAAGAATAATGTCAAACCAATGTGCTCTCATATGATAGCCACCCCTTCAAACCTGTACACATGCATTCCCAACACAATGCTCACAACAACGAATCATAATTAGGCTTCATTTGATTCCGCGTTTTCGCCCAGCGTTTGCGGCAAACGTCACCGCATGACGGGTAAACAAACGGCTGGCGGTGGCGCTTGCCGCGTTTCCTCCTGCCGCGCCGCGAACAATGGAGCAAAAAGCTCCCGCTCGAACAGCCACCTCGCCCCTCCGGTTTGAAAGCCCCTCTCCACCCGCTGGTTCCGCCCGCCACCGTCGAACCAAATGAGGCCTTAGTTAACTTATACTTTTTTTTTCTTTTCGCCATTTCCCGACTTCCCTAGCAAGGCTGTTTCTTGTTAGTTATTAGATGATGACAAGCCAATCAAGTTCTCCTTTAGTATGTGAATCCTAGTCGATCCAACCCCCTATAATTTAAAGAACCCCGCATGACCTCCCACATTGAAATAACAAATTCCGCACACTAGCGAGCTTGCTTCAAGCGAGGTATCACTCTCACTTTGAATACATTTTTGGAGGGTTAAGTGTCAAATTCTGTTGGGATTGTGACAATAAGTCTAGATGTAATCTTCCTGTGAAGTTACCATACAAAACTCCCTTTCGAATAAAATTTACAGCTAGTACGCTCTACATATCCATATTAACCAAAATTATGTATGCAATCAATATGTCATACTTCTACAAGCCTTGACTAAGGCTCCGTTTGGGGGACTTATTTTCACCGATCAAGCGGTTACGTAAGGTCCGATTCATGCAGTCGTAACCACACCTTTAAACAGAATCACGAGCATACAAATAATCATTGTAACAAATTGAGGCTTGATCTATACATTCATGCCACAAGGATAGCTCGAGTAATAAATATTAACTTATCAAAACTGGATGAAGAATTGAAGATAGACAGTTGACTAAAAGGAAGGAAGGAATACCCTCTCTTGAAAAACAATCGACATTGTAGGAGAAGACGGTACTTGAAAGCGTATAATTTGGCTTATTCGTGGAGATCCAACACCTAAAAGTAGCAAAATTTGGCAATGAAATAGTAAATTAATGAGTGTATGTTCAACAATCTAATGCAAAATGTCATTTGATGTACATGCCTCTATACTGAAATAAAGCACCACATAAATGAGATCTATCAAAGAAATGACTTAATGATGCTCCAAACAACTACTCTAAACAAACCGACGATAGAAAAAAGTGCAATGGTCAAAGCATTTGAAGTGCGAAAGCTATAAGGAGAATAATGAAAAAGGGCTTTCACGTCTCGGCGGGAAAGAATTAGAGCTGTCAGAAAAACAGAGATATGAACAACAATAGGAGAAGCACGGGGAAGTTGACCTATGGGAAGAGAAGTATAAAAATGCAAAAAACACATTTTAGCTTTTCTGAATATGGGAGTGTTTATTGTTTTCCAAAAATCTCGTGAAACATCTTTTTGCAAAAGCATTTTTTCCACCATTGCAAAACCAAACACCTCTAAGACTTCGTTTGACACGGTTTTTTTTTTGCTCCGGTGACTTTGAACAAAAAGTCATATCATAGGATGCATGTTTTAGGCAAGAGAATGGTTATGATGTCCAGCAAGAAAGGAAAACTAATTTTTAGCATAAAAATGGATGAAGTTTCTTAGATGAGGTCGAGCATTCACGAACGATGATTCATAATTACCACATACTTGACTGTCACCACCGTGTCAAATAATGATGTGGTTGGAATAGAACTGTTGCGGCCAAACTCGACGCTCAGGTCGGACCGGAGTAACTTGGACTGTATTAGCTCACGGAATGGTCGAGGATGCACACAGTCAAATGAGAGAAAAAGGACACACAATATTTTGACGTGGAAAAACCCGTTAATTGGGGAAAAAAATCACTTGACCGGGCCTTTGCCGATCGAAATCTACTATCTGCTTGCGTTTACAACTTTTTTGAAGAATCGAGAGCGACAGACCGTTACTCGTTACAATTTGGGGGCGAGAGAGAGGGAGAGATTCTTGAACTCACTACGGGTAACAGGCCGCTCCGCACGAGAATGGCTAATGTGGTGATGCGCATGAACGAGCGCTTACTGTAGTAGAAATTTCCTTCTTGTCGCACACTTGTGGACTTAGGCGAATTTCTGGTGGAGAGGAGGTGACTCTTAGGAGGAATCCGACAGAGCTCTGACCTGAGCATGAAGAAAGCAAAAGCGAGAAAGGTGAGAAATGAAGAGACATGATGCTCCTTTTATAGTCTTCAGGAGGTGGATACGGTGATTATGCGGCTATCCGCACACTGTAATCACCATCATTATAATCATAAGCATAGTATTATGCGAATAACATTCACAAAGTATTTCGCTAAATGCAGGCCCATTATCTAATTAATAGGTGGTTACACTCGAAGTGGACGACGACGATCGTGGTGAGACGATCAGACGGCGGGGAAGACGCCCAAGGTGGGCGAGAGCGACGACCAGCCACTGCCAGGTGAGTGGCCAGTCCCGACGAGAGCGGCGGGCCGCCAACACGACACCAGTCGTGGGTGCGGCCGGCGGTCGGAGAGGGCCGACCGACCGCACCCCGGCGACACCCCGGGCACGACCCCGATGGCTGCCGCCGGGTGCGTCCCCGGTGCCCCCCACCGGGCGCGGGCAGATGCCGGTTGCTGGGCATGGCCCCCAGCGCCAGGCGCTGGCCGCAAGGAGCGACACCCGATCGACCGCAAGGTGTGGCTGACCGATGTTGATCCGAGCAGGGACAGCCTGGCTCCTCCCGCAATGGTCGCTGGAGGGAAGGCTTTCCGCCGGTTGGGGTGGCCAGCGGGGCTACCGCGCCATGCAGTCGTGGGCTCGCAGTCGTGAGGCGTGGCCTCTTGGGCGGCCGGAAAATGGTCCGTCTTGAGTCGACCAACCGGCGGCCGGAGAGAGTGTCCGGCCGGCCACCGGACGGCTCGGGGAAGAAGATCCCGCTCGCAGATCGCGTGTGACCGTGCACGCTGATCGCGTGCGCGGTGGTTCCCCCATGATCCCCACTTAGATGATGAGATTATGGGGGAACGAGCTAAACACACCCCACGTGAATTAAAAGAAGGCCTTGGCCCCATCAAAATTTTTTCCCATCATTACCATCGTCCCTAACAAACCTGATTGCTGGACTTTACAGTGCCGTGCGGCATCTAATGGATGCGAGTGTATCTCAGCTCAACTCTGGATGAGCTGAAATGTGCTCCATACCGCATTGCACATTAAAGTGTGTTACAGGCCGAATCCCGGTGAACCCTAGAGACTCGGCCGTGCAAACGATACGAGTCGGAGAAGACTGATCCGAAGATCGCGAGCACCAAAGAGCGGTAGAAAACAACGTGTGCTGTTCGCCCTAGCCGCTTCTCTCTCTCTCTCTCTCTCTCTCTCCCACTCTCGCTCTACTCTTCGTCTTCGTCGCCGGCGGTATGGTGAAGGGCTGTTGACGACGATAACTGTTCGAGTAAGACTAACGACGGATTCAGGTAAAGAGGCGGCGCAGGCCGGTTATCATGTCGGTGACTGCGGGTGTCAGCGACGCGGTGATCGCGATCCGCGACAAACTTCGAGGGAAGATCGGGCAGACAAAGGTGAAGCGGTACTGGCCCGGCAAAGCTCCCGAATGGGCCGATGAGGCGGAGGAGGATGCCGGCTTCAGGACGGCGAGAACTGCGGCCCTGGAGAAAGCATTTCCTATCCACGAAGATTCTTCCACCAACCTCGCTCGCAAGGACGATCGTAGGCTAAGGCGCCTGGCCGAGCTCAGGGCTGATAATAAGGAAGAGGTGAGAGCCGATCACCGCCGGATCCGGCAAGCGGAGATCATTTCTATCATAGAGGAGGAGAGCGGCAGGCAGGAGGGTTTGGATTTGGAAGCAGAAGATGAGGATGCGCAAGAGGAGAGGAGAAGGAGGATACGTGAGAAGCTACTCCTGAGGGAGCAGGAGGAAGCTGCCACACTTGCACCGGTGGAGGAGGAAGATGAGATTGAGGAGGAGGAGGAAGAGGTGTCTGAGTACGAGACCGACTCCGAAGAAGAGCAAATGAGCATTGCTATGGTGAAGCCCGTCTTCGTCCCCAAATCTCAAAGGGACACTATTGCTGAGCGTGAGAGGCTCGAAGAGGAGGAGAGGCGCATTGAGGACCTTGCAAAGAGGAGGCTTGAGGAGCGAAAGGTGGAGACGAAGCAAATCGTCGTGGAGGAGATACGAAAGGATGAACAGGTTCAGAGAAATTTGGAAGCTGAGGCAGATATTGCAGATGTTGACACTGACGATGAATTGAATGAGGCCGAGGAGTACGAGGCTTGGAAGGTTAGAGAAATTGCGAGGATTAAGAGGGAGAGGGAGGATAGAGAGGCGAGGTTGAAGGAGAAGGAGGAGATTGAGAAGGTGAGGAATATGACAGAGGAGGAGCGCAGGGAATGGGAGAGGAAAAATCCTAAGCCTCTTTCTCAATCAAAGCAGAAGTGGAAGTTTATGCAGAAGTATTACCACAAGGGCGCCTTCTTTCAGTCTGAGGTCGATGATTATGCAACTACTGCAGGGACAGATACAATCTACAACCGCGACTTCTCGGCTCCAACGGGCGAGGATAAGATGGACAAGACTATTTTGCCTAAGGTCATGCAAGTTAAGCACTTTGGTCGAAGCGGAAGGACCAAGTGGACGCATCTTGTCCAGGAGGATACAACTGATTGGAACACCCCGTATGTAGAACACATTTTCTCCTTTGATTTGGTTTTTCAAAATTTATGATGCTCTCAATAAAATTGCAAATGCTCTCATTGTGACTATTGAAAATTACTATCTTTTAAAACTATAACATGCATATGAATTCATATTACAATGAATAGTGAATACCCAATTTACTATTTTTTTCTCAATGCTTATGACAAAATAGTAAAATCTTATTTTTTTTAAATTACATTCTCGAATTCATAATGCATTTAGTGCTATAAAAGCAAAGACATTCTATACTGATTATGTTGAGTTACAACTTAGTTTGGCTCGTCTAGTGTTTTGTAAAGAGAGCTGAGAAGATGATTGTAGATGAATACTGAGTTTCAAAGATGTTATAGAAAGAGACTATTAAATTGAGCTCATAGATTATTTTAACCATTTAGGTAATTTGTGTACTGTTAGCATGAATGCACAATTAATTTACACTGTATTTCCAAAAATGACATGATTTTTTTACTTTATATGGGATGCATTTGTCAACTACTAGTTTTATCATGACACAAATGATATAAATTGAATTTCAATAACATGGAATTCCCATGGGTATGAAATCATGGAGTCCCATGGTGGTCCACAAGATGGAGACAATGGATAGATTGACCATGATAGACTTGTAACTTATAAGAAATGTAAATCCTCTTCCTTGCCCTTTACTTGGGTACGTGGAAGCATTGTCACCCATGACCTGCGTTCAAGCATCTTCTCGAGAGAGATATGGCCCTGATCTTGCATCTACTAAAATGTAGTAGCACACCTTTAAATGTTAATGGCAACATAGCATATAAAATTGTTTATGTATTATAATTTTAATATGTATATAAATAAAAAAACTATTAATGTTAACATGTAGTTTCCTAGCAAAATAGTCCCCTCCGTTCAACCATTTCCTAGGATCCCTCCTGATGGCGCCGACGGATCCGACCCGCCAATGTTTGAAGATCTCCGTCGCCCCGGCCACCAACATAACGAAGATTCTATTGACGATGGTCGCCGCAATTATCACCGCTACAACCTCCGCTCGCAGCCCCATGCGTCTACTTGACGTTATGATGCGTTTCGGCATGTTATTTTATGCAGTTTTTAGTCAAAACTGAAATTCCTGCACTAGTTAAACATTTACATGTTTTGGTTTATTTTTCAATGGCTTGGATGGAGCCAATGTGTTGTGTGGTTGAGATCTATTGTAAGAGGACTATATATATATCCTCATTTGGAGAAATGAATTATTATTGAAGAACCCTAAACAAAAATACTTTTTGCTGCTTGGAGAGTTCGGCCAAACCCGACATCCCGCCGCCCCTTTCCCTGCGCTCGTCACCTGCAGCCCGCCGATGGCCGCTCCTCCGCCGGGAAAAAGCTCCTTTGGTGTGAATCCATAGAAGTCTTGGTGTGTGTATCCTCCTCTCGGTGTGATTCCGGTGGAACCGTGGTAGAGAGATTCTCCACAACTTGTATCAAGCTCTTGTGGGTAACGATTTCTTCCTCCTCTCCTTGTGTGTTCATCTCATTCGGATTTTTGGTGGACGATGTCGGGTGTTGCCTCCGAAATCCTTGCGGATTCTTGGGTTTTAATTGTCAAGCTTTAGTTGTTGTGTCCTTTGAGATTTTGATGATATAGAGGATTGGGTAATCCTTCGTCATTTCTTGTTTATTTGAGAATAATTCCGACCCCTTTCCGAATCGCCGTTTTGGTTGGAATCTTCTCTCTTGTGTAGTTTGTGCATGTGTTGCGAACAAAGTTGTTATATTGCGAAAATCTTCAAACGCCTAACGTTGATCGGAAAGGGGTTGAGTGAAGCGTCGCCTAAAAGCATCACGGTCGCGTCGGCACATAGGCCTGCATCTCCTCCCAATTGTTTTTTGGGGTCAACACCCATTTTTTGAACTTGAGAAAAGAAAGATATCAAAGGATTTTAATAAAGGATTTTAACAAAGGAATCAAAAATAGATGCACTCCGCCAATCAAAGGACTCCGCATCATTCAATTTCTATGATATTAGAAGTAGATGGTTAAGAAATCAAGCCCACTGCTTTTCCGCCTTTTCTTTAGTTGCACTTTTTGTCATTCTCATGTTTATGGATATCAATAGCCCTCTTAATCACTTGCTTCATCTTAATGTGAACCAGGCAAGAAACACTTGTATAAAGTTAAATGAATACTTATTTATTGATAGTTATTAGCTTACTTTTTCTTTAACAGTACGAGTCACCCTCTTGGATGATTATCAATTTTTGATAGGATCTAATATGTTTACTATGTTTTATTTTGTTCAAGCATAAGTAAAAAAAAAATGAAGCTAATGAATGTTTCATACTCTGAGAGAGTTTCTGCTGTACAATGGTATTGAGTAGTGGTAGACTTCCCTCTTCCTTTGAGTGTGTCGAACAGCAGTGCAAAGTAGATGTGTTGTTAGGGTTTCTTCTCCAAGTCCTTATGCCACCTCCATGATAATGTGTGCAATAGACCAATAGTTAATTTTTGAATTGCTGGCATTTGAATTTTGTCCTTGACCATTGTGTTTTAGTGAGAACTAGAGATGTCCATTATTTGCCCCCCCCCCCCCACCCCCCACACACACACACACCAAAAAAAAAACTTAATTCACCCTCTTTAGTCGGTTTGCTTTGGAGTAACTACGAATTCCAATATTGTCACAATATCAGTTATACACTATGCCATATTTTTGTCCTTAAACAATTTCATTGTCCACCTAGATTCTAGATTATAACAGTCAAGTATAGTAGATTATATGAGAAGTAGTTATTTGATTCTCTTATTATATTCAGCCTATCCATCCAAACAAAAGTGGTTGGTTTGGCTTTCTGGATTTTAGAATCAAATGTACACTATAATCTAACCATGGGTGTGAATTGCTCTTTATTTTGTGCACTCATTCACTTCTATGTTATAGTAAAGACATGATCCTTTAATGTAATGTCTGGGTGATTACTATAACTCTAATCAACCCCCTTGCATGCCATTTTTGCAATTATAAAAATTTAGCGTATCCTTAAATAACTCGAGTTACATACATTAATGATCCTCTAATTCTCTTGAAAAACACAAATAAATTGTTTGTCATCTCAATTTAATGATAAAATGTTATACCTTATCTACTAGATGGTCAACAAGATTTTGTCATCTCTTAGCATCAAATACCTTATATTTGATGATTTGAAGCCTTAAATGTCATCTGGACAGTCACAGTTTACACATTATCTTTGTTCTGAAAAAAACTTAGTATGAAGAACACTGGTAACAAATACTAATCGATCAATAGATGCCTAAAAAATGTAGAGTTTTTAAGCTTTGCTGAGAAATGTAATGGTTGATACTAGATTAGATGTTATACATCTATCCTTGGCTTGTCGTCAGCCTCTTATTCACCAACAAAAGTGGGATCTCTAGGCTCCAACATCATCTTCAACAATGGAGGAAGGGCTGCCTTTTTTTACTGCCTTCTTAAACATCAGGCAGGTTCGTGAATCATAGACATCTTCCTCTGATATCATTTTTTTCGTGGCGATCGATTTGTCAGCAGCTACAAGAAATGCGAGGATAATTAATTTACTCGGCTATTGTTTAAAGAATGATAAATAATCTTCTAAATGGTCCAACCATGATGTATGGAAAGTTTGATTTTTCTTTACACCAGAAGGTGGGCAGCGATTGTATTGGTAATTTGTCATTGAATTTCGAAATTTAGCGCGGAGCTTTTGTGGAATGCTGCAAGTCAAAATATATCCAAATTTTAAGCAGCTTTTTGGTGTATGGAATGGACACTAGTTATTGATTGCCTACTTCCCCATTTATTACTTGTTAAGACGGTGAAATAAATAACTACTCTTTACTAATAAAGGCTGCAGTTATGAATTTTATATGGATTCGATGAGATTATATAAAAATTAACTTAATAACACTCGTGCATGTCTCTTATTGTGTTATATTAGTATTTGGTTTTAGATTCTTCTGATAGTTTCCTTATGCTGTGTAGGTGGACTGCTAATGGTCCTCTTAGAGCAAAGTACAATGCAAAAATGGCCGGCATGAATGCGCCAATAGAAAAGCCAAAAGGGAGCAAGAAGATGAAAGATTGGGGAATTAAATAATTGATTCTTACATGTAAGTTCTGGTTTTGCATGTTAAAAATACATGGAAGAAAGATGCTTGGCACCTTCATAGCACACACAAAAATATCTTTGAGGATCTCATTAGTGGCTATGAGTTCTACAGCATGTATTCCTTTCATATCCGATTTTATTATCATGTAAAAAGCATGCTGGGTGTAAACCCCTTAGAAGTATCATTATTACTGTATTTATATCTAGTTAGTAAGTTTCAAATTATGAAAATCAGTTTTGTAGGTTCAAGGTGACCTAACATTTATCTATGTATTAGCAGGGTTAATTTTTTCTTTTTGAGGGATGAACTTTTTTTTGGTTAATGGAAATGTGGCTGAAACAAAGAGTTTGGGATGAACCCCTACATGAAAAATTAAAGCATAACCACATATTACATCTTGCCTAATATAAGGGGTAAGACTACAATCGTCTTTGTAAATTTTCCTGATTTTGCTTGTGTGGTGATGATTAAAGCTTTATTTTCCCTTGATATCAACCATAGTTTACACATTCTATCAACCATCTTGTTACCTTCTTTGAAATTGCGTTGAATAGATAGTTTTTGCTATGAAGAAACTCTTAAGATTTTAGCTCCTGAATTGACTTCCCTCTAATCGACAAATACTTTTTAGCAATATATTGAACCAGTATAATATAATGCACTATGATAGCAATATGATTAATGTTGAGCCTTGTGCTTAAGTTGGGACCGTCTCTAACTCGCCAAAGGTCTATAGTTTAATTGGGATGAGGTGTGCACCGGAGCACAAGCAAAAGAAGTTATTTCGGGTATAGGCAGATGACGAGGAAGAAAAGAAAAGGTCATGGATTTGGGTGATTTTGATATTTTCTTAGTCCTGCCACCATATTTACTTGGATTTGGAATCCACGGAAGATGCATCTATAAGCAAGGGTGGCCGACTACTCCATTTTGGTATTGGTAGATTCGATAATCACACAACTTTATCTTGGACTATGTAATTCAAGCCTTAAAGTTAAGGGTGCGACCAAAAGAAGAAATGCTAGTGGTTGTGACAAATGAAGAAAGTTTGCGAAGTCCCAACATATATGGGGCGGTACAAATGAAGGTTAATGGAGATTTGTTTTTATGGACTTATATGCCATTCCCTTAGAGGGATTTGATGTGGTTCTTGGAATTCATTCGCGGGATAATTCGAGATTTCACCATGTTCTATCACGTTTGAACTGAATTGTAAAGTTTGTTGGTACGAAGAAGAGCGGATGGGGAACTCTTGTACTGACCCACATCATAGAAGGAATTTGTTACGCCCCAATTGGGGCCGGCCGGCCTTGGTTCGGGTATAAATGTGCCTGAATCCTCTTTTGGAGGGGATTATGCAAGTATTATCAAAAGGTATTCTTCTAGCCTCCTCTCTAACCCTAGAAATCTCCCCTTCTCCCTCAAATCTCATCTAGTTCGTAACATTTGGTATCAAAGGAATCTTCCTCCCAAAATTTTTTTCCGTTCCCGCTTGCATCCAGGTTCTGCCTGGCTTCGTTTCCACCCGACTTCGTCGGTCGACCCCCGCGCATCGCTCCACGTCGACGAATCCCGACGTCGATCCCGCTGACTGCCGACTGCCGCATCTACTGCCTCCGTCGATCCCGATCGTCGAATCCCGGCGTCCACTGCCGCATCTGCTGCCGACTGCCGCACCGATCCCGATCGTCGACTCCTGGCGTCGATCCTGCCGCTGCTGCATCTGTCGCATCTGCAATTGCCGCCGACTGCATCTGCCGCCGACTGCATCTGCCGCCGCTGCTACATCTGCCGCCGCTGCTGCATCTGTCGCATCTGCATCTCCCGCATCGAGGAATCCCGTCGCCGACTGCCGCATCTGCATCCGCCGACTGCCAACTGCTGCTTCCAGTTGCTGCACCCGATTGCGGCATCTCCAATTGTTGCTATTTCACGCACGCCCCCGGGGTCCCACCATGGTGACTTGCACCTAAGAAGACTCCAATCGGCTCGCACATCTCAAAGAGAAAATACACCGGGCTGACTGACACCGTGGCAGTCCTCGCCGATAAGTTAACGACATCGGAAAAACGCGAAGAGAAATTGGATGCCCGCATGGACGAGCTTAAAAATATGTTAACTCAACACCTTAAAGGAAAAGCTGTTGTGGGCGAGACCAACGCAGTCCAGCTTCCCCTTCCTACTCCAGCATCGGGGCACGACGATCGGGCCTCTAGCCACAATGGGGGGCTTGGAATTGACAGTGGAAGGGTAGGAGGCTCACGACGACCACAAGTATGGTCCGATGCAACCCAGTTTGGCGGCGTCGCCGCGTCTGCCTTGGATTTTCCTCCTTATCGTGAAGACCGCCAGGAGGACCAATGACCCAACGGGATGGGGTACCCACCTCGTGACGGGTTCCTCCCTATTCCAGGAGCACCAAGACACGCCGTAGGCGGAAGGGGAGGAGGCGGAAGGGGAGGAGGCGGATGGGAGTTTTTGCCGCCAGTCTTGGGGAACCCCTATGGAGGGGATTGGGGGTACCCACACGTGGCCGCTGATCGACGGCTACCGCTTGGACACGGGGAAGAGTACGGAAGACCCGGGTAACAACTACCACGCGTCTATATGCCGCCGAAGGTTACCCGCATGAACTACCCCAAGTTCAAAGGAGGAGATGCACTCGAATGAGTCCAAAAGGCAGAGTTATTTTACAGTTATCGGGAGATACCAGAGGTACAGTGGGTAAAGTTGGCGTCCTTCCACCTTGAAGAGGACGCATACCAGTGAACCCAATGGTTCCTCCGGGGACGGGATCACGCGCCATGGCACGAATTTGTTGACGGATTCACCGACCGCTTTGGTCCACTTGCGTATGAAGACTTCGAGGCTCTTCTTCAGAAATTGCGTCAGAAAAGGACGGTGATGGAGTACCGAACCGAGTTTGAACGGTTGGTCAACCAGGTGCAGTGAGGCGAGAGGACATTAACAAGTTGTTTTATTTCTGGCTTGAAGGAGGACATTCAAGATGAGGTGCATGCCTATATGCCGCGCAGTTTGACACACGCTATTAGCTTGGCCTAGATTCAAGAAGAGCATCTCAATCGACAGAAGTCCAGGGGGGACACTCCGAGGAACGCTACACACCTTCCCGACACAAAAAAGGATCAAGCAGCTACAAAACGGGCGACGATGAAGAAATTGACTTGGACAGAGCTACATGCTAGGAAGGAATAGGGATTGTGCTTCAGCTACGATGAGAAATTTACCCCAGACCACAAATGTCAGAGGATCCAGGTTTACATGTTGCAGGAAAGTCCGATGCCAGATGGAGACGGAGGGGAACAGGAGCACATTCTGGATGCAATCGAGTACGGGGTATCTTCCCTGACCATGGCGGGAGACTCCGCTCCGCCCACTGAGTATTGCGGGGCGGATTGACCAACAGCAGGTGACCATTCTACAGAGGCCTTGGTCCGGGTATAAATGTACCCGGATCCTCTTTTGGAGGGGATTATGCAAGTACTATCAAAAGGTATTCTTCTAGTCTCCTCTCTAATCCTAGGACTCTCCCATTCTCCCTCAAATCTCATCTAGTTCGTAACAGAATTTTTGGAGAAGTTGTTGATAGATTACTCTGATTTGTTTTAGGAACCGATTGACCTACCCCCTCTATGACCACATGCTGATCTTATATTTCTTCTCTTGGATACAACCTCGGTAGTGGTGTGACTATACAGATATCCCTTCATTCAAAATGACGAGATTGGGCAACCATGTAGCGATATATTGGAGCAGAGGATTATGCGCTCCAACCAATCACTTTTTTCCTCTCCAATTCTCCTAGTGAAGATATTCTTCATCTTGCTTTGTTCAATGTTATCCAGGTGGAGGTGAAAAATTCTCCCACTCATAAGCATGATAAATCAAATTGTAGTAGCATATCCGGATCATTGGACCATTTAAATTCATCAACATTTGATGTTTGAGAAATAAATACGATGTTTCAGAACCATTCTAAACTACCATATTTACATGCTCATATATTTCAAATCATTCCGTCGTTAGACAGTAGACAAGCTCTTCTATCTGTATAGTAGTGAACAAAACTGTACAGAGATAGTCGGTTACTGCGAAATGGTGAAAAACAATTTCTGAATGAGAGGTTTCACAACCTACTCTGATATCACTGTTGGGTTTCAATGACATAAAATGCACAATATATAGGAAACCCTCGACATTATCCATGCAAAATACAGTAAATCAAGAAACGAGTGTTATACCTGTGTCAAAATCAGATTTTGAGAAGAATGAATGGCGTTTGAGTCCAAATGTAGAATGATATCCGTGTCTCTAAAGGTATCCACACGAATGCCGAAAACATCTCGCAGTCCATCCAACAAATTCGGGGCTTGAAGATGATCGTCTATCTCTGCACGAAATGCTCGTTATGTTTTGCAGAGATGTTATTCTTCATTGCTTTATTGCATTAGAAACTCCAAGTCAGGCATTGGTTTTTCATAATAAGTTGGTCTACATATAAGCACAAACTTGTACACAAAAATTAGGTTTGCACGCCCTCGGCACACGGCCGTGTCCTTAGGGTGTTTCACCCGAAAGTTGCGTCGGGTCATGCAAAACTATCTCCACATTACCTTGGGGTGTGTAATTGCCGACACGCCCTTGGCACACGCCCTTGGCACACGCCCGTGCCCTTTGGGTGTGTCGCTTCAAAACCCATGCCTTTTGCCCCAGAACCGTCATCAACTATTATCCCATTATTTTTGGGTTGACACACCCTTGGCACACGGGCATGTGCTGCAGGCGTCTCTAATACCATATAGCGTGTATCTAATATACGTATTTAATATTTGGTTTCATAAATCAACACGATCAAGCACTTTAATTTTTGCATGTCTTTATGTGCGATCCTATAGCCTCGTATCATATTGATAGATTAATCTCTTGACTGCTTCTACATCATAAAATTCCAACAAAATCAACGAATTTTATGGGTGGTTGCGATGGAAGTGATGACAATTTGCAAGTCGGGGCAAGGGGGCTAAATGACTGCAACTAGTGGGGAACGTTTGATTAGCTCGTGGAATAGAGACCATAATGATCTGGAGTGGAAGTGCATGTTGGGGAGAGAACGTCAGTAATAATGTTGGAGAGTAGCCATTAAACCGGGTCGCGCAGTAATGGGTGGAGCTGCAGTAAGGCATGCAAGAGCTGCAAAGGTGTTTGAGCTGCTGTCAGACGGTTCAGTTCCCTTATGTGTCATTGGTTTTTCATTCGTTAGGTCACGTGCCTTGGCAGCTTCGAGCTCCTCGCGAGGATGTGGGGAAAAAGTCGAATGTTGAGCGTGGATGGGAGAGGATTGGTGGAGATGAGTCGAAGGGTTGTGATACCAAGTTGTTATGGCTTCCCGTTGTGTGTTGACTTCTCATCAGATGGATGACCGGAGGCGGTGAGGGTGGTGTAGAGACAACAGAGCCGAACTCAAACTTTGGAGAAGAGGAACAGGGGAGACTTGCTCGATCCTAAGCCTAACTTAAGGGAAGAGGAGAAGAGGAGAAGAGGAGAAAACTAAAAGATTAGAGGATAAATCTTGCTTGCCATTTCTCTTGCTCGAGGGCCCTTTAGTTAGATGTTACATGATACTTGCAGTTAGGTCCACACACTCTAACCAAATAACAACATATGCAAAATATAAAAATACAAGATACTACATTTAATTAAATATACAACCCATGGATTGTATGGACCCATAACATACTGATTCTCAGTTTGCAAGCAAATCTATGAACTCCATTCCCCATGGGGAGAAGAGGAGAAACCTAAATGGCGAAAGGATAATTCCGCTTGTCACTTCTCTTGCCAAATAGCCCTTTAAATAGATGTTACAGAGCACTTTGTGTAACACCCCTTCCCAGTATTTCAGAAATCAGCCGTCCGGCCGGGTCAGCGATATAAAGAAAACTAGGAAACAATATTAAAACTAGTATGAAGCAGGTAAAAGAAATATCTACTAAGAAATTTAAAACTTACAACGGAAGCTAAGAAAGTAAACTAAGGGTAACCACATACCTCAAATCTGGATTCACAGAGCCACTAAACACGAATAGAATTGAAATGACTGAAAATTTGAAATAACATTAATAGTCTGATACATGGCATAATAAATATTAACAAGATACATGTCCACCACTACAAATATAAGCTGAAATAGAGTAAACTGAATGAGAAAAATACTACAAACTGACGCCACCATAACGCTCATCCTAGACATAGTTTCCCACCTGAGTCACCTGTAAAACATTGCCCACGAGGGGTCAGAGTAAAAAAAATAACTCCTCCTAGCGACACTAAAAACAGTTTTCATATGATGAATGCATGCCTTTAGAAAAACAGTTTTGTGCACTGAAAACATTTATGCTACATGTTATGCATGCCTTCGCACTATTTTCTGGTCAAAACATCTATTTGTTATATGTACGTGATTTTTAGTTCACTAACCCAAGTACTGGCGTTCACTAACTAGTGTACTGTCTCACGTCAGGTCTATACTTGAGTTCTAGGTGGCTTCTAACCTGCACATCTACTTGGAAGGCTCTAGGCAGAGTAGCTCCTAACACGCAACTGAAACTGACGACCCGAGACCATTTGACAAACTCAATTGTTCTAGTGTCACGCGGACACGGTCTCGAATCTACTAACTATCTCAAAGGGAAGTAAACTCCCAAGATTATACTGCTCACAAGATACCATATGCCTTATGAGAAAGGTAGTGCGCCTCTACCGAGCACGAAAAGACTTGTGTGCTCATTGACCTTTCGGTCTGATGCTACTCTGCTTGGGATATCTTTTCTGATGTGCTACTGAGCGACCATTGACTTTCTTGTGATCGACTAGAAGAGACATTCACGCCCTTGGTTGGACAAATTCCAAACTTACGTACACGGGTACAAGTTTTGTACCTAACGTTACCATTTCTGATCTGACTACCTGGGTCTTGGAGGAGGGTGTCATCCTACACGTTTTCCGCGACCGTTTTCCTATCACCACACCTTTCTATGCATGGTCATGATACATGTACAAAGCCTACTCATGCGTATACAAAATATGTTTTTATTGCTATGTCTAATTAGCAGAAATTAAGTTTCCTTACCGTGGTGCTGCGACGCTCGTACACTCGGCGCGGCGACATTTTCTCTTCCGAAGGCAATCCTACTGCTGGGGACTTTCAGAATGCTGCCCCGACCTCACCAAAGTCCTGTAATTTAGGGCAACCCTAATTTCATAATTTTTCTCTTTACAATTTTCCCGTGGAAAATTTCTATATAACTAGGGTTGTAAAATACAAGTGCTAAACTTCGTATATTACCTTTACAGGGGATGATTGAGGCTCCCAAAATGCCTTACACAAATTCCGCGGTGGATCACGACCCCAAAACCTAATTAGGGTAAAGGAAATGAAAACTTAGTCTACCCTAACATCCAAATTGACTGATTACCATGAAGGAATAAGGAGAAGGGAGAAATAAAACTCACTGGAAACAAAAGTTTTCCAACTTCCACCAAATTAGGGTTGAATCCGCTTCCACGGCCAAGGAAGGAAAGGAACACCCACCGACGCTCGTAGAGGAAGGAGGAGTCGGCGAAGGCTCCTAGAGGAGGATCGGCCGTGGGACGGCAGCGGGAAGCGTCGACTGGGCGTCGTCGGGCTTGCGGAAGGCGGAAGTATCGGGTGCGGCTTTGCGGTTTTCCTCCTGATAAAAAGAGGCGTGCGGGTTTTATTTTATTTCGTACCTTGCGGTTTAATTGATAACCACATGAGGGAAAAGGGGAAAATCTGCTATTGGCACCCCAAAGTGCTAATTCACATCTACTCCTATTTAAACATAACAATTTGTCGCGCTTCGTCACTAAATTAAAATGCGTCTAAACTATGGATGTTTCAAATCTCCCCTCCTAACAAAGATTTTCGTCCTCGAAAATTCTAATCATACCTGAATCGAAGAGAAAAGAATTGTCTGCATTGCTCTTAAGCTCATCCTCTCGCTTCCAAGTATATTCTGGACGACCACAGTTCATCCAAAGGACTTTGACCATGCGAATCTCTCTGTTCCTGAGCTTCTGTATCCTTGAGTCCACTATTCTGACTGGTTTAACCCCAATATTAAGATCGATCTCAATTGATGCTTCCTCGGTACTGATGATCTGATTGGAATCTCTGACTGCTCTCCTTAGATAGGAGATGTGGAATACATCATGTACACCACTCATTTCCTCAGGTAAGGCCAACCTATATGCAACCTCACCAACTCTCTCCAGCACCTCAAAAGGACCAACGAATCTGGGGCTCAGTTTCTTCATCCGCTTTATTCCAGAGACTCATCTGATTGGTCTGACCTTCAGATAAACGTAGTCTCCAACACTGAACTCTACTGATCTGTGCTTCTGATCATGATACTTGGTCTGGCGATCCAGAGCTGTCTTCATACGCTCCTGAATGAGCTTGATCTTGTCGGTGGTCTTATCTATCCATGACTCCCTGATGGTAGATCTTTCCTCACTTTCTGCCCAACACAACGGTGTCCGACAACGCCTACCATACAGAGCCTCGAACGGTGACATCCCAATACTCGTCTGAAAACTGTTGTTGTAGGAGAACTCCACAAGGGTAACATATTTCTCCCACTTTCCTCCAAAGTCTAATATGCACATCCGTAGCAGATCCTCCAAAGTCTTATTAGTGCGCTCAGTCTGTCCATCGGTCTGGGGATGGAAAGCGGTGTTGAAATGTAATCTGGTACCCAACCGCTCCTGTACGTATCGCCACTCCCTGGAGGTAAACCTGTCATCTCAGTCTGAAACTATAGTATTGGGAACATCGTGAAGTCGAACTATCTCGTCTATATATAACTGTGTCAGCTTCAGACCTTGATCCGTCTTCCTAAGAGGAATGAAATGGCGACCTTAGAAAGTCGATCAACTATAACCCACACAGAATCATTCCCACTCTGCGATCTCGGCAGACCATGAATAAAGTCCATGGATATATCCTCAAAAGTCCACTCGGGAATGGGAAGTGGCTGCAACTTGCCTCCAGGCCTTTGACACTCGGCCTTAACCAACTTGCATGTCTCGCACTTCCCTACATAATCTGCAACATCACTCTTCAAACCTGGCCACCAGACTACCTTCTTAAGATCTGCATACATCTTCGTGCTACCAGGATGTATAGAATATCTGGAATTATGAGCGTCAAATAGGATGTCTTCACGAAGGTGACTAACATTTGGGATACAAACCCTGCCATCATGCAATAATAACTCATCCTGAATGGAGAAACTCTCTTTTTGACCTGACTGCACTGAGATCCAAATCTCTGCCATCTTTGAATCCAACGATAGAGCTGTCCTGATTCTATCTCTAATATTGCACGAAATCTCCATCCAACTCAACCAAGCTGAACCAAAACTGCAACGTGACACAACGATGATGTCCAGTCTCTCCAGCTCTCGTACTAACTCCTTCTGCTGAGTGAGAAGGGAAAAACACGAGCCTCTCCGGCTAAGGGCATCAACTACAACGTTCGCCTTTCCTGGGTGGTACTGAATGTCTACATCGTAGTCCGAAAGAAACTCTAACCATCTACGCTTCCTCAAATTGAGCTCTCGCTGATCAAAGATATACTTGAGGCTCTTATGATCAGTAAAGATCTCTCAACGCACTCCATAGAGATAGTGCCTCCATATCTTCAGAGCATGTATGACTGCTGCAAGCTTCAAGTCATGCAAGGGATAGTTCCTCTCATGAACCTTTAACTGTCTCGAGGCATAAGCTACGACCTTTCCATGCTGCATGAGGATACAGCCCAAACCCTGACCTGACGCATCGCTATAAATCTGAAACCCGTCAGGCCCTGAAGGTAAACTCAAAATCGGTGCGGTCATCAACCTGTTCTTCAAGTCCTCAAAAGCCAATTCGCACTCAACTATCCAATCCAAGCCCTTATCCTTCCTACTGAGGGAAGTCAGTGGTAAGGCTATCTTTGAGAAATCTTTGATGAATCTCCTGTAGTATCCAGCAAGACCCAAAAAGCTGCGAACCTCTGAAACTGTCGTCGGCCTTGGCCAATTCTTAATGACCTCTCTCTTCTTCGGATCAACACTAACTCCTTTCTGACTGATGATGTGGCCTAAGAATGCAATCTCTGAAAGTCAAAACTCACACTTTGAAAACTTAACGTACAACTGGTTCTTCCTGAGTGTGCTCAAAACAATCCTGAGGTATGCTGCATGATCTTCAACACTCCTAGAAAACACCAAGATATCATCTATGAAGACGATGACAAAACGATCCAAGTACTCCCGAAATACCCTGTTCATCAGGTCCATAAATACTGAAGGAGCGTTGGTCAGCCCAAACGGCATGACCACGTACTCGAAGTGTCCATATCTAGTACTAAATGCCGTCTTCTGAAATCCACGTCACGAATCCTCAACTAATGATAGCCCGACCTCAGATCTAACTTGGAAAAAGTGCTCTCTACCACCAACTGGTCGAACAAATCATCAATCCTGGGAATCGGGTACTTGTTCTTTACGGTCAGCTTGTTCAATTCACGGTAGTCTATGCACAATCTCAGACTACCATCCTTCTTCTTCATGAATAGTACTGGAACACTCCATGGTGAAGTACTGGGGTGTATAAAACCCAAATCCAGCAACTCTTGCAACTGGCTCTTCAACTCTGCTAATTCCCTTGGAGCCATCCGATAAGGAGATTTGGCTACCGGTGTAGCCCCAGGCTGCAAGTCTATCGGGAACTCAATCTCTCTATTTGGAGGAGCACCAGGGAGCTCTTCCGGGAAAACATCGGGGAACTCCTGCACCACTGGTACCTCTGTCAAGTCAGTCTTAGACTCCGCGCTCATCAGTACTACGAAGGTTTCACAACCTTTACTGATGCACCTTCTCGCTTGGACTGCAGATATGATCATCTTCACTACTCCCTTCAAACCCTGAAAAGAAAAAGATGTCTGGTTGGGGCCATCGAACTGAATCTGCTTCACCCTACAGTCAATCCTGGCGTTGACTGCTGAAAGCCAGTCCATTCCAAAAATCAAGTCGAATCCTGCTATAGGTTGCTGCAAAGCTTTCACGATAATCTCGGTATCCCCAAACTGCACCGGAACCCTGCACTTATCTCTGGTCTGCAGAAGAGATCCATTCGACATCATGACTTCCAGCGGTACTGACTCTGAGAAGACTTCTAAATCCAACTTACCCACTAGAGATTACGCGATAAACGAGTGCGAGACACCCGTATCAAACAGAATCTTAGAGGGTAGATTACGAATCATAAGGATGTCTACATGAATGAATTATGAAGGATGAAAATAAATGTCACTACGGAGGATTTAAATAAACTTGTTAAGTAAAATAAAGCACTTACCAGTCACTACATCCTCCTGATCTGTCACCTCCTGCTGACCAAGTCCATAAGCTCTGGGCTGCACTAAGTCTCGACCCTGCTGAGGTCTCCCATCAGTAATCATCAACGCTTTGCCCTTATCTACCCTGCTAGAGCCACCAACCTCGTACTTCGACTGCAGGAAACAATTTACATTTAACATCTACTGAAATTACATGAATGTAATGAATACAATAAAACTTTAATTACCTGATTCGCACCAACTTTTTGACAAAAGCGAGCTATATGCCCAGGTTGTCAGCACTTGTCGCATACGCCTGCGCTGGCCAAACACTCTCCTGGATGGCGACGCTGACACTTGGGACACGTGGGGTAGTCCTTGCTCTTGTCACCAGACTGACCACTCTTCTTAGCATCGGGCTTCGGCTTCTTGTTCCAGTTCTTTCCTTGATCATTCCTACTCTGCTGCGGCTGGTGCGAATCCTGAGATCGCTTCGCACGGAAACTACTCCGCTTCTGAACTTTCTGTTGATCAGCCTCCAGTCTGCGAGTTGTATCCACTAAGCTCCTGTAATCAGCATTGACCATAATCATCAACGGCTGCCTCAACGAGTCACGCAAGCCATCCACAAAGCGACTGCACCTCTCAGTCTGATCTCCCAGCATCACGCTCACATATCGAGCAAGATGAGTAAGCTCTCGCTCGTACTCAATAACTGTCTTGTCCCCCTGGAAAAGCCTAAGATACTTCTCCTAGAGATCTCGTCGTGCGGAAGGAGGCACGAACCTGCTTGCAAGAGCTCTAGAAAACTCGCCCCAAGTAAACATGTCTGATGTACGACCTGACCAAATATATGGTCATATAATTTTAAAATGAACGTATCACTTCCTAAAATAAGAGGAAATTTCTTTTCGCTTTACCTGCAGGATCATCTGCCCGGTACTTGTCCCACCAGACTTTCGCCTCACCTCGGAGGAGGAAAACTACCAGAGGAACCTTCTTGTTCTCTGGGCACTCCAAAACATTCAACAGGTCTCTGGTGTTTGCTATTCAATCATCTGTGTTCATCGGGGTCTCATCCCCACTGTAGTTCGAGGGTTAAATCTTTTTAAAATTCCTCAAATAGCGTTCCAGGGTCATCTCCACGGGTGCTGGGGCAGGAGCTGGTGCAGGGGCTGGTACTTGTACTGGAGCTGGAAACCCTGCAGCCAGTCCTCTCTTAAACTCCATCAAGGCAACAGTAACTGCCCTAGCAATCTGAGACGTCATGTCAGTGCCTTCTGGAGTTGCTGGAACTGGTGGTACCTGTGGCACGACAGCGTCTCCCATAATCGCATTAGGAACAGGGTCCTGACGTGAAGATTCACCCGGTTCACTAACTCGTGGTGCCTGATAGAACATATAAAAGAAATCTTATTATTTATCAAACATCTGAGAAATTTGACTTAGCAATTTATTTTGTACTCTTGCGAAAACTAGGGCTTAAACACCACTTAAAATACTTACTCTACTAACAAGAGTTTACTCTTACACAATCCTTTGGCTCTGTGAATTCTTTCTAGGGTCCAGGGATCCTAAACCTGTCTCTGATACCAATTTGTAACACCCCTTCCCAGTATTTCAGAAATCAGCCGTCCGGCCGGGTCAGCGATATAAAGAAAACTAGGAAACAGTATTAAAACTAGTATGGAGCAGGTAAAAGAAATATCTACTAAGAAATTTAAAACATACAACGGAAGCTAAGAAAGTAAACTAAGGGTAACAACATACCTCAAATCTGGATTCACAGAGCCACTAAACATGAATAGAATTTAAATGACTGAAAATTTGAAATAACATTAATAGTCTGATACATGACATAATAAACATTAACAAGATACATGTCCACCACTACAAGTATAAGCTGAAATAGAGTAAACTGAATGGGAAAAATACTACAAACTGACGCCACCATAACGCTCATCCTAGACGTATTTTCCCACCCGGGTCACCTGTAAAACATTGCTCACGAGGGGTCAGAGTAAAGAAAAATAACTCCTAGCGACACTAAAAATAGTTTTCATATGATGAATGCATGCCTTTAGAAAAATAGTTGTGCACTGAAAACATTTATGCTACATGTTATGCATGCCTTCGCACTATTTTCTGGTCAAAACATCTATTTGTTATATGTACGTGATTTTTAGTTCACTAACCCAAGTACTGGCGTTCACTAACTAGTGTACTGTCTCACGTCAGGTCTATACTTGAGTTCTAGGTGGCTTCTAACCTGAACATCTACTTGGAAGGCTCTAGGCAGAGTAGCTCCTAACGCGCAACTGAAACTGACGACCCGAGACCATCTGACGAACTCAATTGTTCTAGTGTCACGCGGACACGGTCTCGAATCTACTAACTGTCTCAAAGGGAAGTAAACTCCCAAGACTATACTGCTCACAAGATATCATATGCCTTATGAGAAAGGTAGTGCGCATCTACCGAGCACGAAAAGACTTGTGTGCTCATTGACCTTTCGGTCTGATGCTACTCTGCTTGGGATATCTTTTCTGGTGTGCTACTGAGCGACCCTTGACTTTCTTGTGGTCGACTAGAAGGGACATTCACGCCCTTGGTTGGACAAATTCCAAACTTACGTACACGGGTACAGGTTTCTTACCTAACGTTATCATTTCTGATCTGACTACTTGGGTCTTGGAGGACGTTTTCCGCGACCGTTTTCCTATCACCACACATTTCTATGCATGGTCATGATACATGTACAAAGCCTACTCATGCGTATACAAAAATATATTTTTATTGCTATATCTAATTAGCAGAAATTAAGTTTTCTTACCGTGGTGCTGCGGCGCTCGTACACTCGGCACGACGACATTTTCTTTTCTGAAGGCAATCCTACTGCTGGGGACCTTCAGAATGCTGCCCCGACCTCACCAAAGTCCTGCAATTTAGGGCGTTTTTCCCATTACGATTTTCCCGTGGAAAATTTCTATATAACTAGGGTTGTAAAATACAAGTGCTAAACTTCGTATATTACCTTTACGGGGGATGATTGAGGCTCCCAAAATGCCTTACACAAATTCTGCGGTGGATCACTATCCCAAAACCTAATTAGGGTAAAGGAAATGAAAACTTAGTCTACCCTAACATCCAAATCGACTGATTACCATGAAGGAATAAGGAGAAGGGAGAAATAAAACTCACCGGAAACAAAAGTTTTCCAACTTCCACCAAATTAGGGTTGAATCCGGCTCTTCCATGGCCAAGGAAGGAAAAGGAACACCCACCGGCGCTCGTAGAGGAAGGAGTCGGCGAAGTCTCCTAGAGGAGGATCGGCCATCAGACGGCAGCGGGAAGCGTCGGCTGGGCGTCGTCGGGCTTGCGGAAGGCGGAAGTATCGGGTGCGGCTTTGCGGTTTTCCTCTCGAAAAAAAGAGGTGCGGGTTTTTTTTATTCTGTGCCTTGCGGTTTAATTGATAACCGCATGAGGGAAAAGGGGAAAATCTGTTATTGGCACCCCAAAGTGCTAATTCACATCTACTCCTATTTAAACATAACAATTTGTCGCGCTTCGTCACTAAATTAAAATGCGTCTAAACTATGGATGTTACACTTTGCCTCTAGGTCCACATACGTGGACCAAATACCAACAGGCACAAAATATAAAAATACAAGACACGATGTTTAATTAAACATACAATACAGCCCATGGAACTTGTGGACTATTAATGATTCTCAGTTTGCAAACAAATCTGTGAACTTCATTCCCTAGGAATGGAGTGCCTATCCCACTACTTATAGATCATATTCACAACACTGTGATTTTGCAACTTATTAGAAAATAATAAATAAAATTAATGGAATGACAACCCAATGGAAATCAATATCAAGGACAATAGAAAAATGATCAGAGATAATTAAATCTCCATTTGGCGGGGTAGAAAACTCATGGTGTAGATCATGCAGGACGCGGCGCCGGCACCCTAGGCGTTTAGTTTCCTCGGGCCATCCGTTTTGCTTAATTCTTACATTTTTCAATCGGGTTGGCACTACTGGGCTTCACCCTGCCAAACGAGCTATGTTATCAAAAGGCGCAAAGCGCACCCAGGCGCAAGGCGCACCAAGGCGCACAGGGGTCCTGGAGCCAAGGCGCGCACCCGTGAGACGCAAAAAAGTAAGAAATGACTAAATATTATTTATGACATATAAAAAATGTAGTGTGAATCTACTATAGGCGTTTAATAAAATATAAACATAGATATTCATATATGTAGTTATACAAAAAATGCATAATAAACCATTAATACAACAAAAACATGAATATTCATACATGAAGCCGTAGAGGAAATGTGACATGGATCAACATACATGAATTTGCGGCTTATCATATTGTTTTATTCATTTTCTATACGCATAATATGCATTAAAGTAATAAAAAACATTTATTAATGTATATTTTAAATAAAAGTTAAAGTATTCTGAAATTTAAATAATTTATTACTCACATAGTTACTCATTCTCTGAAAAGAGCACGTCTTCATCATCTTCTCCACTGTCGTTATAATTTTCTTCTTCTTTGTTTTATTCAACTTCATCTTCACCAACATTATCATCATCTCTAAGGACTAATGGAGTTGGAACCTTCGTCTTAAATATACTCCCTTTCTCAAATACATTTGTAGGAAGTACGTTCTTTCCTTTCGATAAGCGTGTGCGATAGATTTCCTCTTCAACTCCAGTGGCCCTAGCAACTGTGCCCCAAATTAAAAACTCATCATCGAAAATCAAGTCCTTCTGCACAGCCTCATTATCTTCCTTCATTTTGTCCATCAACCATTCATTGTTATTATCAATATCTGGCAACGAAATCAGATCTATACGATCACGTGCATCATATCAATGTTTCAACACTCGATTGTACTTCATAAATACTAAATCATTCAAGCGTTGTTGAGCTAGTCTGTTTCTTTTATTGCCATGAATCTATAATAAATAATAACCTTATAAACATGTTATCATCAATCTATAAATCAATGATAATAAATTTTAAATGCTTATCTGTTAAAAAAACTCTAATTTCAGTCACAATCAGATGCACTGTATGTAAGACTAAACACTTTCATAACAAATCTTCTTAGGTTAGGAGTTGAAGCACCATAAGATTGCCACAATTTAGATGTTAAAGTAATAAGTATTTAAAAATTGAAAAATTAAAACAAACTTGTTTGAATATTGTCTAATTTACCTGAGGGCATTATTTTTTTGTGCCTAATTGCAAATTCCATTTCAAATAGTTCTTCAGTATTTTTATTTAGAGTTAATTGGTCAATGATTTTATCTTGCTTTCCATGGCTTGGAATCAGTTTTTTGCATTGTTTTGTATAAACCCTCCATAACTTCTCCATCTTTTGCAATAGCGGAGTTTGAGTAGAAAAATTCTTGATTTAAATAATGACCCACGACATGAATAGGTTGATGAAGTTGTCTTTCCCATATTCTATCCATAATTTTTAGGACATCTGTATATTTGTCATCTTTCTCATTAAAAGACTTGATGATCATCTCTTTAGCTCTATTCATCTTTTCGTAAATATAACTCATTGCCGGTCTATTCTCAATGCCCACCAATCTTAATTCGCAAACTTTCTACAAAAATAGATCATTAGTATAATACCCTGCATTTGTTTACCTCCTTTTTCTTTTGCCCACTTACTTGAAGACCACTCAGGTGAGGTGAACATCTTCCTTAGATTGTTTCTTTGCTTGTGAATGCGCTGAATTGTTAAGAAAGAAGTTGCAAATCTCGTCACAATGGGCCTAACAAGTTCCACTCTCCCTGAAAAGCTCCTTAGCATGTTCACAAGTCCAGGCCGAACATAAATATAACCATTTATGGTCATTGGCCTCTTAAGTGCGCGACTAATATTGTGTATTTTTCTAATATCCTCTATTAAATCAATACAATGCGCAACACATGACATCCAATATAAATTTGGGCGTTTCACTTCCAATAATTTACATGTTAGAGTGTTAGTCTGTTAAGTATGAAAATATCATACTATTATCTAAACAATAAATTTAAAGGGCCATTTACCGGGACCTCCCCTCTAACTTTGCTAAATTACTGACAACACCCCTCTTATTTTTGAAATTACAAAAACTTCCCCTAAAGTTTTCATTTCATTACAAAAACCTCCCCTGAAGTTTTAATTTCATAACATCCATGCACAAAAACACCCCCCTCGATGAACAGTGTTCAGGTGGGTATTTTTCTTCATAGATGCAATGAAATGAAAAGACCAGGGGAGGTTTTGGTAATGAAATGAAAACTTAAGGGGAGTTTTTTGTAATTTCGAAAATAATAGGGGTGCTCTCTCTAATTATGCTAGTTTACAGGGGAGGTTTGGGTAATTATTTCTAAATTAAATTGAATAAGATGAGATTAATAACGAAAAATTACCCATTTCTTTACAATTCACCTGCGAGTACATTATTGATCACACTGTCCATAACGATCTGCCCCACATTCTCCTCTCCAACACTTTCTACCACTATCTAGCAATTCAAACATCTTTTCTCCCGTCTTTGAATAGTCGGATTCATCGACAGATTCTATGAAAAATGTCCCTTTTAGTGAATTCACTAAAAAATTATTAGAATTCTTTGTTTTCGATTTGTCCATCCATCAACATTCAGACATGGTGCAGTGGTGTAAACCAGGGCCGGGGGTCTTTTTCAGTTGTCACAAGTTATGTTGAAGCATTCATCATCTTTGTTGTCTTTTTCACAAGTTTAGGTGCAGTGGTGCAAATGCTTCTAATTAACAAAATAGTCATTTGTCACAAGTTATGTTGTCTTTTTCAGTTGGGGGCGGTTTTCTGAGTCGGCCATCCGTTCTGGATTGAAGCATTCATCATCTTTGTTTCTAAGGCTTCGTTTGGGGGGACTTATTTTCACCGGTCAAGCGGTCATGACCGCATGAACCGGACCTTAATTAAGTCCTGATTCATGCGGCCATGACCGCTTGACTGGTGAAAATAAGTCCCCCCAAACGGAGCCTAAATCTGAAAAAGGTGAGTTTGTGTTTCTGCCACTACTCTTTAATAAGTCTGTAAGGATGAAACATATGCCTGAAATGGTGCAGTGGTGTAAACCAGGGCCTTGGGTCTTAAATTGAGGTAGCGTTTGAGTAGGCGCAATGGGAGGCCCTACATTGGCAGACTCAACCAGAAAGATTGGTTTACGCATTTAGCGCAGAATATTGAAGGCAAATTTCCATGTTTTAGCGTCAGTATTGATCCGACGGCTACTCCAGTTGCTTTTCGGTATATGTTTGAACATTATACTCCAGCTCATGGTTTAGGGTGGATGTCAAAATATGTTATGGACTAGTCTCTACACATGAGATTTGGAGGATGGTGCAGTTTTTATTTGTCGAGAAAAAGCAGTAAGGATGTCGGTGCAGACGAGAAGATCAAAAAACATCGTGCCAAGTTTTGCTGTTCTTCCTCCCGTCAACGGTGGAGCTAGGGTTTTTGCACCAGCTGTGAACGCGTGCGCCCCTCGACATTGGCGGAACTCCACGTTCTCAATAACTGTGTCGATCGAGCCCTCTTTTGGAAAAATCCCGAGCTGCCTCTATGATGAAATGTGTAGGGGCATGACTGGCATAACTGCGGCGAGTTTGAACTAGGGCACAAGGGTTGCAGATTTTTAGTGATACGCCGGTAGGTATAATGTATGTTATTATACCTCTCTGGTGTTACTTTCATTTGAAATCTTATAATAATTATCTGAAAGTTAGAATTTAAGAAATATTATTTGTTAGTAGCATTCAAATGTAAGGCCTAACCTAATTGAATGCATGCTATCAGCTGTGAAGTGGGGACTTGGGATTCATTTGGCGCGGTGTTTTTTTTGCTCCGGTGAGTTCAGACAAAAACGCCATCATCTTAGGCTATGTTTGGTTCGGCGGTGGCGGGTGCATCCGGTGAGTCAAAACACTACTTTGGTACTGGAGGGGGAGAGGTGGACGTCGAAACGGAGCGGATCGGGGCCGTTTCCTCCTTGCTGCGGGTGCAAACGGAGCAAATTCCGCCGGCGGCTGTTTGTTTACCCGCCGTCCGGCGGCGTTTACTTCGAACGGAGGCGGCGAAATGCGAATCAAACGAAGCCTTAGAATGTATGTTTGGCATGACGGTTATTACTGCCACCAAGTAAAGAAAATGAATGAAGTTCCTAATTTGAGGTCGGGCGTTCATGAACGAAAATTCATGACCACCGCTTTCACGACCGCCGCACAAAACAGAGCCTAGATTTCTCCGGGCTTGTGTGAGGTTACTAAGATTCTCTTCATTTTCGCTCTGTTCTCCTAGTAAGGTAGTTCAATTACAGACATAATTTTACATGATATTATATAATGAAAAAATGATTATGTTATTAGCATAATTATGCTCATGCAGAAATGTTTAAGGGAAGCGGTCTTTTTGGTAAAACAACATTAGGCTTCCATATTTAGGCTCCGTTTGGCACGGTGGCGGTGGTCATGACCAAGTGGATTAAGACCTAAATCCTAAACTTTAAGCCCTAAAGCTCTAAACACTAAAAATCCTAAACCATAAACTCTAAACTGGACCTTAATTAAGGTCCGGTTCATGCAGTCGCAATTGCTTGACCGGTGAAAATAAGTCCCCTCAAACAGAGCCTAAATTGTCATTCGTTAATGCCCACCTAAGGAACTTCACCCATTTTTATGTTCAAACGGAAGATGTTTGTTAGGTGATCCTTAACGAATGATGGTTTAACCCATGCGTTTATAACCGCCACCACCGTGCCAAACGGAGCCTTAATTTGAATAATGAAATGTTTTGAAGTCCAAGTAAAATTGTTCACTCTTCTTTTGATTATTCTTAATTAAATTTTGCTTTACATTGACATAAAATTATATTAAATAATTTTATTAGCTGAACCTCTTGTGGATCATAAGATTTAAATAAAAAAAAATTTATAGTATGTACATTCTTAATGTTAAAATATTTAGTATTAAACTAAATTAAATTAATGAATTATTATGCTACATTAGTGAATATTACCAGTCATGCATGGGCTTTCACATGCATAGCGTATCGCGGGCAGCAGTGGAACTTGTCCCTTAATATTTTCATCAAATGCGGTTGAAGGTACTAAGGGCACATGAGCACGGGGGGCGCCATGCACGACTACTAGTCCTGGGGAGGGCACGGTGTCCCCCAACATATAGTACTCGACGAGGATAAAAAATTGTGCTTGCTTTGCTTGAAGGTGAAAGTACTTCTATAGACAACTGCAAAAGTTTTTTCAGCATACAATTTGGGGATGCTGACACATTTTAGTTCGGCGGTGGCGGATCGATCCGGCGGGTGGAAACGGAGTGTTCGAATCGGAGGGGGGAGGTGGCTGCTCCAAACGGAGCTTTTTGGGGCGTCCGGAGGTTCATTTGTTTACCCTCCTTCCGGCAGCGTTTGCCTAAAACGGAGTATCAAAACGCTCAAACAAATAGAGCCTTAACAATAGTTAGCCTTCTCATGTGCGCGTGTGTGTGTAAATTTCAATAGGGGCTTCAAAAATAAAGAAAGTCGCATAGTAGTTTATTGTGCATTCTTTAGAGACACTAATTAATAAATAAAATCAATAAAATATTTATATATTTAATGCATATATCTAACAAATATTAATCAGAGGATCATATAAAAATGCAATAATTAGAAAGTCATCTCAATTCTAGAACGGTATCTAAGTGATTTATTTATAAGAATATGGATGCAAGTATTGCCAACCAAAAGAGATAATTAAGGAATTCTACCTATTCAATGTTAGGAAATAATAAATTTTTTTTGGTTGAGCTTAAACATTGAGTGCTTGGTCGGATCTCTGCAGTCCGAAACAAAGATGACTGTGTGGTGTATTAAGAAGATGTCACGTTATATCGTATCGAAGATGATGATATTTCTTTCAGAGATGTTGAAGAAGTTACGAGTAGAGAAGTTGGTGGAACCGATGAGGTCAAAATTGGTTTCATCTATCGCAACTAGATTTACATATGTCAGTTTTACAAAAATTAGTTAAACCCGTTAGATATCATGCCATCTAAAAAAAATTGAACGTCTTCACCTTTCTAGAGCTTTTTCTCTATTATCTGACCACCGCTTTTGACGTATAAATAGTTGAAATTCCGTGTTTTGACGAGAGGTATCCAAATTCATCATCCATTTTACCAAAAAAATTGGGGGAGGGAGGGGTGGGGGTGGGGCAGTCTGCCCCCTTAGATCCACCCCTATGTTTGTGCTTATTTTATAGACGGCTGGAGAAAGAAGAAAGTCTCCGGCAAACCCCGATTTGCCAAAGTTAGGGGCTCTGTGAGAACATACATAAAGTGATTTTACAATATTCTATGAATGCCTACGTATTGCCATGTATAAGGTGTGAGCAGATCAAACCATGCGTAGTTCGGGTCACATCAACAACAACAACACTCAAGCCTTTATCCCACTATAGTGCGGTCGGCTATATGGATCCTTTGTCGTCATTGTGCCCTATCTTTTGTCATAATCAAAAGATAGCGAGAAGCACAATTAGAGACCCGTTTGATACGACGATGTTGCATAGCGAGAAGCCCTATTTTGATTTGTTCTATGTAGCCGTTATTTTGCACCAGGTTCCTCTTACCTTTATTTTTAACTCAATGAGGCAGTGAAGATCATTCCAGCTGCCTCTCTTTGAGGATTGAAGTACATGTTGTGAGGGGTGTTAGGAAATACGAGATGCAGAGAACATGTAAGAAATCGCAGAAAAACTAACAGGCAAAAAAATACACAAGGATTTAACGTGGAAAAACCCCAAGATCGGAGAAAAAACCACACACCCGTGCCAAGAAAATCCACCATGAGAAGAGATCAAGAGTACACTGCTTCTATTCCGCCGCTCCTCTTCAGTTTTCGCATACGCGCATTCAACCCTTGGCCAAGCTCGACCGGCAAAATCGTGGGGAGTGCCCAGTACCCCCAGACGCAGTCAGACTCCACAAAATAACAAGGGGGAGTATTCGGCTTCAAACCGTGTTTCTCAGTAATTGCTTCCGCGGCCCATCTCGACAGCCATCATTAACGCCCGCATATTGGCCGGCCTCCTCCAGCTGATTGCAATGATCAGTTTTAACACAATCAGCATCCACAATATTTCCAATGCAATCTGGTGGGATGTCAGCCAAGTTGAAGTTTTCAGAATTGCCGATTTTGGCAGCCCAAATATTGATTTTGGGTTCATGATTGTTTAGGCTTCATGATTTTGGATCGTCTGCGTTCGATTGCGCCCCATAAGAGCGACTCTTGCTTTGTTATTTCTCGATTTGGCCTGTATCCTTGATTGGAGCAGGTCTTCAGTCAGCTTTTCAATCCGTAGTTCAGCCCATAGGAACCGTAAAATGAGTTTGGGAGTGTTCAGATTGGGGTTGCCAGCAACATTTCTGTTTTCTGTGCAATCCCAAGTTTGCAATCTTTGTATTAATAATGTAGTATTCGTGCAATCCCGATCGACGGCCATTCCGTATTTAAGATGAAAATGTTTCCAGACAAAGCGGGCGATCGGGCTAGAAATAAATACATGCTGAGAGGAGTCCGAGTTGCATCAACATCAACAACAACATCAGCATCGAGAGGCCATTTGGAAGCTATAGAACCATCATACCCTGGAGTCGATCTACTCCAAAACCATCTTGAGAAATCAAGCTGTTTTTTTTGGTGCGGATTGGGCCCAAACTTTCTTAAATTCAATTGCGGAGTTGTTTGATGTAAATACAATGGAGTGGGCTTCCTCAAAAAATTGATATATGTTTAAGGCAGTTGTTATTCACAAATCGTATTTGTCTGTCTGTAGATTTTATCTAATCGCAACTCTAAAGGAAGCTAAATTTATTAATCCCAGATATTTTTGTTATCCACAAATTAGTAAAGAAAAAAGAAAGAACTTTGGCCGTTCTCTGCCTTCCTCACCACAGGGAGAGAGTTACCTTGCTATCTAAATCTTCCCAAACAAACCGAAATCGCATGAACAACGAAACAATCGTCTTTCTTACTCAACTCGGTCTTTATCCGCGCATTCATTTTATGAATCACAATTCGTGCACACATTAAAGTGCTCAGAAGGTCGTCGAAAATGTTCCTTCGTTGTCGGGTCATGCTCAAAAGAACAAAAACATTGATTGCTCAAGATTAAAATATGTCTGCGGATAACAATCTGTAAACTCAAGTAAAGTAGGAAAAAGTTAGTCTGCGAATAGACATTTATGATTTGCAAATAACAAGTACCAACTTGAATCATATTTCAAACATCAAAACCAATGTTTTTTTTTTTCAATTTTCCTCATGTCCCATGTGCCTTGGATTATGCAATCTTTGACTCTGATATTGGATTGCATATGCAGTAGAAAGAGTTCAGCAATGTGGCCTCACCAATCCAATTGCCATTCCCAAAAGTAAACTTGACCTTGCCCCATTCCCCTCGCGACGAGTTTCTCAGCTTCTTCTTGTTCCAATTTTCTACTTTCGTATGTATTCTGCGAACTACGTCATCAAAGTAGCATCTCTCTTTTTTTGCCGAAGATAGGAGCTCCTAGATAAGTAATGGGGTAATCTTAGGGGTGTGCAAGATGATATGGAGAACAGACCCAAAATCGAAATCGAACCGATCAATTTGGATCGGTTTTGGTGGTTCTCGGTTTGATTCCGGTTCCGGCTTCAAAAAAAATTGGAACCAATCCTTCGGGTCAGTTCTAGGTTCTTGGGGCCGGATACCTGAGAATAGACCCAAGAAACGAATTGTAAAGAATTAGTATTTGAATTTTTTTGAATAATAAAACATCAAATTAATATATTTTTTATGGACTTTTAAAATATTTGAATCTTTGAAAGATAATATCATGCTCATTTTGATTCAAACTCGTTCACTACACTGAGATGTTGAGATAAATTTTTAACATATTTTCTTGGAACTTGCACTATTACTATATAATACGAGTAATTAATGATCTATGCAAGATAAAAAAGAAGGGTAGAACCGAGAACCGAACAAAATTTTTTGTTTCAAGTACGTGGGTCGGTTCCGGTTCTAAAAAATTGTAACTGAATCTATATGGATCGATTCCTGATTCTGAGTAGAACCGATCAAAACCGACCCGAGCTACACCCTTAGATCATAATCTAGTGTTCTAAATTGTGTTTGATTTTGTGTCCGATCCTTCCCTCAGATATAGTTTTAACTGTTACAAAGAAGCACTTTCTAATTCCTAGTCCGTGAAACATCTCAATGTTATCCAGAAATCTGTTGGGCTGTTTGTTTGACTGTGTAAATCTTCTCCCATTTATTCACTTCTTTCTCCGCTTTAATTGCGTTGTCTAAGGCTTTGTTTGGGGTGACGGTGGCGATGAGAAAAGCTATATTCCCACTGTTATTACCGTTTTAAAGATTTTCCGTAGCGTTTGCTCTTGTTTTTTGAGGAAAAGGGAGAAACCTCTTTGTTTCCGAACCCGGCCCACTCCTCACCGGTGGAGATCGCCGGTAGCATTGGCTCTCTCGCCGGATTGCCGTCGCCCTCCCAAATTGAGTTAAATGAAGAGTTTTTTCAAAATAGTTTTTCAAGAAAAATGTTTTTAAAGTTTTTTAAGCAGTTAGTTCAACATGATTTTTAAAAAAACGCTTTCCCTGCTTTTCCTCTTTTATTTAAGAGTTTAGGAAAGTCACGCTCCAACTATTCGCGATTTGTCTTTTTCTTCTCGTCGTTGCAAATGTTTTCTTCTCTCATGTAACTCTTGACCGTTCGCTATCTTTACCTCTCGTCACAGACCTTTTGTAACATGCTTATTATGGATTTATATAGTATTTACTCATGTATGTGCAAATGATTAGCATAAAATATATTTTATTAAAAAAAATGTAAATGAAAAATTTTCAGACAGTTTACAGCCTTTTCAAAACACATTTCTGAACAGCTCCAATGTCATAATTGATTTCTCATCACTCTTTTTTTCACTGCCACCGTCGCCCCCAAAGAGAGCCTAAAATGTTCCCAAAGCAATGGATATTCCAAACCTTAAGAGTAGTTTTCATTCTCTTCAACTTTTGCCATAATCTAATCAAAGTTAGGGACAAAGGTTGCCACCAACACTCCTCCACCGTTTGAATAAATGTTTTAAGATGAACCCACAAGTTTGTTCTAGTTGATTTTGTTGTGCTTAGAAGGAGGGACGAGTGGCCGGAGGTTGTGTTATTCAAGTGTTCCACGCTATTTTGCTCAAAATATTCCAACCATTTGTGTTACAGTTGCGCATGCTGGCGAGGCGTGCGCACGCTGACGAGACACTGTTGCGAGTCTACACGTGGAGGAAGACGATGACGGGCCCGTCTGGAAATGGAGAGACCGAAGACAAGCCTATGACATGATTTGTTATGCAATCGGACCGAGTACCGCGGTAGCGCAATGGAATATAGCCGAGCAATTTCAATTGCGCAAAATCATAAACCAGAAGAGATTCCACAAATACACACACAGACGACAAAATAATATACGTGGTTCGGAGATGGGCCCCTACGTCCACGGAGAGAGCGCGCTGGAAAAGATCCACTATAATCAATGAGGTTACAAGTTACAAACAGAGACCGTTAACACGGTCGAACAACAAGAGAAAAGCAAAAGCTGAAGAAGAACGTTGTCGCCGCCGAAATCGCCTAGCGATATCGCCCTGTCTTCTTCCTCCTGGATCCACCGCCTCCTGCAACTGCTGTTGCCGCCTGGATCCACCACTGCACAGCCGGCCGGCGGGATGAGCCCGGCCAGATGTCAATCCGTCTTGATCGCCCGAACGCCGCCGCCTCTCTGTTGTCACCAGAGCTTGAAACCGCCGCTTCCGCCTGGAGTTATCTGTCGTCGCTGGACAGAACAAGAAGCCGCCTGAAGCTCTCACTGCTCCCTCTAATGACTCTCACGGATTTCTCTCTGATTGCTTGAATGAAATGGCTGGGGCGGGCTCCTATTTATATGATCAAGATCCAATATCAAATTAGGAAGATGATCTCTTATTTAGGAGATTGCCTTATTTCTCCTCATAGAGATATTCCAAATATAGGACTCCTCCAAAATTAGGAATTATGGAGACATACGGATTGATGATGTGCCATAATAATATTCTCCTATTAATGATCTTCCTAAATAATATTCCTAAATAGATTTAGCACGGATTAGGAATCGTGGTCTCCCACGGATCGATGACGTGTCGCGATCTCGACCATCCGGGCATGTGGATCGCGGAGGTGCATAATCTCAACAATCTCCACCTTGACGCCTCACGAGAAAAACTCCACCTTGACGCCTAACGAACGTAACTCTACCTCTAGCCTAGATCTCCCCTACCAGCGACTACGAGCCCTCTCTCCCTGGGGTCTCTGCGATCAACATGCATCAATATGAGCCAAGTCAAGACCGTTCTTGAACTTGACTCCTGTCACTGACTTCGTCCGCATGTTCGCATCGTTATTCTCCGTGGATATCTTCCGCAACTTCATGCCTCCACCTCCAGCGAACTCCCTCGACTCTTGGTAGCGCACATCGATGTGCTTTATTCTTGCACGATAGACCGGGTCTTTTGCAAGACAACTTGCACTTGGACTTCCACTGTGTAGCTCTACCGCCTTCTGAGTAATCCTGAGTTCCTTGGTGGGACTTTTGAGCCAGATGGCTCCCCTTGCAGTGTCTGGGCACTTCTGAGGTGACACTCTGCCCTTCTTCTCCACGGCTGCGAAGATTTTATCTTCGACAAGGCCCTTCCTCTGCGCAAACTCCTTTGCCACGAATCTTGCCTTGTTTCTCCACTGGTCCTTCCTAGCTTTCTCCTGAGAGCGGTTTCTGCTCTCTACAGTTTTTTCATAGGAACCAGGATCTGAGGAAATAGCTTGAAAGGCATATGCTATCGTGTCCTGTAGCCTGAGAGGTAGTTTGACCTCTCTCCTCGCCCTTCCACTCGCAATCATGGTATCGATCAGTCTGTAGAGAGTACCGGAACGCTCTCCTTTCATGACTACCTGCGCGCCTCTCTTGACCTTCAAATATCCGTCGTTGTCAGTATAGTAATACCCGGCGACCTCCAGAGTGCCTAAAGAAATCAAGCTATTTCTCAACTTGGGCACATACCGAACGTTGGTGAGTGTCCTAACCACTCTGTCAAACATCTTAATCCTGACGTTACAAACTCCCAACACCTCGCACTTTGAGTCATTCCCCATAAAAACACGACCACCTTCACACTGCCTAAAGTTGGAGAACCATTCTTTGTTTGGGCACATGTGGTACGAGCATCCTGTATTCATGATCCAGGAACCTGTGGTCTCAAGGCTGGGTGAAACATGAAAAACGTCGGTGTCATTCTCATCCTCAGATGCCACCGCAGCCTGATGTGTCTTATGCATCTGCTCCTTAAACTTTCTCTTCGGGCAATTATTCTTCCAGTGCCCCTCCTCTTTGCAGTAGTGGAACTTAGTATTCCTGCCTCCGGACTTAAACCTAGGCCGGTCTTCCTCTTTGCCTTTTCCTCTCGATCTATCCCGGGCTGGGTCATTGCTCTTCACGAATAAGCCCTCGTCGGCTTCAGGGCTCGACTTGCTTCTTGTTTCATTCGAGAGCAGCGTCGTCATCACTTCTTCCATCCTCAAGGTATCCTTCTCATACAGAATCGCGGTGACCAGATGATCGAAGGACTTCGGCAATGAAGACAACAGGAGAAGAGTCTGGTCTTCCTCCTCGACCTTAATGTTCATACTATGCAACTGAGAGATAAGTTTATTAAACGCATTCTTGTGATCAAGCAGCTGAGTGCTTTTGGACATCCTAAGGCTGTAAAGTTGCTTCTTCACGTACAACTTGTTCGTGAGCGACTTGGACATGTACAACTCTTCCAATTTTGTCCACAGATCAGTCGTAGTCTCAGCGTCGACTACGTTATACATAACCTCATCGGCCAAGCACAGCTTAATTGTGTTGATGGCCTTCAGATCTAGCTCCTCCCACTCGTCGTCCTTCTTTCCGTACTTCTCCTTTCCGAGGAGAGCCTTATGAAGACCTTACTGGATGAGTACCGCTTTGATCCATTTCTGTCACAGACCAAAGTCAATTTTGTCGTTGTATTTTGGAATCTCAAATTTCGCTGTCATTGTTTTACTCGCAGAGCTACTGGGCAATATGAATAATATTCACGGACCAGATCTGAGAAGATAGGGAGCGGACCGATGTCGTCACCTACCGTTGACCCAGATCTAGAACCGGAACGTCTAGACGATCACCCCCGCGAAACCTCCCTCTGATACCAATTGTTATGCAATCGGATCGAGTATCGCGGTAGCGCAAGGGAATATAGCCGAGCAATTTCAATGGCGCAAAATCATAAACCAGAAGAGATTCCACAAATACACACACAGACGACAAAATAATATACGTGGTTCGGAGATGGGCTCCTACGTCCACGGAGAGAGCGCGCCGGAAAAGATCCACTATAATCAATGAGGTTACAAGTTACAAACAGAGACCGTTAACACGGTCGAACAACAAGAGAAAAGCAAAAGCTGAAGAAGAACGCTGTCGCCGCCGATATCGCCTAGCGATATCGCCCTGTCTTCTTCCTCATGGATCTGCCTCCTCCTGCAACTGCTGTTGCCGCGTGGATCCACCACTGCACAGCCGGACGCCGGGATGAGCCCGGCCAGATGTCGATCCGTTTGGATCGCCCAAACGCCGCCGCCTCTCTGTTGCCGCCGGAGCCTGAAACCGCCGCTTTCGCCTGGAGTTGTCTGTCACCGCTGGTCAGAACAAGAAGCCGCCTGAAGCTCCCACTGCTCCCTCTAATGGCTCTCACGGATTTCTCTCTGGTTGCTTGAATGAAACGGCTGGGGCGGACTTCTATTTATATGATCAAGATTCAATATCAAATTAGGAAGATGATCTCCTATTTAGGAGATTGCCTTATTTCTCCTCATAGAGATATTCTAAATATAGGACTCCTCCAAAATTAGGAATTATGGAGGGACACGGATTGACGATGTGTCATAATAATATTCTCCTATTAATGATCTTCCTAAATAATATTCCTAAATAGATTTAGCCCGGATTAGGAATCGTGGCCTCCCACGGATCGATGACGTGTCGCGATCACGACCATCCGGGCACGTGGATCGCGGAGGTGTCATAATCTCAACAATGATTATCTTATTTGTATTTGTACTCTTTTTGAGCATCTTTGGATGAAAATGTTTTAGGATTGGTCCATAGAGTTCTCCTCTTTGGATACTTCCTCTCCCCGAATTCCTCCCGCGGGAACGTATCAATCTAAAACTGATAAGAGGCCTATCCAGTCTTTTCCACATTTTGTAAGACCACGGTCTATTATGAAATCATTGAAGCCCCCTGCCACCAACCATGGCTTAGGCTCCGTTTGGCATGGTGGTGGTGGTCATGAATATGGGGGTTAAATTGTCATTCGTTAATGCCTACCTAAGGAACGTCATCCACTTTTATGTTCAAAGGGATGATATTTTTTAGGTGTTCTTTAACAAATGACGGTTTAACCCATGCGTTTACGACCGCCACCACTGTGAGACTCCTTTTGGGGGGACTTATTTTCACCGATCAAGCGGACCTTAATTTAAGGTCCGGTTCATGCGGTCGTGACCGCTTGACCGGTCAAAATAAGTCCCCCCAAACGGACCCTTAGCCATATTGTGTGCAATGTTGGTCTTGTAGTTTCGAAATTGTTGATGAGAGTGTTATAACCTCTACTTGTGTTCCTTCTTTGCAAAAAACCCAGATTTTCTCAAAGGCGTTGTGGATGGCTCTATAAAATCCCAGTGTTCTTTTGTAGCAGTCTCTTTTAGAGTGAATCAGAAAAGGGCTCAAGAATTACAAGAACCTGTAATTTGTGTGTTCTTATTAAGAATTTGAGTGTGTCAATTAGGCCTGAACAAAAAGCCCGATCGGGCCGGCCCGGACCGGGCCCGATCGGGCTTTTTCATATATCGGGCCGGGCCGGCCCGGTCCTCCCCTGCAATCGGGCCGGTCCGGGCCGGGCAGGCAGCTAAAATATGCTGCCTGCTCCGGCCCTTCAGGCCGGGCCGGGCAGGACCGGGCCGACCCGATTTTCTTTTTTTTTATTAATTATTTTAGTAATTATATTATATTATTAATTATTATTTATTATTATATATTTATATTTAATATTTATAATTTTATGTATCCAAAAAATGAAAAAATAATACTTAATTTTAATAGCATCCAAGATTTCAAGTAGTCATACAATTGCCCCAAAAATTTAATCAAAAAATTTTATTAATATTAAAATACAAAATCTAAGTCATACAATTGCACAAAATACAAAATACAAACTTATGATTCTTATAAAATTTAATTAAAAAAATTTACATATATCAAAAAAATTTACATTAAGAATTTAAGATTGCCCGATTTAATCATCTTGTAGATTCATTGCGTCAATTTCGTCTTCTATCTCCTCCGAGCTATTCTTCAATGCTGTTATGTGTTGCTTCCTCTTCATAGCATCCAAGTAGTCCTTGTAGCATATGCAAATCTCCAGCGATTCTTCGATAAGCCGGCTCCTCCGCTCGTTCAAAACCCTGTCACTAAGAGAAAAAGCGGACTCCGAAGCTACTGTACTAGCTTGGATAGTTAGTAAATCACGGGCCATATAGGCCAAAACAGGATAGGTATTAGCTTTACCTTTCCACCAATTTAAGAGATCGAAGTTTTCGATCTCGTCCGAACTCATAAAATCGCTAAATTGTGTTTTTGTATATAATCCTAATTCATCTAAACTACCAGATGTGCGCGCTTTTTTCCTAGAAGCTAAATCTAAAATTTTATTTTTAAGACTATCCTTTGTTTTGGGTTGTGTTATTTCTTCGCGGGGTCGTGACCTGTATAAGTTATTGTAATAATTATAACTTTGTGTAAAAAAAGTAGTAAAATTTGTAGTACTAACGGGGTCATCATCATCATAATTTATATTTAAGGTTAGATTAGTATTGATTTCATCGATCAAATTTTCTACGCCTTCTACGTTAAGTAGCGGATTTAAAGCGGCGGCGCACGAAAACATAGGCGGTATAGCTCTATAATATTTTAAAAAAATTTCTTCCATTATTTTAATTAAAGTAGTCCAACCTTCGTGTTGTCTATAATAACTAAATTTTTGTGTGATATGTACGAAATGTTCAATTACTAATGCGCTCGTTGGATAATACACTCCAGATAAAGAAACAGTGGCCCTATAAAAACACTTTAGTAAATCTAGATAATGTTCTATAATATCTCAATCATTTTCACCTAAATTGTGTTCAATATTAAGCAAACTATAATATTCCATTAGAATTTTTTTTTGTAGAACGGCTCTTTTTAACATTTTATAGGTTGAGTTCCATCTAACCGGCATATCAAATTCGGGTTTCAAATATCTCTGACCTTGTGCTTTACAAAATTTTCTAAAATCTTGAGCTCGTTGTTTAGTACAATAAATGATTTTTAACATGTTTCGAATTTTATTAATATATTCTTTCATTCCCTTTAAACTATCCTGTACAACTAAATTTAAGACGTGACAAACACATCTAGTATGAAAAAACGCGCCGTTGAGAAATGGTTTTAAATCCCGTTTTAACAATTCAATTGCGGCGCCATTATTGGCGGCGTTATCAAGAGAAATACTAAGTATTTTATCGTTAATTTTAAATTTCCGCGCACATTTCATAATAACTTTATATAAAGCTACAGCCGTGTGCGGGTATTCAAAACCTGTAAAACATATTACGCGTTTATTTTGCTCCCACGAAATGGGATCAATCCAATGACAAGTGATGCAAAGATAAGATAATTCTAAATTTAAATTACTCGTCCAAACGTCGCTCGTTAGACTCACACGTCCTTCGAAATTTTCAAAATAGTTAATTAATTCTTCTTTTACTGCTAAATAAAATTTAAGCGCGTCACGCCTTAAAGTAATTCTACTAATCTTTTGGTATTTGGGTTGAAGCCCCCCATGTATGTACTCCGTCGCGTCGTCATTGTCGAAGACGCTGAATGGCAGCCCGCGTTTGATGACGAACTGCGCCTGCAGCTCTCGCTGTCGCATTTGATCGTACGTCCAAATCTGTCCTGCTCCAGAAATTTGGGCTTGACTTGACTCGGGAGGAGCTTGTTTCGACACGCAAGGCTTCTGGTGTCTAACAAGCGTCGAGTTGCCGGTGATGGATAGCAGCTTCGAGCACAATTTGCAGCGCGCTCTCCTTTCGGTCCCGACTAGGACCATCTCGAAATCCAAATACTCGCTCTACGATTGTGCTCCACTACCGCAGCCGTATTTTGGGAAGACGACGCCATTGGGAGAGCTAAGAGAGAGAGAGGGAGAGAGTGAGAGAGAGTGTGTGTGAGAAAAAACTAAAAAGAGAAGGGGGGGTATTTATAAGATTTTTTTATTTTTTATTTTTTTTATTTAAATAATATTATAAAATAATAAAAAAATATATAATATTATAATTATTAGCAGCCAACGGCTCTCATTTTGAGAGCCGTTGGCTGCTCTTCATGGCAGCATGGCTACCACGTGGCAGCCATGCTGCCATGAGAGCCTAACGGCTCTTAAAATGCGCCGTTAGGCTCAATCGGGCCTAGCCCGAGACCGGATCGGGCTATGGCCGGCCCGGTCTCGGGCTAGCCCGATTTTCGGGCTTTACCCCGGCCCGGACCGGGCCGGGTACCGGGCCGGGTAATAGCTTGAAACCGGGGCCCTTTCAGGGCCCCGGGTAAGGGCTCGGCCCGGTTCGGGCCTGAACCGGGCCGACCTTGACCGGGCTTTGACCGGGCCGGGCTCGGGCCGGCCCGTCAGGCCCGGTTTTTTTTTTCACACCTAGTGTCAATAGTGTGGTCTTTAGATATTCCCCTACAATTCCAAATTCTAGCTTTGAAAGAGATTTGTTCTTATTATTTGATCCCTCTAGGCTAGAAGGGGTTTTACTTGCCTGCTCACCACTTCTGTCTTCTGAGTTACTCCCATTGTTCCTCGATCCACGAGAATGCGAGCTCGATTGTGGCGTTTCGAGTCGTGTTTCCTGGCTAAGAAGGCGCAATTGTTGCGGTTTGTGCGAACCAAACACAGCCTCCACCAACTGAGCTAATTAATGTTGTCATTTGTTTTTGTTTTTTGTAGCTTCAGGAAGACAATTTCAAGTTATTTGTTGAAGTTTCCAGAGATTTTGCAGTTCTTGGTGTTCTAAAATCTGGTGCAAACACAAGCACGACTATAAAGATCGCAGATAAATAAGAACATAGAAAAACCATCATAGAATTTATATATTGAAATATAAATGCAAATATAATAGAAAATAGGAGAAAAATGACTGTCCGGTGAGTACGCCGTGAATGTTCCGGACACGCACGATTCGCGACGAGAATTTGAGATCTGGAATCTGCTTTGCAGGCGCACAAGGTTCACCGGAACCTTCAACATCGATGTACGGCGTTCAACGGCACCACCACCGGAGAACAACGCCGTCACCAGAGAACAACGCCACCACCGGAGAGAAAACCACTGTCGAGGCTAACTGCACTCCCGCACGCCGTCGACACCACGCCTTTCCACTCCAAAGAACGTTCATTGCAACGACGGCGGCAAACTCCACTAAGCTCGGCAGCAACACCCTCGTTTAACGCCGGCGGATATCTCCTCCAAGGCCGGCAACAACGCCCAAGGCCGGCGGCCTCTCCGACTGCACGAGCGAGAGAGAGAAAGGAAAGAGAGAGAGGCGGCGGACTTGCTTCTCCCGGATTCTACAGGCCGGCGGCTCCTCCTTGAAGCTACAGGTCGGCTCTTCTCCAAAGCATTCCGCTGTCCCATCCGTGAACTGGGACCTCCTCATTTTATAGCCCCGGGTATTAATAGGTGATTGTTAACCGCAACTCGTTATTGGCTAGTCGCACCCCAAAACCTGCTAACTTTTCGCGCCTTTTCGAAATACGCCTTGTACATGCAATTTCAGGAAAAGTGTTCAACACAAAAGTTGTAGATCTCGACGAGATCTACAACTTTCGTGTTGAACACTTTTTCTGAAATTGCATGTACAAATCATATTTATGAAAGACATAAAATTTGAGCATATTTCAAAGTACGCCTTGTACATGCATTTTTAGGAAAAGTGCTCAACACGAAAGTTGTAGATCTCAACGAGATCTAACTTTCGTGTTGAGAACTTTTCCTAAAATTGCATGTACAAGACGCATTTCGAAAAGGCGCGAAAAGTAATGAGATTTTGGGGTGCCACTAACAAATAACGGGTTTGCGGTTAACAATTACCTTAAAAATAAACCTGCTAAAACCTAAAAGCCCGATTCAATGGATCCAAACCAAAAAATGGGAAAAAAACCAACACTTGATTCCTCGTTCTCATTGCTCACCTTGTCCTCCACCGGCGGGTTTGAGCCTGCTTTCTCACCTACAGTAATCTGGGTCTGTCTATTACAGCCCTTAACTCAGGGTGTGCCCTACATCATTCATTGTAGCTTTGCCCAAGGAGTTTACATTCGTGTTGCTGTATTTAGGCATTACTAAGGCTCCCTTTGATATTGCTTTTTTGCTCTGATGAATTTGAATAAAAACATCATCATCATAAAATGCATGTTTGACAAGACAATGATTACGACTGTTACCAAGAAAAAAAACTAGTTTTGAACATGAAAGTGGATGTCCCATGAGCGAAATTTTTTTGCGTGCGGCTATCGCACGGCTACAGTAGCCGTGTGATAGCCCATCCCAGCCGTTCGATTGCATTCGCACAGTTGATGATGTGCGAGCACAATTTTTGATGGGCAAGTGAACGGCGGGATGGGCTATCGCACGGCACTGTAACTGTGCGATAGCCGTACGGAAAAATTGCTCCCCATGAGCGTGGTTACAGTAGAATCATCACTCGTGTAATGATCGAGCATTATTGCTTTCTCACACCTTCCAGGGCTTCCACAGAGATCCTACCCACCCTGAGCATAATCAATAATTCGGAATATATCTTGCTTAATTCAAAAAAATATATATCAAAAAATGCAATGCTGGTCAATTTTGCCCTTCGCGTGGCTTGTAATTATGACTCAAATTAAAACACATGAGATGGAATTATATTAAATTTAATGAATACTAAGGGGTTTATTAGAACTAATTAAGGTCTGTTTGGCACTCCGGCGGTGCCCCATTCCAGACAGAACGGGCCGGAGAAAAGCTTCCGAAAGCTGTTTGGCGCGCTCCGGCTGAGGACGGCCGTTCTGAAAGGGTGCAGGCCTGGGATTTTTAGGCTGGTGAGAGGAGTGCCAGTCACCGTTCAAAACGGGCGTTCTTCTCTCTCCTCCCCGGCCGTCCGCCGGACTGGAATGCCAAACAGACCCTAAGTAAAGGATTTATTATAATTTACAGCAATTTAATATTATTCGCAGACCAAATAGGTAATTAGTCTTTCACTCTCTTCAAACAATAACAACTCCTAAAGTGATGGCTCTTTTATGAATTTCAAATTTTAAAATCAAAATTCTCTATTTCTTCTCAAGCTCTGCAAATAAATTTATATTTAAAATAAGATCACATCCTATAGAATTAAATGCAGAATAATTTATATTTGCTTATAATTATTTTCCTTATATTTAAATTTGAATTTTTTTAAAAAAAAATGGTGTGCATTAGAAATGTACTGAATTGAGTTAAACAATAATTCATACAAAGAGTGTGACACATACATTTATACTTTTAAAGTTGATAATAATTTGATGAAAATACTCCTAAAATCATTGTGAAACAGATTGTTAATAAATATTACCAGCGTGTTAGCGGGTTGAGAAGAACGCTCAGAGCGTCATATTAGCGATCATATTTAAGGTTCTTTGGTGTGAATTGTCATATTAGGACTGCGATTATGTTTAGGGCTGATTTGTTTTGATGGAATTTGATAGGAATGAGACTCCTTTTATAGAAAATTGGGATGTGATTAGTCCACTCCCCCCGGATCCATGGGCGCGACCGCCACACACGCGATCTCCCGCGCACCGATCCCACTTCACCCACCTTTCAAGTAACCGCCGCCGCCCAGCGACTCGCGCCCGATCGGCCTCACCGGAGTCGTGCACAACGCCTCCTCCCCATGGCCACCTGCTGCGGCCGCGGGCTCTGCCCGCAAGGGACGGCGACACCCGACCGCCCCTTCCCTGCGACCGCGGGCTCCACCCGCAAGGGGCGGCGACACCCGGCCGCCCCTTCCCCGCAGCCGCGGGCTCCGCCCGCAAAGGGCGACGACACCCGACCACCCCTTTCCCACGGCCACCTCTCACGGTCGCGGGCTCCACCAGCAAGGGGTGGCCGTGTCCGACCACCCCTTTCCCGCAGCCGCCTCTCGCGACAACGCTCTCTCCCACCGCGACCGGTCGCGGATCCTCCTTTTCCTCCGCCGGCGAGTATTCACCGCCGAGCCGGACGTCCGTTCATGGCGGACCTTCCTCGCAGTCCGGTCACTCCGTAACGATCACCGCCGTCCATTTCTTAAGTAACCACTCATTAACTATCATGGTTAATAGGGGGAGCGACATTAATTAAATACTTGACATGCAAACATCGAATATAATGAGTAAAATATACGCTCGAAACTATACCAAAATAATAATATTGGTGGTTACGGTGTGTGCATAACCGCATAGCCACTGTAACCACCTCCTAGAGGCTATAAAAGTAGCACCGGATCTCCTCATTTCTCACTTTTCACCTCCGTGCTTTCTTCTTCCTCGAGCCAGAACTCTGCCGGAATTCTCCCACGAGCCATCATTCCACCACCAGAATTCTCCAACGAGCCACCGTCCCTCCACCAGAATCCTCCCGCGAGCCATCGTCGCTCCACCAAAAACTCGACAAAGTCTGCAGCATCACCAGGAAGAAGATGTTCTGTCCGTTGTAAGAAGAAAGCCTTGTTCCTGCTCAGCCTCCAGAAAGCCCGCTCAGACCTCATTCCGTGCATTCCGCGCTCGTCCATGCACCAAGATTGTGAAAGCTAAACCTCGCACGGAGCATCTTATTGCCCGCCGAGCGCCTAAGATTCTCTCTCATCTCCCAAAGTGTAACGAGGAGCGGCACTCCTAAACTGGTCTTGATCTTATCGCCCTCGATTCTAAAAAAAAGTTGTAACCTGAGCTGATAGTGGAGTTTGACTGACATAGATCCGGTCACGTTGTTCATGGGTTTTTCCATATAAAAATCGTCGTGTGCACTTACCTCTTACTCTGTGATTCTGATTGCGTCCTCAACCGCTCTCGGGCTAAGACGATCACATCAAGACCGGTTTAGGAGTGCCGAGTTAGACCGCAACAAAATTGAATTTGGATAATGGAATTGAGATCAATTCCAATTCTTTTAGGAATTGAAATTGGTTTAATTTCAATTATACTGTACGTCCAATAAACAAAATTACAAAATATTGTGGAGTTGATCGATTTTGTTGTTCGTTTGTTAGATAAAATTGTTATTGTATATTTGGATATATATAACGAGCTCGGAAGCTTAATGAGTTTGGTGCGGATACCGGGATATCTGATACTCGTATTGAATATAGGGTTGGCCTATAAAACCCAAACTAGGGGCAACAGAGAGGGATTCCACTTTGACCGCAACCCGAGATGCTTAAAGCGACATACCATTCTTGAAGCTTTGCCCTAGTCTCTTGTATTCCCTCTCCCGATTCTCTCCTATTTTTTGGAATTTTTCGTGGCCGCTGAACGTGATCATGAAGGAGAAAAAATCAATCCCATCGCTCTTTCGAAACGGAAAATTTTTCTACTCCGCTATGTTGATCGGGACAAGAAGAAAATCGCACTCCAAATTTTTGATCCTGCTCGATCGGATTGAAGTTTTTCTGTCCCGCGGACGCTCGATAAAGGAGAGAGAAAAGATCCCTGACGTGCTTCATGTTCAGGCACTCGATTTGAAGAAAGAAGAATCTCCTTTTTCTGATCCCGTCAGTATTGCTCATGAGGAAGAGATAACCATGCCTCGGTTCTCGTGACTTGTAATTTGGTCGTCGTCTTTGGCTAGTCCCCGGGTTTTTGCGTGTTGTGCCGTCGCAGATCAAGGAGCACCATCTGTCCGAAGATTGTCGCGCCACCGTCCATGCAGATCTTTATTGTGAGATCTTCCCGCCGCCTGTAAGAACCTCTGGATGAGGACAAGAAAAAAGGGGGGCACGCCGCCGCTTGAAGGAAAACTTTTTCTGTCGTGGTTCTCTGTCTCCGGTCTCGATGCCTGAAATTATCCAGTCGCAAGTTCCTGATGCACTTTGCATCTGTCCCTGCTTGTCATCTCTTTATTGCGTGGAGCCTCATGGTAGAGGTTCTCTCTTGCCGACAAGACCTGTGTGAATCTCGATCGTCGCTCAAGCAAGGAGGATTTCCCGTGAACAATCAGTTTCATACCTACACTCAATCAGGCCTGTGTGACCAGACCTGGGATGATTCCTACTCCTTCACTTAATCAGATTTTGTAGTGAGATCCATTAGCTGTGAGATTCATACCCGCAGATCCAAAAATCTAAGCTCCTACATCCTTTTGATCAAGTTCTTGTCGATTTATGTTGCTTGCCATGCAGTCGGAGTAGTGAAATCAAGGTCTACATTGTTTTGGACCCTCTTGAGGAAAATAAGAGAAAGGGAAATAAAATGATGAAGGGGAACAACTTCTTATACCCCGTTCCAATGATTAAACTAGAAAATTTCACGATGACAGAGTTCAACGACTAGAAATTGAATATTCAGTTCGGGATGAAGTACCTGAATGTGTTGTACATTGTTCAGTCTAATCGTGTTGATGTTATCGGGACTAACTGTAAGACCCCATTTTTTTTCTTTTTAAACCACTGGTGTCTTATGCCCAGAATTGCCGTTTTGCAGTGGCACCGACACTCAGGAAGGCCGCCACTACAAAACGCCAATTCTACCGGCCTTATCGATCATAAAAGAAAGAGAATTAAACTATAAACTGAATACAACAAGTCTACAGAATCACATGTAAATGGAAATCATAAAAGTCCATATAAATAAAGAGAGTACTGTAAAAGATCAGTACATATGAAATATAAACGGGCTTAAGCCCGGTACATCAGATCCTCACTACATATCACTCGCAGAAGCTATAAGAAAGATTATTCACTCACGGAGCTGGTCACAGGTGCTCCGGAACTAGACTTGCCCACCTCCATGCGCACCGTACTCCGCTGGTGCTGGTCCCTGTCTCACATTTGGAGCTCCTGTAATGTTGTGGTCCGAAAACCATTAGTCATAAAGACTAAGTCTTATCATCCCCTACCCCTCCCCCCACGGCTCCTAAGCACCGAGCGGAGAGGAGGAAAAGGAAGCTACAATTGTGGAGAGTAAGCAAAGCGGGTGGCAGTGGAACTAATCTAGCAGTTATTCATGTTGTATAAGCAGCTAAGTATGAAAGGTACATCTAGAAGTTCTACAATAATGAGCAGTAAAGTAAACATGTAGTAAAACAGTTGTATAACCCGTAATTCGTCGAGACCAGAAGAACCCAAGCAGATGGCTAGTCGCGGGCGAGCAGGGCGAGCTGGAGGCGAGCAGGGCGAGCTGTAGGCGAGCAGGGCGAGCTGTAGGCGAGCAGGGCGAGCTGTAGGCCAGAGGCGAGCTGAGGCAATCTTGGGCGAGCTGTAGGCGAGCAGGGCGAGCTGTAGGCGAGCTGGAGGCGAGCAGGGCGAGCTGGAGGCGAGCTGGGCGAGCTGGAGGCGAGCTGGGCGAGCTGGAGGCGAGCAGGGCGAGCTGGAGGCGAGCTGGGCGAGCTGGAGGCGAGCAGGGCGAGCTGGAGGCGAGCAGGGCGAGCTGGAGGCGAGTTTGGGCGAGTATCTCGCGAGTATGGGCGAGTAGCCCTTGGAACTCGCTGGCAGGAGCTGGATACTCGCCTATACCCCCCCCCCCCAGGATTTCTCTATAAATAGCCCCCCAGGGGTACTGGAAATGGCACCTTTTGGAAGAGGCGAGGTCCCCCCAAGTAGATACTCGCCAAGTCCATGCCAGCCTGGTACCTCGCCTAGCCTTTTGGTTGCGGAGGGGAAGCTTCTTCTAAGCTTCCGGGTACGTGGTGGGACCTCCCTGCTGGAGCACTCGGGGTGTGCTTTTAGATAGTTTCCTTCCTTTCTCTCTCGAGCTAGCTACTTGAATTGTGACGTTGGACAGTAGAATGAGTAACCTTAGGCTGCCTAGTCCGATTCCGAGGTTGGGAATTTTCCTGGCTTCAACAACAGTATACATATGAAAAGATAAGTAGAAATTAAATAAGTAACCTTAACTTATATGAATGCTCATACAAACTTATAAGTTAATGAGTCTTTTGCGAGGTTCCCATCGTATAAAAAATCTCATACCGATTTATACGTTGAGGTGTCGGTTGTATGCAAATATGAGTGTAGTGAAATGCTATGTCATGATTCATACAAGTGCAACTCACGCACACAACTCTATGCGCACAGAACTTTAGCTCCCCCTATTCGGGCAGCTAGCTTCACTCTCAGGAACCTCCGTAGTGGCAAACGGAGACAGTGGGTCGGGCCCCCCACTCCTAGGCGGGTATCCACACTACCGGGCCTAGCCCTTCCGTACGCCCCTAGAAGAACACAACCTAGAGTATCCGCGTAATAGTGTTGGCTATATCCACCCGACTTTCTTTGGCTAAGTGTCCCACACCGCTGAGTCAATGTACCGATGTCGGTGTGAACGACTGTCAAATACCGAAGACCCACCACCTTATTCTGTATCCAAACCCTCGAGCCCCCGGCTCCCCGGACTGTCCCGTCCGTGCATCTACCTTCCGAAGCTACCATCCGGATGGCAATCAAACCAACTATTCAACCTCTCTAGCTACTGGGGTGTGTGAATGTGAAACCCTAGTTATATTAGTTGCTCTTTTAGTTTATTATTCTTACGGTTTACGTTAGCCCAGGACTGCCCCCGGCATACCCCGTGAAGGGCTCTCAAAGAGCACTAGGAATTATGATGGTAGCTGAAGCTCATCGTTCCCTTTCGCAAGGCACTTATTGTTATTGGTTAATACCCCATTCTCAATCCCTCTTGTGTTATATTGGTTCTAACCCTAGTGTATTTGACACTTTCTCCTACCGGGGTAGACGATGTTTCGTCGTCCCGAAGCATCTCTAAACACTAGCCAGACTTCTCACTCCTCATCATGACTCCTCATATCACTTAACAGCCCATTGCACTAATATCCTATCTCCCTTAGTTCACTTTTGCACCCTAATATGATTCCTGCAGTTTTTACTAAACGCAGGTCATCCTAAGATATATGATGTATATAATGGGAAGTACTCGAAATATTTATCCAAATAACCTAAGTTATTTACCGGGAGTCTATCATGATATAATTAGGCTAAATCCAGAAACTCACATTTTTCCTAATTTGTTTGATATTTAATTAATTTCTTTCCAATCTAATTCATGCTTGAATTGAACATGATGTACAATATTTTCTTAAGTAATAGCCACCAGAAATTTATGAACACTAGATAACAGAGAGTTAACAATAAATATCAAATTCCATAATTTTTCATAAATGCTTGGCTTCTAATTAATTAATCCAAAGTAAATCCAACCATCATGAATAAAGAAGTAATACAATTTATCATCAGATAATTATAGAAAGATTACTGAATATTAAGGGTGACTAAATAGAACCTCTGAGAAAATATCATAATTTTTCAAGCTTACTAGGTACCAAAATTAATTCAAATGGTTTTACATGAAAAGCACCACTTTGCGAAGCAACCCATATAACAAGACTTCCAAAAATTCCACAAAAATCTACAAAGCTTTATAACATCATATAAGGTCCTCTGACTAAATTTCATAAGATTCCAGTGAGTGGTTATTTCATGAGTAATTCCTAAGTAGAAAGTACAATTTGATGGTTTGTAAATGAAGTACTATATTTATTGATCCAAAATTCATAATAAAATTTCCAGACATGAAAATCATTATGGAAACACTCCTGCCAAAGTTTCACTATGAATCAAGGTCACATGACTCTTTATAAAACTCCTAGGGTGAAAAGACCTAAATACTGATTTAGTGGTTTATGTGGGATATTTTTGTCCAACCACTACTCAATCACTTCCTAGGGCATTTAACCATCCTACAAGTATTTATTCTAAGTACCAAGTATTGACTTTAATTATGTGAATGAGCAAAAAATAATGAGTTAGGGTGCACCGGAGCGCGCGCGGCACCTCAGGCGCGCCTTGATAACACAGCCTATGAGTGATATCATATTCTCACCTAATGATGACCTAAATATTGAAGTCTGCACAGATGCAGATTAGGTCTGGACCAGTTAATAATTGGCAATCCACCTCGGGATATTGTACTTTGGTTGATGAGAATTGATTATATGGATGAGCAAAAAATAACCTATGGAGGCAAGATCCAATGCTAAATCTGAATTCAGAGCTATGGCCCATGGAATCTATGAAGCACTGTGAATTCAAACTAATATGAAAGACTTTGACCTTAAGAAAAATGAGTCAGTTAGACTATATTGTGATAAAAAGGCGGTCATTAGCATTGTTCATAACTCTTTAAACATGATTGCACAAAACACGTTGAGGTTAACAGACACTTCATTAAAAAAACATAGTGAGGAATCGTATGTACTCTATTTTTTCCGTCTGAACAACTAATTAACATTCCCATGAAAGGATTGAGTATGAATGATTTTGGAAGGATCGTTATCAAGTTAGGTATGGTCAACATTACACGAACAACTTGAGTTAGGGTGTTAGCATTTATTATTTATTTTTCCTATTTTTTCTACTTTATGTATCTCTCCTCACTCCTATATATTGGAGTGAGACTCGTAATTGATTAAACACAGAAAGGAAACATTTCAACAATTATAATCCAATTAAATAGTATAAGATAATAGTAATAATAATAAGGATAAGGGAATAGTTATGATTCATTAACTAGCATTTTAATCTTAACATTTATGACACATTTCGTTGAAGGATTAAATTATCGCAAACGAAGAGAATTTAATTTAGGAAATTCTCATAATATGGTTACGAAGGATGAGAAGGAAACAAACTTAACTCTTCACCATCACTCACATTTTCACACTAAACTAATCTCATACTATATGAGTTCACTACGATTTAAGTTCACTAATTGCATATCATATTCGAGCTCACCGCTATTTTGAGTGGTTGAAACTCCCAGTTACCTTTGTAAAAAAATAACTATATGAGTTCACTAATCTCATACCATACTCGAGTTCACTGCGATTTTGAGTGAAAGAAACTCAGTTATCTTTGTAAAAAAATCCTGTATCCGTCCTCCCATCTCAATAGTTACCTTCACAAGAGATTCTAGTGTCACTTCCCTGGAATGGAAGGTCTTATCATTAGTTCTTTCTTGTGGTGCACAATTTCATGGAATGTAGGCAGTGGCTATAACCAGTTCATCGAATTAGAGAATATTGAAATGTATTATATCCAAGAATAATTTTTTTTCCAAACTAAAAAAAAAAATAAGAAGCATGTTTGTTTCTTACAGGCAAATCCTGGATCTCGGGATTCTCGCAGAGCTTTTCAATTTCCCTCAATTTAGTATAATAAAAGTCTCTATCCTTCTCAAGGTTGTCCACAGATAGCATCATCCAAATAATCTGCATTTAAGCCATGTTAGCTATCATACAACATATTACACAGAACCACACAATAAAAAAAATGTTATTGTCCCTTAAAAGGCAAGATAAGGATTATAAAGAGAAGCATTGACAGGCGTCTAAAAATTTGTCACACTCTCGATCTCTACAACTATCACAATTTATATGTTACTCCACAATATAGATGAGTTTCCCACCGAAGAGGGGTCAACAAAATAGACTTTAAATAAATTAGGATTCAAAAAATTTCAACAATTTCTAAATAGAAATTTACTGAAATTTAGAAATCAGCACCCGCCCCCACTATAGTGGGATAAAGGCTTGAGTGTTGTTGTAGTGTTAGAAATCAGTACCTGCTCTTCATAAGCATGTAGTTCCTCAGTTGTAATAGGTTTTGATTATTTTGGAGGAGCATTAGCAGAATAAGTATCACTTTTCCTGCTGGGTGAGAAGTGTTGACTCTAACGCCAGTAGATGAAGTTTTGGAAGAAGTTTGTATGAATGTGACTTTTTTGTTCACTTTCTTCGCACCCTTGCAAGAATCTCTTTTCTCCAAGGCATTGTAACTGAAAGATGACAGTTAGCAATTTTGAGTAAGCAATTTAGTTGAGATAAGTTGTGAAATTTATTGAAGTTAAATCAAAGGAAGCATCATCTCCATGAATCAAAGGTACCTGTAATGAAGAGCTTCTGAAATAAATTATGGATTTTCAAAATGTCTATATATTTGTGTCAAGAAATATTTTTCAATTAAAATTATGGATTTTAAAAACATGACTAATTTTGGTTAAAATATTTGTGGAAACAAGGGTTAACACTACCTACAACACAAAAGTAATTGATAATAAGAATAAGGGCGAAAATGTGAGGGAAGAGTTATAGAAATTACTTATTCATCATGCCACCACTGACTGAATCACAATACCTTTTCATCCATTGCATGAACTCCAGATTATGCAGAGGCCTTCCTTTGACAAGCATATTAACTTCAATGTGCTGAAATATATATATATATATATATATAAGCAAGAAAATTGCATCAAAATTGCGAAGACCTTTGATGACATTTCCACAAAAAGTAATGCTCCTTATTTTTTTAATCCCTAGTACTTAATTTACCAACAGTTTAGTGGACAGAAAATATTCCTGAAACTTGATTGATACTCCTCAACCTTAGAAAAATAAGTAAATTAAGCTTATCGAACAAACATTTTATGAATAATATGTGTTCTTCACTTCTAAGACCTAAGGAAAATGTAAAGTGAAATATTGATATTAAAGAGCTTGGGAATATATGAAGCAAAATTTGAGGAAAACCCTCTTGGTCTTGAGCTTGTTGAAGACGGCCTGTAGCACTTTGTAGTTCGGTATCATCTCGTACTCTCTCTTGGCGTTGAAGTTCACTTTGTGCATCGACACCATCCCTGGGTGAACATCGTTCATCAACTGGCACTGGACTGTGCCCGACGTCGCCTGCCTCCAGCAGACCCATGTCATGAAAATCAATTAAAATCGAAAGAGAAATCAAAGGAGATGGATTAGAAATTGAAATATTAAAGGACCTCCTCGACTTTAGAGAGCTATAGTTGGAGGGTGGAGTTTATCCAGGCCAGGATTGCGTTCTTGCCGACGAAGTAGGCAGAGTCCGTCATCCCGAAGTTAGGGTTTTGTGGTTGTCGTTGTCGTCAAGGGGGAGGGAGAAGGGGGAGACAAGGGTTTCCGATTTTTGATTTCAGCGATTCTCTTCCGCAGGGCCCCAATTAAAAAGGAGCATCGGGGTGCTGGGCTGGGCGTGACTTTTTGAAATGGGTCTCACTAGACCAGATCCGACCTTGCCAAGCTCAAGTGTGGATCCTTTCTATCAACATAGTTGTTTTAGTAGTAGGTTGTATTATTTAAGGCTTCATTTGGCATGGCTGGCGGTGGACGGGTGGAACCGGCGGCATCAAACTGAAGAGGGGGAGGCGGGAGCGAAATAGAGCGTCGGGGGGCTTTTCCTCCTTGCTGTGGAACCAAAACCACAACATACATGGCTCGAACGGTTTCAAAATGTGAAGATCCGATCTGAACCGAACCACAACTCGTTTATTATTATTATTTAAAATGGAATGAGTTTTAGATAGTCGTGCACACTAGGACTATCAGGTCGGTTCGGGACCGGTCTTTTAAAAAACCTATCTTTTGGCCTACCGGTCCCGCTCAAACTGGTCCCGCTCAAACCAGCCCCGGTCCAGGACCGGAGGACCGATCCTCACTGGTCCCGAACTAGTCCTTTTTCATCCACCTTGAAAGATTATTCATGTTAGTCTAAATCAACTAGAGGGGAGAATAGGTGGTCTTCTAATATTTTGTCTCTATTTGAATTTCAGCAAGAATAAATAGAAGTAAAACACATCAAACCACACATAACACATCACAATTATTTAGAGTGGTTCCCCAGGCTATGAGTACATCCTCTGTCCCTCTATGCCTATCTAGCAGTGTGCTAGACACAACAAACTTCTCTAATACTCGGCTCCAAGAGCTTAGATTTCTCAGAATCTCTCAGGTCTACTCTAAGACCCTACCTCAAGCTCAACAACCCTACCTCAGGCCCAATAACACTACAACTCAGAGTATTCTAAGTACCAAGTATTGAAAGTAGAGTAGTAGAGACACATTATGATTACAACAATCGTTTAAAGCTCAATGAAGGAGTTATGATTAGACAGTTAGATTATTCTAAAATGATTGGTTGTCTCATGTTTGTTATGGTCTTCACCAGCCCGACATATCTTTCACGGTAGACATGTTAAGAAAATTCACTAGTAATCCTGGTCAAGACCATTAGAATGCCCTTGATAGACCGATGAGATACTTAAAGCACACTCAAAAGTATGTTTTATCTCACAATGATCATCCTCCAGTTCTTGAAGGATATTCAGATGAATCATGGTACTCATAAATAAACAATAATAAGTCTACTAGTGGATTTATTTTCACACTATACGGAGCAACTGTAGACTAGAAGTCCAAGAGGCAATCATGCATTGCTCTCTCATTTATAGAATCCGAACTCTAAGCTCTAGCTTCAACAAGAGAAGAAGCAGAGTGGATAAAAGATTTGGTTATGGACATTTCACTAAAAAACATGAAATTGAGTTCTGTTGTAATTTACTACGACAACTAGGCTACAAAAACGATTGCTATAAACATTTTGTTCAATAACAAAAGAAGACAACTAAGGATGAAACAAGCTTGATTAACCACCCTCACAAGTCAAAGGATTATGACCCTGATTGATTTGGGATTAAAAGATAATGTTGCATACAACTTGACAAAAGGCTTAAATAGAGTTTTCACAAACAAAATATCGGGGAAGATAAGATTAAAATTCATAGAAATATGAAATTTTCCTTCTATATTTATGATAGTAAGAATCTATAGCTGCAAATATTCTAGTATTTAATAACAGATTGGAAACCCCAACTAATCTTTTGATGAAAATCCAAGATGATTAGATGATATGCATTCTCTATTTAATGACTTAACATCTTTTTCATTGTAAGTTGATTCGAGGATTATTCAACTGACAATAAAAAGTCATTGTAATAGTTAGTATAACATTAATGATCATAGAAATTATTCCACGCCTAATAATGTTGTAGATGATGGCGTGTCAAATCATTTTACACTTGATAATGCGGTACATAGTGATCATTAATAAGTAAGATAACAATTATTGACTTTTAAAAATCATCATATGGTTGGTACTAGCTAGACTAGATAAAGATGTTCACAGTGTTACTTCGCTACTACTGTAAGTACTAAGCTCATTTAGGTAGAGCTAGTTTACTTTAAATATCACTGCATATGATTATGAATTTATAGAGTCTAAACTTATGAAATTCTTTGCAGAAACTGGTGAAGATGGAGTAGAGAAAATAGATTTTAACTTGGATGTTGATGATCTACTCTCTGAGTAGAATTGTTACTTGTTGATCTATTTTTATTTTTATGTTTTCGGACTTTTATTCCTGAGTTGTACTCTATGTTTGAATGTTTGTTTCTGTTTATGCAAAACTCATATTATGCTTTAATTTAATTGTGTTAAAGTCTGAAAATTGGTACTTTCTGCTTTCCTGCACTCCGAAACGTAAACGTTGTATATCGCAAATATAGACAGAGATTGTTAATGTATATTTGGAAATATAGCAGGCTTGGAGGCTTAACGGGTTTGGTTCAGATACCGGGATATCCGATACCCGTATTGAACCTAGGTTTTGCCTATTAAAGCCAAGCTAGGGCAATGGGGATGGAGTTTCACTTTGACCATCACCTGAGATGTTTCGAGCGACATAACAAAAATTCAATTCAAAAATTATTATTGTTGAGGGCTCCGCTCAAAGTATTCTACGAATACACCATCAAGTTTGGAATGGGTATTTATAGTACTTCCAGCGTAAAGCCTAACCCTAGTACGACACGAACCCGAAACCTATTCCGAGTCGGGCTAACACGCGTGCGGACATATAATTAAATATCTAACAATTATTTTATTATTGACGATGAATAAGCAAACATTCTCTCACATATATTATGAAAAATTAACATTCACACACATATATTATTAAGAACATAACATTCTCTAACATGTATTGACATTAATTATAACATAATGCATTAAATAAGAATCTAACATTTTTGATCGTCGGAAAATATGCGCTCAGAAAAAAGAACTTGGGTCAGGGCAAGAGAAAACGAGCTCTGGGGTAAAAAATGCGCATTCGGACGAAAAATGCCCATCCAGGCATAAAAATGTTCGCACTGGAGAAAAAATGCATTCCTGGGCACAAAACACGCGTTTCGGCGAAAAACACGTGCTTGGACCAAAAAACGCGGGCACGAGCAAAAAACATGTCTATGTGCGAAAAAATGCACGCCCAGACAAAATCGATAACATGTGTAAAAAATACTAACCCAGGAAAAAAAAACAGCCTCAGGAGAAAAAATTCTCTCGCGACAAAAAACGTGTCCGACTAATCCAATTCTTATATACATTGAAAAGAATGGACTTCAGCAAAAATAAATTACATGAATTTCATTAGAATCCCAACTTTCAAACACTCAAAGGAACAATAAAATTAAAAATAGATCTTTAATTTTAATTTCAGGATCTCAATTCCTCAAAACTAACAAACCCTAGAAACCTTAAATTTTTGTAAGGCCCATTTTAAAACTACTTATAAAATCACTAATGTTGCGTTTGGCACGACTTAACACGACTTATTTACTCCGATGAGGTTGGACAAAAATGTTATTGTCATATCAAAATCTTATGCCACAAACTAGTTTCTTTTTTCAGTAACGATAGTAACATTTGTCATACCAAACATACAATGATGATTTTTTCCAATTTCATCGGAACAAATAAGCTGCGATAAGTCACGTCAAACGTTAATAACTACCGAGATTTAGAAATTTTAATATTATCAATAACTCACGTTAATAATGATGCTGGCAAGGGGAGGCGGTGGCCTTGGAATAAAAATAACTGAAAATAATAATAATAATATTTCGAAGATAATGACGTAATAATTTCACAGGGTACAAAATGTAGTTATCTAATTACGCTATGTTCTATAAATATCCATTTAACCGAAGGGGGATGGAGTCATGCAAATCGGATCAGCGTCTTCTTCCTTCTCTCGGCCCGCCGAAGAATTGCTGATCTCATCAAACTGTTTCAGAGATTTCAATCTTCTTCGTCGATCCAATTCTAAACATTCATCGTTCGATCCAATTCTACAGTCTAGAAATCTAATTATTAGGGTTAGGGTTACGATCGGGAGAACCGTTTCGCGCCAGGGTTATTAGGGTTTATTAATTTCCCAGATCTCGTCCGCATCGTCGCCCGAAACGTGGGATTAGGCTAGGGTTTCTTGATTTTCTGATATTTCTCGGGTTTCTTTGCTAGGATTTAGGAACCATGAACGATTCGTCGCAGATGCTGATCCGAACTTACGGGAACTGGCCGCCGCAGCCGCTGGCCACGGTGGCGGAGGAGCCGGCGGGGTTTCAGAACTCTAGGTCGGGATTCGGCCCGGCGGGATCCAAGACGGGAAGGATTAACTGGAAGAACAAGAAGGCTGCCGACAAGAGGAAGAAGGCGAAGACCGCTCCGGCGCCTGGCGTTATCCCCGCCGCCGGCGGAGGCGCCGGATTTTTCTGCTACAACCCGCCGGCGCTGAACGAGCTGCAGTACCAGAACCGCCTGAAATCTCGGCGGTTCTACCCGAAGAAGAAGTTCAGTCGATTCGCCCCCTTTGCCCCTCGGAACACGACGTCGTTCATCATTCGGGCCAAAAAATCTGGAGGGATTGCTTCTCTAATTTCGCCATACCCGGTGACTCCGGCGATCCTCCCAACCCCGACCTTCTCGCCGTCGAGAGAGAGGTTGGTGGACATGGCCAAGGAGGAGTGGGGAGTGGATGGGTATGGATCCATGAAAGGTTTGATTCGCCTCCGCTCGTCCACCAGCCGTGGCGGTGGTGGCGGCGGTGGCGGCGGAACTGAAGACGAGGAGGATGCTGATGACGGATCGAGCGAGAGCGACGTCGAAGAGCATGTGGAGGTGGAGAGGAGGCTCGACCACGACCTGAGCAGATTCGAGATAGTGTACCCGAGCCATGGGGACAAGCGGGGAATCGCCGCCGCCACTGCCACCGCCACCACCGCCTGCCTGTTGGAGAACAGAGTGGATGACCAGGATACCCATATAACTCAGCTGGAAGAGGAAAACCTAACCCTAAAGGAGAGGCTTTTCTTGATGGAGAGGGAGATGGGAAATCTCAGGATGAGACTGGAGCTGTTGGAAACCGGCTACATGAGCAACAACAACAACAATAAGAACAACGGTGATGAAGATGCCGACGAAGACGATGACAATTTGAACTCGGGGGAGGCGGCATCTGGGAACGACGCCGGCGGTGATGTGTGCTCGGAGAGGAGTGTCGGGGACTGCGACGAGATCTCCGGTGGCAAACCCATGCAGGAGTGAAGGGAGTTTATTTACCCTGTTCCCCTGTACATATTTGCTTGTCAACTTCATGTGAAGAAATGAAGACTTTTTCCTTGTTCTAATTTCTCTCTTCCCCTTCCTTTTTCTTTGAACATGGAGTAAACTTTTGAAGTGAACTGCTGCTACTGCTGCTGCTTAATCATTTTATGCTGGGTATAAAACCATTTTAATGGAGATTTTGGATCTCACAGTGATGCCTGCTGGTGCCCAATTTGGATCTTCTTGGCTTGGAGTTATTGCAGTATGTTCTTTCCATGTTCTGCTGTTTACTTTTTTTTTATCAATGTTGGTGTGAGTAGGAGTTTCATGTGTGTGATGTAGCAAAATTATATCTATATATAATCTATGTTTAGTGGAATAACATTTTGTTGTGTCCCTAATTGTTTAATGTGATACTAAGTTTCTGTGTGTTGGATTATGATTCTGTTCATTTGGGATCTCAAATGGAGGTTCATTTCATGGTGTGGATGCATTTTCTCTTGATCTAATGACGCAGAGTTTTTTGATTAAAAAAATAATATAAATGAATCAGATTAGTGAACCCGTCGGATCAGTCAAAAATAGATCTGGATCGTGAAATGAGTACTATCTATTTCACTATAAATGGAGAGAATTCTAATTCATGTTTGTTTTGTTGTTTTCAAAAAATGTGTATTATTTTTTCCTTGTTTTAATAGTCTCCTTTTAGAATTGTTCAAATGTGGGGGCCCCGGGGCACACAAACGGCCACGAACGTGGGAACCACAACCACCATACTGAGTACAGTAGAAGATAAGACCTCCCAACCAAATCTTCGGGGGCGCATACATAAAAATCCTAGGTAGGTTGTTGAGATGAGGAATTGATCTCAAGAGTCCTTTATGAAGATGATAACTTTTTTTATTAAAATTGAATGTATAAAAAAAATTGATTGGGTCATTTCAAATTTAAAACATAATAATTCTTCGCCTAGGTTATGGATATCATCTTTTGTAGTAGATATTTCTTCAATATTCACATTTCATTTATAGGAGTGTAACGACCCGTCTTAACCGTCACAATTGGCTTCATACTTGCTACAATGGACTTCCAAAAAAATACATTTATTCGTACTTACATAACAAGTTTTTATTCATCTCTTCTACAAGGGAATAAGCATTTCAAAATATAAAAAGAAATAAACTATGCCTCGTAACATGACATTTATAAATGTTCTTACCTCGATTTAAAATTCTTTTCTTTTAATAGATAAATCTTTAGAACTATCTTCCTCACTCTTTTATTCATACTAAAATATTAAAATATAACAAGTAAGTCATAACTTACTAAGTGAATTCTTATTTCTTTAGCACTTACTTTGCTTACCTCTTGGAGTCCTCGTCACATGTAGGAAACTTTATCATTAATAAACATGATGTATTCGTGTAATTAGCAAAGAGCCACCAATGTATAAGCATTAACAAAGAAGAAATGCATTCACGTTTACAATGAATTTACTTTAGGATTACATTCATATTTTTATAATAATTACTATTTTTCTAGTTTTTTACTTTATTTATTGCATATTCATCTTCTCATTCTTTATCTTTCTTTTATGTTTTCTCCTAGATTTTCCTTTTTCTTTAGTAGCTCTCTTTCATTCAAATTTTTTCATAATTTCTTTTCTTTTCTTCCTTGCGTCATTTATTTCTCATTTTTTCAACATTTTTTTCTCTTTGTTTTTTCATCATTTCTTTCACTTTATTCTTTTCATCATTTCTTTTATTTTCTATTGCGGGCAATGTTATGGATAAATTGGCATTTCCTTTATTCATTCATTTATATAGCGTGCTTTCATGTATTTGTTGAGTGTCTTTTCATATTCGCACGCTCGCTTTTCATTCGTTTTCATGTTGAGAGTACATTCACACCACTCTACTAGCCGAGTACATTGTTAACATAGCCCATTACATCGACGCATCTTTCATATTATTTTCACTTTCATCATTTATTCATATATGTACTTAATCATCATTATAGTCATTTACTTATAATGCTCCTTCATTATTATTATATATGCATACTATCATTTGTAACTATAAACATTTGATTGTAATATTTATTTATTAATCGTGTCAAAACTATGGTTTACTAGTATATGCCTTCATCATCATTTAAGCATGCTAAGCCTAGCATGTGTAAGCATTTAGAAGATTTTTTTTTCAACATTATAAGCATATGTTTAATCATGTTAATACTATAATTGCAAGCATTTAGAACAATTCTTTATCATCATTATGTATTTATAAACACCATTATCTATAAAGTATGCAATTTTGTATAATTGTGCATAAAAGAATCAATAGAATCTAAAGAAATAAGAATTCATCATATATTTCTTTTTCCTTGTTCTTCCTTGGACTCGTGTGTCACGACCCATCTCGACAAAGATCAGAGTGCGCTTCGGGCGGGCCGTGATGCCACAGGCATGAGCGGAAGAAAAAATCATGTCTGCTAAGGCGGATGCAGAGAATACTGAAAATAGTTTTAAAGTAATTAATTTGGAGAAAAACAGTTTGATTTTATTGCGGAAGCTTTTATGATTTAAAACAGTGAGAGTTTTAAATGCACATGTATTTTATAAAAATTCATGTTTTACAGGTACTACTACAGTTTTCATGTAATTATGATTCACAAGAGGATGCACATGAATTACTTTCAAATTCTAGTAAATAAAGTATTTAAATAGCCTAGCAGTTGTTCATGATGCCAGAGAAAATGTCTGATTGCAATTATTACATAAAAAAAATATTTGACAGTAAATGAAATATAAACATTGAACCTGAAACTTTAAGCAGATCAGACTCGAGGACTTGGCGGCACTGCACGAACTCTAAGGCAATTCCAAAACAGAAAAGAAAAATCTCAGAACATTGAAATAAGCAGAGCACAATAAAGTACAAAACAGTAAGAAACAAAAAAGTGTGAGTGTACCAGTTTCTCATGAAACAAAACTATTCGAGACAAATAAATAAAAGACCTAAACAGAACAAGTCAGTTTATTAGACTACTCAGGAGTGACATATAGACAGATCAAGAAATGTCATTAGCGGTAATCAGTGAAAAGTGAAAGTGTTTTATTTGATGCAAGTGATTCTAATGTAAGTCTAAATGCAAGTCTTATTAAAATAGTTGTGCTTGCTATGACCATTTGTTGGTTTCCGTTGTTAGTCAAGCGGAAACTCGAGTCAAAGCATCACATCAATTTAACACTACCTTTTACTGATTGCTTATGACATTAATGACTTTAAAGATTCATGATTTAGGAGATTTCTAACATATCAAGACCTGATACAAATTTAACGATTCAGTTGTAAAAGATTAAAGTTCATAAACGCATCAAGAGAGAAATTGAGTTATGGAGCAACATTCGCTCAAGTCTTAGAACAGACCTAAAGAAACCAGATTTGATGACACCCGATTTGATGACACAAACAAAACTAGATAGGAAGCAATATATTTTGCGCGTTCAAGTATTTGCGAGCGGTATGACTACAACTATACATCATTTTTCTCAGATACCAAAATACTTAATTAGATTAATCCATCTTCATGCACAATCGTATTCCAAGTGACCATGTATTCGATATGAACATTTGTATAAAATCACAGATTATCAATTTGTTTACTATTTAGAATCATTATCAATTACAATTAAGTCACTTATTACACATGCCCAACAATCTATCGTTCATCTAGTTGTATCTTAATTGAGCAAATCTCTCATCTAAACGAGTATCCAAGTAAAAATCATCTACGATCACAATTTCATGTAATTCCAACATATTAACCCTAAGTTATTAACTTATCAGACTGGACATTCACGATTTAAATTCATTTGACAAACCAGACATTCCAAATATATTAGGGGTGAATTTGTATAATCATAAGAACAGACCAAGTAATTGAAATTCAATGATTGCAAGATAGAGAGATCTCTACTTGCCTTAAATAAGCCGAAATTGGCGGCGGCGGCTAAGCGACACTTGCTAAATTGACACTCCTTAAGCGGACCTGTTCAAGAACAATTACAATTGATATTTGGCAAGACAGAAATTTACGCTAACACGGGGATTTACTTACAAATCTTAAAGCGCAAGAGAGTTAGTGATTTACCTCCCTCATAAGTGAGGGGAGAAGAGACATCACGCAGAGACGGAGACTGGACGAGGCTTAGGCTTGGGCAAACCCTAATTTGGAGAGGACTTCGGAGAAATTTCATCACTTGAATCGAGGAGCAGTGCCGGAAATCACGAAAACAAAACGATTAGTTGTTACAAGAGGGGCAGAAACTTGGATCCACAAAAATATATGCAAATTGGGGCACAATTTTGCAAATGTAAGGTCAAGCAAATAAGAATAAAGAGGGGGAACGAGAAAACCTTACCCAAGGAGATCAAATTCGGGCTCTAAATCTGAGGAGAGGCGAAAAACGAGAAAACCCTAGGCGCTCTCTTGAAATCTAAGACCAAAACGAAGAAGGATCAGAGGAATAAGGGTTCATGTTGCTGCCCAAGGAGGAGGAAGAAGAACCTCCGACTCTGGAGAGGTGATGAAGCTGCTGTCAGCCCACTGGGGGAAGAAGGGTTGCTAACCCTTGGAAGGAGATGCGGGGGAAGATGCAGTCGGCGGCCACGGCTGGAGAAGCAAGAGGAGGAGGCGATATCGTCGGCCAAGGCAAGAGGAGGAGGCGCCGTCCACGAGAGGAGGAGAAGCAGTCGGCGGCCACGACATGCGGGATCGGGAGCGGATGGATCGGGAGCGACGGAATCGGCGCGGGAGACGGAGGAATCGCGGCTTGTGGGTTTCTTGTTGTTTACGGGATGCGAAAACCCTGGGTCCATGGGTTTAAAGTGGGGTGGCTGGCTCGATTTAGGGATTATGAGGGATTAGGGTTTTTATTAGTGTCATTATCATTCTTATTATTATAATAATAACCTAAATAACAACCGAGTTGTTACACCGTGTCAATTCTTCACCATAGTCGGTGTCATATTTCCCACATCAATTATCATTTATTTAAACTTAATTCATGCATCGTGTGTTTTACATTTACAAGGGAAAATCTCCATAATGTCTATAGGGGGACATACATATCTATGAATCGTACTCATACAATGTGATCATTCTCACCCTAAGCGTCAAAAGATATCATATAAAGAAGGCGAGACTCCTACATGACTTCACTATTTTTGAGCATGCAATTATTTCCATATATCTCTATATATAATAATGTTGTCAGTTTAACATTTTCTATAGAGGGAGATTTCATGCAAGACATTCTTTCTAATAAATATCCAAACAAAAGAAGCCCTTTTATTCTAAATCAAAGCAACATAAAGAAGTTCTCTTATCCTTAGAAAATCCATATGATAGTAACAATTTATCCATATAATAAATATAGAGTTTTCCACATAAAAGCAAATTGAAACTCATCAAAGTTCTCTCATTATGACAAGATATTGTTGTATGATGCTTTCTACAACCTCTATGTGCTCATATATATGTTCACATATATGTTTCATATAAATCAACACTTGACACCCTTTAAGTTGGCTTCCCTGACAATAACATGGGCTTTGTGCTTAAAACGATTAAACCAACGTGTATCAATAATGATTTATCATTAATATGAAGAAAATTGGGAAAAGCTATGATGAAGAAGTCAATACTGCCATGTATATCGAGAGATAATCATTGGGGGATTTGCAGTCGATCGAGTGTCTGTGTGCATTCCACGGTGAGAGTGAGAAATGCATTAACTGTGTTTTTTTTATAAGAGCTAGGATTGGGATATTACGCTAATAAGCAGTTGTCATATATTATGGCTCTGTTTGGGAGGACTTATTTTCACCGGTCAAGCGGTTTACGACTGCATTAAGGTCCGGTTCATACGGTCGTAACCGCTTGACCGGTGAAAATAAGTCCTCCCAAACGTAGCCTATGTCATTTCCTATTTTTCTTTTTACACTTCAGTTCTTATCGGTTCATTCCTTGGCTAGAAAGGTTTACTGCATCAGACCGACTTATTGAACCCAATACTAGACAGTCGTCCTACCCAAAATACAGGTGTGCATTAATGATGTGTTAATTTCAATTTGTCACATTTTCAACATGCATTATCATTTAATTATTGTCATTATTTTAAAATTCATTTGGATAGAGATAATATTTTATAAAATGATGAAATCAGCGAACATAAAATAAAACATGAAAGAATATGGTGCATTTCATTAATAAATTTGTCTCTATAACCTAAACCTTGACACTTTTCAATCAACCATATTCATTGAGGTAATACAATTACATTTTTGTATACACTTTTAGTTGAAATTAAAATACAATTTCATTTCATTAATAAATTTGTCTCTATAACCTAAACCTTGACACTTTTCAATCAACCATATTCATTGAGATAATACAATTACATTTCCGTATACACTTTTAGTTGAAATTAAAATTTTAACACAAAAATATGATTTGATGACTCGAACAATTTACTTTTGGAAAAAATGTAAAATCAAGCCCTGAACTATAATACCTTTTTGAAACCAGTCTTTGAACTTTTGAATGGTTAAAAATTAAAATAAGTCCATAAACTATTAAAACCAAATCATACCAGTCTTAATTGTTGTTTCGGTTAGCCATTAAAGCAAAAAATTAAAACAAGATGTTTTTGTAACTTACATTTACGTTCCGTTATATTTTTATAATAGGCCTTTATAATATGAATCGATATTTTTATTATTATTATCACAGGGTGACAAAAGCTCAGATTATGGCTTTTCAATGGTGCGGTTTTCTCACACGTGAAACCCTTGCTCGAATCGCATGTTCGACTCACCAACATTTTAGTTTAACCTTTAAGATAAAATCTGGAATTATTCTCTTGAAGGAATTGAATTTTACCGACTAGAAATTGCAATCCAAACAGTGCAATTTCAACGAAAACAACTATTAATTTTATTTTTTATTTGCTTTAAGTTCAGTTTATTTCAACAAAAATAGCTATTAGGTTCACCCACAAAATGAAAATATTTGAATGGAGAGCAATGATAATCTTTATTTATCCCATTAGGGGTATTTATAGGTAAGAGAGTGTGTACATAGGAGGAGATTGGGGATGTGGGACTAAAGAGCTTTAATGGGCTTTACAACATGGGCCTAAACAATGGGCCTTTACAAAAGTATAAATTGACAATATTAAACATATTTTAACCCCTCCCCCCCCCAACATATAATGGTCAAAGTAGAAGTTTGAAGAGCAGGGGAACAATCAGGTGGCGGTATTGTCACATGCGTCGATCAAGGAGCGCTGACTAATCAGGAATTCACGTTTCTAAACTGGATGAGCCTTGGTAAATAAATCAGCTATCTGGGAAGCAGATGATACATGAGGCAGAGAGATAACATTGTTGAGAAATAATTGACGAACGTAGTGATAGTCAATTTCGATGTGTTTGGTACTCTCATGAAAGACCGAATTTGAAGCAATCTATATGACATTAGTATTATCACAATAGAGTGGTGTAGCTACAGAAACAGTAGTCTGTAAATCCTGTAACAGACAGCGAAGCAAAGTTATTTTTGCAGTAGTAGTGGTCATGACATGGTATTCAGCTTCAACACTATATCGAGATATGACATCTTGTTTCTTGGATTTCCAGAAAATTAGAAAGTTGTCAAGAAAGATGCAATATCTAGTGGTAGTATTATGATCAGATATGTTACCAGCCCAATCAACATCGGAATAAGCACAAATATCCAGAGAGGAGGTTGAGTCGAAAAGTAGTGACCGTGTGTTTGTACCGCGAATGTATCACATGGTGTGAAGAAGAAACGCATAGTGGGTGTCCCATGGTTGTGCAATAAACTGAATGAGGATGTACACAACATGAGAAATGTATGATCGACTGATGGTGAGATAGACTAGCATTCTAGCCAATTGCCTGTATTTGGAAGAATCAGATAGGATTTCTCCTTTTCAAGGATACATTTTAACATTTAGCTTCAAAGGAGTTGCAGCAGTGCGGTTATATATTAGAGCAGTACGGTCAAGTATCTTAGTGATACACTGTTTGTTGAGATAAGATGTATCCTCTGAAAGAGTGATCAGCTTCAAAGCCTAAAAAATATCGAAGTGGTCTGAGATCGTTCATTTTGAATTGCACATTGAGATGAGTCTTGACTTCTTGGATATGTCGAGAGTTTCCTCCTATGATGATCATGTCATCAACATACATGAGTAAGATAGTGTCGGAGATGTGAGTAAAAATGCTGGATGAGAGAGGCTGGCAGTAAAGCCAAAGGTTAACATAGTAGTGACAAATTTAGAGAACCAGGGGCGAGGGACCTGTTTGAGACCATAAAAAGCCTTGTGAAGATAACAGACTTATCCAGCCGAATATTGAACTCCCGGGGTTGGTGTCATGCAGACGTTTTCAGAAAGTACGTCATGGAGGAAAGCATTCTTGACATCAAGATGAGAGATGTCCCATGAATGAATAGGAGTACTAGCAGGGATAATGTGGATGGTGGTCTTCTTTGCAACAGGAACAAACATTTCATCAAAATCAATACCATGTTGTTGTTGGAAATCACGAGCAACCAAGCATGTTATGTATCTGTCGATAGTGCCATCAGCCATAGTTTTGATTTTGTAAACTCATTTACAACTGATAGATCGAGTGCATTATTTGGAAAGACCAGATCGTAAGTATTAGTTTTTGTCAAGGCTTGTAATTCTTCATTTATTGCATGCTGCTAAACATGTATAGAGGCTACCTATTCATCTATTGGTTCCTGATGACTATAGATAGTTGAAAGAAAGGCTTGGAGGATGGTAGTGAGGGAGGAAAATTGATCGAGACAATTAGAAGGTTTGTGAGTGCGAGTAGCGCGACAAAGAGGAATTGGAGACTGGGGGTTCACTAGTATTGAAATGTGAATCAGAGGTTTGGGAGGAGTCTGAGTCGCACAGAGGTTCAATATCAATATTAGGAATATTGGGAGTAGCAGAGATGAACACTTGAGAAGTAGATGGATGTAGAGTATGAAGAAAATAAGATCTTCAGGAGTTGATGGTGTTAATGGGATATGTGGATTAGGAAGGGCATAGTATGGAAGAAGTTTAAGGAAAATCACATGTTGGGAGATATGCATTCGTTTAGCAACAAGTTCATAACATAAGTAGACCTTGTGTTGTTCATTATAACCCAAAAAGACACATGTCGCAGAGTGAGGTGATAACTTATCTCATTCAATTGTGGGAAGTTTAACGAAACAAGTGCACCCAAAAACTCTCAAATGGGAGTAAGTTGAGACCTTGTTCATACGGTGAGATATTTTGCAGATTGAGGTAGCTATTTTATTTATTAAAAATACACTGGTAAGAACGACTTCTACCCAGTATTGGACGGGTTTTGATGAGTTGAGGAGAAGGGATCGTGCAACTTCCAATGTGTCTTTGTCGTCGTTCAGCTACTCCATTTTGTTGAGTAGTATGAAAGCATGAGTATTGAGTAAGAGTTAATTGAGATCGGATGAACAGTTGAAAATGGTGAGAGAGATATCCCCCCACCCCCCAGAATGATCAGAATGCAAAGTTTTAATTTTACAAGAAATTTGTGTAGCTACCATAGAAGCAAATTTAACATACTTAGAGAAAATATCAGACTTATCATTCAAAAGATATAACCAAGTAAAACGAAAGTAATCATTAACAAAAATAATATAATATTTTTTTCTCCTTTTAAAATGTGAGGAGAAGAACCCAAACATCGGAGTGAACTAAATCAAACGAAGCTGCAGTAGCAGAATTGCTAGAGGGAAAAGAGGAGGCAATCTGACGACCTCAAATACAATGAGTACAAGGATTAATCATTTTGCATTAACGGATCCCAGAGCACCGGAGGAGCAAGTAGTTATAATCGTGGTAGCGAGATGTGGGCAAAATGATGATGCCAAAGATCACACGACGTGGTGGCGGTCGAGAGAGGTGTGGGAACAACAACAGTTGATGGAGGAAGCAGAAGATGCGTACTGGTGATATAGTAGAGGCCATTTTAGCGATGACCCTTACCAGCAACCTTCCCCATATTGGAATCATGTATTCAACAAGTTAAAGCATTGAAAGAAATAGAGACATTTTGATCAATAAGTTGAGAGACAGATAAAAGATTCATGGTCAAACACAAAACGTGATAGACATGAGGGATAGTGAAGTGAGAGTGATCTTGGAGATGTCCACAACCCTGAATTGGAAGTAAGGTGCCATCAACGGTGCGAATAGAGGAGAAGGATGAGAGAGGTGGATGGGAGGAGAATCATTTGTCATATGATAAGAAGCACACAAGTCCAAAATTCAATAGGCAGAAGTAATACCTGCGACAATAACAACGAAAGAAGAACTAGTGTCAGAGGAGGAGTTATTGACCTGTATCATAGCCATAACTTATTGTAATTGTTTCGTAGAAAAGGTTGGCGAGAGATAGGTGATTGCCTCCTAAGGAGTGGGGCAACTGGGAAAACAGTGTCCCAAACCTTCTTGAGCCTTGCAGTTAGCAAGAGCAAAGCATTCTTGAGTGTTATGAGTTTCATATCGTTTGTGCTAGTTGAACTATTTGTGTCCCGACGAAACATGCACAATCCATAATTGAGGGTTTCCAAAGTTGTATGATGACCCTGGAGGAGGACGAGTGACCACTGTCACAGGAGTGCCTATAAGAGGAGTAACATGAGGAATGACCAAAACAATTGGTTTCAATGGGGAGCCAGCCTCAAGAGCAAGACAGTGGTTTTCCTCTGCATGAGTTCATTGATGACGACATCCAAAGAAGGAGTCGAAGAGCGTTGAAGAAGTATGTCAGCAAAAGTCTAAAATTCATGCCTGAGATGCATAAGGAACTGCAATAGTCAGTGTCGATCACGAAGAGAAAGATACTGCTGATTGAAAGGGTTTGTGTCTCCTGGGAGAGGTGTTGGCTCTATGATGTTAAGCTGCTCCAAAGTTCGAGCATTGTGGCCAGGTATTGAAAAATAAAAAGATTTCCTTGACAGTTGGACTGGATGGTTTAAAGGAGCTGGAACTCATGCACACTATCAGTAAGAGTGAAATAGACACAAAAATGATTCCACGTAGAGGTCGCGGTGTCGTAAGGTTTATGTTGTAACATGATTGAAGAGGAAACTGACTGAAGGATGACATCGATCGCCCGATGCTCATCATAAGTCCATGTATCAAGTAGTGTGAGGTAAGCCTTGACAGTTGCTTTGTCAGCCATTGTTGTAGGTATGAGAGTGCTTCCATCAATATGCCCCCATAGTCGTCTACTTTTGAGATGACATTTGACAGCTAAGGATCAAATCTTGTAGTTTGTACCATCAAGAGTGATGCAGAGACATGACTCAGATGTCCCGGCCATCAAGCCAACCAAGCAGGTGATCTTGGCAGACAGAGTTTAGGTCGTACGATCACTTGCGAAAGAGGTGCAATCAGAGGAGATGTGTGGGCAGACAACTTCAGTGAACAACATCAGTCAAGTAGGAAGGCCGCATGAGCTGATTATCTTGTCGGAGATGTGCAGGCAATCAAGCTTAACGGATAACTGTGGGATGTTGACCTCGAGGGACAAATGCGAGATCGTGTGAATAGGACTATTGATCTCGGCGAACATGAGGACTTGTTGAGTGATCACTTGCAGGATTGACAAACAGGAGGACTTGTTTGTGGACAGAGGCTTGCGGTTAAGAGAGCTTTGTGGATAGCTGTGGGCAAGAGGTCCTCGACGAGGTTGGCGAACAACGAGTCTTGCGAGATCCTGCGAGCTTGAGGAGATGATGAGCTTGGCAGAGTGTCCGTGAGCTGATAAGCGCAAGGAGGAGCTGGGGAGATCGGTGGCGACCAGTTGCAGGTGATCATCAGAAGTTTGGCGAACAACGAAGAGAAGGGAAAGGACAATACGCTAACAACGACAAGAGGTTATGAAAAAAATTATTTGAGCAAAAATTTCAAGCAAAAAATAGTTGGCAGTGGGTCCCAAACGGAAATTTTTATGCAAAATTATTCGAGTAAAATTATGTGACGAAATGTTATGAAAAATTTCAAGCGGAACCTAGCTCTGATACCAAGTTAGAATGAAAATCAATGATAATGTGTATTCGTCTCATTATGGATGATGGGGATGAAGCCACATTTAGAGCGTTGGGGGTGCACTTAACCATCTCCCACATGATCCCTCCTATTAGGGAAATCATGGGTTTGACCGGTCAACTCACTCCCCATGATCTCCACCACAATAGGATAAATCATGGGGCCTCCCACTCAACAACTGCCGCCGCCACCAGCCGCCGCCTACCGCCTCCGTCGCCCACCGCCGTCCTCCGCCGGCTGCCGCCACAGCCGCCGCCAACCGCCGCTGCCGCTTGTAGGTTGGCCACCTTCCGATCACTACCGAGCATCCGTCGCCGTCCGATCCACAGGTAACCACCCACTAAACCACCAAGTTAGTGGGGGTGCCCGTCATGACCACCTCCTGAAAGCTATAAAAGGAGCCCCAGACCTCCTCATTTCTCACTTTTTTGCTCCGGAGTCTTCTTCTTCCTCAGGTCAGAGCTCTGCCGAACTCCCCCCTCGGGTCATCTTCAAGCCGCCTACGAGTCAAGTCCCCAAGTGCGCGGAGAAGGGAAGAAGACAACCACCGTCAGCGTGCAAACACGTCAGCCACCAAGTTAGCACCTAGCACTCCCTCGGCCCAGCCTGTTGCCCGTTATGAGTCAGAAATTCTCTCTCACCTCCAAATTGTAACGAAGAGCTATCTGTCGCCCTTGATTCTTTGAACACATTGTAACCACAACCTGATAGTGGACTTTGACCGGCACAGATTCGGTCACACGGTTTTTTTTACCCAGTTTAGGGGTTTTTCCACGTTAAAACCTCTTGTGTCAACTCTCTCTTTTCATTGACTGTGTGCGCGTTCGACCATCCGAGAGCTAAGGCGGTCCAGTTTATTTCGGTCCGACCGGGACGCCGAGTTAGTCCGCAGCAATGACTATTTATAAGTAAGCCAGAGTGTACATAAGAGGAGATTGAGAATGTGGGACTGAAGAGTCTTTATGGGCTTAAACAGTGGGTCATTACAAAAGTATAAATTGACAATTTTAAAAATATTTTAACAGAAACAATCAATTTTGATTATTATTTTTTGCTTTGATGCTTACGGAAATAGCTATTAGGACTAATATGGTTTAGTTTCAATAGTTTAAGGACTTATTTAGATCATTCATAAGTTCCTAATTTCAAAAAGGTCCCAAAGTTTACAAACTGTTTTACATTTTTGCCTTTACTTTTTTATATGTTGGTTATGTCTTCCAAAATACTTAAAAAATAAAAATATTCACTTCCTCTTTTAACATTTAAGGAGAGTGCAGGTATCCAACGGTCCGTATAGATATTCGCACAGACTTCAAAGCGAGCACTTCTCAAAGCTCTTTGAGACATGTGCGGGCATTCTGATGAACCATTGAATGTCCGCACTTTACGATAAGGTGCATTGTTCACACTTTACTTGACCTTATAAATGCGTGAAATTTAAAAAAATATCTTGAAACTTGAAAGTTTTTTACTCCATAAGAAATTACTCCAATTGAGCATGTTAAGTACATTGCACCCTACGTTTCAAATTTTTAGACTTAGTTTTTTTTGTCCATATCTTCTCAGGCTTTGACATCACACTGGCATGTCGACGCTTTCTTCTTTAGGTTTTGAATGAACTATCTTCACTCAATACTTCTGCATTTAATCAGATTTCTTGACAGATATTTAGATGCTTTCTGATTGACTCAACCCTCTCGTTAAGTGCCAAAAATCCAATAAACAACTGTGAAATGAATCCATCTGTAAACGCACACACGTCCCGTTTCCCATCCATTTTCCTCTTCCTTATTCGTCTCATCTTTTCAGCGCCAAAAAGCTCTAAACCCCCCAACACACACTCTCAACTGATCGATGGCTCTACCCGTTCAATTCTTCTCGCCCTTACGCTTCTCCCCCAGCCGTCCCTTCCTCTCCCCACGCCGCTTGCCGCCGTTACCCCTTGCGGCCACCCGCTCCGACGGCAAGTTCCGCCCGCTCCCATCCGACGAAGATCCACCGGAGGCCCCGGAGGATTCCTCCCACGGCGTACCGCGCATTGAACAGTTTCGTCTTCAGGTCGCCGCCGCACGTCGCAGGCAGGAGGAGCAGTACAAGAAGGACCAGCACCTATTTGTTTCTGCCCTCGCCCTTGAAGAAGACCCGCCTTCATCCGCCGACGCAAGCGCCGATTCATCATCCGGCGACGATCCATTCGGCGATATCGACCGCGCCATTTCCCTCAAGCGTCAGGAATTCGTCAAGCAAGGTCTTCTTCCTCCAAACCCCCCTAAAAGCAAGATTGAAGTTACTCCCGTTGTTGCCGTCGACGACCTCTCTCACGAAGAGATCCTCGATCTCGAGGAGATCGAGGAACTTCATGGTCTTACCGAAATATCCATGGATGAAATCGAGAAGGAGAAGTCAATAGGTATGGCAGAGAAAGAGGATAAGACAGCTTCTTCACTTCCTGATCCACCATCGTTTGATCTGGATCTCGACAGTTTGAGCAAGTCCAGGGATCAGATATTGGAGCCTGATTTCAAGATGACCCTTGCCGAGCTGCTGGATGAGAGCCGAGTTGTTCCGGTGTCTGTTCATGGCCATTTAGAGGTGCTGATCACCGGAATTCAGCATGATCCCAAGGAAGTTAGCTCCGGCGATCTCTTCATTCGCTGCGCTGGGGCAAGCACTGATGGGCATGATTCTTTAATTGAAGCAGATAAGAGAGGAGCAGTGGCTGTTGTAGCTGATAAGGAGATAAATTTAGACGAGACACTGGCATTGAAGGCTCTCATTATTGTGGAGGACACCGATTTAGTGCTGCCAGTTCTTGCTGCTTCCTTTTATGGTAATCCTTCTAGGACAGTGTCTGTAATTGGCATTACTGGGACACATGGTAAAACCTCTACAGCACACTTAGTAAAGGCAATGTACGATGCTATGGGGTTGAGGACAGGGATGCTAAGTTCTCTTGGGTACTACATCCATGGAGACAACATATTGGAAGCTTCTGACTCGACCCCGGATGCTGTTTCTGTTCAGAAATTGATGGCAAAGATGGTTCATAATGGTACAGAGGCAGTTGTCATGGAGACTTCTTCCAGTGGCTTGTCTAAGGGAAGTTGTAATGAAGTAGATTTTGATATTTCTGTGTTCACTAATCTGTCAAAAGGTCAACTTGATTTCCATGGGACTGAAGAGGAGTATAGGAGCAGCATTGGCAAGCTGTTTGAAAGAATGGTTGACCCTGAACGCCATAGGAAGGTTGTGAACATCGATGACCCCAATGCTTCTTATATCATGTCTAAGGGTAATCCAGATGTTCCGGTTGTGTCATATGCTATGGAGGATAAGAGTGCTGATGTATATCCTTTGAAGTTCGATCTTTCGTTGTTTGAGACACAAGTTTTGGTTCAGACGCCAAAAGGGATCCTTGAAATATCATCTGGTTTGCTTGGAAGGCATAATATATACAATATTCTTGCTGCAGTTGCTGTTGGGATTGCTGTTGGTGCACCATTAGAGGATATTGTTAGAGGGGTCGAGGAAGTGGATGCTGTCCCTGGTAGATGCGAGTTGATTGATGAGGAACAAGCATTTGGTGTGGTTGTTGATTATGCTCGAACACCAGATGATTTGTCTAGGCTCTTGGATACAATGAGGGAGTTGAGACCACGGAGAATTATCACTGGTATGCTGCTCTTTTTGTTGTTCTACTCTGGTTGGTTTACAATAAATAACTTTACCCCAAACATATGGAAAATTTTCAACTTTAAGGTACGTAGTTACATTTGTATGCTTATGGAAATAAAAAAATACCTTATTTTATGCTACCACATGCTACCCAAAACTAGCTATGCTCATACCTATGCTTTATCAAACTGGGCGAGCCCTTGATTTCCATATTTTAAAGTCAGTTGCTGCAGCTCAAAAAGTTTTCTATCTTTATTTATTTGCTTTTTTGTAATAGGTAATGTAGATGAATCTAAAAGATCAAAAAAAGTATGCCACTGGTTTTAGATTTTTACCATAGGTAATATCATGACATTAGTTTTAAACTATTACTAAGTATGATGGAAACCATTCAATTCTAGTTGTTTGAGAAAGTTAAATTGATGACTTATTGCAGCATGCCAATGGAAACTCTTATTTGACTTTGCATGGCTATCAATATTGATTTGTCAAACTTGACAAGCCGTGTGTTGTGGGTGCATTTTTTGTTTGTTTTACAGTCATTGGTTGTTGTGGTGAAGGAGAAAGAGGCAAGCGGCCAATAATGACAAAAATTGCAACAGATAAAAGTGATGTAGTTATGTTGACATCTGACGACCCGAAGAATGAAGATCCGCGTATGTATTATTGATTAACATCCTTCTTCAATTTCTGCTTCTTCTTGAGTATTTGTTAATAGATAGGTTATTTGCAAAACTAGGTTCTAATTTATCTGTTTCTGGTTGAATCTAAGATCTTTTTTACCCTGAAATGGCTGCAGTTGATATTTTGGATGACATGTTGACTGGTGTTGGATGGAGTATGCAAGATTATTTGAAATATGGAGAAAATGATTACTACCCACCTCTACCTAATGGCCATAGGCTTTTCTTACATGATATTCGGAGAGTAGCTGTGCGTGCTGCCGTTGCTATGGGTGAGGAGGCTGATATAGTTGTAAGTTTAGAATTATGACTTGCAAAGTTATTTCTTCGCATGAGTGGGAAAATAACATTTATTAGTTAAGGCCTTCCATTTCTTCATTGATCGGGTGTCTTTGCTTCTACTTTTTAGGTTTTATTTTTCTCTGCCTTGTGATCTAATTTTTTTTAATGTTTTACTATCTTTATTGGTCTACCCCTCCCTCGTTTAACATTCAATTGCAGAGAAGATGCGAGAAGCTCGTCTAAGATGATTTGGACGCGTACAAAGGAGACCATTAGAGGCACCTGTTAGGCGTTGTGAGAGTCTAGTCACTAGGCATGTTAAACAAGGGGTAGACCAATTAAGACTTGGAATGAAACTGTAAGGAAAGACATGACGTACTTAGCCATTAGTGAGATTATGACAAAAGATAGGGCACAATGGCGACAAAGGATCCATATAGCCGACCCCACTATAGTGGGATAAAGGCTTGAATGTTGTTGTTGTCGTCTTTATAGTAAAACATTAGAGGCACATGTTAGACGTTGTGAGAGTCTAGTCACTAGGCATGTTAAACAAGGGAGGGGTAGACCAATAAAGACTTGAAATGAAACCTTAAGGAAATACATGTTGTACTTGGGTATTAGTGAGATTATAACACAAGATAGGGTACAATGACTACAAATATAGTGGGATAAAGGTTTGAGTGTTGTTGTTGTACTATCTTTATAGTATTTATTATGGTAGTTTTGAAGCTTTAGATCTATCATAATTTTTCTTAGATGGATCACGGATCATTTATATTTTCATTGACGAATCATTTATGTTTTCGTTGGCAAATCATTGGATCATGTTGGGTAAGGTACTTATTTTCCTAGCCCTCTCTTCCTTCCTCTTTTTCATCCCCTACTTTTCTTTTTCTATCTTGTATTATTCAAGTCATAGAGTAGGTTGGGTGCCCTCCCTTTTCTGAGCTCCACCTCCCGTCGGTATGGTCGGTGTGTCCAAGGTTGTAAATATCGGATATTAGCGACATGTCAGATTGTGGTTTTAAATGTCGGAAATAGGAGGCATGTCGAAGATATTTTAAAATATCGAATTTGCATAGCTTATAGATAAAAAAATTATGTTTGTGTATACTAAGTATAATTATATGTTATAAAAGTGAAAAAAATTATCATAACAAGTAGACAAACAATGGACCTTGTATATTCCAACATAAATTCGAAAAGTATCAAAAATAAAAATTTATTTAGAAGTACTAATTGATATATTGTAAAATATATTTGATATTATACAATAATTTTCTTTTGATATCACTATATTTTACATAAAATAAAGAAGATTTCAAAGTTAAATGTCCTCGATTTATGCAAGTCTTTGCTTGCTTGATAATTTTATGTTAAAACATAAAATAAAGAATTAATGAATGTATTGATTTTTTTTACATTTGTTGTAATATGAAATACGAAAGATAGTGTGAAATAATTATACAAAATTTAACGTAAGAGTAATGCATTAATAATGAAAAAATAAGTGTAATTGATTTAAACATGCATGGTATAATAATACATATAGACGATTTAAACATATATTGCTAGTCTGCTAACATAACATAAAATAAAATAACGTGCTATATGCTTAAAAGTTGTGTCAGATTTTTTTTTTTTGGAAAAATCAAATATGTCGGTGTATATATTACAAAAGGACGTAATCCATTGTTTTAGAAAAAACCGCCATTTTATCCTCAAATATGACATGTCAGACATATCAGAAGACATTTAAAACAATGCGTGTGTCTCGGGGTTGGTGTAGTCCTTGTGGTGGTGACACATTCTACCAGTTTTACATTGCTCTATCCATTTGTAAACATCCATCACATATGGGGGACAAGGTCATGGCCCTGATTGAATCCCATGGCTTCGCAAATTCCGCATTCAGAGGATGTCGCTCCTGTAGTTTGACTATAATGATGCACAACTGTTGATCCAGTCTAACCTATGTTGTTAAAGGCGCGCCTCAGGCATGCCTAAGACTCAAGGTTTACCAGGCTTAGAGGTTTGCGTCTTCGTGCACATTTTTTGCACCTTTGGAGCATAAAAAATGCGTCTGAGTGAGATTTTTGTTGTAATTTTTTTCAAAATAAAGAAAGAAATAATTTAATAACTCAACATTTTTGCATGATTAAGTGTTTGTGAAACAAAATCGAGTGCTGAAACTTAGATATGATGATGTGACCACGTTGATTCTAATTTTTAAGAGATATAAATGATATTAATTTATGATTAATAAGTAGTATAGATAAGAATCTGATAAAGAAGATGAACTGATGTTTGATGTTGATTATGTAAAATGAATGTGATTGCGTCTTGCTCTCGTCAGGCGCGTGCATGCACCTTAAGCCTAGGCTTCAAGACCTCTTTGCGTCTTAATGCGCCTTGAGCCTTTAATAACTAAGGGTCTAACCTAAGTCTTGTGCATTGGGAGCCCTTGAAATTATTCTAAATACTCATCAACACTTACTGTCTGTCGTACTGAAATCATGTCATCGAGGGAGTTTCCTCGAAGAGGAGTTCTACAACGCACGTTACACCCTTGAAATCCTCTTATAGCTTGTTGGGGTGTTTTCGATCCAACTGAACAAACCACGACTGTGATGATCCCATCAAATGAGGATGCTACTTCTATCCAATCGCTACATATCTCGCATAGTAACCAAACGAGTGGGTCCTCCCTTTCATGAAAAGTGGGTAGACCCATCTCTACCCCTAGTAGAAGTCCCAATTCGTCTTACCGAGATGGTGGGTGTTCCATGCGTCTCTCGTCGTAGTATCTGTATTGTTTATTCCAACCTCTTTGAGCCATGTCGTCCATCATACCCCACGGAAATGCGAGTGGGAATGAAAAATTGGTCTTTGTACTAATCATGCCCTCAATCAGCACAGTCCAGGTGCATTCGTCTTTATTCGTATCGCTGTGTTTTCCAATTGGCCATTTTCGGGTTGTGTCATGGCCTAGCAGTCCGACCCCACCTGGCGCCTAAAGCGTCAGAGGCTTAAGTGCATCGAACAAGTAGTCGCCTACGCTTTGGGGGGCAATTCTGCTGGATCTGACACTAACAACCCATAAATCCAGGCATGGATTTGTGTGATCGCGATTTGTGTTCTCATCGAGTCCTTTAATAACTTCTTTAGCATCTCACGAAGTCGCCTTGCTCACTGGATCTCGCCTCCATGTTGACGGATGATTCTGATACAATAACCACTTTTTTAGTGTGTGAGTTTGAAATAAAAAGAATTTATTATTCCAAAGAATCAAAAATATTACATGAGAGTTCTATATATATATAGTAGAGGAGGAAGAAGTATATACATATTGGAGATGTGTGACTAAATACAAGGGGAAAAAATATAATGGACTTGAGCTTGAGCTTTAACACTCCCCTTCAAGCTGGAACATATATATCGATCATTTTCAGCTTGACACAAATATCCAAAGAAGAGGAAGAAACTGGTTTGGTGAACACATCGGGGTCAGGAGGAGCGTCGGTAAGATGATGAGGTTTGAGTTGAGAGTGCAAAAGGAAGACAAACGAGATTCTCTAATTTGGATAATTGGGTCCAGTTAATTTAGAGGTCGTTTCGAGATTTTTAGAGGTGCTGGAAATGACTGTGGGCAGGGGCGGATTCAGAGGGGGGCCCGAGGAACACTGACATCCCCATTATTTTTCAAAATGGTTAGTGTAATTAGATTCCTCTCGTCGAGGCAATGAATTTTGACTACTTATACGTCAAAAAGGGTGTACATATGAGGGAGAAATAGCTCGGATAAAATTGAAACGTTCAAAATTTTTTTTGAAGGAATTTGATGTCTGACCTCCCATGTTAAATTTTTTAGAACCCAATGATTCATTCAAAAAAAATTATGTGCACCCCCATTAGTATTTTTCTGGATCCGCCACTGACTGTGGGAGGCATAATGTTGGTCGGAAAAGGAGGTGGATTGGCCATTGTAGGTAAACACAATAGGATAGACCATGAGTACAGAGCTGGATGATTTTAAGAGTACAATGTTGGCGGGATGCAGAGGAATCATTGGATGATTCAAAGAGGCTATTGTTGTCGGGGATAGGCTCACACAGGGAGAGAATGGGAGATCAAGGAGAAAACGAGCCCGTATATGGAGGGAATGTGAGACTGCATGGGGAGTGATCGTCAAGTAGCGTCGTCTGGATGGATGCGAGATCGAAGTGAGGGAGTGACGAGTTTTGCGTCGATGGAGATTGTAGGGAGAAGTCTCGTGGAAGGCAAATGACAGAAATGTCACAGATAGATGGCTAGAGCTTGAGCAGGCAGCTCGCAAGAGGTTGATATCGCATACAGGGGGAGGACTCTCGGGAAGATTACGCAAGGTGAAGGCGTGAACAGAGGAGGCCATGTGAAACATCAGAGAAGTCGCAGACACTGTTGAAAATTTCGGGAGGAGATCACAGTTAAAAGCCCGAATTGCGACCTATAAATGTGCCGAGTAGAGAGCTTTATTTGCGCACTGAGGCCCGTCGACGGAAGAACGGAGCGGGAGTGAGTACCGAACGGTGAGGCGAGTACTCGAGCTGAATGAACAGTACGTGGGAAGTTATGTGAGGCCGGGAGGGTCACGCAAGATCGGAAAGATGTCGTGTGAGGTCCGGAATTTTCGCATGAGGGGAGAACAACTAGGAATTTTATGTCGCTCTAATACCATGTGAGAGTTTGAAATAAAAAGAATTTATTATTCCAAAAAATCTAAAATATTACGAGAGTTCCCTTTATATAAAATAGATAAGGAAGAAGTAAATACATTTTGGAGATGTGGGACTAAATAGAAGGAGAAAAAAATACAGTGGGCTCTTTTGTGGCTTTAACATAAAGCAAATGGTGGAATTTTATTAGGAACTTAGTGTTCTAATGTGAGTAATTATGGGATGTGTCCATTTGTAAAGCACTCGTTGCCCACCTCAGAAAATGGTAACTTGGGTTTAGCTTTGTATGAGATGACCTGAGCCGAAGTGGGCAATACTTTAGATATTGTATATTTGGTCGTTACATTCGGAAAACCTATTACTCCTATAGAAAGGAAGTGCAGATCAAGGCTTACAATTCTAAGGAGGATACAAGCAACTCTCTTTATGAGAGAATGCACCTCAAAGATCTTGAACATCGTCAAAATTGACGTCGAACTTCGGGAATGATTTTATTTTGAGCAAGCTAACAAAAAAATGACTCATATTACTGCTCTTACTCATCAACCGTTAAACCGAGGACTGTTATCTCTTTGAGGACTGGGTCAAGAAGAGCTGCCAAAATGATGAGCTCACTGATGGGGATCACGACACACATAGACCTACACAATGATCGAAACCGTCCATTATGACCATTTAGCCTATAAATAGGGATAAAATGTTCATTTAGAGGGTATTGAAAGTTTGAGTACAAAAATCTCCTTTCGATCACCCGGTACCGAAGCCGGAAAACTCAAGTGCAAAGCTAGGGAGTTATCGTCCTTTCTTCCATCAGCTGGTCACCCACCAATGTTTTAAATATCGGATGTCGGAAGTCGGAGACATGTCAGAGATATTTTAAAATATCGGATTTACATGTCTTATAAATAATTTTTTTATTTTTATGTATACTAACTATAATTATATATTATAAAAAAGAAAATAATATAACAAAGAGATAAAAAATAAGTCATTTATATTACGAAATAAAATCGAATAGTATCTAAGATAAAATAATATTAAAAAAAATACAAAATGATACATTGTAAAATATATTTAGTAGTATGCAATAATTTTATTTTGATAACAATAAGCTTATTGCAAATAAAGAAAATTTAAAAGTTAAAAGTGCTTGATTGATTATGCATTTTCGAACTTATAAATTTATATTAAAAACATTCAAACAATTAACTAATAAATGTATTAAATATTTTCATATATTTTGTAATATGAAATTAAAAAATTTTGAAACAATTATACAAAATTGGTTGTAAGAATAAAACATTAAAAAATCGAAACAATAGGTCTAATCGATTTAAACATACATAATATAATATATATATATATGTGTGTGTGTGATTTAAACATATGTTGTTAGTCAGCTAATATAACATAAAATAAAGTAGCGGACGATATATTTAAAAGTCGTGTCGGCCGATATATCTGAAAAAATCGGACATGTCGGTATATATTTTACAAAAATGACATAATCTATTTTTTAGAAAAACATATCGCTTTGCCTTAAAAAAATGATATGTCTGGAGACATGTCAGACATGTCGGAGGACATTTAAAACAATGCACCCCACATTCCCCCACTCTCTTCTCCAATCAGCCGGCCATCCCTCCCCCACCACATTCCTTGGCCAGCCTCCCTCCTCTCTCTCCACCACCAAAGAGCCCGCCTCGCTTCTCTCCCTCCACCACCTACAAGCCGGCCACCCCTCCCACTCCCAACCTCCACCCACCAGCCACCTTCAATTCCCCCTCCCCCCTTAATCACCTCCGATCATCTCCCTCAAGGCACTTCCACAAAACTTGCCCACTATTATCACTCAAATTTCATTTATTTTTAGTTTTCCAGCAATAGCTAGAAATCACCTCCGATCGCCTCCGTCAAGCCATCACTACCTTCTCAAAACCCCTCCACGACTACCACTTAAATTCCTCTCATTTTTAGTTTTTCGGCGATCCTCAAAAACCACCTCCGGCCACCATCATCTCCTCCGACAATCCTCTCTGGCTAACTCTGGCCGGACCCCACCCTCCCACCATCAACCCCGCTTCCTAGCCAACTCCCCACTACTCCACTTCTCCATCATAACCATTTCTTAAATTTTAGGCCACGCCTAAAATTCCTCTCATCCCTCCTTTCTCCACTACCCAGACCTTGTCCAGGAAGGGGACTAATTGCTGCCTGGTTCTGGAATTCTCTCCCAGCTGGCCGATTCTTTACTTTACAGCCCCCAGACCTCTAGGATACTCCGGCGGCTTCATATTAACTCTCCCAGTCACTGATTTTTCCCTCCGCAGTCCCCATCCCCTCTGAAAACTGCCGGACAGCCTCCACAACCGTCCCAGTTTCAGCTCATTATGAGACAAAATTTAAAGTAGCCCCCGGCACCTTGACAGCCCCACCCCTCCTTTAACTCAGTTTACCACCGCCTGACATTTGATTCCCAGCCCCAGGATATTCAGTCCAGCAATCAGCTCTCTGAAACTTCTGTCCAACACGCAAACAACCCCGTCCAACCCTCTGAATACCCCCGGGAAGTCCAGAATCAGTCCACCGCCGCCTCTCTGTCCACCGGCATCTCACCGATCATTCACCGAGCCTTCTATCCCGCGATTATTGTGAATTTATTGCTTGATTGTTATTTCTTTTGTGTTGAATCTTGTCTTAATTCAATGTTTTTTTGGAAAATATTAGTTTGTAAACTTTGTGCTAATATTATCCCATAACTTGTCAGGTTTTGTTCGATCAAATATTTGTTTTCTAGCACTCTTGCATGTATATTATAATATTTGTTGCCTTAATGGAGACCCTACTTGAACGTGATTATTGTTTTATACTTTTATATTAGTTATAATTTTAATTGTTGCAAGCATACTCACCGGATTCGTGTCTAATTCATTCAGTCATTCGTAGAGTCAATATATACAGTTTTGTTTTATCCGTCCTGTGTCTGTTTGGTATCAGAGCCCGGCGGGCTTAGTTTAAGATACCCGAAATTAGAGTCTATATATCACCCATTTCATATCATAATAGTCGTTGCTACTCTAATCTTATATTTGATGAACCAGAGTCTTCCTATGGTCAAGCTCATAGATTTTATTCGGGTAGATTGTCATATTATTATGATGATTGTCCTCATCCCTAACCCATCGCTCATAGAGATCGTGTTGCCCTTTAACACGTCTTGATTATTGTAGGAGAAGCTACTACATTGATCATTGTTTTCAGGAGTCTCGAGTGCAGGTTTTGTACAGTCGCTCCACTGTTTGATGGATTATCAAATCCTATGGCCTTTATATATTGGCTCGTGGACATGAGATATTATCCAGATCACTTTGAGTTATTTGGTGATCGTTGCGTCAAATTTGAGAAGCTTAGGTTGCTAGGTCAAACAGAAAAATACTACATTGAGAGCACTTGTGCGAGATCATCTTCGCCCCATCACTAGTTGGGTGGAGATGAAGCGGAGATTGTGTCACAGGTATTTGCCGACGTCATATAAGAGTCATCTCCTCAAGCATATATTTACCTCCAACAAGGATCCATGTTTGTTGTCGAGTATAAAAATTATTTTGATGAGTTAATGGTGAGGAACGACATTCATGATGAGCCAGTTGTGACTGCTGCTAGATTCTGTTTCGGGCTTCGGTTTGCAATCTGTGTAGCATTGATTGGTCATCAATTAGGTACTATCGAGTAGATTATTCAGCTCTCCTTACACTATGAGCAATCTCTTAGGTCCACTAGAGTTAGTTCTGCACACTCACACCCCGACTGCTCCATCACGATGAGTCATCCCCAGTCCGACTCCACAGCCATGGCTACCCGTGTCCCCATGGACACAAAAGAAGGGACACCTGATATAGATTTCTCTAGCGAGGTTCAATGTCTGATGAGTGGTCTGCCACTTGAGTTTGGCCGAGATTATATGGCTCTGATAGGGAGTGAAGTCAAGCGATTTGGTGATCCTATCGTGGTATGTCCTACCTCTTGCACAGACCTAATTATTGACTCAATTATATCCTCACCTTCAAGTATTGACCATGTAGTGGTACCAGGAACCTATTTCAGTACTCATCCCATCTGCAGCGATTTTTATTTTACCTTTCTCGGTGAGCTACCTGATGTGTTTTCCCTGTGTGGAGGCATTCAACACATCATAGAGTGGTATCACAGTGTCAAAGTCTCACACATTCTTATGAGCGTTTATCGCACACTCGACAAGTATTTCTACACACTTCCTAAAGAGCCTCCAGATTAATCATTACTTATTAGGGACATGTCCACTATTTGAGTCAGTCGAGAGTGCTCTCGATGGCCAGGGAATTGATTCCATCATCGTTAATGCTTACACCTCAGGTGATTATTTAATTGATCATCGCACCTGCGAGGAATTTTTTTATATCCCACCCACTAAACCCCCTGACCATGTCCCCCTCAAGACAGATACCTGGAGGGTTGTAGAGCCCTGCATAAAAAATTTGTTGAGTCTTTCGACCACCATTTATCATCATTACATGACATGTATGAGTGTCTGACATAAGATCACTTGCAATAATGAAAGTTATAAATCTTATGCTTATAATCGCAAGATAACACCTAGTTTCCAAGAAAATGAATAGGTTATGATTTATATACATGCTGAGAGGTTTCCATGAGGAACTGTGAGAAAATTAAATGTAAGGCGAATGAGACCTCATACACCCATGAGGAGAATAAGGACAAATGCGTATGAATTTATTTTAATCGCACCCATATCCCCATTTTGTCTTACCTGCTACCGATACACTGAAACCTCGATTCCGACCTATGAAGTATGAATACTTTCAACGTCCTTACGTGTATCCGAAATGTTTCGGAGTTGGAAAACTCTCAAAACCCCGTCCCCAAAACTCTTAGAAACTCTTCTTTTAATTTTATATAAAAATAAAAATCGGTACTCACAGATACTTTTAGATACTACCGAATACGCCTGTGTATGTTCAAAAATGTTCAAAAGTATGTGTTTTGCGTGTGTGACATTGAGATATATATGAAATTATGTGTTTTAATGATAAATGATGAGATTCAATTGAATGATTGATTACATATTTTTATGCATTCTTCCTACTAAGGATATGATACATTTTTTTGTGTCACATAAACCTTGCTTTCTTTTAATATATGATATTTGAGATATAATGATGAAAACAAATGAAAAGGTTAATGTCGCCTCTTCAGATTAATTTGTCCATGTCCCCGTCCCCATGCAAAATTGATTATGACCTTCCCTAGCTTCGTCATCCACTGGGTTCTTCCTCACCTCCCATTCTGACCACCGCCCCGACCAGCGCTTCCTCACCTCCCTCTTGTCATTCCGACGAGCACCAAAACCAGAGCTTCCTTGCCTGTCATCCCTACAGGGCTGAAACTCGTCAATCCCGAGCTTTCACAACATCGTCGTCCCCGACCTCCCTGACCAGAGATTCGTCATCCTCGTTCGGCTCTTCCTCGCCTGCCATTTCGATAATTGCCCTCTCTCATCCTTGTCGATCTCGAGCTTTCCTGCTCAGTTCTTCCTCACCTGCATCAAGAGAACTGTAAATCAAAATGGGAGACATTGAAGAATGATATTTTCTTTTATGAATTTGCAAAATCCTTCTACTTAGTTGGACTTCAATTGATTTTCCTAGTTTTGGTGAGCAGGCCACCAAAGAACACCTTGCTGAATTGTTTCACTTGTGGTCAAGTAAGAAATCGAATATTGGCCGTGAGAAATACTTTTGTGCTACTTATACTATCATAATCTTGTTTTGATTAATTTTATTTAGTTTATCGATGTGGCTCTTTGATTTTAGAAGCTCTTTGAGGCTTTTCGTATAATTTTTTGAATATCATTTTCATATTTTTTTTAGGTGTGGATAAAACATCGGATTGTAAATAAAATTTATTGGAGTGCGAATAACATGGGACTGCAAATAGTGAGAATATTGGTGCTAATAATATTGCTATAAAACAAGTATCAGGGCATGAATTTTGATAAGCCTTACATGTTAGGTTTTTTTTCTTAAGATCGGTGTGATAGATTAATCATATTTGAATTATTTTCTGCTGAGCTTAGCCCTTGATCCAGGTTGTTGCAGGTAAAGGTGATTACACATATCAAATAGAAGGTGACAAGAAGGAGTTCTTTGACGATAGAGAAGAATGCAGAGAAGCATTGCATTATGTCCATGAATTGCATCAAGCAGGGATAGACACAAGTGAATTCCCATGGAGGTAAAATTAATAATTGATCTCATAATCTGTTTTCATTTTTATTTTCCCATTTTTGTATACTTGCTCATATTCAAACATAAAGTACCTACATTTTTTATACTTCAGCTGTTATTAACCACCTATTTCAGGTTGCCAGAAAGTCACTGATTGTTCACTCGCATTACTTTGAGGCTTTGTACATATCCCAAGTAGTGATTGTTAGTTCTAATTAGCTGACCTGCATTTTCCCCCAAAAGCAAGATGAACCAGATCCAGAGTAGAGATTGCCGGTTCTAACTAGTTGATCCCGTACTTTCCTCGAAAAGTAAGACTAATCAGGTAATTAATCTACAATTTCTTTATCTCATGCAAAGTACGAAGCCCCTGTTAATATCTCTTTCCTTTGCTTTAACTTGAAACAATTGAAATTGTTGTGTTTTAGGGTTTGTTGTTCTTTAAAAGACAACCGAGTATGCATTGTTATATTATTTGGATTTCATTTATCCTTTATTTATTCTAATCCATTAAGGTGGTGCCTATGGTATTTATCTTTTATTTTTTCTATTTATGCACCGGTTGAGGTGTTGCCGACTTGCTGTGTGATCTTGAGGTCACGGGTTCGAGTCCTGGAAGCAGCCTCTTCCAAAAATGCAGGGTAAGGTTTGCCTACATTTTCACCTAACCCTCATTGTGCGGGGATGCTTTGTGCATCGGGCTGCCCTTTATGTTGTTCATTAAGATGGTAACCATGTTTTTATCTTTTATTATTTTCTATTTATTTAATCCATTAAGATTATGATGATAACTATTTTGGATGACTTTCACGCTTTATTAAGCATTGATTTCCTATGACATTGTTTTATGTTGTGTTTCATGTACAAATAGCTCAACCAGAAGAATGGGAGCAGTAGTCTTTTTTGACCCTTAGGGAGTTCTTGGGGTATTTTACTAACGTGCATGTTAATTATATCCCTATATAAGGGTGGTTTATGTATCTCTCTTGATCTTTCCTTCTAAGATTTTGGGATCGGCCTTTGCCTGGTAAATAGAACCAGCCCTCAATTGTATCTTGATGGGAGCATGTCTTCCGATGTTTAATGTCTGTGATCCTTCTTCCACCAATATTTGTCTTGTTCTAACCATTTGGTCCTCCCTTATGTCTCTCCCTGCTTCTTTTTGAGCCATGAGGGATACCAACAATCTCCATCATAGTTTCGTGAATTGGCCAGTGCTTTTACCTTGCTACAATCGTCTCCTACATTTACCTCGAGTATCTTGACGGTCACGTGCTCTGCTTGGGCTTTCAATCTCAGGAGTTGCATCTACTCCAAGTTGAACTATATTCCGTCCCTTTCCATCCAGTCTCATATACATGCTAGCGACATCGCCTTCCCTTCCTATGGTACCTCCAGCGCCATTTTCGGTGCTCAACTCCACCTATCTTTGTGCCCTAAGTTCATCCGGCAATTAAAGCTCTGTCCTGCATGTCTAGCATCTTCATCATTAGTTCCACATAGTTGCCAGCAGCCTAGCAACCGTCCAAGTTCATATCAAGCCCCTGGTTCACTCTACAATTCTCCTGATAGCTCTCCTCCAAACTGAAATTGCATCTATATCTATATCAGCTTCTCAATCCATTGGTCGGGACCCCCCACTACCTTCTGCAACAGTCTCTGTTTCGCATGGCTCTTTCATGCCCTGAACTCGTTCGATGTTTGGATGACAACAAAGACCAAGTCAAATGCCCCCTTAGTTCATTTTCGTGTCGCCCAGAGAACATTGGGACTTCTCTGTCAAACATATTTCATCTTCTTCAAAACGACCATACTCACGCACCCCCGAGCGCAACTGCATCCCTCCGCCCTCCGTTGCTGCCACTGTCGAACTTATCTTGGCTTGGGACCTCGTCTGCCCCCACCCACTATTTTTATAGTCACACCATGGTTCAGTGTCCGCTTCCCATTGCTTTGAAATTCCACTTTTTGAGGGAATGACCCATTGGGCTGGATTGTCAACGCCACCAGTTCTTTGAACTTGAAGTCACACACGAGGATCACAAGGTTCATCTGCCCATGATGTATGTGAAGAGATCTTCTCTCCATTGGATGCATTGGCTCCGCCAATCGTTTCGCTGCATGACATGGCCTAGTTGATGGAAGAACACATCCTCCATTACAACACCCGGCAATACGAAAGTGTCTTCACTGCGTGTGCGTCGTTTAATAGGGTGACTCGGTCGACACCTACATTGACAGTTTTGCATGGCCTCCAACTTCATTTCTGGGACCACCTTCGCATTCATGATTCCACCACCTTTTTTGCAATGCAGCAAGCTCGTTTTATGGAAGTTGAATTTGCCTTGACGATTGGCTCCCTTTCACACCACCCCTAAATATCCCTCAATGAGATTACACCACATTCCACTTGAATCCCCAACGTCACCTCGCCTATGCCTACTCCAGAATTAACCCACCGTCCACGATTTTCCCATCAATGCCTCAAGTTCCACCGTTACGGCCCTTGTTTCTTCTGTAGGAGACCCTACTCCCCTTCACATTAACGTTTGTGCATTCTTCTCGATATTATCAATTTATCATAGTTGATTTCAATGCAGTGATGCACTGATGTGGCATGATGGTCCTAAGCTGTATTAGTTATTTTATCTCCCATGACCTTGGGGGCAAGGTCTTTTTCTTTTTCTCGGCGGGGCGTATTGTTACATTTCAAGTACCACAAACCGAATAGAGGATGCATTAGTATTGTTACTAGTAAGGGTATTTTGGTATTGTGTGTGAGTTGTGTCCCTTTGTGGTGAAGGGTTGTGTGCCTCTTGATCTTTTCCTCTAATGTTTTGGAATCTTTATTTGTCTAGGCAAGAGAACCAACTCTCGGCGGAAGCATGCCTCTCAATGTCTAGCTTTTTTTCTTCACGCGATCTTTTTCGTGTTCTTTTGTTGTGTTATGTCTTGTTCAGCAAACTAAATGGCTGCACTCTCAAGACTGTTGTCAACTGTTATTACTGTTGATTTTTTTTTTGGCATAAAACTAGTGTTACAAACACTGTAGGACTGAACTATATAACTGTTTCAAGTGTTATAACTGTTGCTATTAACACTGCCTAACACATTAGCACTATCGAACTCATTAGACCACAGACACAATTTGTAACCCTATTTTCTAACCACAGTAGGATTGGATGGGGTGGTGTAAGTCAAATAGCTTGGGGACAGTGGACTTTGAGATACTGAGGCTCCACCATCCGCCACACTTGTTTCGTTGCACGGAAGGACCATTTCGTCTACTCGTGCAGGAAAGCTTGAATGGATCAATGATACATCTACACGGATTCGTCCGGATTTAGGTTTACATGTTTTTTTCATATTTGCAGTGATGTTTTAATTTAATATTTAGTGGCATCGGATCTTGTGCATTCACGGTCAATCACAGTCGTTGATGTAAGGTTGTCATAATGTTTTTTATTATAATTAAAAATAGGGGGGCATGGGGTGTTGCAGATTTTTGGAGAATTCATGTTCCGGAAATTCAGCGATTTCTCGTGGTGACGGCTTCGTGAGACTATGATGGGGATCACACTCCAAGGACCTACACGACATCGGAGCCATTCATTTTGTATGGATTGATAATCTATGATTTTTAGTTATTTTTTGAATTTTTTTTATTCTCATGTATTTTGAGAGTTATCATGATTAGAGAATCATGACCATCTATGATGGTCCCCTAGTGAATATAAATATAGATAGAAGACTCATTTTGAAGGTATTAAAAGGTTAGTAAAAAAGTTATTCTTTTGGTCACCCGGTGCCGAAGCCGAAACTAAAGTGTGAAGCTTGGAAGTTACCTCCCCTGCTCTCTCCATCTAGTCGGCCGCCTCTTTTCCCCTTCCATTTCACAAACGCCACCCCCCCCCCCGGTCGGGCCTCACATCGGTCGACTGAATTCTTTAAAAAAACATTTTATAAGACATTTTCCTAATATGTTATCTCTTCCCCGTGGTTTTATTTTCTGCATCTTCTTCCTCTCGACCTCCGATCTCTTCCGCCGGACATTGGCTGCTTTCTATCCCTATCACTCGCCCCAATTTAATGTCGTGGAGTGGCGGTGGTTGGAGTGGCGGTAAGTGGTGGTGCGGCCAGAGGCGGCTTTCCTTCCGTCTGCTTGGTGCGGTAAGTGCAGGTCCCGTGCGGTTTGGTCTTGCAACCAGATCGATGTGATTCCATTGCTGTTCGTGGAGCGGGCGTCCTTTGGGCTGCGCTGCAAATGGCGAGGAAGAAGGATAAGGCCTGTAAAGTCCAGCTAATTACTTGATCTCTTCCAACCCTCCCGATTCGCGCATCTGTGTATGGATTCTCAAGGTGAGAGCTCCATCAAATCAAACTCTTGTTCCAGCTCTCCGGTCTCTTCCAAGGAGACTGTTTCTCCTTCCCCCAAGCAAAAAAAAAAAGACAGCTTGGAAGGCAAAATACCCTTGCGTTCAGGAATCTGCGCACAGGCGCAGTCCAAATGTTTGTGAAATTGCCTCAATGAAAAAGGCTCCAGCATCTTCATCTCCTGAGCCCCCTTCGCCAAGTGTTTTGAATCACGCACCAAATCCCTTCTTACCTGGATCGGCTCATCGAGGTGTTCCCCGGCGGCGGCGCTGCTTGGGTTGATCTCTCATCTGGTAAGCCGTGACATTTTTGCTCTCAAATTAAGATTTTGGTGAATTGTGATGTGGGGTTTAATGCAATTAGAGCATATATAACCATGATCTATATCTGGTAAGTACTTTTTTGCTATTACTTGGTCCTATACTGAACTTTCAAAGATAATTATGATCCATGCCGCATTTGTGCAGATGATGAGGACCTACTGCTTAAAGGAATGTATGTTGCTTGATGCAAAAGCATGACATGTTCCTCTATTTCAATCTGCCATCTTCCTTACATATTCCATTCACAAATATACCTTCAAATAGTGAATCCAGTTTGAGTTCTTAATTGAGATCAATAAGTACGTATGTGTTGAATATGGGACCACAAATGCTAATTAGATTCGACATTTAAACTAGGTATAGTGCTAGGCTGCTCAAATTTAATTCAATCTTTCTATATATTTTGTGTTTATAAGATCTCGTTCTTACATTGATTTTATTCTTCTCGAGGCATTCAATGGGGTTTCTTGAAATGTCTTTAACTATAGTTTCTTTTAATGATTTCTAAAGTGTAAATCTTAGAATAAAAATGAGCATAAGGCTTGGGTATATAATTCTTGTGTTATGCTTAGGAGTTAGAACTTTTCTTTGAAATTTTCATATCTGTGAGTTCAGTTAATCCTTTCATGCTTTAATAAGGACCGGTTATTTTCTAGAGTAATAGTTTCTGATATTAAATTCTATTTGTAAGCTGCATGATATGAAGACAGTCAAGTTTCTGAGATTAAATTTTGAATTAAAAAATAATATAATTAGTTATTTTTGTTTGGTGCCTTAGTCCAACTGAAATCCTAGTTCCGCCACTGCCGTCGGAGATTGGTCGTCGCTGGTATGTTCTCTATTAGAGGGAATAAGAGCTAGGGCACAACCGCACAGGTCCCTTTCAAGAAGAATTAAGATTATTTGTATTGTCATATATTGTCTTTTTTTCTTCAATTAAATCTTACCATTTAAAGTTTTCCTTAGCATATTTGGTCATTCGATCAAATTCTAATGTTGAAAAACTTTATCATCATTTATTTATTTCAAGTCATTTGTCTCATTCCTTGACCATAACACATATTGCATTTGCATGCTGCAACTTCAGCTTTAAGCAATCAAAGGAATCAAATTTGTACATGATTCACTTTGCTGAAACGGCGTAGGTCACAGTCATGTTTTTTTTTTGGACTATCAAACTCTCTAGGATACCTAATTCAAGCCCTCTGTGGTGGGTTTAAAATCAGAATTTTATTTCAGCTTTTTCACTTTATTTCCTTTAGTCAAGGGATCCAGAACTCAATTTAGAAAAAAATTATGCTTTGCTCTCATTTTGATGTACTCATTTGGTTGATTAAAAAGAATGGGTGTCGGAAAAGAATGGGTGACGGCTAATGATGTTGATATTGGCGTTCCCTTTTTCTACTACTTCATAGGTAACTTATTCAAGAACAAGTTGTGTCTGAGAATAATTTTTTAGTATTCCCATCAGGAAACACACAAACACATTTTGGGTTTCCACGTCATATAGAAGGATTTTTTATATCCCCAAGAATTAGGTTTATGCTTGGCGTTGTTTGTTTATTTATCATAGGTTTCCATGTCTAAGGCGTCACTATAACAAAATGCTTGGTGTTTTTTGGTCTATTTTATCATGTACAGAGTTTATGTCCAGTTGACCACTGATGTGTAAAAAAGCTCCTTTTTATATAGAATTTTTTCTTTTGTTGGAAATTTTTGTTCTATAGTGTATATGCTAATATGTATCTTCTCCATGCTTATCATGCCCAGATCTCTTTCCATGACTCAGGAATGCCTTATCTATTTATTTTCCACTAGCCCAAAAATGGAATCCTTGTATTTTCCCTGTGTGGAATGCTCACTTCACTACTTTGATTGTTGAAAATTTGTTCTTCATTTCTGATGATTTCTTGTTGCATGTTTTAAAGAAATTGGAAAGATCCTATGATCCATCAACATGTTTTTTTGTAATATTTTGATGCAAGGGACATTTATCACTTTGTTTATTTTCTTAATGTAGGGGTTATGTAGGAATTCACAGCTCCAGATTTAGTGATTTTCTATTGAAGACAGAGCTTCTACGTTCTATAGTTGATTCTGGATTTGAGTGCCCTTTTGAAGGCAAGATACCTTTCTTATTTTAGTTGATTGTTTTTCATTTATTATGGCTCCGTTTGGGGGGACTTCTTTTCACCGGTCAAGCGGTTATGCGGTCATACCGCATAACCGCTTGACCGGTGAAAATAAGTCCCCCCAAACGGAGCCTATATCTTTATTTTCTTGTACTGTGTAAATTAATAAAACTTCCATTCACATATCCAGTTCTGGATTGTTTTTCCTGTTAATTTATTTAGCAAAGTTAACTTAGATGGATTTAATATATTGTGTCTGCTTGTATTACTCATATTTTTTTTTCTAATTACAACTGTATATGTATTGTTGTAGATGCTCATATAGTTTAAATGAAAGAGAAATTAAAATATTAATAGAAAACATGTTGTTTGAAATCCTTCAACTTGCTTTTCTAATGCTATTATTAGTGAACATTTAGTTTTTCCTTGCTCCCATATTTGGCTCTGGCTGCTCTATTGTTTGGAATAGTAAATTGGTTATTATGTTCTAGTGGAATTGATTAGAGTATGCTCATGTTGGGTTTCTATTTTTATATGATGCTTTGATAAATGTTAATAGATGTCTAATGAGATAAAATTATTTTGGAAATATTTTTAGCATATAACTTTGGAGCAGTTGTGCTTTCATAGATTTTACTTTTCTTTTAGCCTACAAATGTGGAATTTGGAGTTCAATTCTGATCATTGCAGAATTTTGATAATTATTAAAGGTGGCCTATAGGATGTGACAACTGATGAATTTTTTGCCAACTTTATTAGGTTGCAGGATGTGAATAGAGAGATCATTAAACTGAAGTTGATCTTGATTCATTGGTGTTACGGTCGCACATGCCAATGACACACCGGGGAAAGTCTACACTCGGAGGAAGGCGACGACCCCTAGCCCACCGGGATTGGAGACGTTGAATATGTATGTCACTTGAGAAATTTCATTTGTTTGAATTCTGTAGTTTTTTTGTTTTGCTGAAACTTGCAGAAGCATTCATGGACATCAACCTTTCTTTTAGAATATTAGAGCTTGGGTGTGGTGTTTGGGTATTTCACATTTGCATGTTTCAAGAGATCCTGTGTGAAGTTTAGGGTTGGAAAGCACAAGAAATTGTACGCCTCTTCTTTTATTTGTCACGCTCTTCTTTCAGGACAATCTTGTTGTTGTTTAATTTTCTGATCTTGAGATTGGTTGTAAATCATTAGTTATTGAAATGTGATTGGTTGTATTTTTAAAACAGATGCTGATGTATGTGATAAATTGAAATTATATATTTTATTTTATTGATAATGCTTTTTAAAAATATTCTTATTTTGCAAATTTTTGGATTGCGAATAAAGAAATTAAACTGCCAATAAATGTGAATATCAATGAATTGTTATTAGCCATTATAGGATTGTTTATAACATTACCCTTATTTAATTGATCATATTTTTTTTACGACAACCTGCTCAAAATGCAAGGTTTGGAAAAAACTGTTTTTTTTTTTACCTGTCAGAGCATGGTAGCTCCCACAAATGGGGACTTTAACTTTTTTTTCTTGTTAAGATAGGATATGTTCACATATCTTATAAATGAATTTCATAATCACGGATTTAATGTGAAGTTTTCTAGTAAATTGCAGTTGAAAAAAATTGGGTGTTTAATGAGTGTTCGACTGCACTTAAAATCAGTATATACATTTACATAAACACACACACACACATACATATATATAGTACAATATTTTTATCTATTACTTACTAGAACTACTAGCAAAATGAACACAATTAAAAAAAAAATTTAATTAGTGATTGGTGTGCATTTAAAATATTTTAAATTTGATGTCCGCGTGATTTTTTTCGGGAGCCAAATCGGGGGCTTAAATGGCTATAAATCAAAAAGTGTTCAACATAAAAATTGTAGATATCGTCGAGATCTACAACTTTCATGTTGAACACTTCTCCTGAAAATGAACGTAGAAGACGCAGTTCAAAAAGCGCGTATCGGGAAGGGGGAGGCGGGCTGCTTCTGTTTTAGTTGGGTGGAGTTTAGAAAACCAAACTTATTAAGGATTATATTTTTGATGGATGTGCACATAGCCGAAAATGATGTGTCTTTAACACCATCCTATATTTAAGCTAAAAGATTAAATATACCCCTGATAATATCTAAAACAGTGGTTTCTATTTTTAAACTCAAATAACAAGAATTTTTAAAAATCAAGTTCGCCCATGTGAGATAGATGTCGAATATGTTGTGATGATAGTATCTCAATTGTTATTCACAACGGTTGTGAACGCAATGGTTATGAGCCGTTGTTGGTGAACGCCCGCCCAACCTAATGAACTTCCTCACTTATATGTTCAAATGTAGCTTTCGTTCCTTGGTGGCAGCCACTTTCGTTGTCATGTCAAGCATCCATTCTATGATGGTCGACTTTTTCTCAAAACTCATCGGAGCAAAAACGTCGCACCAATCAAAGCCTAAACAGAGCTCCTCACTAGCCTGCAACAACTCAAATAACCAAGAACTGAACCACTGTTGTCCTAAATTTCACCCCCAAAAAGCTCTATTATATCAAAAACATGCCTCCGCAATTGTACCAAAAGGGGTTTGTTTTTGGCGCTTTTTATTTCCACAGGCTACCATTGTTTTGAAGACATTCCGTTTCTCTACATTTAAAAAGATATTTGTGCCAAAAAGCTAAGTTTTTTAGAAAGCAATGAATTTTTCCTTTTAGGCTCCATTTAGCACAATGGTAGCGGTCATGAACGCCGTGGTTAAATACCGTTCGTGAATGCCTGACCTCGCCTAAGGAAGTCATGTTCAAACTAGTTTTCTATTCTTCATCATGTCAAATACGCAAAAAAAAACTCACATTTTCCTGTTTATCACCATTCTCCTCTTACACCTATTTTTCCACCGGCTCTAGCAACACCACTAGTTTCCCATTACTGCTTTATGTCTCAAACAAAGGAGCAATATTTAGGTCAGGACTCCTGACGATGCTCATGATCCTCCACCAATGAGGAGCTTGAAATGGAGGTGGGGCCCACGCACTAGTGACTTGTGTCATACACTTTTGCGCGGGACCCATGCAGTTTCTAGCTCCTCATTGGTTGTCCTGACCTTTCTTTAGGTCAGGAGTCCTGACGTAAAAATTTTCAACCACGCTCCGCCTCCAATCAGCAGATGCCATTCCCAACAGCCACATAGGAGACCTGGACCATCGGAATGCGATCCCCTGCATCAATTTTGCAACAAGATCACCATTCCTGCAGCAACACGCTAGGCTGCCTAATACAACCATTTCCTCGTCATTTTCAACCACGCAATCTCCAGCAACCAGTTTGCAACACGAAGATGCTAAGCCAAATATGACTGATTTCGCCACATTTTCGACCACACTCCCCTGCCTCCAGTGCGCAGATGTCATTCCCAAAAGCCCTATCCAAAAAGACCCAGCACCATTGGAGGCTTTTTTTAAGTTTGGTGACCTAACCCTAGCTTCATGCAAGGTGTCATACTTAATGTAGAGATTAAACCAAACTACTTCACCATCCATGCATGTGAGATCTAAGTTGGGGGGTTAATGCAAGCAGAATAGTCAGAGCTACAGTGGTAAGTATTTGGCATGATGCTGATGCTGCAACTTTGGATTATGAGAAAGTTAATGAGAAAATATTTTGTATCATGCAAAAAAAAACTTTGAATTTTAATAAATATTTACATGAAACCTACCTAGATCATGAGGATGTTGGGAATGCAATTTAAGCTCCAGAAGAACCAAACAGATTCATTACAGCAGTTTTCGAAATTTCAGAGTGTTAAAAGACATTTGACCACCGCCTCCGCAGCACGGAATCTCTCCTGTAATTCTATACAAATGGCCTCCAACAAACAAACAAAAAGATGCCTCCCATTTCCCAAATCTGATTCTTCTATGTTAACATATTAGGAACATAATGTCTGGTCCACAAGCTCTTCTGCTTTACTGAATCTCCCTTCAAGAAGTTATGTCTACCTGAAATTTTCAGCACTCTATCAACACTATAAACATCAAGTACAAAGTTTTCATGATGCTGGTGGAGAAGAAACAGCAGCTTGCTTACCTGAAAAGTTTCAGATATCATCTAGGGAGAGTCTTGAATTTGCATCTTCTTCGCATTCAATGGTTTATTCTGTGTGGTAACTCGTCCGGTCATTTTAAAAGGCGCATTTTCTCAGCCACTGCTGGTCAAAATCAAATGCCGTGTATATGGCTCAGGTTCGGAGAGCGGGGACGAAGATCTAGGGACGGGTTAAGCTTGGCGTGATCTCTAAGGATGTGATGGGATATACGGTCTACAAACAAAGTTGGTCTTTCATGGGGTTCATGGAGATCATGTGTTCGACTTCCGAATTGAAGGCCGAGTGTATCGGAGGAATTTGGAGCCGTCCGTTCCCGAGAGGCGGGCGAAGTTTGCAATAGTCCATGGAAAAAATCGATCTTGCCGGTATGATAAGCGTGGCCATAAGCGGGGCCACAGGCTTCGTGGAGGTAAGCAGGCGGCTTTGGATGCATGAAAGGGATGGCTCCGTTCCCACCTGAGAGAGGCGTGGAGGCGCCCGACATAGTTCTAGGGCTTGATATAGGAGACGGTGACATCCGTCCGTTGATGTGCTGCGGCGAACTTGAATAGAGTAGAGGACTTCCTATTGGAGAGACTGGGCATGATATGTTCCTCATTTGTGCGTCGCTGCAAAATATTAACCAGAACAATATAACATTTTGCATTAGCTTCACCTGTCGACTAACTGTTTGCATTAGCCAAACAATAACATTTAGATCAAATCATTTATGAACTATAACCAATAAATTCGAATTCATTGGTGATTGAGATCGATAAAACAAATTGGATGAGTATTACCGTTTTTTTTAGCCCTCTAACCCTCTCGTCCATGGATCTCCTAGATTTTTTTAAAAAATTCAAGGTTTTCAGCATGCTCACAAGCACTTCATGAAATTGATTTTTTGCTCACACGTTTGGATAATGCATTAAGAATAATATCTTTTTTCAATTTTTGAAGATCTCAACATTGTTATACATTATCCCCGTGTATTTTACTTGCGTATCGTCCCTTTGAGTCGTTATTTTGAGAGCTTGAACATGCTGGTAAAACCGTAGTATCTTCCTTTCTAATTAGGTTTCTCTTTCAAATCTACTCAAGATTAAGCAAATAATATGTAATTTTAATGAATGCGCTAATAACAATTAAAAGTCAACGTTAGTAGAAGATAAGTGAACCTAGGTGTGAATGTGTGATAAGAGAATATTTTGGAGACATAAAGCTAAATGTTGTAAAGCTAGAGGTCATCTGTATTGTGTGAATCTGAGATTTGTGCAATAAAGAAGTCGCAATAAAGAAGTCGATTAATTATTATATTAGAGGAATAATTGGAGTAACAACTATTCAACATAATTTTGTTGAAAAAGACATCAAGGATGGTTTGGAGTTGGATGCATAAAACAATGGGAAAAAATGAAATTAGATGGACAGATAAATTTGAAGTCCAAGTATTAGGATAGAAGAGAAGTTGTAGCAAATTATTACATGAATAGAAGTTGCTCAAAATGATTTTTGAATAATAGAATTAGTATCTCATCCATCAATCCTGGTCTTTCAGATGGTCGGCCTATTTTGAGTAGGGGGGGTGGGGGGGGGGGGGGGGGGGCGTGCAAAAAGAACCGAGAACCAGCCTGAAATCAAACCGAACCGAAACCAAACCAAAACGATCAATTTGGGTTGGGTTCTAGTGGTTCTTGGTTTGATTCTGGCTCCAAAAAAATTTGGAACCAATCTTTCGGTTCGGTTCTTGGGGTTGGGAACCCGAGAACTGAATTGTTGGCAATTGATTAGTAATTTATGTAGCATTTAATGTATATCTATTGTTAATCATTAATAATTAGTGGTTAACATATTTTTTTATTGTTTATCATGATTTCAAATCTAAAGACATCAATAATAATATTCTTTTTTCATAGAATTTGAAAATGTTGAATCCTCGAATGATAATACTATGTTAAACTTGCTTCAAATTCATAATAGTAAATATAAATTATTTTATCATGCGAATATTAGATTATTAGATGATTAATATGATCAAAATTTTAGAGGAATAGATAACATGAAGTAAGAGGGTGAGTCGAACCGGAACCAAACCAAAATGTTCGGTTCAGGCATGGTTCTAGGATTGGAGTACATGGGTCGGTTCTGGCATGGTTCTAGGATTGGAGTACATGGGTCGGTTCTGGTTTCAAAAAATTGGAACCGAATATATATAGATTGGTTCTTGGTTCTGAGTGATACTGATCTGAACCGACACGAGTTGAACCCTAATTTTGAGGATGAGATCATAGAAAGAAACAAATGAATAATAAGGATTAGTAAAACTAATTTCAACTAATTGGTATAAGGGAGAGGATATGATAATTTTCTATACTAGATTGAACTATCACAGTTGCAGTTATGTCTCCACCTCGGCCCATAATTCCAGTTATGTTTCCGCTTCCCCCTCTTCTTCCCACACCTACTCCAGTTCCAGTTACATCTCCTCTGTCACCTCTTCTTCCCACACCTCCGCCGCTAGTCCCCTCCAAACCACGTTCTGATGCCCTGCAGCAGCTTCCCTCAACCGGTGTGGTCTTGCGGCCTGTTGATTCGACATCAACCACCACGGCTCATCCCTTGGCCAATTATGTATCTTTACATCGCCTCTCCCCGCCACTTCTTACATTTGCCCTCTCTTTATCCTCTATTTCTATACTTAACTCTGTGCAGGAAGCTCTCCAGCATCCGGGGTGGCGTGCTGCCATGAATGAGAAAATGACTGCTCTATGCGGCAATCAGACTTGGGATCTTGTCTCTCTCCCTCCTAGTCATAGTTGTGTTGGTTGCAAGTGGATTTTTACAGTCAAGCACACGGCGGATGGAAAAATTGATCGCTTGAAAGCTCGGCTTGTGGCACAGGGGTTCACTCAACAATACGGCCTTGATTATGATGAGACTTTCTCCTCTGTCGCCAAGTTAAACTCGATTCAGGTTCTGCTCTCCTTAGTTGTTCATCGCCAGTGGCCCCTCCATCAGCTTGATATCAAAAATACTTTCCTGAATGGTGACCTTACTGAAACTGTTTACATGCATCAACCGCCCGGGTTTGAAACTACGGGGGAGTCTCGTGTATGTTTGATTCGGAAATCTATCTATAGTCTCAAACAGTCTCCTCGGGCGTGGTTTGAGAAATTCAATAACGTTGTTCGTGAGGTTGGTTTCAAGAGAAGCTCGGTTGATTTCTCTCTTCACTCGTCATCAGTCAACTGGGATGGTTATACTTCTTGTTTATGTGGACGGCATTTTGATTACTAGTGACGACTTTGCGGGAATACAATATGTTAAGCAACACTTAAATTCTATATTTCAAATAAAAGATCTGGGAAATCTTCGGTACTTCCTTGACCTTGAGGTAGCAAGGCGACCTGATGGCCTTGTCTTATCTCAACGAAAGTATTGCATTGACCTTCTGCAAGATGTTGGACTCTCAGGATGCAAGTCTGCGGAAACCCCGATGGATGTCAACCACAAGTTATGTGCTCAAGGATCTGAGTCTGACTCTCTACTTCCAAATTCAGAGTACTATCGACGTCTTGTAGGAAAACTAATATACCTAACGGTTACAAGACCCGATATCTTATTTGCAGTTGGAGTGGTAAGCCGATTTATGCACACTCCACGGATTTCTCATCTTCAGGCAGTCGAACGCATTCTCAGGTATCTGAAGACTGCTCCTGGACAGGGACTCGTGTATACGCCATCCCCATCTCTTTCTCTTGTTGCATACTCTGATGCGGATTATGCGGGTTCTCTTGATGATCGACGGTCCACGACTGGCTTTTGTACTTTGGAGGAAATCTCATCACCTGGCGTAGCAAAAAACAGTCTGTGGTTGCTCGCTCATCTGCTGAGGCTTAATACAGTGCGATGGCGTCTGTTGTATCAGAACTCACATGGCTTGAGAGTCTCCTTGGGGATCTGGGAGTTGAATTATCCTCACCACCAGTTTTGTTGTGCGACAGTCAGGCTGCAATCCACATTGCAAAAAAATCCTGTGTTCCATGAGCGGACCAAACACACTGAAGTCGACTGCCACTTTGTTCGAGAAAAGGTTCAATTGAAGAAGTTGAAGCTAGAGCATGTTCCTGCCTCTGATCAAGTTACTGACATTCTCACCAAGGCACTATCACGAAAATTGTACCATCAATTCTTGTCCAAGCTTGGTGCCTACGACTTGTACGCTCCAGCTTGCGGGGGAGTGTTAGAAAATATAGGGAAAAGCAATGTAAAGGTCCAATAAGTTGGCTCATTTATTGTCTTTCTGCTTAGTCCCACATCTTCTATATATGATGTTTTCTCTCTCCTCTCCTATATATTTGTACTCTTACTTGTATTTTAGGTATTCAAGAAGTATATACAATATTTGGATCTTTTTCTACAAATACAAAAAAAATAGTACTTTACGTATAGAGATCACAGAAAGTGAAAATCATAACATAATTAATTCATCATGTTATTATTAACACTAAGATAAGACATAAGACGTAAACACGATGAAATACATAATTTAAAATTGTGGTCATATGTGGATATTCCATGAAGATTAATGGAACAATTTAAGATTATTGACTTTAAACGAGTGTTCCTTTATGTTGCTTATGTCGGCCACTATAAGAAGATAAATAGAAGGCATGATCACGTGTCTTCTCTTGTGATTGACAGAGATACTGAAGCAGGACAAGCATCATATCTGCTTGCCACACTTGAGTCCCACCAGGCGGCCCACCTTGGAGTCCACAAAGGCGCTTTCATTAGGGTTGCATCCCATACGCCCCAACCCATCTCTGCCATGTAGTCACCACCATGCAGCTGGTTGTTGAGGCCCGGGATCGAACACCCAGCCTCCTAGATAAGAATCTTTCATTAGAGCTATCATCACCAACTGATCCAACAATCAATACTTTGGTGTTTATTGTTTTCAGGTGATATTGTTTTCGTCGATTAGACATGCGAGGATGTAAACACGGAACTTGAATCTTGGTGAGACACTTTGAAAAAAAGGATTTTAAGTTAAGTAGGGCAAAGACCAAGTATATGTAGCTTAAATTTGGTAATGCAAGAAGGACGGCTTACTTCTTCGTTAAGTTGGATGACTAAGATATTTGTCGTAGTGAGTGCTTTAAATATCTCGGATCGATAAATAAAAAACATAAGGTGTAGATAAAGATGTGATAATTTGAATCCAAGCAGGTAGGTTGAAATGGAAAGGTGCGTCTGGGATCTTATGTGATCGCAAAATACCATTAAAACTTAAAGGCAAGTTTTCCTATACTGCAATTAGACCAACGATGTTATACGGCTCTGAATGTTGGATGTTGAATTGTGTACATGACCAAAAAATTGGAGTTGCGGAGTTGATAATGCTTAGGTGGATGTGTGGACACACAAGAGTGGATAAAATTAGGAATGAATGTATCAGAGATAAGACGGGAATGATACCAAATGTTGAGAAGGTGTGTTCGGACACGTACAATTGTACAAAGGAGGCCATTAGAGGCACATGTTAGGTGTTGTGAGAGTTTAGTCATTAGGCATGTTAAACAAGGGAGGGGTAGACCAAAAAAGACTTGAAATGAAACTATAAGAAAAGAAATGATGTACGTAAGTATTAATGAGATTTATGCTAAAGAAAGGTCGCAATGGCAACAAAGGATCTATGCAGCCTACCCTACTATGGTGGGATAAAGGATTGAGTGTCGTGGTTGCTGTTTTAAAATCACTAAGAGGAAGATTTCTTACTAAACAATTGGTCTGACCCTGTCTTCTAAGTTCTAACATTTCTTTCAAGGGTCACAAGGATATTCGTCTATGATAAGCTTTCGTGGATTTCTATTTTTTAGTTGTTTTACTTTTCATCTTGATGTATCAATTAAGTATGAACTCAAATGTATCAGATTCATTTGAAGTTTAGTATTTCAGACTGTTCGCATTTTTCATTTCTAGTTGGCTTCGTGAATCATAATCTGAGGTATTTCTTTAATCTTAGCACCGTTCTTTAATTTTTTGTTGTATTCTAGTTATTTCTGGTTTGCTTCATATCATGAGTATCGACAGAGCTTTTGAATTGTTGTTAAACTAGGTAGGGGTTTTACATGTATGTGTGTGTGTGTAATTATATACTATAGTTATAATTTATACTATATATGAGGGAAATTATTGTGTGTGTGTAATTATATACTATAGTTATAATTTATACTATATATGAGGGAAATTATTTTGGTGAAACATCCATCTTTCCAATTTTTGCCCATTCTTTATTACAATTTTTATAACTTTTTATAATTGGATTTAATTTGTGTTTTTATTTTATTTAAAATCCTTTATCTCTTCAACTTTTATTAAGTTATGTATCTAAAGAGACAATTTTTTATGAGACATGAGGAAACTTCGTGCAAGACTACTTGTGCACTATGTACATAATATTTTTTATGTGAACACGCATTTGAGTAATATTTTGAGCCAACCCAAATTATTTCCAAGGAAGTATGGACACAAAAATGAATCAACAGAATCAATTTGAGTTTGGAGTTTCTTGGACTCAACTCAAAAGATATTACAAGCTAAATTTTACATATTTTTAATGTGAATCAGCGGATGGTAAGAATCATGGTGAGGGTTTTAAAAGACAAATGGCTTCATGAGCCGGGCATGAGCACACAAGAGTTGTATACCAATTCTAATTTTTTTTGGTTGTCAATATACGGAATAATAAACATGGCAGGAAATAGACGGTGGTTTACCTTGCAACTGCTGAAATTTTTGAACTTCTAAACTGATGCATTGCCTGTCCATCCAATTCTAAGGAAGAAAGATTTCTCACATGGCCAACGCACTGAATTTTGTCAGGAGCAGGAAAAAACAATTAAAACATCATAAAACAAAATCTTGATCAATTTTACAAAGATAATTTTCTAAAAATAGTGCCCAAATCTTAATATGTTCCACTGGAGGTAGAGAACATGCAGAAAAACTCAATTAAACTGATTTCACATAACCAACAATTTTGGTTCTACAAAACTACTGGAGCATAACACGTACTAAACATGAATTAAATTAAACATGGACAGTATAAAACATGCATACATTCTAATTTTAGTTTATAAATATGAATTAAAACATCTCCCTCTCCATTCAAATGATCGCCAAGAAACACTGCGGATTTTGTTCTTATGATGAAGCTTCCGTAGCTTGCTGGCACAACTCCAATGACTTAACTTACAGTGGCAAATCAGTAGATCTACAGTAAACTTCAGCTAGATGTTGCTAGCCGACATGCTAAATGATAGGGATCACTTTTCACAGGCGCGCCGACTCTCGCCGTAACCAGTCTGAATCTACTTACACAGAAAGCGAAATTAGGATAGTTGGACGATCAAGCCTTTAGTCGCATTTAGAGAGACGACGAGATATTTTTATGTATTTTATTTTTGTGCATTTTCTGCACATTTTGTATCAATATGGCGTTCCCGGATCGACGATCCGATTCCGTAGATGCGTCCAGATTCGCATTGCGAAGCATTTTCATATATAGTTTTGTACTTTTTGGTTTTTATTTCATGTAGTATTGGCCCGAGACCAACGGCGAATCAAAGCCGTTGATTTCGGGTGCCCTAATTTTATTTCATATAAATAGGATATGTAGGGCTACCGTCATCTTCATTGTTGAATGTTTGGAGAAGAAATCACTTCATTTCGATGATCTCCACCGCGGTACCGACTCTGTGGAACCCCTTGGTGACGACTCCTTGGATAAGGTCTTTGTATTTTTGTATTTTCCTCCATCCTCCATACTTCCTTATTTAGCTATCAAACCGCTCCCCCTGCAGGAATTTTTCATGTTGTCCAGCCATTGAAAACAGTCGCCACCCCCTGCTTTTCCACACAACCAGCCGTCGGGCACCTTCAGGAAACCCTTCAGCCTCCCTCTGCTTTGTCCAGAGAACACCCCGCTACATGAACCTTTCCAGTTCCTTCTAGCAGCCGCAAACCCCCACTAAAGCCTCTGGTCGTCTCCCTTGTTTTGTCCAGCCACCTCCCCTGCTCTATCCAGCCCTATTGCCACCTCCCCCGACAGCTTCCTGGTTGTTTCTAGCTCAAAAAACAGACCAGATCCGGGCAGTCCATCCCAGATACAGCTGCCCCGTCTCTCCCAAATTGTTGCCATCATTCCCATTCACGTGGAACCACCTTCGTACCCCCGCCCACCATTAAATCTACCCAGATCTGAGAATTTCAGCCCAGATCCATCCAATTCCCTCCCCATCCCGAGTTAGTCCAGATCCGGGAATTTCAGCCCCCGATCCGTCTTCCCCTCCCCTCGTACTCAATCTCTTAGCCCGAATCTGTCATCAACACTCAAGTGGTCGGATCTATCCAGATCTGAGCATTTCAACACATATCCAGCCACTTCTCTCTCCGATCCAGCCTTTCTAATCCCCCAATCAGCCATCCCCTTACCTGATCCGGTCCACCAACCACTGGAACCCCTCTTTGAGCCCTCCAGCGTTCAGATCTGTTTCATTGCCAGCAACCCTAATTTTTGTATGGTGGTTTGTATTGGTTTTGGATTGTAAAATATTTTCATAGCTTGCTTATTACATGTTAGTTTGAATGTTCACTTTATTTTAGCTATTTGTGTCTTGATTAATCTCTAACTGCAGGAAAGGTTTATTTGTCGCGCGCTCATACTTTGGCCCTCCACGCGGAGGAAAGCATAAGATTGTCTCGCTTAAATAAATTATTTTCCTTGTCTTGAATTATTCTGTGTGGGAAGATATAATTTATTATCTAATATGTGATCTAACCGTCGGATTTGCATAGCATTTAGGGTTAGGTCGCAGATTTTCTCACCGCCTATAGATTTGCCCCGCATCAAATCCATTATTCTATGCAAGCTTGTAGATTGCGGCCGACATGTCAGTTTTGAGGGGGAAACGACACGTTATCGCCACATATGACAATTCAGGCGTTTTCCAGAATTGCGGCCGACATGTCGGACATGTCGGCCCAATATTGCGGCAAATGTCGGCTAATGTCAGGTAATGTAGCCCAATATTGCATTTTTTTTGTTCAAATTTTTTTTTATATAGAATGAATTCATCAGAAGGTTCTACCAAGATACCTAGTGCTTCTTCCATGGCATGTAAAGATTTATGTTGAGCATTTGGTGATAAGATGACTTCAAATGACACCAATTAAATATGATTAAACACTCGTTAGTAGTTTAATTTTCTCTAATGAATTTTAGTTTACATTTAATTGGATAAAATAATTGTCATCTAATTAATAGATAAAAATAATATGAAACACACACATATATATACAACAATACAAACCGACATTTTGAAATGTCCCTGATATATCCCCCGCAATCCGACATCCGACATAAAAACTCAAATGGACATGAGTCCGACATCTGCAACCTTGATTATATGTAACACAATTTCCTATGAGTCTACTTTCTGCTAGTCAAATGACAATAATATGGTTGCAACGACACCTTTTTTCCTTCTTATCTTTTTTTATCGAAAGATGAATATGACATTTTAGTTGCGTTCTAAGATAGGAGGATTGTACTATCTGGATGTAGCTCTTACAATAACGTTCATTGTCTCTATTCTTCATCTTTATTTCAATTACACTATAGACTTGAACATCAGTCCTTATTTAAAATAAAGTAGATGTACTCGGAGTTTCGGAGAGTTTCCACTTTGGAGTGCGTGATGTGAGTTGAGAAAACATAGAAGGGTGACCTATCTTCATAGGGAACAATTTCTACTTTGGAGTGTGTGATGTGAGTTGAGAAAGCATAGAATGGTGTAATATGTGGGGAACAGACTACCGTTAATGTTTTGTTTCATTTGGCCCATAATGATGCATGGAGACTTTGCCCCACCATCTCTCTAAGGGGCTTTAGATAGTGTTACAACATGTTTTATTTTTGTCTTTCACTTACGACATATGTAATATTCCTTGGTCGGCCTCAATATATAAAGGGGACATGTGCTCTTTGCAATTTATCAAATCATTATTTTGTTTCCTCCAACATGGTATCGGAGTCACGACTCTGGGTGCCCTAGCCGCCTCTACACGCATTTTCTACTTTTGTCGCTCGTTCAGCGCGCCGACGCGTTGTTCACTTTGACATTCCAGCGTGTCGTTCAACGGTAGTGTCCCTTCCAGCGCCTCTTCCATTCAACGTCCAGCGTCCCCGACCGCTCGTCGACCCGCTCGTCGTCTTTCGTGCGCCACCCGCTCGTTGTCCCCTCCAGCGCATCTCAATGCATCTTCCAGTGCGCCCCCCGGCCGCTCTTCATCGGCCTTCCAGGCTTCGCCAGCCATCCAGCCGGCTTCCCTCACTCTACAGGCAGGCCTCCCAGGGTTTGTAGCTCCTCTCCTTCCTGCGTCGGACATGCAGTGAAGCCTTTGCTTCCTTCCAGTGTCGCTTGCCTTTCGAGTCATAGGATGGAGTGGATTTTTATTCCTCTCCTCTTCTATATCTATATTTGTTTGGCATAATCGGCCTCTTTTTGCTACCCTACGTGGTGTGTGGTTTCCAAATTTCTATTCTTGAGCCACTATGTCTACTCTCAGTGACTCTACTGCCTCCTCGCTGGTTCCTCCTCTTGCAAGTTCTCTTTGTGGGAGTCATGATCACAATACTCTGCAAACTACTACTATCCGTTTAGATGATTCTAATTATATTTCATGGTCTCGCTCTATCACCCTGGCACTTAAGATTCGTCGCCTCTTTGGGTATGTCACTGTGCAAAATTAAAGAACCAGAGAAGACTGCCCCTGATTGGCCTCAATGGGATTCAGAAAATTCTGTAGTCAAGTCTTGACTAACGAATTCCAATCAGGAGTACATCGCTCGCAACTACTTATTTTTAGATACTGTTGTTGATATTTGGCGGTATGTCAAGACTACTTATTCTCGAAAGGTAATGCTGCCCAGATCTTCCAATTGAGACGGAAAACATCCTTACTCCGTCAGGGTGATTGTCCTCCATTTGTTTACTATTTGGAGTTTACTTAGTTGTATCGGGAATATGATCATTTTGATTCTCTCACCTTTGTTAGCCATGTTGATGAGCCTATGGTCCGTGCTCGGGAGGATGGCAACCGGATCTTTGAGTTCCTTCATGGTCTTCATCGGGATTTTGATCAGATTACTGTTCAGATTTTGGGGCATTTTTTGTTACCGTCTCTTCTGTAGGTTTATAGCATTGTTCAACATGAGTTTGATCGTCGCCAGACTTTACTTCCTGACCCAGCTCCTGAGATTTCTGATCTTGCTGTCGGTACCCCTTTTTTGTTGGGGGCTCGTCCAACCTGTGATTCTAATCTAAAGGATAGTGATAAAGACCACCTTCTCTGTGATTATTGTGGGAAGACCCGTCATACCAGAGACATCTGTTTAGCTGCTTCAGACTCCATGGTTTTCCTCCACTGAGAGGTGGTGCTCCTCCTTGTGGTGGCTATGACTTCGGGCGCTTCCCTGGTCGACATGCACCTCCTCGCTTCGTCCATCTCACTAATATTGTTATGGATACTTTTGCTCTGTCTGGTGTTGATCCTTCTGTCCTCCCTAGTGGTTTTTCGACTGATAAAGTCCTTGCCCTTTGCTTAATGATGCAAGGTCTTTCTACGAAGTCTTCTGCCTTGTCTTCATATGCCTACACTGGGACTCCAAGTGCTCACTCTGTTGTTGCTCACTCTTCTACTCAGTGAATCATTAACTCCGAAGCCACATACCAAATGACTGGCTCCGCCTCAGGTTTTATATCATATACTCCTCTCTCTGGTCATGATAAGGTGAGCATTGCTGATGATTCCCTTTCCTCTATTGTTGGGAAGGGCTCCATCTTCAGTTCCTCTCTCACCTTATCATCGGTTTTGCATGTTCCAAATTTCACATGTAATTTACTCTTTATTAGCTATTTGACTAATTTCATGAACTGTTCGGTAATCTTTCATCCTTCCTCTTGTGGTTTCCAGGACCTGATGTCAGGGACGGTGATTGACTCTGGTAGTCTGGTCAATGGTCTGTGCGTGCTCAACTCCAACCCAGTGGCACCTCCTCTGTCCCTTCACTCCAACACATCTAACTTATATTCTTGTCATTGTCGCTTAGGATACTCGTCTATTCTTGTAATGAAGTTATTGTTTCCCGTTATGCCCGCTACTGTTTTTAATTCATTTGTTTGTGATGTATGTATTGTTAACAAACATTATCGTACTATATTTAGTCGTGTTTCGTTTTCAAGTTATGTTCATTTTACTGTGATTCACTCTGATGTTTGGGGACCTTGTCTCGTATCTTTTATTTCTGGTTATGCTTGATTTGTCACTTTTATTAATTGTTTTCTCGCACTACATGGTTATATTTACTGCGCAAAAAATGATGTATTTCCTACCTTCAAAAAGTTTCATAATATGATCTACACCCAGTTTCATATCAAAATTTAGATCATCCGCAATAAAAATGGTCATGAATATCTGGATTCGCACTTTGTTGAATATCTGACTGATCATGGCATTATACACCAAACCACTTGTATTTATTCTCCTGTTCAAAACGGGGTTGCGGAGCGTAAGAATCGTCGCCTTTTGAAAATTGTTCGATATCTCTTGGCCACCATGTATCTTCTCAAGTATTACTGGGGGGATGTTGTCCCTACGACAGCATATCTTATTAATTGCATGTCATCTCGTATTCGTGGGAATGCCACTCACCTTGACACTCTACGGGCCTCTTCCTCTCAGCTCTCTCCTAAGGTATTTGGATGAGTCTGCTTTGTTCACATTCATCACCCTCCTCCCACCAAATTTGATCCACGAGCACTAAGGTGTGTGTTTGTTGGATACTCTCCTACTCAAAAGGGATGCAAGTGTTTTCATCCTCCTACTAAGAAGGTTTTTGTCGTCATGGATGTCACGTTTCGTGAAACTGAGGCTTATTATACTGCCCCGGGTGACTCACTTTCTTTACCATTTTCTCCTCTGCCCTCTCTGTTTGTACCTCTGCCCGTTCATCCACATCATCCCTTACTTCAGGGGGAGCTTCTATCGTCGGATTGAGTAATATTCATGTCCCTAATACTATTCCCCCTACTGCTCCTACCTTGCAGGCATACACTCGGCGAAGAAAGAGGCCCACCAGCACACTTGACCCGGACTCAAGGCCTTCAGAGCTTCTCATTGCCCTCAACAAAGGTATTTGATCATGCACTCAACATCCTCTTTTTAATTAAGTTTCTTACGACTCATTCTCTACCTCCCATAAGACCTTTGTGTCTTCTCTTCCTTCTATATCCATACCAACATCTTGACATAGTGCTCTGGAGATTCCCGTGTGCAGAGAAGCAATGTTTGAGGAAATAGTTGCGCTTGAAAAGAACAACACATGAGATTTAGTGCTTCTTCCCCATGGGAAAAAACCAATTATATGCAAATGGGTGTTTTCTGTCAAACAAAATTACCAGTGTGTTGTTGAAAGGTGTAAGGCAAGACTGATGGCAAGAGGGTATACTCAAACCCTTAGAATTGACTATTAGAAAACGTTTGCCTCTGTAACAAAAATGAACACTATCACGGTCCTTTTATCTCGTGATGCATGTAAAGGATGGGATCTTTGGCAACTTGATGTTAAAAATGTTTCCTCCTTGGGAATCTGGATGAGGAAGTCTATATGTCTCTCCCATCAGGCCTTACTCCTAAAAGTTCAATGGGACACATTTGCAAGTTAAAGAACCCTATATGGACTGAAACAGTCTCCAAGAGCTTGGTTTGGGAGATTTCCCAAAGCCATGTTGTCTTTTGGGTATCACTAGGGCAATGTCGATCATACATTGTTCATCAAGCATAGGATAAGTAAACTTAGAGCTCTCATTGTTTATGATGATGATATTGTTATCAAAGGCGACGATGTGAAAGAAATCAAGCTTCTAAAACAAAAATTGGCATCTAAGTTTGAGGTCAAGGATCTGGGTGCACTCAAATATTTATTGGCATTGAAGTGGCAAGATCCAAGCATGGGATCTTTATCTCCCAAATGAAGTATACTATGGACCTTCTTGAGAAGGCTGGAACGAGTGGTTGTCGACCAGCTGATACCCCAATTGAAGCGAACCACATAATGGGTCGTGATGATGGAAAGGAGATTGAAAATATAGCTGAATTTCAGAGGCTTGTAGGGAGACTGATCTACATGGCTCGTACGTGTCCAAATATTGTTTATGTTGTAAGTGTTATTAGCCAATTTATGCATACTCTGAAGACTCGTCACGTTGATGCTGCCAACAGAATTCTCAGGTATCTTAAGTCCTCACCTGGGAGTGAGATCTTATTTTCCCCAAATTCAGCTCTAAGAGTTGAGGCCTACACCGATGGTGATTGGGTCGGGTCAATCGACGATCGGCGATCTACCTCAGGGTATTGTTCTCTTTTGGTGGAAATCTTGTTACTTGTCGTAAAAAATAACAGGTTATGACAAGATCTAGCGCTGAAGCAGGTTTTTGGCTATGGCCCATGGTGTTTGTGAAGGTCTTTGGTTGCGTTCTTTGCTAAGTGACCTGGGACTCTCTAAAGAGGAGCTCATTCGGTTGTATTGTGATAACAAGGTTGCTGTCAGCATCTCATCACAACCCTGTCCAGAATGATCGTACTAAACATATTAAAGTGAATCGTCATTTCATCAAGGATAACATTGAAAAGGAACTTGTGTGTACTCCCTTTGTTCCCTCAGATAGGCAACGTGTTGATATTCTCACAAAAGGCCTGGGTAGAAGTACCATTGGAAGAATTTTCGTCAAATTGGGCATAATCAACATCTCACGTCCAACTTGAGGGTGAGTGCTACAATATGTTTTATTTATGTCTTTAATTTACAGTGTGTGTAATATTCCTTGGTCCGCCTCCATATAGAGAGGGGACTTGTGATCTTTGCCATCTATCAAATCATTATTTTGTTTCCTCCAACTGATAGTTTGTTATTTTTGCTGATGATTACTCTTGTTGTGTTTGATTGCTTATTTGCTTCTTATGAAAGCCCAATTTGAGTTATTTTTCTTTTTTACTCTATTTTGTGATGAATTTAAAATCAATTTGGGGAAACTATTTAATTCTTGAGGGAGTGAAACTTTCCCAAAGTATAAAATTGCTCTTCTTATCACACATTTATAACTGCTTATGATATTCTCCTCCAGACATTTTGTGTTCACACCTCCTAAAATGGGGTCATTGAATGCAAAAAATCATCACCTCTTAGAAACCACAAACGCAATGATATGTTACATGAATGTTCCAAAAAGATATTGCGACGATGACATCTGTACTGCCTATTACCAAATTAGCCGAATGCCCTCCACTGTATTCAGCCCAAAAGGAAGCATACGTTTAGGTTCCAAAAAGGGTACGTGTATTACAATTCTCAATTGAAAAGGAACCTTACGTATCAGGTTGTTACATTCTGGGGAAGACATGTCTTCTTGTTTTCCTCTCAAACAAAAACAAACCTCAATGAATTTCACTGCTAACTCTCGCTTATCATACCTGCATGATCTGGAAGAGCAGAACATTATTGAGAATGTTGTTAGTGACAGTCCAAGCATAAATTGAATATCTAGTGGTGAGAGACCTCCTGTTATCAATGCTTTTAAACTATGTATGTGTGTTTCCAATGCTTTCAAGTGTTCTTCGAATGATTCAGGCCCCTCCCAAGATGTCATTGCCCTAAACCTCAACATCCTTTTACTAACTATATCTCTTCTGAATCCCTATCACCTTATATTTCATGCATTAATCTTCAAATTATCATCACATATAATTCTCACAAGACTATCTGAGGAAATTGTATCATATCTAAGTCTTAACATTCGATTATGTTTCACAAACACTAAAGCATGCAAAAATATTGAGTTATTGCATTATTTCTTTCTTTATTTTGGAAAAAAAAATACAACAGATATTGCACCCAGGTGAGGCTTTTATGCTCCAAAGGTGCAAAAAAAGGCGCACGAAGGCGCAAGCCTCTGAGCCTATTGACCCTGGAACCTTAGGCGTGCCTGAGAGGCGCCTTTAACAACATAGCCTCCACGACCTCTATCAACACTGTCTAAAAGCAAAGCATAAATCTCAGAAGTTGGGGGAAAAGATGTGGAGCCCTTAGTAATCTTTTGTTTCGTTCTCAAAATCCTAGCAAAATCCTCGTCCACTCTTGTCACAATGACATATAAAATGAATCTGAGAACGAATTGCACATAATTTTTGGTGCAGGCTTCTTAAATAAGTATTTAAATTCAACAATTCTTTCTGTTCAATCATTGTCTTCACGTGAGAATAGATAAGAAAAAAAGATATTCATCTTTTCACTTAGTTTTGAAAATTCAGCAAAACGACAAATGATGAAATGGCACTGAGTATTCATTCAATCCGCAAATAGATTCACTGAACTTTCATCATATGAGTTTCAACCTAAACCTTACGAGATGGTCCCATTTGGAGAGTTGTTAGTTAGATGTTCTCCTTTTTTGCGACCCTTAAGGCACATCATTATGGCATTTCGCCGCTAATTATAATTTCCTAACCCTTTGATTTTCTATTTGATAATTGTGCATGAACATTAGTTACAACATTCTTACCGGATACAACCAGATTCCGAGAATTCTGAAAATTTACTGAGTCTCCTATGATAATAACTTCAACGTAACTAATTGCAAATTCTCACAAATATGGTTTCTATTCTTCCGCACATATATCAATTGGTTGATTCAAGTATAATCCGTATATAATACACCAAGAGATAAGAAGGTACAAAATGATAACTTATATCCAAAAGGAAATTTTAATGATGATTAACTACTGAAACGCTAGAAATTTATTTGCATGGACAGAATATAGAAGGTTGCTGGAAACAATACATTATTATCTCTTTTAGTTAGCTACAGATGTATTTCCCTAAATATGATCGAGAAGCAAAGGACATGGGTTTGAGACGACATAATCGACTGAAATTGATGCAGAGAACAAGAGGAAGTGCTGGTAGAATTGATTGAAGTAGACACAGTAGCAAGCGGAACCAATGTCTGATGGAACCGACTGAAATGGACGCAATAGCAGGTGGAATCGAAGTCCAGTGAGTACCAAGGGGATCGTCAGATGTCAAAGTGGAAGTTACAGCAGTTTAGAGATATTTACAAGTCACATATTTCGTTATTATTATTAATTGTGCGTAAGTGGGTTTTTAGTCCCATATCGTATGTTTAAGTCTTTGAGTCTATTGTAATAGTATATATATCCCTCTATGGATGAATAATAGACATGCAAGTATTATTTTGCTCCTAATTCTACTTGGTATCAGAGCTTAGCCCTAATTTTTTTCCCGCCTCCGCTTCTTTTCCGCACCGCCCATTTTTTTCCCGCGCCGCCTGTCTCAGTCCGCGCCTGCCTCGTTCGGCACCGCCCGCCTCGGCCTGACTCCTGCTGCTCAAGCCTCTGTGATGACGGGCGACGGCCTCTAAGTCACCGTCGGCTACTGAGAGGGGAGCCACCGCCGTCCCTTCATGATGAAGCCTGATCGTCTGCCTTCCGCATAGCCCGATCCAGCGTTTGCTTTCAGAGATCTGCTCTGGCGCCTCTCCTGGGGTTTTTTCCTACGCCGAACTTCTGTGAAATCACCTGCGTCTCCTCCGGTTGTGCTTCCGCCGTCCGTTGGCCTGACTGCCTTCTCTGGGATTCCTCTGCTTTGTCGTCGACATCTTCCCCGGTTGTGTCTACGCCAAATCTGTTGCGTTGACGAATCCTCGTGTTGTTGGGTTCCTCTTTTGTGTCCCTTTCTCATGGCTACTCATTCCGCTGACATGAGTGACTCTTCAGTATCGTCGCCGGATGTGATTAAGCAGCAAATGAGTGACCCTCAGCGATCTCATGACCACTCCAGCTCCCTGACGATTACCACCGTCCCGTTAGATGACAAACTATCTTGAATGGTCACGGGTGGCGCAACATGTCATTCGTAGTCATCAGATGTTTGGCTATTGATGGAACTGTTCACGAGCCCCCAAAAACTGATCCCTCCTGGAAGCGATGAAACTCAGAAAACTCTCTAGTTGTTTTGTGTCTTCTTCACTTTATGTATCTGAAGGTTTACCGAAGTTACATGTTGATGGACTCCGCCTTCGAAATCTGGACATGTGCCCGTGAGACGTATTCTCAGATTGGCAGTTCTACACATGTTAATGAACTTACTCGCCGCATTTTGGAACTGTGGAAAGGCTCTATGACGGTGTCGTCATTTTTTCAGAGTTTGAGCGTCTATATAAGGAGTTGAACTATTTCTCGCATTTCACTCCAGCATGCACTGCGGACGTTGTTTAGTTGAAGTAACGGGAGGATTGTTTTTGTCTCCATGTCTTCTTGATGGGGCTGAACATAGAGTTTGACATGGTGCGGACACATCCTTCATCGCTCTCCTCTCTCGTCCCTTCGGGAAGCCTTCAGCATGGTCCTTGGTGATGAAGACCGTCGGAGGTCTCTTAGTGCTAGTACTCCTCCTGAGCGCTCTGCTCTGACTAGCGTTGGTCGTGATCACGCTCTCAGCCCTAGCATGTGTGCCCCTACTTGTGATTATTGTGGTCGCAAAGGCCACACTCAGGAGGTGTGTTACAAGCTCCACTCACATCTTGCCCCTCGTGGTCGTGGACGGGGGCCAGGCCGCGGGAGTCATCGCCAGGGTGGCTCCGGACCTCATAATGTTGCTTACTCTACAGACGTCTACGACAAGACCTCCGGTATTGATCCCGAGCAACTTACTGCACTTGAATTGGATGTGTTCCGTCGACTGTTGCACTCTCAACATGATCAGCCTTCGGGTTCCTCTACTTTCATTGCCACTATTGTTATGCCAAGTGACCATGCCGCAATTGTCTCCTCCTCTGAGTGGGTGATTGATTTTGGTGCCACGCACCACATGACTGACTCCTCTTCAGCTTTTCTCTCTTACACTCCTTTGTTTGGTAAGGATAACGTTATTTTTGCTAATGCCTTGTTGTCTCCCATTATGGGTAAAGGTCATATTTCATGCTCTCCTTCTATTTCTGTCATCTGTCCTTCATGTTCCCTCCTTTTCTCGCAATTTTCTTTCCATCAGTGCTATTACTCGATCCCTTAATTGCTCTGTGACTTTTTTTTCCTGATTCCTGTGTTTTTCAAGAACTTGGTACAAAGCGGAACATTGGCAGTGGTAGGAATCGCGATGGTCTGTATTAGCTGGATCTTCAGCCTTCGTCTTCTCAGGCTCTCTCCTGCACTACTATTACAGCTGATGATATTCGCCGATGGCACCTACGGCTTGGACATCCATCCCCTATCTATCTTCAGAAGTTGTTTCCAGTTTATTTTACCTTTTTTACGAACTTTTGTTTATGATGTCTTTGATACGTCTAAACAAGTGAGACATAGTTCCCCACATTTATCTTCTCTCAGTACTACGTCATTTGTTGTTGTTCATTCTGATGTCTAGGGTCCGTCCCCTGTTATATTTATATCTGGTTTTCGTTGATTTGTTACCTTTATTGATTGTTATTCTTGGACAAGTTGGGTATATTTATTAAATAAAAAGAAGTTTTTTTTGTTTTCAGATTTTTCATAAAATGATTCAAACCCAATGCAATGGCTCTATTTGTGTCCTGCGCAATGATAATGGGGGATATGACGATCGGGGAGAGTTTTGCTCCTACCTCACTAGTCATGGTATCATCCACCAAACCACATGTGTCCACACCTCAACTCAAAATGGGGTTGCCGAACGAAAAAATCGGCACCTGTTGGATGTAGTCCGTTGTCTTCTGGCTACTATGCACCTTCCTAAATCCTTTTGGGGTGATGTTGTTCTTACCGTTGCTCACCTTATCAATAGGCTTCCCTCACGCGTTATGGGCTATATTACTCCTCTAGATCCACTGTCTACCGTGACTGTAGTTTATACTTCCCACCTACCTCCTCGAGTCTTTGGATGTGCATGTTTTGTACATACTCATTTGCCTACCGTGACAAACTGGACCCTCGGGCTCATCGGTGCGTGTTCCTTGGTTACTCTTCCACGACGAAAGGGTATCAGTGTTATCACCCCCCTTTGGGCGTATGTTTTGCACTATGTATGTTACTTTTCGAGAAGGGGAATCCTATTTTTTACCATCGACTCGCTCTCTTCGTCAAGGAGAGAGTAGTGGTGCTACGGATATTCCTCTTCTTGTTCTTCCTCCTCTGCTATCACAAATTCCCCCTTCTCGGGAACTGGGTCCTCCTATCCCTGTTCCTCGCCCCGATGCTCCAATCTCCCATTTTCCTCACGTGTACCACTGGCGCTCCTCTGGTATACAGGCTACTAAGGCTCCGCCTCTACCAGTGCCCACTTCTGCCTCAGATTCTGATGATGTGAAGTTGCATATTTTGCTTGCTCTATGAAAAGGTAAGGTTGCATGTACTAAACACCCTATTTCTAATCATGTGGCTTATCATCATCTTACCCTGACCCACCAGACCTTTGTTGTCTCTCTCTCTCTCTTCGGTTGTTATTCCTAAGACATGCCAGAAAGCTTTGGGTATCCCGGCCTGGACTCAGGCTATGAAAGAGGAGATGCCAGCCATGGACAAGAACCATACTTGGGATGTCACTTCCCTTCCTCCTGAAAAGAAAGCTATTGGCTCGAGATGGGTTTTTTCGGTCAAACAGAATCAAGAAGGGAAGGTCGAACGATACAAGGCATGGCTGGTCGCCCAGGGGTACACTCGGACTCGGGGAGTTGACCACCAGGAAACTTTCGCCCCTATGGCCAAGATGGATTCTATTCGGGTATTGTTGTCATACGCGGCTTGCATGGACTGGGACCTTCACCAACTGGATGTTAAGAACGCGTTTCTCCATGGTGAGCTTGATGAAGAGGTATACCTGAAATTTCCTCTTGTGTTTGTGAAAAGGGGAGTTGAAGGTCATATCTGTCGGCCAAGGAGGTCCTTATATTACTTGAAACAGTCCCCAAGATCATGGTTTGACAGATTCCTAACGGCTATGCTCAAATTTGGGTACAAACAGGCGCAGTCTGATCACACTATGTTTATTCGGAGATGTGATCAGGGTATTATGGTCCTTATTATCTATATAGATGACATCGTGATCACTAGTAACGATTTGGAAGAGATTATGAACCTCAAGTTCCTCTTATCTGCTGAGTTTGAGGTGAAAGACTTGGGAAGATTACGATACTTCCTGGGAATTGAGGTGACTAGATCAGATCAGGGTATCTTTATATCTCAGCGGAAGTATGTTCTAGATCTGCTGGAGGAGACCGATATACTTGGTTGTGTCCCAGCGAACACCCTAATGGAAGAAAATCATAAAATCTGTGAAGATGATGACAGTGCCTAGCAAGATGTCACTCACTACCAGAGATTAGTTGGAAAACTAATATATTTATCTCATACTCGGCCAAACATTACTTATGCAGTTGGCATTCTGAGTAGATACATGCATGCTCTCAGGGCCAGGCATCAACATGTTGCATACCGTGTATTGCGATATTTGAAGAAACCTCCTGGTCATGGTCTTCTGTTCTCCAAGAACGACCACTTGAGGATTGAAGTTTTCACTAATGCTGATTGGGCAGGATGTTGTGATGATCGGAAATCTACAACAGGTTAATGTTCCTTTGTTGAAGAAACCTGGTAACACGGCGCAATAAGAAGCAAAATGTAGTGGCCAGATCGAGCGTTGAGGCAGAATACCGTGCAATTTCACAAGGCATGTGTGAGGGCATATGACTACGTACCGTTCTACACGACTTGGGGTTTCCCGTGACGTCCCCTTTCTCCTTGTTTTGTGACAACAAGGTAGCGATCAGCATAGCTCACAATCCAGTACAACATGACAGGACAAAGCATGTTGAGGTGGATCGACATTTTATCAAAGATCACTTGGATAAAAAGACAGTGGCCACTTCATTCGTTCACTCTAAAGATCAACTAGCAGATGTATTCACTAAAAGCTTGGGAAGTGACTCGTTCATTGATGACATCAAAAGACTTGGAATGACCGGTTTTTAATCCCACATCGTATGTTTAAGTCTTTGAGTCTATTGTAATAGTATATATATCCATCTATGGATGAATAATAGACATGCAAGATTTTCTTCCTAATTCTACTGAAACTACACATCAAAGGAAGCTGACGAAGCATCTGTGAATCTTGAAAGGCTTTGAAGCTTCTGCGGTTCGCGAAACAGAGATTGAGCAGAAAAAATTGAAATGAGAATTGAGTGTAAAATGTCCATCTTATTATATCATCAAAATGGGATACACTCTATTTAAAGAGGAGGGGCAAACTACAAGATGGATACAGCCAATGTGAGACTACTATGTAATGCATTAAACACAATTATTCTAACATCTTCCTGCACTAATTCTCTTAGCAATTAGATTCTTCTACTTTGATTTAATTTGGCCTCTCAACTCTCGATCAACTTGACTTCAAACTTTTAAGATTGAAGTTGTTTTACCCCTTCATGGTGAAATTTAACTTGCTTATTAATTACTACAGTGTATCCCTTAATGTTGCTACTATATGGTTTAAAGCTGTGATATAACAGATGTTGTAAAAGTTTTTCTAGATTTTAGCTTGAAAAGTATAGTTTAAGCTACCTAAAAGTTGTCAGATAAGTGCTTCAATTAACTAAAATGCATGCTTTATTTGTGCTTCATGCGTAAGGGCAGCCTGGTGCACAAAGCATCCCCGAGCAGTGAGGGTCCGGGGAAGGGTCCCACCCCAAGGATGAAATGTAGGCAAACCATACCCTGCATTTTTGCAAGAGGCTGCTTCCAGGACTCGAACCCGTGACGCCAAGGCTCCCCTTCTTATTTGTGCTTCATGCTTAAAATAAAAATATCCCTTTATAATATGCGTGTTAACAACCTTGAGCCAAATAATAAAAATTATTTCTTATCACCAGTGACAATGTACTCGTGGTCAGGTAAGCAGAGTGTGTGAAGATGACATCTAAAGAGGAACAAGCGCAGAGGAAACTGAAGAACCAAGCCTCAACTTCATTTGACAACAAGTGTTTTATTAAAAGAAAAGGTAAATAGATAATCAATTCTACTTTTGAAGGATTATTGACACCATGAATTGTTCGTTCTTTCAATCTCATTATTACATGGAAGGTGGAAGAACCTTAGACTAAAATATGAAAAATTGAGCTTACTGAACAGATAGAATCATCAAATATAAGGTTTAAAACATTCAGAATAGTACCTTGACACTTGGACCATTTGACATATCCAAAGTTTGTTCAGGAGGATCAAAACCAAGAACTGGTCTTTCCAGTGGTGTAGCATTTTTGATAAAAGGATGTTGCAAAAGCTCGGCAGCTGAAGGGCGCTTGGATGGATCTCGTTGTAAACATTGCCTTATAAATTCCTTTCCATCATCTGATAGATGTTCAGGGATTGTAGGAAGTTCTTTACTATTCCCAATTTTGAACATAGCTGCAATCTTTAGACAAAAATAAGAATATATTCATGAACAGCTAAATGGAGAACTGCAATAAGAAACTTACAAGATAGAGAAATTCTTTCATAAGGTAATTGAATTAAATTTCATACAGTTGATTCTACTATATATACAGTCTGTTATTAAAAGTTGCACCCTCTAGCTTCCGAAATTACAAAAACCTCCCTGTAAGTTTACATTTCATAACATGTATGCACAAAAATAACCCCTGGAGGAGGGAAAATTTTTACATGTGCGCATCATACCGTTTTCATGGCACGCAAATAAATAGGAATGAAATTTCGCTGGACCCACCTCTTCGCCTCGCTGAACCCCGCACTGCTGCGGTTTTGAAAAAAAATTCACCCTTCTACGACGGTGAAGCCAAAATCCTAACATTACGCTGACATTGACGCAGAGGAAAAGTAAGCTAGCGACGGAGAGGGAGACGAAGCAAACACTGATCGTGAGCGCAATTAATGAAAGACCCGAAATCTAATGTTAATATGATGGCATATATATAAATAAAAGGCTCTGTAAATATTCCCCGATGATGAAAGAACAATTTCAGTGCCCTGATTCGACATCGCACGTTAATTTGATGTTCGGGTATTTGAGATTGCTTTTGCGACCGTCTTTTCAGTTTCGTTTAATTTATTTAGCTTGGCCTTAATTGAACTTGGGTTTATTTGGGTTGGACCGGCTGGTGGCTTGGCTGTTTTATATTGAGTAACAGTGGCTGTGCAATAAGTGGGTCGGTGTTTGTTGGTTGTGGATGTGCATGGGTTGAGACCGGTAGAACCGGTGGTGTGACCGGTTGCCAAGGTTCAGCGGTGGATATTCCCGTGCTTTATGATATCGTGCTTGTTCGTTCTTCTTCATTCCGACGGAACGAACCGTCGGAGCCGCGCCTGCGCCGATTGCCCTAGTCGCCTCCAATCTCCTTCGTTTCGCATGATTTCTTCTTCTTTGGGAAGGTAATCTCCTTCCCTCCACTCCTCTTGTGTTGATCATGAAGTTTGTGTACGGATTGATGATGGGTGAAAACCCTAGGGTTTGGGGTTTTGGTTTTAATTCACTCCTTTTTTAAATCAAAAGTTTCTCTATAGCTTTCCAAACCCTAAACCTTGAATTTGACCTAATTTTGGGAGAGATGAGGTTAGGGTTTCATTGGGGTTTTGTCTTGACCTCCTTGCAAACGTTGTTGTCGGCTGTGTTGTTGAGGGCTGCCTGGAGGCTGCCGGTTGTGCTTTTGGGCTGCTTTGTGTTAGCTGTCCGGCTATTTTAGAGGGGATTTACGCCTTGATTTGAGCTGTTGTTCGCAACCCTTGGTGTTGTCATCATGGCAACCCTTGAGGCTGTGCATCTAAGCATTTTGGATCGACTATCGTGGGTATTTGAAACCTTTTGTTGGCTGATGGTGCACCTAGTTTTTGAATCACCCACGCTCGTCCTTCCCTAGACAACTCCTAGAGGTCGTAGTTGTGACCGTCGTAGGAGTCCGCTCATAACTATTTATGACGCAACCCTAAAGTAAATGATATGTTGATACTGCAGAGGATGGCGTCCGGCGATAGACGTGACGTGAACCCTTCGAAGGACAAGGGCAAAGAAAAAGTTGGGGTGAGTCTTTATTGCTTTTTTTCCTCTTTTGTGAACTTGTTAAGCTAGTTACTTTTCAGTTGTTTGATATCACTGAATATATGAATCGCCGAAAACGCTAACGTGGCTAAGCGAGCGATAGAATTCTGAGGGGAACCAAATACAAATAAATCCTATTTTTGAAATAAACTGAATAAATCGAAATGATGGAAATTGAATTGAATTTGAGAACGCGCCGACGTATCGAAATGCTAAGGGTCGGCCTAGTACGGGGTGATGGTTCAGACTCTTACACCTCGTGAGGGGGGTAGAACTCTCACACCTCGTAGGGGGGGTCGAACTCCTACAGATTATGATATGAATCCGATTAGGAGGCGTTGAAGCCCGTTGCGCGTAGAAGCACCCTAAAGTGGATAATGATATGAAGGGTCGACGGGCCCGGATAATTGAGATATTCGAATGACCCTAAGTATTTCGAGAAACGAATTATGAATAAAAGGAAATTGATAAAAGCAGTCCAACTGAAATATGAATTGATATCAGAGATAGAGATGTTGATTTTACCTGTTCCTAGCTTCGAAACATGTTCATATGAATTTCATTGATGCTGAATTTCTTGTCTGCCTGTAGTGCAAAGTTACAGGTAAGGGTAAGGATTCACTTAGTTTTCAAAACTAATTGGTTCCTAACTTCTTTTAGGACCCGAGCACCAGCGTACCAGACCCCGCTAGACGGGCTCAGGCAGAGGCAGATCGAAGACCAATTGAAGACGTGGCTTGTCCACGGGTTAGCATGAGTTTATTCCTTGTACTTTTGTTAGATATTAATAGTGTAATAAATGAAGATACTTTTGTACCTGACAGTTAGACAGTGTGTATATATTCTGTACATTAATGAAATGTGATGTTATGTTTCCACTGGTACACTTCTTTTATTATACTGTTGCGTATAAATATATGAAAAACTCACTCAGAAAGAATGATTTTAAATTGTGGCAGATTTTGTGCCGTTACAACAAAGTGGTATCAGAGCCAGGTGTTTCGCAGTGCGTGTAACGCAAAGAGTACCAGAATGGAACATAAATCACAATGATGGGATTTGAATATCTGAATATACTGAATTGTTGCTTGTTCCTCAGGAACCTTTGCAGGTGTATTCGAGCAGCAGAATGCGAGAGGCTCTGAATGAACCTGAGGACTCAAGGGACTCCTGGTCAGAAGAAAGTGTGAGTGGACGACAGTCTACCTCACTTCATATTGCTGATATTTCTCAAACCATCGTTGAAGCTATTAGGCTGGTTCGGGATACCCCTCCCGCTGTTCCTCCTCCTGGAGTAACCCCAGTTGTGCCAGTTGTGCCTCCTCCAGCATATGTGGAACCGCAGCAGCCTCGCTTAATTGATATCGATATGAAGCAATTTTTGGAATTGAAACCGCCGACTTTTCGCGGTGGTTTGTCTACGATCGAGACGGAAGATTGGATCCTACGGATTGAAACAATATTTGATACGATGTGGTGCCCCGCAGAGAGGAAGGTGGAGTTGGTTGTTTTTCTTCTGGAAGGAGAGGCTAAGAGATGGTGGGTGAATTTAATGAAAGGAAAGTTTCGGCCTCGAGGTTTGGCGAACGTGACGTGGGTAGAGTTTGTTCGCGAGTTTACAAAGTGGTTCGTGTCGCGGACAGAAAAGAGGCAGCTACTGGAGAAGTTTTTGCAGTTGGTGCAAGGAAACCGCTCTGTCCTTTAGTATGAAGCCGAATTTTCCAGCTTGGCATACTATGCAGAGTAGGCAGTGACGACCGAGGAAGCTCGTTGTTTACGGTCCCAGGAAGGGTAGCGGGATGATATTCGCGCGTCAGTGGTTCCGCTTGATATTACTGAGTATGCACTGCTGGTGGAAAAGTCTCGATTAGTCGAGCTAGACAATGAGAAGAGACAGAGGAGGACGGAGATGAGGAAGAGGTTCAAAGAGGGTGCTAGCCAAGAGAAATCGGGCAGAACGGGTGAAGCCCCGTGGAAAAAGAAGAAGCAACAACAATCAGTGTCGACTAGTAGCACTCAAGTATCCCAATTAACGTTGACCAAGTGTGCCAAATGTGGCAAGATGCACAGAGCGGAATGCTTGACCGGAGTCTGCTTTTATTGTCTCCAGCCGGCCCATCGTCGAAAGGATTGTCCAAAGCTGCAAAGGGATGAAAGTTCGAGGGGAGCTCCAGCCTTGCCACCTCAGAAAATCTATCATATTGGGACTTCCAGGGAAGGGGAGTCGATAGCATCGGCACCCGCGTAAGGGGGCAGAGATGAGAGGCTGATTCAGGCCCGAGCTTTCAATCTCGGTCAGCAAGAGGCGAAGACCGATGATACTGTTGTCACAGGTATGCTACTTGTTCATGATCAAGTACTAAAAGTTTTATTTCATACCGGTATCAGTCAATCTTTTATTTCAACATCTATTCTTGAATCAATTCATATACAGTCATATCAAAGTACTCAACATTTGAATGTACTGCTACCGAAAAATACGATTCTAAAAACGAAAGAGTGAGTCGTAGTCTCGCTGCCTTTTAATGACAAACGAATTGAAGTCGATGTTGCGGTCTTACCGTTGGTTGAGTATGATATCATCCTCGGTATAGATTGTGGCTATCGGATCGAGAAGCCGTCATTAACTGTAAAACGAAAGAGGTGGCATTCAAATGCCCAGATTGAAGTCCGATGATCTATAAAGGTCTGGGCGAAGTTGCAAAAATCAGGATCTCGGCAATGAAAGCCAGAAAAATGGTGCGGAAAGGTTGTGAGGCCATTTTGGTGATGATTAAAGAAATGAAAGAAGAAAAGAAAGAAATTACGGTTGTGCCCTGTGCGAATAGAAATATAGAAACCGGAAAGTGGAGAATGCAATTTTTATTATCCAAAAAAGTAAGTATTACAAAGGTATAGCCTCCCTTATATAGAATGGAGGAGATGGGAGAGAATACAAATACCCAATGTGGGACTAAATACACAAAAACATCATCTACAAAGCTAACCGCCAATCCGCCCAGGATACCGCCTAACTGTGCGGTTAGTAGGCACTAACCGCCCGGTCACCACCAGAGAACACGCAGCCGACCACCGAGATCCCAGAGATTAGCCGGCAGACCGCCCGGCTACCAAACCGCCAGTCTTAGCCGCCTGTCCGCCAAGGTCTATACAGCAACACAGAGATTAGCCGGGCTGACCGCCCGGCTACCAAACCGCCAGTCCTAGCCGCCTGTCCGCCCAGGTCTATACAGCAACACTCCCCCTCAAGCTGGAGCATAGATGTCAATCATGCCTAGCTTGCTGCAAATGTGGAAGAAAGAGGCGGACACAGGTTTTGTGAATATATCTGTCAGCTCTTTCTCCGAGGTAACAAACGGAGTGCAAATCTGGTTCTTCAACACTTCTTCTCGAATGAAGTGACAATCAACCTCTATGTGATTTGTTCGCTCATGGAAGACCGGATTTTTAGAAATGTAGATCGCAGCTTTGTTGTCGCAGAACATGGGAAGTGGATAGTTGTAGACCTCTCCTAGATCCAGCATGAGAGCCCGCAACCATTTTAACTCACACGTGGTTGATGCCATGCTACGATATTCTGCTTCCGCACTAGACCTGGAGACTACTGACTGCTTCTTGCTCTTCCAGCTAACCAAGTTTCCTCCAAATCCGGAAGTCGACTTGCGATCCCCTTTGTCGTCCGCATAGCTAGCGTCGGAGTACGCTTCGACTCTTAGGTGACCGTTTTTCTGAAAGAGAAGACCTTTCCCAGGTGCGGACTTCACATACTCCAATATCCTTAGAGCGGATTGAAGATGACATTCCCTAGGCGACTGCATAAACTGGCTGACCTTTCCCACTGCATAGGAGATGTCTGGTCTGGTCACCGTAAGATAGATGAGTTTGCCAACAAGACGCCGATACCTCGTAGTATCCAATAGAGGTGGTGATTCGTCTGTCCATGTCTTGTCTTCTCCAGGAGCCATGGGACACCGGGCAGGTTTAGCACCCGTCAATCCTGTCTCTTTCAACAAATCAAGAGCATACTTCCGTTGGGAGAGAACCAAGGAACACGGTTTCCGAGAGATTTCAATTCCCAAGAAGTATTTTGGAGAACCCATATCCTTCGTGACTAGGTGTTGGCGGAGATGGACCTTCGTCAAGGCTACACCAGCTTGATCGTCGCCAGTAAGAAGAATATCATCCACGTAAACAGCTAGCACAACCAGACCCGAAGATGTCTTGCGAATGAACAAGGAGTGATCAGCCGAACTCCTGGTGAAACCGATAGCCCCAACGATGCTACTGAACTTATCGAACCACGCCCTGGGACTTTGCTTTAGGCCATAGATGGCCTTCTTCAACCGGCATACTTGAGTCTCCCCCTGAGCAACATACCCAGGAGGTTGCTCCATGTAGACGTCCTCGTGAAGGTCACCATAGAGGAAGGCATTCTTGACGTCCAACTGCGAAATAGGCCAATCCCTGTTGACCGCCACCGATAAAAGGACCCGAATGGTGCTGAGGCGAGCAACTGGCGAGAACGTGTCAAAGTAATCAACACCATAGGTCTGAGTAAACCCTTTTGCAACAAGACGGGCTTTGTACCGGTCCACACTGCCATCAGGACGAAACTTGACGACAAACACCCAGCGACAACCAACCACATCCGTGCCAAAAGGAGGAGGCACAAGGGTCCAAGTGCCCCGGTCAGAGAGAGTAGCAATCTCGTCATCCATGGCAGCCTTCCAGTGAGGAATATCAAGGGCTTCCTGGTAGGTGCGAGGTGTGGTAGTCGCGGAGATGGCTAGGGCGAAGTCCCTGCGAGAAGGTGTTAGCCGATCATAAGAAATAACAGCTGCCAGCGAGTGCTGGGTGCACGTCCGAACCCCTTTGCGAAGGGCAATGGGCAGCTCCAGGTCCTCGAGTTCCTCAGTCGCCGGTGCATCCGTGGCGGAGATAGCTGGCCCGGGAGAAGAGAGAGACGGCCGAGGGGACGAGGGAGAAGGATCATGATCAAGAGAAGGAGCGGCTGGTGGAGGTGGGGATGGAGGAAGCTCAAGAGGAGTGGATGTGGTGGAGAGAATGGGTGGAGAGGTCGAGTCGGTAGGAGGAAGAGGGAGGTTCGATCCATCGACCTGTGGGAGATCAGAAGAGAAGTAGGCGGCATTCTCAAAGAATGTCACATCCGCCGAGACGAACTGCTTGCGATGAACAGGGTCAAAGCAGCAGTAACCTTTTTGAGTTGTGGAGTAACCCAAAAAAGATACACTTCGTAGCACGAGGGGACAATTTGTCACGAGTTGCGGCAGGGCTATGAACAAAGGCAGTGCACCCAAAAATGCGGAGTGGTAAGGGAAAGGGGTCCTTGGAGGGATAGAGGATGGAAAAAGGGGTTTTGCCTTTGAGGACGGTAGAGGGAATGCGATTGATGAGGTAGCAGGAGATGAGGACCGCGTAGCCCCAATAGCTACGAGGAACCTGCATCTGCGTCATGAGAGTGCGAGCGACATCGAGGAGGTGACGGTTTTTACGTTCCGCCACCCCATTTTGCTGGGAGGTATAGACGCAGCTAGTTTGATGAATAATGCCATGTTGCGTACAGAAAGAAGCGAAATCACTACTCAGATACTCTTTAGCATTATCAGAGCGAAAATTTTTGACAGAAGCATCAAATTGATTTTTAATCATATAATAAAATGACGTCCATACAGAAAAAAGTTCGGAGCGATCCTTTAATAGATACACCCACGTACATCGAGAATAATCATCAATAAAGGTTACAAAATAGGAACTTCCACGCCCGATGGTGAGGGTAGGGGAAGGTCCCCAAACATCAGAGTGAATAAGGTCGAACGGCTTGGAAGAGCCACGACTTTTCTTAGGAGGAAAGGGGGAATGGTGATGCTTGCCCAGTTGACAGGCATCACAGTTGATAGGAGAGTCCTGCTGAGGTAGGTGAGGAAACAGTTGGTGGATGAGACGCGAGGGAGGATGCCCCAGGCGAAGGTGCCACTGAAGAAGATCTGTAGAAGCGGGAGAGAAGACGGTAAGAGCAGATACATCATCAAGGAAGTAGAGACCGCCCCTCTCAGTCCCAGTAGCAATCGTCCGCTTGGAGTATGGGTCCTGAAACGAACAAGGAGTAAATGTTACCGAACACTGAAGTTGCTTGCAAAGAGAAGTAACCGACAATAAATTGCACGGAAACTTGGGCACATAAAAAGTATCCGTCAGGCAAAGGGACGGAGTAACTTGAACCATGCCCGTTCCATGCACCGGAGAGGGAGAACCATCCGCAACGAGAACAGGGGGCAACCGATCATGTGTTTCTAGGAGAGAAAAGCACTGAGGATTGCTCGTCATATGATTAGTGGCGCCAGAGTCGATTAGCCATTTACCTTGGGTAACCACGTGGGCACTACCTGAAGTCGTGGACACGGAGGCAGATGGCTTGGAAGAAGTAGGAGTATCACCAGCGGGACGAAGATGCGGATGCTTTGTCCAGCAGCGGTCAACCAAGTGTCCTGGGCGGCCACAATGAGTACAGAGGTAGCGAGAAGGGCCACGCCCGCCAGAGTGGTTACCACGACCACTAAATCCACCACGATGAGCCTGGTGGGCATAGGCATCCGGAGCCGGAGGAGCGACAAGCAAGGGGCGTTGGAGCAGAGAGGTAACAGCGGCAATGCGGGCAGCAGTAGCATCCAGGGAAGGAGACTCAGCCTCTCCAAGAATTTGCTGCCGGATCATATCGTATGAGTCCGGAAGCCGCAGAAGGTAACATACCACTAGGAGTTCCTGGAAGTGCTTCAGCTGAGTGGCCACATCTGCCGAGAGAGGACGATTTTGTAGAATCTCAGCTCCAAGGGCTTGGACTTGTTGGTAAGCTGCAGGAGGGGACATGGACTGGCGAGCAAAGAGATCCGCATAGAGAGTATAGATGCGAGATGTTTGTCCCCCCTTGGAGTAGAGAGCGGCCAAGTGATTCCAAGCTTGTTTTACCGTCTCATCGTGACGGATGACAGGAAGGCATTCATCGGACAGGCTGTTCGCCAGCCAAGTACGAACCAGCGCATCATTCGCATCCCAGTCAGTAAACTGGGCAGAGTCCGCAGGCGGAGGGTCATCGGTAAGATGATGACGCTTGCGCTGAGAGCGGAGAAGAAAAGTGAATGAGACACTCCAGTCGGGATAATTGGGCCCCAGAAGCTTAGAGACGGTGCCAAGATTCCCGGAAGCAGGAGGAGGAGGAGGCGGTGGGACAACGACAGTAGACGAGGTGGAGCCATCAGAATTGGTCATCCTGGAAGAGAGGTCGCGCGGTTAAGAGGAGAGACCGGGCGAGCAAAGGAAGGAAGAGTTCGCAGCGGTCACAATTAGACCAGCGGCAAGCAATGTCACGACCAAGCTGCGAAGCACAAGAAGAGAAGCCGCACGGTTAACAAGGGAAACCGAGCGGGAAGAAGAAGAAGAAGCCGCGCGGATAGAGAGAGCGAGAAGACCGCGCGAACAAAAAGCAAACCGCGGCGGGCAGAGAGAAGAAGCTGCAACGGTCACGGTGTCAGCACACTAGTGGCAAGAAGGGCAGAGAGGCCGCCTAAACAAGGAAGAACTCGCGCGAACAGAGAGAAATCGCGCGGATAGGAAGAAAAAGATCTGCAGCGGTCACGATGGTAGACACCGGCGGCCAGAGAAGCCACGACCAGGCCGCAGAACCAAACAGAGGGAGAGAAGTCGGGCGGCTAGCAGACAGACCGCGCGAACAGAAGAGGAGGATAGAAGAATCCACGGGAGAAGAGAGCTCGCGCGAGCTGAAAAGATAGGCCGCGGCGAGTAGGCAGAGGTCGCACGGACAGAAGAAAACGCAATCAGGAGGACTAGATCGGGTCCTCTGATACCATGTGCGAATAGAAATATAGAAACCGGAAAGTGGAGAATGCAATTTTTATTATCCAAAAAAATAAGTATTACAAAGGTATAGCCTCCCTTATATATAATGGAGGAGATGGGAGAGAATACAAATACCCAATGTGGGACTAAATACACAAAAACATCATCTACAAAGCTAACCGCCAATCCGCCCAGGAGACCGCCTAACCGTGCGGTTAGTAGGCACTAACCGCACAGTCACCACCAGAGAACACGCAGCCGACCACCGAGATCCCAGAGATTAGCCGGCAGACCGCCCGGCTACCAAACCGCCAGTCTTAGCCGCCTGTCCGCCAAGGTCTATACAGCAACACAGAGATTAGCCGGGCTGACCGCCCGGCTACCAAACCGCCAGTCCTAGCCGCCTGTCCGCCCAGGTCTATACAGCAACATGCCCGTAGTGCGGGAATACGTGGATGTATTCCCAGAAGAGTTAACTGGTGTGCCTCCAGCCAGAGAAGTTGAATTTGAAATTAAGGTGATTGAAGGAGCTACTCCTGTGGTGAAGACTCCGTATCGAATGGCGCCAAAAGAATTGGCAGAATTGAAAGTGCAATTGCAAGAATTGCTTGATAAGAAATTTATCCGAACGAGTACCTCACCTTGGGGAGCTCCAGTATTATTTGTGAAAAAGATGGACGGGTCTCTCCGTCTATGCGTCGATTATCGCGAGTTGAACAAGTTGACAATAAAGAATAAATACCCTCTGCCGCGTATTGACGATTTGTTCGATCAGCTGGTAGGTGCACGTGTATTTTCAAAAATTGATCTTCGATCAGGATATCACCAGCTGAGAATTTTAGAGGGAGATGTGTTCAAGACAGCATTCAGTACCAGGTATAGGCATTTTGAATTTGTGGTTATGCCTTTTGGCCTAACGAATGCTCCTGCAGCTTTTATGCCCTTGATGAATCGTGTGTTTAAGGCATTCTTGGATCAATTCGTGAATGTTTTTATCGATGATATATTGATTTATTCAAAGACAGAGGAAGAGCATGCCCAGCACCTGTGTCTAGTCTTGCAAACATTAAGGGAACAACAGTTGTATGTCAAGTTCTCAAAGTGTGCGTTTTGGCTGACTGAGGTGGCCTTTCTAGGTCATGTGATTAATGCGGAAGGGTTGGTTGTTGATCCAGCTAAAATTGAAGCAATAATCAACTGGACCCGACCGAAATCCGTGACTGAAGTACGAAGCTTCTTGGGCTTGGCTGGTTATTATCGGAAATTTGTCAAGAACTTTTCGAAGCTAGCACTACCCTTGACACAATTGACTCGAAAGAACGTATTATTTACGTGGGGAGACGATTGTCAGCAACCGTTCAAAGCTTTAAAGGAAAGATTAACGACAGCGCCAGTGTTGGTGATGCCCGAAGGCTCCAATGGTTTTCAAATTTATAGCGATGCGTCCTATAAAGGATTAGGTTGCGTGTTAATGCGACGTGGAAAGGTGATTGTCTTTGCTTCCCGACAATTAAAGGATGCCGAAAAGAATTATCCGACACGTGATATGGAATTAGCCGCAGTTGTGTTCGCATTGAAAATTTTGCGCCACTACCTGTATGGTGTTCGATGCGAGATATTTACATATCATAAAAGTTTGAAATATATCTTTGATCAACGGGAAATCAATTTACGCCAGAGAAGATGGCTGAAATTCATTAAAGACTATGATCTGGATATTCAATACCATCCAGGTAAGGCAAATATGGTCGCAGATGCATTAAGCAGGAAGAATATTGTTGTGCTGTCAGTGATACCGCAGTATAATAGGAAGCTTCTTTATATGCTTCAGGAAATAGAAATATGCGTAATATTTACGCCTGAAGAAAAGCAAGCTCAACTATTCCAGATGCGGATTCAATACTCGCTTAAAGAGAGAATCCGGAAAGCGATATCTCAAGACCCCTTCTTGATGGGGATATTTAAAAAATTGAGAAAGGGAGAAGTGAGTGCCTTTGTTGAAAAGGTTGCTTTATTGCTCCTAAATGACAGACTATGTGTACCAGATGCTGATAGCCCGCGAAAGAATATCCTGTATGAGGCGCATAATACGCCATATTCGATTCACCCAGGTCGGACAAAGATGTACCACGATTTGAAACAGGACTTTTGGTGGCCACATATGAAGAAGGATGTCATTCAGTATATTGCTCAGTGTCATACCTGTCAGATAGTGAAAGCAGAACATCAGAAGCCTGCTGGGTATATTCGATCTCTCCCCATTCCGGAATGGAAATGGGATGATGTTGCAATGGATTTTGTATTTGGCATGCCTCGCAGTAAAGCTGGGAATGATGGAATTTGGATTATCATTGACCGATTGACAAAGAGCGCCCATTTTATACCGATCAAGCAAAGTGGGACGACTGAAAAATTGGTGGAACTCTATGTAAATGTAATCGTGAGATTACATGGTATTCCGCGTACGATCGTGTTAGATCGTGATGGACGGTTTAGATCTGATTTGTGGCGACGAGTGCACAACAGATTGGAAACAAGACTGTTATACAGTACTGTCTTCCATCCGCAAACTGATGGCCAGTCCGAACGCACCATCCAGATGCTCGAGGATCTATTGCAAATGGTGGTTTTGGACTTGAAAGGCTCTTGGGAAAAATACTTATCGTTAACTGAATTTACTTAAAATAACAGCTATCAAGCAATGATCCAAATGGCCCCGTTCGAAGCTCTATATGGGAGGCGATGCAGAACTCCTTTGAGCTGGGCAGAGGATGGAGAAAAGAAATTGTTCTCGCAGAAGAGAACAGGTAAAATTGAGGAGAAAGTCCGCATTATTCAACAAAAAATGAAAATCGCACAGGATCGTTAACAGAAATATTATAAGGCCCGACATCGTCTGGTGGAATTTGTTGTGGGCGATCAGGTGTGTTTGAAGATTAAACCGTTCAAAGGGATTTCCCGAATGAGACGGATTGGAAAATTAAGTCCGAGATATGTTGGTCCCTTTCCTGTGATTGAACGTCTTGGCGAGGTGGCGTATCGCTTGGCTCTGCCTGTTGAATTGCAACGATTGCATTATGTCTTTCATGTATCCGCACTTCGACGGTATATTTCGAACCCAGATTTGATGATATCTGCAAGTGATGTGCAGATCGAAGATGATTTGTCCAATCCGACGACACCTTATCAAATTGTTGATCAGCAGAGCAAGAACCTTCGGAATCGACATGTGAACTTTGTCAAGGTCAGGTGGACCGGTCACCCCGCCAAGGATGCTACTTGGGAGCGAGAGGACTTGCTGATGAAAATTTTTCCCTCTTTCTTTGAGAATCGAGAAACTGCTTGAATTTTCGAGGACGAAAATTCGGATAAGGAGGGGAGAAATTGTACAACCCGAAATCTAATGTTAATATGATGGCATATATATAAATAAAAGGCTCTGTAAATATTCTCCGATGATGCAAGAACAATTTCAGTGCCCTGATTCGACGTCACACGTTAATTTGATGTTCGGATATTTGAGATTGTTTTTGCGACCGTCGTTTCAGTTTCGTTTAATTTATTTAGCTTGGCCTTAATTGAACTTGGGTTTATTTGGGTTGGATCGACTGGTGGCGTGGCTGTTTTATATTAAGTAACAGTGGTTGTGCAATGAGTGGGTCGATGTGTGTTGGCTGTGGTTGTGCATGGGTTGAGACCGGTAGAACCGGTGGTGTGACCGGTTGCCTGGGTTCAGCGGTGGATATTCCCGTGCTTTATGATATTGAGCTTGTTCGTTCTTCTTCATTTCGACGGAACGAACCGTCAGAGCCGCGCTTGCGCCGATTGCCCTAGCCGCCTCCAATCTCCTCTGTTTCGCACGATTTCTTCTTCTTTGGGAAGGTAATCTCCTTCCCTCCACTCTTCTTGTGTTGATCATGAAGTTTGTGTACGGATTGATGATGGGTGAAAACCCTAGGGTTTGGGGTTTTGGTTTTAATTCACTCCTTTTTTAAATCAAAAGTTTCTCTACAGCTTTCCAAACTCTAAACCTTGAATTTGACCTAGTTTTGGGAGAGATGAGGTTAGGGTTTCATTGGGGTTTTGTCTTGACCTCCTTGCAAACGTTGTTGTCAGCTGTGTTGTTGAGGGCTGCCTGGAGGCTGCCGGTTGTGCTTTTGGGCTGCTTTGTGTTAGCTGTCCGGCTATTTTAGAGGGGATTTACGCCTTGATTTGAGCTGTTGTTCGCAACCCTTGGTGTTGTCATCATGGCAACCCTTGAGGCTGTGCATCTGAGCATTTTGGATCGACTATCGTGGGTATTTGAAACCTTTTGTTGGCTGATGGTGCACCTAGTTTTTGAATCACCCACGCTCGTCCTTCCCTAGACAACTCCTAGAGGTCGTAGTTGTGACCGTCGTAGGACTCCGCTCGTACCTATTTATGGCGCAACCCTAAAGTAAATGATATTTTGATACTGCAGTGGATGGCGTCCGGAGATAGTCGTGACGTGAACCCTTCGAAGGATAAGGGCAAAGAAAAAGTTGGGGGGAGTCCTTACTACTTTTTTTTCTCTTTTGTGAACTTGTTAAGCTAGTTACTTTTCAGTTGTTTGATATCACTGAACATATGAATCGCCGAAAACGCTAACGTGGCTTAGCGAGCGATAGAATTCTGAGGGGAACCAAATACAAATAAATCATATTTTTGAAATAAACTGAATGAATCGAAATGATGGAAATTGAATTGAATTTGACAATGCGTCGACGTATCGAAATGCTAAGGGTAGGGGGGATGGTTCAGACTCCTACACCTCGTGAGGGGGGTAGAACTCTCACACCTCGTAGGGGGGGTCGAACTCCTACAGATTATGATATGAATCCGATTAGGAGGCGTTGAAGCCTGTTGCGCGTAGAAGCACCCCTAAAGTGGATAATGATATGAAGGTTCGACGGACCCGGATAAATGAGATATTCGACTTACCCTAAGTATTTCGAGAAACGAATTATGAATAAAAGGAAATTGATAAAAGCAGTCCAACTGAACTATGAATTGATATCAGAGATAGAGATGTTGATTTTATCTGTTCCTAGCTTAGAAACATGTTCATATGAATTTCATTGCTGCTGACTTTCTTGTCTGCCTGCACTGCAAAGTTACAGGTAAGGGTAAGGATTCACTTAGTTTTCAAAACTAATTGATTCCTAATTTCTTTTAGAACCCGAGCACCAGCGTACCAGACCCCGCTAGACGGGCTCAGGCAGAGGCAGATCGAAGACCAGTTGAAGACGTGACTCGTCCACGGGTTAGCATGAGTTTATTCCTTGTACTTTTGTTAGATATTGATAGTGTAATAAATGAAGATACTTTTGTACCTGACAGTTAGACAGTGTGTATATATTCTGTACATTAATGAAATGTGATGTTATGTTTCCACTGATACACTTCTTTTATTATACTGCTGCGTATAAATATATGAAAAACCCACTCAAAAAGAATGATTTGAAATTGTGGATGTGTAAGCTAAGCCCACAAACATCCCTTTTCGGCTATTGATATTTAATACACTTCCTCCTTGTTTTATTTGGCCAGCATCAAAGAGCTAGAAGATAGAAGAGTTGGGACTACCAGTCACGTAGAGGAAGAGGAAGGTGGTACTGTCCGTCAGCACTTCCTTTCAGTTAAGCTGTAAGCATTCTTTTTCCTTAGCTATGTAGGGTTTTAGGGTACTTGTTGTGAATCTACTTCAAGGGTTTATTGTTTTCCTGGAATTTAGTTATCATCCCCCTCTACTTTTCTATTACTTTTTGCTTTGACAGTGGAAAGTTAATTTGTAAGGAAACCGGATGCAATTTAAATTTTGTGTTGCATTTTATGTCATCCCAGCCAGATTTGTGCTCTGTATAGTAGTTATGGTCCTGTGTTATTTAGTTCCAGGTGGCTCGTTCCAGGTGTTTTGTTCTAGCTTTTCTAGCAATTATTGCTTTTCCGGATGAATGTGCTTAGATCCAGTAGTTTCATGTGATGACGTTTAGTGTAACATATCTTCAAGTCATTATTTTACATGCAAAAACTTGTCATCGTGGTTAGGATTACATTGTTAATTAGTTAATTTGAGTATCAGTTATCAGAATGTTAGCTGTATTAAGAACATAACATGGCAGCTTCCAGTTTTGTTCCTGTTATTACAATATTTGGTTGTGCTTCATTGTATTTTCTGATTACGTCTTCATTGTTTTAGTAACGTGTTTTCAAATATAGCAGATGAAAGAGCAATCTGCAGGAATGTACTTGAATAGCAGATGTGCTATTTCCATTTTTAAGCAATTGGCCCAACCTCTATTGAATGTAATTTAGGGGAATTGAAGGACTTATCAAGGGAATTGTGCAAGGCCAATGCTTTGGATGCTGAATGAAGGAATCATGGGTATGTGCACATAAATCAAAATGGATTTTTGGCTCTGCCCTCTCTGATGTCTTTGGCTTTGATTTGAGGGCATGATTCCGCAGCAAACATGACGGTATAGGGGCGCTATTTTAGTGATATTTGTGATCAGCCACTCTGTGCATTTATTGTCAAAGGTTAGGTCTTTCTCCTCTGAGAGAAGCCACTTTGTGCATAGTGTCAAAGGTTAGGTTTGTTTCCAATCTTCCCCCGCCCATACCCCCAATGATTGGGAACTATATGGGTTCTGTTGTTGTTGTTGTAGAAGGGCTTACTAAGGGAAGCTTCACTTCACTTTTTTTCACTACCTGATTTACCACAGAACATTCCATTGTTGTATGGGTTAATCGCCGGACAAGAAGGCCTTCTTGCTAGGGCAGTATTATGTTAAAAATGATTGTGAGCAAAGTATCTCTAATTCTCGGGATTCCAAATAGGGAAGAGAATTTTGAATTTAGAAGATCTCAATACTCCGACGTTACACAAACTCACCAACTGAACGAGCTGAACCAGTTATCCACTAAAGATGCATTCCCGCAGTGGAACTGCGGAGAGTGAATGCACTTGTAAGAATCCACTTTGCAAGTTTTTATTTTCATTAAAGTAGCTAAGAATCCATGTCTGCTAGAGGAATTTTGGAGGCTTGGACGAGTTCAAGAGATTCAATTGGCCTAACTCTAAAGTTTTCCGCGAGTTTCTACATTACCAGTTCGAGCTATTGCATACTGTTAGCTGCTCTAGGGAAGAACAGGCAAGCTTGGGTTACCTTGAAGGGTGCTCAATTATTATTGTTGTAAGGGCTTAATAGGAAACATTTTTTGTAATTCATTAAAATGCCACTCACTTATTTGATACCTTGTAGATTTGGTTCTTCAAGCACACTAATATTAAGGTTCCAGCTAATGATCTAATGAGACCCCATTTGTGTCACTGGGCAACAAAAGGTGGTTTTAGCTTCAGGTTCTGTTCAGATTTAACTGGGAAGTGGTTTCCGAAAGATCAAGTACATAATTTATGAGAATATTAGTTATATGTCAGGTTGTCGATAATTAAATATCTTACGCGTAGGTTAGGATGACATTTGTGTACATTAGCACGGAGGAGCAAGAGGTTTTAGATGTTGAGGAAGAGTCCTCTTTTGAGGAGGTGTTGAGATTAAAGTCAGAAAGAAGAAGATGAACCAAGGTAACAAAGTAAACGAGAGGTTGCATAATAACTAATAAGAAGCTTCGGAAAATGAAGGAGAAGAGGAAAAAAGGAGATGAGAAAATTCATTACCTTGAAGGCGTGCGGCAAGAGCTTCTTTACCTAGCGGCAAAAGGAGACCGTGCTAAGGTTCCACAAGAAAGCATTTTTTTTAAATTGGCGGTCTGCTGCGACTAAAAAGGCAAGAGCGCCGAGGAGAGGCGACGCACATAAACAAGCGGTTACGCAAATCATAGGGGGAAGACGGAAGGAACTGGAAAAAAATTCCAATAATTTATTTCCTCCTATGGAAATACTTACGAGCGTAAATACCCCCGCGAACCTCCAAATTTCGCCGAGCAGAATTTCTATAAATCATTTGGTTATCTTTACATAAATTATTGAATAATGCGCGCAAAAAACGAAAATAAAATCATAACTCGCCACGACGATGGTTCGATCAAGTATGCTCGCGGTCTGACCCTGAAATTAACAGAGCGAGACACCTTAATTTTGGGTGTTACAGGACGAGATTAATATGAGGAGATGATGGTGTTGCGAATGATGAATTGTTTTCATGAACATGCGGCATAGAATGGATGAAAGAAACAATGGAATTGAATCCTTCCTTGCAGTAGTTGTGACGCGGGACGAATCTATAAGCGGCAGAAAATTTGCGACATAACCCTACATGCTATGCAAATCCGACGGTTAAACCACAGTTAGATAATAATTAAAACATCTCACGCATATAGTTCAAGACAAGGCAAAATAATTCACTAGGCCAAAGCATGCTTAGGCTTTCCTCCGCGTAGAGGGCCAAAGCAAGAGTGCGCGGCGAATAAACCCTGCAAATCACAATAATAATCTAACAAACAACTACCATGCAAGATATTCAAAACAAGTACAAGATCCAATCCAATATAAATATATTGAAAATATTAATCAAGTACAATGGAATCTCACCAAATAGTGGGCTGACCAAGGCACTGAAGAATCCAGAGCCGGAGATGCGAGTGCGACGATCCGATGTAGAACCGGTGGTGTGAAAAATGATGTAGGTGGCTGTTCTCGGCGGTGGAAGGTGGAATTGGACCGAAAATGGATAGATCGGCCGCGTATGGATCGATCCGGGCAGGTAAGGGTAGATCTAATAATTTGAGAGCGGATCCGGGCTAGGGAATGAGGGGAGGGTGAGGGGAGATGGTGGATCGGGGCTGCAAACATCCAGATTTGGACTTATCGTTCAGATCTGGATGTAGTGGTTGATTGGAGGTGGTTCCACGCAGAGGGAGGATGTGGGGATGCGGCTTTGGGGTTATGGAGGGAGGGGAGGTTGCGGTGGGGCCAAGGGGCTGGGCGGCGGCTGAAGACAAACCGTCGGAAGGGAGCATGGGTGGTGGTTGGGCCGGTTGTTTGCTGGAATTAGGCTGTCCAGCGGCTGTATAAATTAGGAGCAGGAGGAGGCCGGCTGAAATTTTGTTGGCTGGAGGGGTGGTGGAGTCAGAGGAGGGGGAGAGTTCACGGGAGGGAAGAAACTATAGGTAAAGAATAGTGTATTTCATAATTGAACAGTGCATGAGCAGAAAAATTGAATTCTGGACAGCCAACTGTGGATGGCTTTTGGGGGTTGTGGGGGGCTGTGGGAGGGTTTCGGAGGGGGAAGAAAGAGCCTAGGGTTAGGGAAAACCTTGGGGAGAGAGATACAAGCTTAGGAGTCGTCACCTAGGGTTCCACAGAGTCGGCACCGTGGAGGGATCGCCTGATTTCGGGATTTCTCTTCTCCAAAATCTGCAATGCCTCCAATCAGCCCACAAACTACCTATTTATAATAAAAGGAGAGTTAGGACATCCCACCATCGACGGCTATGATTGGCCGGAGGTGAGGCCACTCAAATACATCAAAATACATATATGTATATGCATATATGTATATACATATATATACATATATGGAGATTATATGTACATATACGGAGATTATATGTACATATACGGAGATTATATGTACATATACGGAGATTATATGTACATATACGGAGATTATATGTACATATACGGAGATTATATGTACATATACGGAGATTATATGTACATATACGGAGATTATATGTACATATACGGAGATTATATGTACATATACGGAGATTATATGTACACATACGCATATTATATGTACATATACGGAGATTATATGTACATATACGCGTATATGTACATGTGTGTGCATATATTTTACTATATTATATAAAAAACACATATCTACGTATATGTACATATATGTATGTGTGTGCACATACATTATATAATATACATACACACGTACAAAAATGTATATGCATAGATATGTAAATATATGTAGAAAATATATGTACATGTATGTATATGTATATGCATATACAAACTGCAACCCCCACCCTCCCCCCCCCCCCCAAAAAAAAAATCCCAGATCAAAGGAATCAACACCCTACCTCTCTCCCAAACCCTCCAACACTCCAATTTTCTCCCACTGAACCCTCCTCTTAACTGCTACCAGCACCACCAAATCTCCTGAAATTCCCCTGGCCGAGCCCTCCCAGTACCTGGAATCATCCTATCCAGCCCCCAGTTGGCTACCAGAACATCATGGAAACATCTTGTTGCTTTGGTGTTATCTTCCTCCCACCCCCACCCCCACCCCCCTCCCAGTACCTGTACATATGTGTACGTGTGTTGTGTGCATATATTATATAATATATGCATGCACACATACAAACCTCCCAGTACCTGTACATATGTGTACGTGTGTTGTGTGCATATATTATATAATATATGCATGCACACATACAAATACATATATGCAGATATGCACATACATGCAGATATGCACATACATGCTGATATGCCCATACATGCATGATGCAACCCGTGGTGTATCATTTTATTTTTTATTTATTGTACTTGTATTTTCTCCTTTGTCGTGCATGTCTTCGCGTTTAGTTGGGAGATTATGTTTTGCCGCGCACGTGATCAGCGTTTTTGATGTAATTTTGTATCACGCATGCTATCGCACAATTTTTGTTGGCTCGTTGGTGTGACCGGCCTACGAGACCCTAAATGCATAGGTCCGGTAATTTAGGTGATAGGTTAATTAGGGAAAGCTCAAAATACGTAACCATTTTATTATTTGGCACATATGCATATGGTTGGCCCCGCCTTGAAGCCCCTCCACATTATCTTCAAAGCCTCCATATTTTGATCTTCATTATAATATATCCTGTATGTTTGCCAATAGTCACAAAACCCTATTATCCCTTATAAAACAAACCCTCCCCCACTCTTAAACCCGGCTGGGAAATAGAATCAATAGATCCTTTTAGGGTTTCGATCGTTTTTTTTTCCAGCGCACACATCCCGCCTTCTCTCCCTACTCGACGGAAGTCGACGCCGTCTCCCCATCCCTTTCTCCACCCTGTCCAGCACCGGCGCTGTTGCTGGAGTCCTCCCCAAGCGGAGGCGAGCTCTCCTTGCCAGTCCCAGAGCCGATCGAGCTTTGTTCGTCGCTCAAACCACCGCCGAACCTTCTGTCCAGATCCACCGCCGCCTGGTAGAGTTTTGTCTGCCTTCTATGCGGACGCTGGAGCTCCTCTAAGACCCCGACGACCCTCCGGCATCAATTCGGCAGCCTCTTCCAGCTGTCCCAGCAAAGCTCCAGCAACCTTCCTCCTTCCAGTGTCGTTTTCTTCACTCCCAGAGTTTCCCAGAGAGCCGTTGACACTGTCCAGCCCGGTGACCACGGAGCAGTCTTCCCCGGAAGTTTAGTTCTTGAGGAGTTAGTGCACAGTTCTTGCTACTTCTTCCCCAGTGGTATACCACTCAATCCTCCTTGCTCCCCCGCAGTCGTTACTTTGTCCTTAAATATTTAAATGGAAGGTGAATTATTAGAGCTTGCCCGAATTGATATTATCTCCTCATTATCGTTTTTTTCCAGCACGTTCATGTCACCACTCGATTGTTATGCCCGTGGAATTATGTTTTGTGACGTTACAGCGTTTGTGTGATAGTCTTGCGTTCGCGAGCGACGCCTTTACCGTTTAGTTCGTTAGAAATAGCCCGTGAATGTCTCTCGCACCGCAATTATTTTAAAAGATCACATTTTATTATCTTTCAAAAACTACACCCCCACCTTGATTTACATCAATGCAGATATGTACATACATGCAGATATGTTCATACATATATGTATATACATATACGTACATATACGTATATACATATACATGCGTTAATGTATATGTATATGCATATACAAACTGCCACCCCCCCCCCCCCCCACACAACTACTCAATCCTAGATCAAAGGAATCAACACCCTACCTCTCTCCCAAACCCCCCAACACTCTAATTTCCTCACACTGAACCCTCCTCTTAACTGCTACCAGCACCACCAAATCTCCTGAAATTCCCCTGGTCGAGCCCTCTCAGCGCCTGGAATCATCATATCCAGTCCCCCAGTTGGTTACCAGAACATCAAGGAAACATCTTGTTGCTTTGGTGTTCTCTCCCCCCCCCCCCCCCACAGAAGACCCAGGTCAATCTCCACAGCCCCCCCCCAACTACCAATAGCCCCCAGCCAATCAGCAACAGCTCTTGGCCACCTCCAACAGACCCCGGTTAACCACCATCCTCCGCTACTTCAAAAGTCCTCGGCAAATTTCCGGCAGCCACCGACCATCCCTACCAGTCCTGACAACTCCTCCAGCAACTAGAATCTAACTACAGCCCTTAATTCCCCCTTATAGCCCCATCCAAGGTACAACAGATGACTGCCCAGCCCTCCCTGGCCACCGCCCACCGAAACATCCTCACAACTCTCCACTGTCTCCTATGCTTGTGTAAGTTCCTATTTGAAGTATGCTTTTTGTTCATTTTGTACAAATTGATATCATACTAATATGGATGTGTGTTTGTAGTTGTTTTCCTCTTGAAAATGTTTGACTTGCAGGATCATTTCGCTATGTATTTAATCCAAGCACCCTCCTTCCACGAGAACTTTCGCTATGTATTTAATTTAAGCACCCTTGTCCCCACAAGAACTTAAAATCACGAGCTTCAACAGTTGCTTTGTAATCAACTGTGATATTTCTATACTAGCCTCAAACATTTTTTATTATTTGCTATCTACTGCCAGAACAATTGTCAAGTGCAAGTGTGACAACCCACATTTTCGCTAACTCGTGATTCTTTTAGTCACAATTATGCCCAAATTTATTACTTGATTAATCAACATGTGCATATGCTTTATATTTAACTAATATACTTTATTAAATTAAAAATATAATAAGGATGGAAGAGGAGGATCGTCTAGAAGTAGGAATTGGAGATTAAAACTGCTCAAATGAATATATTTCAAAGAATTCTCCACATTCATTACATCTGCCATTATACAAATGTCCCCTAAATCAAAGCCGTTCAAAAGGATCAAAAGATACGGATTAAACCAACAAAATTTTCACAAGGGGAAGCCATGGAAATTCACCTCTTCATTATCTGAGCTTTCATTGGCTAATCATGGGGGTACTTAAGGTTCTTTATGCATTGTATTCTCTCGGCTCCTCTCGGGTCTTATTCTTAAGGTTCCTACAAAGACGGGGTTTTCTTTTCTGGTTCTTTGATTTTCTTCCCGCTAGTTGACGAGTTCGGAGGGAAGAAACGAAGCTAGTTAAAGGGAATTGACGAGGATCACAGTTCGAGATTAGAACATCGGCACCAGCACAAATCGACAAATACAAGCAGATATAAGATCATCATTTGGATGAACGAGCCCGTAGTTACATCTAAATAGATAACAACATATTTTATATCTTTTCATAATTGGAAGATCTTCACTATTCATAGTTGTTGTCCTAGGTTGTTTTGTGTGTAAATACTAACATAGAGGGCCGATGCCGGGATCTAAATTTTTGGATAGATTTCTATGATTTCTCGGTCCTCCCCACAGTGTCGAACCCATGAAACCTAAGTCTCAAAGCCCAGGCCTCGAAGCCTAGGCCTATCTCTCCCTCTCCATTGCCCCCCCCCCCTGCCTCCACCACTTTCTAACCATGCAGCCACCCTCCACCCCCACCAATTCCAACCATCTCCCTCAACCATCAATCAACCACCACCTCCTTCCCCGTAACTAACCCCTTATACAAATAATTATCATAACTACCCACCAGCCCAACAACTACCTTAGATACCCCACTCAATTACTCATCAACAGCAGCCTACTTTAGGAGTACCAAAAAGCATAACTTCCAAACTTCCTCAAACCACCATCCCACTCCTTTAAAGAAACCCCTCCTTCCTCAACTGGCAACCTCCCAACCAACTCAATAGCATGGCAAGCCACTATCCTGAAGCCCAAGTGCCACTCTCCAAGCACTTCCAGCAATGGCCGGCCCCCTGCACTCTATCTACAGCTTCAGATCAGAGGAATTAGCCTCCTGCCTCTCTCCCAAACCTTCTGGAACTCATATTTCCTCCCGCCGAACCCTCCTCTCCTTAAAACTGTTTCTAGCACCACCAAATATCCTGGAATTCCACTGGATGAATCCTCCCAACACCTGGAAAAATCCTATCCAGTTCCCCTGTTGGCTGACAGAACATACAGGAAACCTCTTGCTACATTGTGGCTCCCTTCCTCCTCCTTCAGAACCCTCAACCAAACTCAACGGTCCCCAATCACCTCCAACAGCCCCCTTCCAGCACAAACAGACCCTGGCCACCCCGAACAGCCCACAGTTAATCTCCAACAGTAATCAACCACCTCCAACAGCCCCCGGTCAACCTCCAACACCAACCATCCACCCCTACAAGCCCCAACAACTCCTCCGGCCATTAGAACCCAACTACAGTCCTACATTTCCTCTCACAGACCCCCTCCAAGATCCAATTGCTAGCTGCCCAGCCCTACTAGGCCACTGATACATCCCCACACAGACACGCCCCTCCTGGGTCTCCTGTACTTGTGTAAGTTCTTATTTGGATCTTGATTCATGCTCATTTATTATGGATTGATATCAAACTATTATGGATGTGTGTTTGTACTGTTTTGCTTCTTGAAATTGTTGGACATGAGGGGTATATTCACTGGGTCTTTCATTTAAGCGCCCTCGCCCCCACACGAACTTGAAATCACAAGCTTCATTTATAACTTTGTAATCGATTGTGATATTCTTGTGCTAGCCTCATTTTTTATTCACTCTCTACCGTTGTAACTATTGTCAAGTGCATGTGCACTATCTGTTGAATTTTTTGAAGTGAAAGTGGCAGTCTGGGCGACCTGTTCACACGGCCTGTGCGGACAGGACTGGCGGCTAGCCAGGTCGGCTTGTGTTCAGCTGTCAGTTTGTCCCCAATTAGTAACCAGGCGGATAGGATAGTTATCCGGGCAGTTCGCACGGTTTGTGCGGACTACTTTGTCCGCCGAGTTCGACAACTGTCAGCCCTGTGCTTAGGTTGCAGGCTTGGAGTGTGCGGACTGGAGTAGTGTCCGCAAGTGCGTGCGGACTGGTGATGTGTCCGCTTGTGTGCGGACTGGTGGTGTATTCGCACGGTCTGCTGGTGGTGGTCTAGTCCTGGCTTGGCTATGGCGGCTAGGCGGATAGGATTTCTATCCGGCCTTGGTGGTTGCCTTGGCGGTTTTGGTCGTCTGTTGTTGTGCGGATTCTCTCCGTACTCGCCACGAGATAGGGTGGTGATTCTATCAGCTAGGGCGGTGATTCTATCAGCTAGGGCGGTGATCAAACTCCTCTCCCTGCCTATAAATAGAACTCCATGTCACATCAACAATAACACATTGAATGAACAGTAAGTGAGATTGGGCAGTTGCTGCGGGCGGGCAGGGTTTTTTATCCGCGCGGTTTGAGTAGTTGACCGAGTTTGTGCTGTGCAGGTTGTGCGGATAGCGCTGGAAAGTCAGGGACTTGGTTCTGATTTCGGTCAGGGACAGTGCGGACTCTGCGATTAGCATCAGCGGTTAGCAGCAGGTCGCGGCTTGCAACCAGTCGGTCTTCTCTTCTGCAACTCTTTCCCAGTTCAATAAGTTGTCTGCTTTTGGCGGCTTGTTTAGTTCGGCAGCAGCAGTTTGCGTGATCTGGCGGCTAGGCCGCTGCAGATCAGCGATCAGAGTTTGTTCGGCTTTGGAATAACGGGCAGTCCGCGCGACTAGGTTGCGGTTTGGCGACTTAGCGGTTTCAGCGAACTCCGTAGTTCAGCAACAGAGCCGGCGGTTACTCCTTAAGTCCGCGTGGGTAGTTCTTTGCCTTGTATTTTTCTGCTTCCATCGGGTACATCGGAGAATCATGTCTCGACATGTGTGTCTTGTCTTGTAAAGATTTATTTGATAGTACAAGATACTTGCTCTTCTGTTTGCATTTGATTTCTTGGGCTCGGATAGGTTGAGTGTTCCTGCCCCTGGTTGCCCGTTTTTCGCAAATCACAAATTTTTACATGGTATCAGAGGGAACAGAGACTGGGCAGAGATTAACCGTCAGTTTGCCTTATTGCTTCTGGGAGTCTAAGTGAACCAGGGTTAGTACAATGAAAGGTGGTTTCGCAAGAGGTATTGGAATCGAGCTTCTTACATCGACTAACTTTAAGAAGTGGAAGTCATGTATGGAAAGTTATCTTCTGGGCGAGGACCTTTGGGAGGTCACCAGCAGAGACGAAAGACAAGAGGTTACTGCTACTGCGGGTGCTGAACCGGTGAGAGCTTGGAGGAAGACAAATGCGAAAGCAGAGTTTACTCTCAAGCAAGCTATCTCGTCAGAACTCTTCGACCACATCATAGGATATCAGTCTGCTGCGGAGATTTGGACTTCCCTCGATGGGTTGTTCAATAGGAATAATGTAACAAGGCAAAAATTCCTAGAGAATGAGTTGGCGAGTGTCACTCAAGGAGATCTGCACATCTCGACGTTCTTCCTGAAGATGAAGAACTTGTGCGCTGAGATTTCAGTGTTGGACCCTGATGAGCCTATTTCAGAGGCGAAATTGAAGAGGCGCATAATCCACGGTTTGGGGAAGGAGTGTGTGGTCTTTGTCACTTCTGTTCAAGGCTGGGCCACTCAGCCGTCTTTGTTGGAGCTGGAGAATCTGCTGGCTTCGCAGGAAAGCTTAGTTAGACAGATGGCGGGGGTCACTGTCTCTGAAGGAGACAGTGAGGCGCTCTTCTAAGGGAAAAAGAAGAGATGAGAAAAGAAGAAGACTGATGGTGGTGTTGGTCCTTCAACTTCTTATCAGCAAGAGGGGAGTGCTGCTCCTAAGCGTGATTAAAAGAAGAAGAGGGATTGGCTTAAGTGTTACATGTGCAACCAACTAGATCACTTCAAGAAGGACTGCAAGGTCAAGCTGCAGCCGAGGCATGTTGCACATAAAGAGGAAGCTGGTTCCAGTGCTGAGGAAGCCGGATGGGGGAATGCGTTCATGACAGGCACGTGTGTTCGTGCATTGTCCACCATCAACTACAAAGATGACTGGATTGTGGACTCGGGGTGTGGTCACCGCCTCACCGGGGACGAGTCTAAGTTCTCCTCACTGCACACATTCTCAGGTAACGAAGCTATCATAACTGCTGATGCTACAGTTCATGCAGTCGAGAAGGAGGGTGTCTTTTCTTTAGGTAGTGATAATGGTCCACTCACCTTGAGCAGTGTCTATCACGTACCGGGCATGAAGAAGAACCTCTTCTCAGTGACCAACGCAGTGGACGCAGGTTATCACATTCTGTTCGGTCCAATATATGTGAAGTTTCTCCGCAACGTGTCAGTGGTAAAGGCTGACGTTACTCATGTAGAGAGAAGGGTAAGGGACTTGTTTGTATTGTCAACAACCTCCTATGTTGATCGGATGAGAGCCAACAATAGTGCAGCTATCTGGCATGAACGGCTAGGACACGTTGGAATGGACAAGTTGAAAGTTATATCAGTGAAGAGCCTTGTGAAGGCTTGCCTCGGTTGTCATCCTTCGGCGACGGTCATGTCTGCGCGGGGTGTCAATATGGAAAGGCTCAACATCTTCCGTTTGACAAGTCGCAGACCAGGTGTAAAACACCATTGGAGTGTATCCATGGTGATCTGATGGAGCCGACTATCATAGTCAGTCTCGGAGGCAGTCGGAGGCAGTAGATACATGCTGAAGTTGATTGATGACTACACGAGGTATACTTGGGTGTACTTTATGAAGGAGAAGTCAGACGCATTCCGTTTATTTGTGGAGTTCAACGAGCTAGCGGAGGGTCGGCTTGGCCTACGGATCAAGAAGTTGAAAACAGATAACGGAAGTGAGTTCGTTTCAACTGAGTTCTCTAACTTCTGCAAGAAGCACGACATTCAAAGAGAGCTCATATGTACTCATACTCCACAACAAAATGGAGTAGCAGAGCGGAAGATCCGTCATCTGACGGAGACCTGCAAGCGTTGGCTTCATCTCAAAGGCATTCCAAGGTCCCTTTGGACGGAAGGGATGGCATGTGCAACTTATGTCATCAATCAAATACCTCTGAGTCAGATCAACATGAAGTCTCCTCATGAGATGATGTTTAAGGAGAAGCCTAGAGTTGTACACCTTCAGGTGTTTGGATCTACCTGCTACGTACACATCTCGAATGCTCTCAGGACAAAGCTGGATGTAAAGGCGAGAAAACTTGTCATTGTGGTCTATGATGAGCGGAAGAAGGGATAGAAGTGTATGGATCCAGTGACGTATAAGTTCATTGTCTCGAGAGACGTGGTCTTCGACGAGCTGACGTCATATGGAGGTGGCTCCTCTATAAAGCTGCAGGAAAGCAGATCAGATGGCGGGCAAGAGGAGACTGTTAAGGATCTTCTGGTAGAGCAGTCTGTGTCACCAGGAGCTCCGGGGCGGAGGCTTCCGGTTCAGGAAGCAGGGGAAGCGATGCTCCAAGTTTTCCCGGGAACTGAGCTTATTCAGAAGAGGCAGCGGAGGTGGTCAGCAATGGTCAGACTCTTCGGAGATCAAAGAGGACAATCAAATCACCAGCTCGTTATTACGAAGGAAACACGGTGAACTTGTTCTGTTGTTTCTTCGCATGCCCTCTGGACGAGCAAGAGTCTTCTAGCTTTGAAGACGTCACTGGAGTCAAGGGGTGGGAAAACTTTATGGATGAGGAGATGGCTGCCCTCAGGAAAAATGAGACCTGGGACCTTATGCCCAAGTTTGATGGCGTAACTCATGTGACATGCAAGTGGGTGTATAAGCTGAAGAAGAAGGCGGATGGGAGCATCGAGCGGTACAAGGCTCGCCTTGTAGCTCGAGGTTTTTCTCAGCAGTACGGAGAAGACTACAAAAAGACATTTAGTCATGTTGCAAAGATGACATTTCGGATGGTGATGGTCTTGGCGGCTTGTCAAGGTTCGAAGATGTGGCAGCTGTACGTAAAGAATGTTTTTCTTTACGGGGAAATTGATAAAGACATCTTCATGGTTCAGCCACCAGGATACGTGTCTGAAGATCATTCAGGATACGTTTGCAAGCTCTGGAAGGCCCTTTACGGCTTGAAGCAGGCTCCGCGGGCATGGTATGGGAAGATCGCAGAATACCTCCAATTCTGCGATTATTTTGCCTCTGATTCAGACTCGAGCCTATTCATCAAGAAGAGGGGGGAGCTTCGTGTCTTGGTGCTGCTGTACGTGGACGACATGATCGTCACGGGAAACTCCAAGGAGAAGGTGGCTAGGCTCAGGGCAGAGCTAGCCATTTGGTTCGAGATGAAGGACTTGGGTGAGCTCCACCACTTCCTTGGACTCGAGGTGGAGAGGAAAGAGAGTGGCATACTCGTTTCCCAAAGGGGTTATGCGGATCGGATCGTTCAGCGATTCGGCATACGGGAAGGGAAGAGTAGCTCTACTCCACTTGATGTTGGCATCAAGCTTCGACGATATGAGGGGAGGATTTTTCCAGATCCTTTAGTGTTCCGTGCTCTGGTGGGGAGTCTTATCTACTTGATGATTACGAGGTCAGACATTGCATATGTTGTAGGCCGAGTGAGTCGGTATATGGCGGAACCTCGGAAGTCTCATCTGATGGCGCCAAGGAGCATTCTGAAGTACGTAAAGTCCATTTCTGATATGGGTCTCCTTTATGGAAGAGACACGGGCTTCAACCGGCACGGTTATACAGATGCTGATTATGGGGGAGATTCAGAGGACCGGAAGTCAACATCCGGTTACGTCTTCACATGTGGATCAGCAGGTATCTTGTGGTGCAGCAAAAAGCAGGATTTTGTGTGTCTCTACTACGGAAGCGGAGTACAAGGCTTCGGTCTTGGCAGCTCGGGAAGCCATCTGGCTTAGGAGGCTGGTAGAAGACGTCCATGAAAAAGTGTGTGGTCCCACTCTGCTACGCTGTGAAAATGAGAGTGTCTTTAAACTGGTTAATAATCCAGTTTGTCACGTGCGGACCAATCACATTGAGATTGAGCACCATTTCATTCGGGAGAAGGTGTTGGAGGGGTCTCTTGTGGTTGGACATGTGCGGAGCGAGGACAACATCGCGTACATCTTCACGAACCCGCTGTCGAAGGGGTCATTTACTCGGTTATGGGGACTGCTGGGACTGGTTTCCACTTCTCACTTCAAGGGAGAGTGTAGAATTTTTTGAAAGGAAAGTGGCGGTCTGGGCGGTCTGGGCGGTCTGGGTGGTCTGGGCAACCTGTTCGCGTGGCTTGTGTGGACAGGAGTGGCGACTAGCCAGGTCGGCTTGTGTTCAGCTGGCAGTTTGTTCCCAATTAGTAACAAGCCGGATAGGATAGTTATCCGCGCAGTTCGCGTGGTTTGTGCGGACTACTTCTTTGCCCGCCGAGTTCGGCAGTTCTCAGCCCTGTGCTTAGGTTGCGGGCTTGGAGTGTGCGAACTGGAGCAGTGTTCGCAAGTGCATGCGGACTAGTGTTGTGTCCGCTTGTGTGCGGACTGGTGGTGTAGTCGCAGGGTCTGCTGGTGGTGGTCTAGTCCTGGCTTGGCTATGGCGGCTAGGAGGATAGGATTTCTATCCGACCTTGGTGGTTGCCTTGGCGGTTTTGGTCGTCTGCTGTTGTGCGGATTCTCTCTGTACTTGTCGCGGGATAGGTTGGTGATTCTATCGGCTAGGGCGGTGATCACATTCCACTCCGTGCCTATAAATAGGACCCCCTGTCATATCAGCAATAACACATTGAATGAACAGTAAGTGAGATTGGGCAGTTGCTACGGGCAAGGTTTTTAATCCGCGCGGTTTAAATAGTTGACCGGGTTTGTGCTGTGCAGGTTGTGCGGATAGCGCTGGAAAGCCAGGGACTTGGTTCTGATTCGGTCAATGCCAGTGCGGACTCTGCGATTAGCAACCAGCGGTTAGCAGCAGGTCGTGGCTTGCGAACAGGCGGTCTTCTCTTCTACAACTCTTTCCCAGTTCAATAAGTTGTTCGCTTCAGGCGGCTTGTTCAGTTCGGCAGCAGCAGTTCGCGCGATCTGGCGGCTAGGCGACTGTGCGGTTAGGCGGCTTGCAGATCAGCGATCAGAGTTTGTTCAGCTTTGGAATAACGGGCAGCCTGCGCGGCTAGGTTGCGGTTTGGCGACTTAGCGGTTTCAGCGGACTTCGTAGTTCAGCAGCAGAGCCGGCGGTTACTCCTTGAGTCCACGTGGCTAGTTCTTTGCCTTGTATTTTTTCTGCTTCCATCGGATACATCGGCGAATCATGTCTTGCCAAGTATGTCTTGCCTTTTAAAGATTTTTTTGATAGTACAAGATACTTGCTCTTCTGTTTGTATTTGATTTACTTGGGCTCGGATAAGTTGAGTGTTCCTACGTCTGGTTTCCCATTTTCCGCAAATCACAAATTTTTACACTATCACTAGATCTTAGTTGATTTTCCTCGTCACTATGATTTGGGGCCTCCTATAGTACACCAAAACTCATCTTGTCCTACATCAGATTCTATGTGAAACAATAAATTTATCATGTAGCACCAACACAAACTGAATAAAAGCAAATTTTCTCTTTACATAACAATTTAGACAAATGCTAAGACAACTGATGTAAACTTTTACACATTCAAAAGTAAGGTAATAAGAGACAAAGGCAGAAATATCAACCCCTTCATATTGACTCCAGGGAGGCTTGGATGTTGCCATCTCTAAAACTGTGCATCCAAGGCTCCATATATCCACAGCAAGATTACATCCATTCATGTTTTTGATCACCTAAAAGAATGAATGAACAAATGAGGTGCGAACCAATTCATCAGAATTTAACATGTCAAATAAATTAGGAAAGTGTTGAGGCAGAGTTACCTCAGGTGCCATCCAGTAAGGACTACCCCTGAATGATAAGGGGCATGATTGGCCAGTAATCTGAAAACAAAACATGGGAAATACAAAATTATAACTTAAAATGCCATAAGAGTTAGAATTGAAATTCAATTTCTTCTTTTAAAAACACTAAAAATCATTTGTCTATTAGCAAGAATATTCTAGTTCTCCGGAGTTACTTGAACCTGCAAAATCAAATAACTTTAATACTACTATATGTTTTAATTATTACCACTGATTGCCAATGTTAGTGGAAGCATGCCCCGAGGCACCTAAAGAATCAAGTAATGCCGAAATACCTTATAGATAAACTGGCAATATAACATTTTACATTCTTAGTATCCAGGGTGATGAGGAAATATGTGAGGTAAATTTCAAAAGATAGCAATGTGAAAAAAAAATTACATAACAAAATTTCCAAGAGAGAAGTATTGTGAACCATGGCAAAGAAAATAAAAAACTGACAAAAATGAGATCACTGGTAGGACAGTAGGACTAATATAAGATTTGACTCATTTGTTTTCTTAAGTATACAGGCTTGAATTCATTAAAATATTTCTCACAAAATACAGATAATCATCATCATCAATAGCCTTATCCCAACTATTAGTGGTTTATCCTCATGAATCATCAATTTCCAATCATTTTTTCCGATTGCAGCTTGAGGTGTTAAAATATTCAAATCGCCTTGAAAAAACTCATTTCCAATTACCTAATTCTTTCAAGTTTCAAGACAGGAGTGTGATAAAGATAAATAGGTAATATAACATTTTACATTCTTTGTAACCAACAATGTCAAGGGAATTTTGAGACAGATTTTGAAAGAACAAACAAAAACACTCAGGCCTATATCCCACTATAGTGGGTTGGCTATATGGATCATTTGTCGTCATTGTGCCCTATCTTTAGTCATAATCTCACTAATGCCTAAGTACATCATGTCTTTCCTTATAGTTTCATTCCAAGTCTTTATTGGTCTACCCCTCCCCATTTAACATGCCTAGTGACTAAACTCTTACAACGCCTAATAGGTGCCTCTAATGGTCTCCTTTGTACATGTCCAAATCATCTTAGTCGAGCTTTTCGCATCTTCTCTGCAATTGGTGTCACTTATGTCTTACCCTGATATATTCATTCCTAATTTTATCCAGTCTCGTGTGTCCACACATCCACCTAAGCATTCTCAACTCCACGACTCCCAATTTTTGCTCATGTGCACAATTCACCGCCCAACACTCAGAAGTCAGAACCATAGAGCATTGTTGGTCTAATTGCAGAGAAAATGTGAGAATCAAAGTTTCCAAGATATTACTGAAGTTTTATAAACCATATAGTAATTGACTAAAGACTAAATCAGCAATAGTAGAAAAGTGGAGATAGTCCGTTTTTATTAAGACAAATACATGATTTGAATAAGCTCAAAAAAAAATCACAAATTATGGATAATAATAATCATCATCAATGGGCTTAACCTAACTATCGGTGATCGTCTTTACGAATCGTCCATTTTTTATTATTATTGTCAAGTGTTGGATGATGTGTAAAACTCTATACAAATCATCTTGAACAACTTTCATCCATACTAATTTGATTTTAACCTTAACATCTAATAAGTTGCAATGGTTTTACTCTTTAATTGGTGCATTTTCTAACCTTAGTTGCCCATCTACTTTTATTACCTTATATTAAATAGATGTCACTCACAATATCTATTTTCTTATTATATCTTATTTCAATAGATAACTCTCACTATTCCTCTACTATAATCATTCCTTAATCTATCTTTTTTTCATTATTTGCCGCATTTATCTTAACATTCTCATTTATGTGAAACTCAACTAAAAAATCAACGTTTTACTATGAAAACATCATATCCATACAACATCAATCTAATTGCAGTTTTATGATTTTACATTAAGCATCCATGGTATCCTAACTCTTACCGCTTAGTATTTATCTACATTTTCAATCTTTTAAGAATAATCAATCCAAGGCACTTGAACTAATTATGCATAAGTATCTCTTTCCCCTCTAATAAGATTGATTGATAATATTAATATCACTCCAACTAAAATTAAATAAGGAATCCTTGGTTTTTGTTCTACAAATTTGAAACTCTATATATTCTTAACATTTAACAATATATCAATTGTTTTGAATGTTCTCTTAATTCAATAATGTCATATGAATTAGAAGTTAGAACTAATGTCATCTACAAAAAACAAAGCATCTCATTTTGGATAACCATTATTACCATTATTGTGTTAGTTCCTATGGACTCGATCAAAATGAATAATGATCACTTTTGGCATCTCATTCACTATTGGATTCAATTATTAATATTAGTATGTGTGCGAGCGTGTTGTGTGTATGTATATATATACCCCTTGGTGTACCTAGAGACTTAGAGTGAGTCATTTTTTTTTAAGCAACCTTCTTTTGGACGTTGGAGAAGAAGTTGTGTTCTTGTCACCAGGAATTTGATAATTTGATTATTAGAACGAGGTTACCAACAAGGAGGTTGATAACTTGCATGATAGCTTTAGTAGCAGAGACAACAGCAAGTAGAGCGATGATTGGTAAGGCTTCAAGCATAAGCAGCTTTTGTATCACAAACAAGGAGGTCGGAGTGACTACCGACAAGGCAGTGGCAATTTCAGGTAAGTAAGATCTCAAGAACTGAAGACATTAGCAAGATGTTCTACCATCAACATGACAACATAGAGTGGCAATTTCTTGCAATAGCTTCGATGTTTGAACTTTGGTGATAACTTGCATGAGAGATTTAGTGGCAGAGACAACAGCAAGCAGAGCGATGATTGGTAAGGCTTCAAGCATAAGCACCTTTTGTATCACAAACAAGAACTGAAGACATTAGCAAGATGTTCTACCATCAACATGACAACATAGAGTGGCAATTTCTTGCAATAGCTTCGATGTTTGAACTTTGGTGATCTTACTCAACTGAAGACAATGTCAATTTGTCAAGGCTAAAGTAAAACAAATATTGCTTTTTCTAGGCTTCTATTTTGTCAAGCGATTGGGAATATCCAGGTAGGTCCAATGAGCATTACTTTATGTGTACATTGTCTCGCAACTTTATTTCTAGCGAAGAGAAACTTCTCTACTCTCTTGTGGATGTAGGCTTGATTTAATTGAACCGAGCGGATATTAGACTCCTTTTGTGTCGGATCTCTTTTGTGGTTTAACTTGTGTTCATCGTATTGCACTCTTTGTAGGCTTCTAATGCGATGTATACTAAAATCTGTATTTGATTAAAAAATAATAAAACTTGGCAATCAATTTTAAATTATGTGGCACTAGCATAGTTTTTACGAGCAATATCGGTCAATGACCGATCTCAGTTTCTAAAAGATGCATTCTTCTAGCAATCATGCGTAGTTACCATTACAAAATAATTCTTCCACAGACAAATATGTGATGAATAAGAAGAACAAAGGAGTTTAGAGATTAACGAAAAAAAATGCAAGATGATAATTTTAAGTGCAAGCTCTGATTTTAGAAATTCATTTAGATTAAGCATAAAATTATTCTAATGGGATACAAGCAAGGGAGAATGCACGAGGTATACCTCCACGAGAATAGGTTGATTTGGTAAGTCCTCCCAAGATAGAAGGTTGGACGGGTCTCATTAGGACGAGACAGTCGACCGGACCCTGACGAAACTGAAGGTGGTTGCACGAGAGATGCGATGGAAGTTGTGATGTTGGATTCGGCTAGGAAGGAGTAGATTAATTCAGAGGAGAGGAGAAATGAGGCCGACGGAGACCATGGGCATCGTAGAGGGCAGCAACAAATCAGGGCTGGTCAGACTAAGGCGACTGGGGGGACAAACAGCGTGAAGTGATGTCGAACACCTTGGAAATGGACAGAGGGGAGTCTGTCGGCCCTTAGAAGGGACTCTGGGGAAGGCACTGATGCTGAGAGGGAGGCTTCGAACCACTGGAAATGAGGAATAGTTTGGCGTCCTTGCTGGAGAAACGATACATAAAAGAATAGGTCTTCCATGTCATTTCTCTTCCCAGCTCCCTTCATTAAGGGGATCAAACTGCTTTTTATTAAAGAAATAAAGGGTTTTAAAATATGGACTTTAATGAGGAAGGGGGTTTCAAAGGGTTACCAGCTACATTGATGGGAAAAAGGACCGGCTGCTAATACAAAACAAAAGGAATTTAAGACCGATTTTATAACTCAGGATATTAAAAGGTTGGGGGGAGAAACTACCGGTGAGTAATTAATAATGAAATGAATTGACTCAAGAGACTCTTCATTTGATATACCCCAAAGATATAGTTCTCAAAATTATAATTTCTAAAATTAATATAGTTTACCTTAACTTCATTAATAAAGTATAAAGCCAAAAATCGCGAAAGAAACAAATTTCAAGTATACAACTCACTAGTTCTATAATTTAGATACAAAACTAACCCCTGGAGCTAACTAAAAACACTACCAGAACCATATGCCCCATTCCAACTACCCTCATACTGCAAAATCTGGTCGTCGATCGGTAGATATTTTCTAAAAACAATTAGGTTATTAAGTACTTTTATTCAATGTGATTTTTTTTCTTTTTCTACTATCCTCCACCTTCCTGTCTTCCCATCCCTAGGACGTTTCTTTTCTTGGCCTATTTCTATTATATCCTCCAATTTTCTTTGCCAAGTAATACAGCATCAGAACATATGACAGATTCGAACAGCAGCAAAAAAATTACTATGGAGCAACTATGTATAAAATCTAATCATTCATGTAGGTTAGAAACCACGGTGGGGTCCATTTGAGGGGGCCACATGATATCCAGATCCGTGGCCGACTGCAATTGAATGGCTGAGATCATCTCCAACCAAATCTCTCGGTTGATAAATCCCGGGTTGGGTAACAAGTGCTCTCTTTAGGCCTTGATAAAGGAGGTTCCGGGTTCTATCCCCGGCCTCAATAACCTACCATGGATTTATCAACCGGGAGATTTGGTTGGAGATGATCTCAGTCATTCGACTGCAGTCGGCCACGGATCTGGATATCATGTGCCCCCTCAAATGGGCCCCACCGTGGTTTCTAACAATGTACAATGTGAGCAATTTGTTTTGGATAACACGTTAATCTTCAGTTTCAATAAAATTATGAAAAAACTTATAAGGTTCTTGACTATATATTCATGAAAACTGAAGAATGTGGAAAAATAGCTATTTTACATGCTTTGCCATCCCAAAGTCAGCCAGTTTTACACGTCCATTTGGGTCAACAAGTATATTTGCACCTTTAATATCCCTGTAACAAACATATGAATAGTCAAAAAAAAAGTATGAGGCAACTAGTATTAATACTAGAAAATAATGCAAGTCTGAAAAGAAGTGACTGAATTATCACTGAAGTTAATCCACACCTATGGACTGTCTTCTTAGCATGCAAATAGGCTAGGCCTGAAAGAATTTGCAGAGTATAGCTCCGAATTGCTGGTTCACCAAATTGCCCATATTCTTGAAGAAGCTTATGAATAGAACCACCAGACACATACTCTAAGTAAATGTAAAGTTTATCATCTACCTGAAAAAGATGAGCAACATATCAAGCAAGTATAACAAGGGAATTTTATTCATATTACAAAATATACAACAGAAACCAAAATATAAAAGGCCAACTTTCAACTAGCAGATATTTAAGATCGGATAGAGAAAAATCATGTCCAGAAAAAGATAGTAGATCAAACAAATAATACAAGAATCAGCTTCAGATCAGTCTCCAGGTAAACATAATAATATAAGATAGTTTTCCTCCTGCTGTAAAAAGTTAGGTAAGCTGAACGCATACAGCCAGCCCAAGATCTAATGGGATATGGCTGATATGGACTGGCATAAAATATCCTTCTCTCACTACCACTTTTAATGCAATAATTTATGAAAAGTGTGTCCAAAATTACCAATTAAGTTTTCATTAATCAACATAAAAGGCACAGGGCAAGCTTTTGAAAACCAAATTGGACCGGTAGTTTGACCAGTCTAATCGTGAACCGGTTGATCAACCAATTCAATCCAGCTCCAAAAATCATTTCAGGAAAAAATTGGCCTAAGATCAGCGAACCAGACGGTCGGAACACTAACTAGAAACCAATTCCGATTTCTACAAACCAAGAGTGATTTTTAAGGTCAGTTATGTTGGACTCCAAAATGTCTGTGACTGGTAATGACCCTAATTGATTGTGGCTAAGAACAGCGGAGATAAATGTAGATCACCGGAGATCCCGCCGCACACTCGGGAGCTTGTCGAACGTACTTCCCCTCCAAAAAGCAAAGGCTTCTTGATTTCAAGTGAAATTGGAAGGAGAACAAAGGGTCAAAAGAGAGGGCAATATCAATACTTGTATAGCTCTCAAGCCAAACTATATATAGGCAAGCCGGGATCAGGTCACCGTCACATGGTGGAACCTAGTTGTCGAGTGATATCAAGAACAATTGGGTGTGTGTTACGGCACTCGACACGCCAGACCCGCATTGGGGCCGCACATACCAGCGCCGCCGACCGACCGAGGCCGCATGATTCGACTCACTTATTTTCGTCGCAATTTCTGTACTTTTAATTTCAGTATTTCTATTTAAGTTTATCTCACGTGTAGTAAGCCCAAGTGAGGGGCACAAACTTTTTAACATTTGGGTTTTGATGTTGGGTGACCTATATGGTCCGGGATTTTGGAATGATGAAGGCAAGCAAGTTTAGTCTAAAAAGTTCTCTCTCTCTCTCTAACTTTCCCTCTCCCTCTCCTTCCCCTTCCTTCTTCTTCTCCCTCTATTCCTCTCCTCTCCTATTCTTCCTCCGTCGTCTTTGACCGAGCATAATCCGAGATTTTACAACGGGTTCGTGGATCTTCATCCTTTTTCGGCCCTATCACTCGATCTAGGTCGGGGGATCAAAACAACTTGGTATCAGAGCCAACTGCCGGCCACACCTTACCCGGCTCCTTCCGCGCCGCCCTTGTCGGCCGCCTCCGTCCATCCCTACCCCTTCTGCCTGCAAGTGTTTCCGTCGGGCTGCTGTCGTGCCCGCCATCCCTCCCTCCTCCCATGGCTGACGGAAACCCCACAATCGGCCAACTCATGGAGATGTTTCAAGCTATGTTCGCGACGCAAAATGAAAAAATGGATGCTCTCAATGTGCGTCTCGATGCCGCCCATGGCGTTTCCCCTCCGTTGCAGCCCGCAACGCCGCCGTCTGAGAGTCTCGTGGACTCGCATCTCCCCCACGGCGACTCCCACTCGGGCAACCGCTTCGTCCGCATGGATTTCCCTCTATACGAGGAGCGTGAAGACCCCTTATCCTGGCTCAAGCGCTGCGATTTCTTCTTCGCCACCCAACACACTCCGGAAGAGGAACGTGTGGGCGTCGCCTCCTTCCACCTCCTTGGCCCAGCACAACTATGGGTCACACAGCTCCTGCGGGAGCATCCCGCCACTTCGTGGGACAAATTCCGGACAGCCTGCTCCCTCCGCTTTGGACCGGCCCTGCAAGGCAATCCTTTAGGAGCACTTATCGCGCTCAAGTACACCGGCTCCATGGAATCCTATCTAGAGCAATTTTAGTTGCTGCTCTCACATGCCACTACTGTTTTACCTTCCCAACAAGTGCCACTTTTCACTGCTGGCCCGCTCGACCGACTACGTTGGGATGTCGAATTTAAGAGACCTCCAGACTTGTTGGCAGCTATGACTCTCGCCCGTGCTTTCGATCGGCGCCTCGCCTTGGATCGTCCGCCTTCGCTTCGCCCTCGACCCTCTACATCAGTTTCCCACGCTCCACCGTCCGAGGGGCACAGCTTCCGCGGCCTACTTTTCGGCGTCGCTTGACATGCCCGGAGATGGCGGCCTGTCGAGAGAAGGGCCTCTGTTTCAATTGTGACGAGTTATACACACCCAGCCACCGGTGCAAACGTCTTTTTTGGTTGAAAGTAGATGACCCCACGGAGGACGACGACGATGGACTTGATGACTCGGGCACACCTCATTTGTCCCTTCATGCCTTGGTCGGGACGCAAGGGGGCTGCACCATACAGCTTTATGTGACCCTTATGGGTATGTCTCTTCTTTCTCTTCTCGACACCAGGAGTACCCACAGCTTCATATGCAAGGACCAGGCCCTCCAACTTCATCTTCCATATGTGTCGAGCAGCCACGTCCGGGTGGCAGTGGCCAACGGCCAACCGTTGCAGTGTTTGGGGGTATCCGGCACGTGGCCTTCGAGGTAGAGGGCTCTTCCTTTCAGACCAACCTTTTTCTGATTGACCTTCGGGGTTTTGACCTCGTGTTGGGCGTTCGTTGGCTGCGTACCTTGGGGCCCCTTACGTGGGATTTTGACCGCATGACCATTTCCTGGCGGGAGGGCTCGCGTGTGATCCACTGGCAGGGCCAAGTACCAACACAGTCTTCGTCCTCCTTTCTAGTCCACACAGAGCCGGGGGAACCTCCTACACCGTCGTCGGGGGACTCTCTGGCGGATCTCGCTGCGCTTCTTCAGTCATTTCCAGATAGGGGTGTGCATGAAAAACCGAAAACCGACCAAACCGCCCCGAACCGCCCAAACCGAACCGATTTTACACCGAACCGAACGACTCGGTTTGGTTTTGGTTTTCCTCTCTGAAAAACCGAACAACACCGACTAATAATACATGTAAAAATATTACCAATAACAACCTTTTAACTATTTTTATTAACTAAATAATGTACACAAATTATATCAACTTAATAATTTTTATATTATTTGAACCAAAATAAATTTTTGTATGCAATAAAAATATCAAATCATAATTTTTTAATATAATATGAGCTAGTAGCTGTAATATATCATATGTAAATAAAGTTTGATGATATTTTTTTTATTTATCATGTCATTTTTAAATTTTCTTGAGATATTTAAGTATACAATTATTTTAAATAGTATAACTGAAAAACCGAAAACCGAACCGAGTAAACCGACCAAAAAACCGAACCGAACCGATAAACATTGGTTCGGTTTCGGTTTAGGTCCAAACCGACCCAAACCGAACCGCTTGCACCCCTATTTCCAGAGCTTCTCAGCCCTCGTCTGGGCCTTCCACCGCGCAGGCGACAGGACCATCGCATCTGCCTCCTGCATGGGGCGGCTCCAGTGGTGGTGAGACCATATCGCTACCCCTACCTCCAGAAGGACGAGATCGAACGTCAGTGTGATCTCCTCCTCCAGCAGGGTCTCATCAGACGCAGTGTCTCTCCTTTTTCCTCTCCTGTATTGCTAGTGCACAAGAAGGACAGTACGTGGCGCATGTGTGTGGACTACCGCGCCCTCAATGCAATCACAGTCAAAGACAAATTTCCGATTCTGGTCGTCGAGGAGCTCCTGGACGAATTACACGGAGCACGCTTCTTCTCCAAATTAGATTTATTTTCTGGGTATCACCAAGTCCGCATGGCGGAGGCGGACGTGGAGAAAACGGCTTTTCGGACACACCACGTCCACTTCGAGTTTTTGGTTATGCCTTTTGGCCTTGCCAACGCGTCTTCTACCTTTCAAGCCTTAATGAATGAGGTATTCCAACCTTTTCTCCGCAAATCCGTTCCAGTTTTCTTTGATGATATTTTGTGTATAGCAAGACTTGGGCGAAGCACTTATGTCATCTTCGAGCCGTCCTCAGCTTGGCTCACGCGCAGCATTTGATCCTCAAGCCGTCCAAGTGCTCGTTTGGGCAGAGCTCGATCACTTATCTGGGACACGTGGTGGATCACTCGGGGGTTCGGCCGACCCGACCAAGCTGGAGGGTGTGGCGTCATGGCCGCTACCGCAGGACATCACTGGTCTACGAGGCTTTCTCGGCCTCACAGGATACTACCGCCGCATCATCCGCGACTACGGCGGCATCGCCGCACCTCTCCTCAGCCTGCTGCGGAAGAATACTTTTGTGTGGACAGATGCAGTGACCCAGTCATTCCGCTCTCTTCAGGCAGCTTTGCTTTCCGCCCCGGTGCTCCGTCTTCCGGACTTCACGCTGCCTTTTCTTGTGGAGTGCGACGCATCCGGTGTGGGCTACGGTGCAGTACTTCAACAGGAGGGCAATCCCATCGCCTATTTCAGCCGACAGACGGCCAACCACCATCGAAAGTTACCGGCATATGAGCAGGAACTCATTGGGCTCGCCAAGGCGGTGCAACATTGGAGACCATATTTATGGGGTCACTCCATCATCCGGACCGATCATTTCAGCCTCAAGTACCTTATGGAGGCGCGTCTCACTACCACACCTCAGCAGCGGTGGGTCAGCAAGTTACTCGGTTTTGACTTTCAGGTGGAACAAAAGGCGGGCTCTCTCAAACGCACCGCCGATGCACTATCCCGCAGGGACACTACGGCGGGCGCCACCCTTTGTGCCATCTCCTTTCCCACAGCCGATCTCCTCTCCTTGTTGCGTCAGGAGATTTCTGCTTCCCCAAGTTTGACCGAGCTTCTTCGTCGGGTGGAGCAGGGCCTCACCGATACTCAATGGACCACTCGTCAGGGATTGATCTACTACCGGGAGCGCTTATACATGGATGCGGCTTTGCCACTCATCCTTTCCATCTTGGACGACGTTCACTCATGTAGCCACGAGGGTGTCCACCGTACTCTCCAGCGTCTGCGTACAGAGTTCTATTGGAAGGGCATGCGGCACCATGTCCACGAATTCATCTCCGCATGTGCTGTCTGCCAAGAGAACAAGGAGGACCACCTCCTTCCGGCCGGCTTACTTCAGCCTCTTCCGGTTCCTTCACAGATTTGGGCGGATCTCTCTATAGACTTTGTGGAAGGGCTGCCCTCAGTTCGTGGCAAAAGCATTTTGATGGTGGTGGTGGATCGTTTTTCCAAGGGGGCCCATTTCCTCCCCTTGACACGGCCTCTCGTTGCAGAACATGTGGCCCGGGTATTCTTTCAGGAGATATTTAGACTGCACGGCATGTCGGAGACGCTTGTCTCGGACCGGGATCGGATCTTCACCAGTCGTTTTTTGAAGGAGCTTTTCTCCCTCAGTGGCAACATGCTCGCTTTTTCTTCAGCCTATCACCCCCAGTCGGATGGCCAGACTGAAGTGGTCAACCGTACACTCGAGATGTACTTACGGTGCGTGACGGGCGATCGTCCACGGGATTGGCCTTGTTGGCTACCTTGGGTGGAATATTGTTACAACACGGCGTATCATACAGCTCTGCAGACCACACCTTTTCGTCTCATTAATGGTCTTGATCCCCCCCCCCCGTCTGTTATCTTACACGGGAGGCTCCACTCACCTGACTGCCTTGGATCGCGAGTTCAAAGATCGGGATGCCTTCCTAAAAACTGCCCGGACCCGCCTCCTCCAGGCTCAGCAGCGTATGGTGGCTACGTATAATCGGGGGCATCACGACCTCACACTCACCGTGGGAGATTGGGTTTGGGTGCGGCGTCGCCCTTTCCGTCAAGCCACTGTCACTCGCCCGTCCTCCAACAAATTGGGACCCAAGTTCTTTCGCCCCTTTCCCGTCGTCGAGCGCATTAGTGAAGTGCGTATCGCCTGGCTCTTCCTCCAGACGCCCGAATTCATGATGTTTTCCACATCTCCCAGTTGAAGCCGTTTGTTGGCCCTCCACCGTCCGCCCCCTTGGTTGACATCCCACAACAGCTTGAGGACAAGCTGTCTTCGGGCGAGGGCGGTGATGTTACGGCACTCGACACGCCAGACCCGCATTGGGGCCGCACATACCAGCGCCGCCGACCGACCGAGGCCGCATGATTCGACTCACTTATTTTCGTCGCAATTTCTGTACTTTAATTTCAGTATTTCTATTTAAGTTTATCTCACGTGTAGTAAGCCCAAGTGAGGGGCACAAACTTTTTAACATTTGGGTTTGGATGTTGGGTGACCTATATGGTCCGGGATTTTGGAATGATGAAGGCAAGCAAGTTTAGTCTAAAAAGTTCTCTCTCTCTCTCTAACTTTCCCTCTCCCTCTCCTTCCCCTTCCTTCTTCTTCTCCCTCTATTCCTCTCCTCTCCTATTCTTCCTCCGTCGTCTTTGACCGAGCATAATCCGAGATTTTACAACGGGTTCGTGGATCTTCATCCTTTTTCGGCCCTATCACTCGATCTAGGTCGGGGGATCAAAACAACTTGGTATCAGAGCCAACTGCCGGCCACACCTTACCCGGCTCCTTCCGCGCCGCCCTTGTCGGCCGCCTCCGTCCATCCCTACCCCTTCTGCCTGCAAGTGTTTCCGTCGGGCTGCTGTCGTGCCCGCCATCCCTCCCTCTTCCCATGGCTGACGGAAACCCCACAATCGGCCAACTCATGGAGATGTTTCAAGCTATGTTCGCGACGCAAAATGAAAAAATGGATGCTCTCAATGCGCGTCTCGATGCCGCCCATGGCGTTTCCCCTCCGTTGCAGCCCGCAACGCCGCCGTCTGAGAGTCTCGTGGACTCGCATCTCCCCCACGGCGACTCCCACTCGGGCAACCGCTTCGTCCGCATGGATTTCCCTCTATACGAGGAGCGTGAAGACCCCTTATCCTGGCTCAAGCGCTGCGATTTCTTTTTCGCCACCCAACACACTCCGGAAGAGGAACGTGTGGGCGTCGCCTCCTTCCACCTCCTTGGCCCAGCACAACTATGGGTCACACAGCTCCTGCGGGAGCATCCCGCCACTTCGTGGGACAAATTCCGGACAGCCTGCTCCCTCCGCTTTGGACCGGCCCTGCAAGGCAATCCTTTAGGAGCACTTATCGCGCTCAAGTACACCGGCTCCATGGAATCCTATCTAGAGCAATTTCAGTTGCTGCTCTCACGTGCCACTACTGTTTTACCTTCCCAACAAGTGCCACTTTTCACTGCTGGCCTGCTCGACCGACTATGTTGGGATGTCGAATTTAAGAGACCTCCAGACTTGTTGGCAGCTATGACTCTCGCCCGTGCTTTCGACCGGCGCCTCGCCTTGGATCGTCCGCCTTCGCTTCGCCCTCGACCCTCTACATCAGTTTCCCACGCTCCACCGTCCGAGGGGGCACAGCTTCCGCGGCCTACTTTTCGGCGTCGCTTGACACGCCCGGAGATGGCGGCCCGTCGAGAGAAGGGCCTCTGTTTCAATTGTGACGAGTTATACACACCCAGCCACCGGTGCAAACGTCTTTTTTGGTTGAAAGTAGATGACCCCACGGAGGACGACGACGATGGACTTGATGACTCGGGCACACCTCATTTGTCCCTTCATGCCTTGGCCGGGACGCAAGGGGGCTGCACCATACAGCTTTATGTGACCCTTATGGGTATGTCTCTTCTTTCTCTTCTCGACACCAGGAGTACCCACAGCTTCATATGCAAGGACCAGGCCCTCCAACTTCATCTTCCATATGTGTCGAGCAGCCACGTCCGGGTGGCAGTGGCCAACGGCCAACCGTTGCAGTGTTTGGGGGTATCCGGCACGTGGCCTTCGAGGTAGAGGGCTCTTCCTTTCAGACCAACCTTTTTCTGATTGACCTTCGGGGTTTTGACCTCGTGTTGGGCGTTCGTTGGCTGCGTACCTTGGGGCCCCTTACGTGGGATTTTGACCGCATGACCATTTCCTGGCGGGAGGGCTCGCGTGTGATCCACTGGCAGGGCCAAGTACCAACACAGTCTTCGTCCTCCTTTCTAGTCCACACAGAGCCGGGGGAACCTCCTACACCGTCGTCGGGGGACTCTCTGGCGGATCTCGCTGCGCTTCTTCAGTCATTTCCAGAGCTTCTCAGCCCTCGTCTGGGCCTTCCACCGCGCAGGCGACAGGACCATCGCATCTGCCTCCTGCATGGGGCGGCTCCAGTGGTGGTGAGACCATATCGCTACCCCTACCTCCAGAAGGACGAGATCGAACGTCAGTGTGATCTCCTCCTCCAGCAGGGTCTCATCAGACGCAGTGTCTCTCCTTTTTCCTCTCCTGTATTGCTAGTGCACAAGAAGGACAGTACGTGGCGCATGTGTGTGGACTACCGCGCCCTCAATGCAATCACAGTCAAAGACAAATTTCCGATTCTGGTCGTCGAGGAGCTCCTGGACGAATTACACGGAGCACGCTTCTTCTCCAAATTAGATTTATTTTCTGGGTATCACCAAGTCCGCATGGCGGAGGCGGACGTGGAGAAAACGGCTTTTCGGACACACCACGTCCACTTCGAGTTTTTGGTTATGCCTTTTGGCCTTGCCAACGCGTCTTCTACCTTTCAAGCCTTAATGAATGAGGTATTCCAACCTTTTCTCCGCAAATCCGTTCCAGTTTTCTTTGATGATATTTTGGTGTATAGCAAGACTTGGGCGAAGCACTTATGTCATCTTCGAGCCGTCCACAGCTTGGCTCACGCGCAGCATTTGATCCTCAAGCCGTCCAAGTGCTCGTTTGGGCAGAGCTCGATCACTTATCTGGGACACGTGGTGGATCACTCGGGGGTTCGGCCGACCCGACCAAGCTGGAGGGTGTGGCGTCATGGCCGCTACCGCAGGACATCACTGGTCTACGAGGCTTTCTCGGCCTCACAGGATACTACCGCCGCATCATCCGCGACTACGGCGGCATCGCCGCACCTCTCCTCAGCCTGCTGCGGAAGAATGCTTTTGTGTGGACAGATGCAGTGACCCAGTCATTCCGCTCTCTTCAGGCAGCTTTGCTTTCCGCCCCGGTGCTTCGTCTTCCGGACTTCACGCTGCCTTTTCTTGTGGAGTGCGACGCATCCGGTGTGGGCTACGGTGCAGTACTTCAACAGGAGGGCAATCCCATCGCCTATTTCAGCCGACAGACGGCCAACCACCATCGAAAGTTACCGGCATATGAGCAGGAACTCATTGGGCTCGCCAAGGCGGTGCAACATTGGAGACCATATTTATGGGGTCACTCCATCATCCGGACCGATCATTTCAGCCTCAAGTACCTTATGGAGGCGCGTCTCACTACCACACCTCAGCAGCGGTGGGTCAGCAAGTTACTCGGTTTTGACTTTCAGGTGGAACAAAAGGCGGGCTCTCTCAAACGCACCGCCGATGCACTATCCCGCAGGGACACTACGGCGGGCGCCACCCTTTGTGCCATCTCCTTTCCCACAGCCGATCTCCTCTCCTTGTTGCGTCAGGAGATTTCTGCTTCCCCAAGTTTGACCGAGCTTCTTCGTCGGGTGGAGCAGGGCCTCACCGATACTCAATGGACCACTCGTCAGGGATTGATCTACTACCGGGAGCGCTTATACATGGATGCGGCTTTGCCACTCATCCTTTCCATCTTGGACGACGTTCATCATGTAGCCACGAGGGTGTCCACCGTACTCTCCAGCGTCTGCGTACAGAGTTCTATTGGAAGGGCATGCGGCACCATGTCCATGAATTCATCTCCGCATGTGCTGTCTGCCAAGAGAACAAGGAGGACCACCTCCTTCCGGCCGGCTTACTTCAGCCTCTTCCGGTTCCTTCACAGATTTGGGCGGATCTCTCTATAGACTTTGTGGAAGGGCTGCCCTCAGTTCGTGGCAAAAGCATTTTGATGGTGGTGGTGGATCGTTTTTCCAAGGGGGCCCATTTCCTCCCCTTGACACGGCCTCTCGTTGCAGAACACGTGGCCCGGGTATTCTTTCAGGAGATATTTAGACTGCACGGCATGTCGGAGACGCTTGTCTCGGACCGGGATCGGATCTTCACCAGTCGTTTTTTGAAGGAGCTTTTCTCCCTCAGTGGCAAATGCTCGCTTTTTCTTCAGCCTATCACCCCCAGTCGGATGGCCAGACTGAAGTGGTCAACCGTACACTCGAGATGTACTTACGGTGCGTGACGGGAGATCGTCCACGGGATTGGCCTTGTTGGCTACCTTGGGTGGAATATTGTTACAACACGGCGTATCATACAGCTCTGCAGACCACACCTTTTCGTCTCATTAATGGTCTTGATCCCCCCCGTCTGTTATCTTACACGGGAGGCTCCACTCACCTGACTGCCTTGGATCGCGAGTTCGAAGATCGGGATGCCTTCCTAAAAACTGCCCGGACCCGCCTCCTCCAGGCTCAGCAGCGTATGGTGGCTACGTATAATCGGGGGCATCACGACCTCACACTCACCGTGGGAGATTGGGTTTGGGTGCGGCGTCGCCCTTTCCGTCAAGCCACTGTCACTCGCCCGTCCTCCAACAAATTGGGACCCAAGTTCTTTGGCCCCTTTCCCGTCGTCGAGCGCATTGGTGAAGTGCGTATCGCCTGGCTCTTCCTCCAGACGCCCGAATTCATGATGTTTTCCACATCTCCCAGTTGAAGCCGTTTGTTGGCCCTCCACCGTCCGCCCCCTTGGTTGACATCCCACAACAGCTTGAGGACAAGCTGTCTTCGGGCGAGGGCGGTGATGTTACGGCACTCGACACGCCAGACCCGCATTGGGGCCGCACATACCAGCGTCGCCGACCGACGAGGCCGCATGATTCGACTCACTTTTTTCTGTACTTTCTCTTTTATTTCATTATTTCTATTTCAGTTTATATCTCATGTGTAGTAAGCCCAAGTGAGGGGCACGAACTTTTAACATTTGGGTTTGGATGTTGGGTGACCTATATGGTCCGGGATTTTGGAATGATGAAGGCAAGCAAGTTTATTCTAAAAAGTTCTCTCTCTCTCTAACCTTCCCTCTCCCTCTCTACCCGAGCGGATTCTTCCGCGTAACCCTAAGGCGGGCCGCCGACCGACTCAGCAAAGCAGCCAATCGCCCCTTCTCCGCACCTCCCGCCGCTCCAGCTCCTCTCCTTCCCCTTCCTTCTTCTTCTCCCTCTATTCCTCTCCTCTCCTATTCTTCCTACGTCGTCTTTGACCGAGCATCATCCGAAGATTTTACAACGGGTTCCTCCGAGCCTCGTGGATCTTCATCCTTTTCCGGCCCTATCACTCGATCTAGGTCGGGGGATCATAACAGTGTGTTAGCACCACAGTCAGACCCTGATCTGCTACCCAAGCACCATATGTATAGTGGTAATGGATAGCTCGTGGGTATCAAGGAAAAATAGGGGGTTTTGAGAAATGAGAAGATCTGTCAATATAAACAGAGATTTATCTCGATAAACGACAAAGGTAATGTGTATACCCTTGGGATGGAGCGGGAGGTAGTGGAAAGAGTAGAGTTAGTGGAAACAAGACAAGTTCCACTTAGCTGGTAGCGTCTCGAAGAAGCAGGAAGAGTGGTACACAAGCGGAGTTTTAGGTGGGAATGGGGGCGGGCGAGCAGAAGATCCTTTGTAAAAAAAGAGCAAAGAGAGGAGAAAAGAAAATAGTAGGAAGAGAGAAGAGCAGGAAGGGAGAGAAAAATGGGAAATGAGAATCGGCCACATAACGCTCGACAAAAATGGAATCGGGATGAACGACTGAAAAACAGAAAAGAATATCCCACTATGAGTGTCGAGTGAATCACCATGCCGTCTTGGGGAGTCCATGCTATCAGTTAGGCGAAGAGTAATAGTGGGTCGGTAGATCCTCGGGTAAGTACGTTTTAGCGGGCCGATAATAGTCCACCGTGTTGTTTTCGATCAGACTGGGTTAGTGTTTATAGATTCTTGCAAATGCTTGACGACGACGTGAATGATGCCATGTGATGGAGATTTGAATAATTAATTACTAATCCACTGATGACTAGCATGTATCCCACTTTCTAAAGATGTTCAAAATAAACAATCCCTAAAAATGGAGTTGAAAGCATCGAAAGAAAGGTTATAAAAGGAGGTAGGATGTGTTCATGCCAAACCACGTTGGTTGTTCTTGTTGTGTGCTCACATACTTCATCATTTTTATGTTTCTACAAAAAACGGCATATTCTGAAGTAGAGGGAGAAAAGAGAGTAAAGTCAATGGTGGATTTAAGAGTGTTGCTCAGGATCAAGAGGGAAGTGAGGCCGGAAATGACCCTGGATGTGTTGGTTTGCAAATATGTAACGAGTAAGGTAATGAAGAAACCAAGGGAGGGTGACGATTCAATGTTGAAGCATTTAAAGGAAGGTGAACAAGAGGAATCTGTTGTTTCTAAAAGAAGTGGGCATGGAGATTACGATGAAGTTCAACCTTTGCCCGGGGAAAATGTCAATCTGAACCTCAGGAGTGGCCAAGAAGGTGATCTTGGGAGCGCCAAGAGCTGATTATGCTGGATGGAAAAGAGTAAAAAGAAAACAAGCATGTCTCCTTACGGTTCAAAAGGAGATCGATTTCGCAGTCATCAGGTATACAATAGTTTGCTCAATGCATGATAACATTGTCCAATATCATTTGGACTAATCTAAACATCTTCAATGCAGGAGAAAAGAAAGATGTGAGCCCTGACACACATGTAAGGGAGGAGTGAAAGAAGTCCCCTCAACCCAGGGTTCGTCGACGCCCGGGTGGAAAAAGAGACGTGAACTCTAGATCGGGTCTACGTGGTAGAGGAGTGACAAGAAAGCGGACCATGTAGTCTCCATCAAAGCTTCAAATGCGGGAATGCGAGGAGAAGAATGTGGAGGAGGACCCCCCCCCCCCCCCAACCCGAGCAAGTGGAGGGTGATGTCAATGGAGTTGACATCCTCCAGGTCAAGGTGGGAGACACCATCCTAGTAGGTGTTGGAGGTCACGAAGGAAGCCAAAAAGGCCAGAAAGGAGATCGTCGAGGTGACGAACAGGTCCACATAAGAGAAGAATGTTGAGGTTTTATGCATGATGGAACTCAAGCGGTTCATCAAGGAGATGAAGGCTCGGGACAAGATATTTGGCGAGCAAGCAAAGAAACTCTGGCAAAACTGGGAATCTCAGCGGCAACTAGAGAAGAAGCTAGAGGTGCAAGCGAAGGAGATAACGTGGCTTTGGGAGGTGGAAGTGTTGCAGGGAGGACGCCTGGAGAGAGCTCTGGACGAGACCGCGAGGAATGAGAATTCTTGGAGGGAGACCAAGCGGAAGATGGTCGACCTGGAAAGGAATATGCAGAGACTTTAAGAGGCGCGCAACTGAGAAGGGGGCGCGGGGTCTTGTGGCAGTTGATGTCAGTTGGTCTTCTTCAGGTAGAGAGGCGGAAGAGGGATAATAGTCAGAGGCAGAGGAATGTCTCACCTAGATCGCCAAGCTAAGCAGCAATGTGCTAAAAACCGGAAAGCCTACTCCTTCAAGTGGTGAAAGATGCTAGCGTTAGTCTGGTGCAAGTGCTGAAAGAGGTGGATACCATCATCATGGATGTATACACCATGATAGATATGCTCTACGTAGATGTAGAAGCTAACAAAACCCTCTCTGAGAGGAGATAATTATATGTTTGATGTATAAAATTGTTTGAGATTAAATGAAGTTAATTTTTTGTCTTCTTTGTGTTTATTGTTATGCATTTATATCATATGATGTTTGTTGGCATATGTTTGAATGTGTATAACATTTGTTGGGCTTCTGCAATAGGAAGGTTGTAAACGCACTTAATGGAAAATGACACGATAGATTCATCTCGCCAACTGAAATATTTCATCTCATGTCGTTGTTGCGAAGAGCACCAAAAAAGTTCATCGTAGCTAAAGCCAAAAGGGTGTTGGCTTCGAGTGTCATGGTTTGGCTTCGAGTGTCACTGTTTGGCTTTACACATAATCTTGATGTGAAGGAAGAGCGTAATAATTATGTTTAGGCATGATTTCCAAAGTGGTGTTTCTTCTTCCCAAACTACATAAGGAAGCAAGGGGCATTTCCCTCGCAACCCTTTTCCAAATCTTCTTATTGCCTTTGTCTTAATCTCTCCCTGCTTCATTGTCTCCCTCAAATAATGATGGCAAAGTGGCAAGTGCATAAGGGCTACGGATTGGTGGATCTGTAGTTTCATGGGGTTGTGGATGTATGGAAAGTTCGACTAGAGTTTTCAGGGAGGAGGAGGAGAAGTGTATGTTGGTGACGGATTAGATCCCTGACGCATTTTATATTGGGTTGGGGTTGTACGATGGAAGGAATGGTTGATGTGTTGTTTGTGTGTATGGATTAAATTTTCATGGGTAGAACACGTTGTTAGCGATTAGGGGG